>BTHU01000004.1:52041268-53241268 GCA_036184795.1 Tokudaia tokunoshimensis | reverse complement strand
AGGGAACAGGAAGGAGAGAGAAAGCCACTGAGCCTGGCTTGGGCTTCTGAAACCCTAATGTGTACCCACAATAACACACACCCTCCAACAAGAACACACCTACTCCAACAAGGCCATACCCCTTCCCTGTCAAGTAGCACCACTCCCTAATAGTCAAGAAGTCAAATATATGAGCCTATGGGGGCCATTTCTATATAGTCTCCACAGTATGTATTCATTTATATATAGATATTAGCCATTAAATAAATGATAGACAACCTACCATTCGTAGACCCAAAGAGGTTAGGTATAGAGAAAGGGACAACAGTGACACAAGATCTCCCTGGATGAGAGGAAAACAGAATAGATTTTATGGGTTAACTTGGGCTTGGGGGAAGGAAACAGGAGGATCAGGTGGGAAGTGAGAGAAAAAATAGGGTTAAGGAAGAGAATACAGGGAGAGACATCTGAAACTGGGTGGCATTTGAGAGGTGGTATGGAAACCTAGTGCACTGGAAACTTCTGAAAATATGTGACAGCGGTCCTAATGAGGTCTCCTAATGCTAGGGGAAACAGAGTCCCAACTGGCTGTCTCTTCTCATCAAATGATACTTCCTGTACTGAGACTCAGTTGCATTCAACTGAGCTGTTGGCCAAGATGGGGTTCCATGGAAATCCCACACACAACCCAGACTGTTACCAAGACAATAGGACAGACATATAGGTTGCTCTCTGCAAACTAAAAACAGGGCTCCATCACTGAGGACAACAACCACAAAACTCACTAAACATGAAGAAGTCAAGCTGGTGTGTACATGAAGACTTCACTCCTATGTTCTAGTGTCTTTGCTGTATGAAAATACTCTGCAGGCTACCGAAAGAGAAACATAAACACCAACCTAGTCACAAAACTTTAGACCTACAATTTGTCCTGCCTGCAAAATATGCTAGATCCATGGTGGCACAGAACTTATGGGAGTAGCCAACCGATATCTGACTTGATTTAAAGCCCACTCCATATGATGGAACATATAACTGAGATTGCTTGAGTGACCCAGAACCAGAGACTAGATAGCTTAGAGATCAAACACTACTGGTCTAAAAAAAAAGTAGCAATAAAATGACACTTGGTGATATTCTATTATACTAATAGAGCAGAGCCTTATTCAGTCAGCGTCAGAGAGGCTTACTCTTGCAGCAGTTGGGAGCAGATGCAGAGACCGACATTCAGATATTGAGAGAGAGAGAGAGAGAGAGAGAGAGAGAGAGAGAGAGAGAGAGAGAGAGAGAGAGAGAGAGAGCGAGAGCATGTGGAAGCTAGAAGTCAACACTAGGTGGTTTCCCTCTCAGTCTCCACCCTATTTGTCTTTCCTTTTATTGAAAATAGATTCTTTTCTCATACAGTATATCTTGATTACAGTTTCCCCTCATTCTACTCCTCCTAGTTCCTCCTCACCTCCCCTTCCCTCTGAATCCACTCCCTTTCTGTCTTTCATTAGAAAGAGATAACAACCAAACATGGCAAAATGAAATATAATGTAACACAAAAAGCATCACTCCGAGATTTGACGAGGAAACTCAACAGAATGAAGAGCCCAGAGAGCAGTCCCAAAAATCAGACACCCATTCATTCACACACTTAAAAATTACTAAGCTGAAAGCTATAGCATATATGCAGGAGACCTGGGGCAGACTCATGTCAGCCCCGTGCTTACTGGATCTCTTTGAGTTCATAAGAGCCTTGCTCAGTTCATTCAGAGATTCAGAGGTACTTGTTCTTCCAGTGTCCTCTATCCCTCTGGCTCTTACATTCTTTCTACTTCCTTTTCTGAATCGTTCTCTGAGCCAATGGTGGAAATGCTCTCTCTCTCTCTCTCTCTCTCTCTCTCTCTCTCTCTCTCTCTCTCTCTCTCTCTCTCTCTCACACACACACACACACACACACACTCATGAACTTGTACACACGTGTACACTCACAGTGCATAGTCTAATGAAATAGTATTTCGAAATAAGGAAGATTTTTTTTAAAAGCATTATTTGTTAGCATAAATCTACAATCCCATCTCCCAGGGGCTGAACAGAGAGTCATCATAAGTTCCAGGCTACCCTGGGCTATGCAGCAAGTAGCTTTTATTTAAGAAAGGATAAAGGAAGAAAGGGAAGAAGAAAGAAAGAAAGAAAGAAAGAAAGAAAGAAAGAAAGAAAGAAAGAAAGAAAGAAAAAAGAAAGAAAGAAAACACATTTTATGGATTTAAATAATCTCTTTTTAAAAAGTTTAATCAGCCATGCAACAGCACATGTGTTTGAAATATCTGTTTTTATTTTCTACAACAGATGAAAAAGACAGCTTGAAGTGACCACTGTGGAAGATGCTGCCTGGATACTCCTCCTTAAGCTGAGATCATAACTTGCCAGAAATGAACTCTTTTTTTTCTTATCTATATCATTCCTCTATAGTCCGGTATGTCTAGTGGTGATTTCCAACAGAAATGTCATTGTCTTTTGCACGGCTTTTGGCAGAGCAGCAGTTTCAGTGTGCCAGCCAACAAGTGATACAGGGCAGAGAGTCTGAGGAAAGAAAACTGGAGAGCTTGGTGGGAGTGGGGCTGCAGGATGCAAAGTCGATTGTGAAGCCAAGTTAGCAGAGGGTGAGGAAAAAATGTGTATATAACAAAAGGGTGGGCATGGAAAGATAAGCAGTTTACTAATAGGTGTGAATGAAACATAAATGCTCAAAGAAAAAGGTGTAAAGTCCGGTGAAAGATAAATTAGTCACATGTTCACAGCTATGGTTCCTGAAAGAACTCTCACCAAGAAGATTAAGAAAAAAAATATGAAGAAAGAAAGAAAGAAAGAAAGAAAGAAAGAAAGAAAGAAAGAAAGAAAGAAAGAAAGAAAGAAAGAAGCACACCCCATAAAATGAAAGAATTCCTACAACAATCACAAGTCATAAAGACCCCCTAAGGTGCCAAGACCTATAGGTCCTTGCCAGGTTATAGCTGAGAACAACTTGGAATTCAAGTTAACCAGTTTTGATATCTTAGAATTCTTCTTTGTTTGTCTTAGAATTGAACCAGGAAGAATGATAGCACACCTTCCTTCCCAAGGGCCAGACACTGTGTCTAAGAGGGATGAGAAAGCATTTGTCATCGTAAAGGTGTATAGGGTGCAGGGGGAAAGTTGATGGTGAGTACTTCAAACGTCTGAGGAATTTCTTTTTCCTAGTTTACAACTGTCCTGTAGTTTTCATTACTAATTAAGTTCTTATAGAGTCTTTATTGTTTTAGCTAAGGAAAAGCTTGGTATCATTTATTAGTCTCTTCCATTTTTAGTTCACCCATCTGTATATTTATCCTTTCTACTCCTTCACTGTAGATTTGGAATAATAATCTGCTCATCACAAAGGACTTCTGATGAAAAGTAAAACCACCTCATGGGTTTAATTAATGATCTGCTAGTGAGTTTCTCAAATGAACCTTTTGCTTCTGTAGAAGCCCTCAGTGATAACCCGATAAACTTGAGTAATTTGCGCCTGCGCACTCAGAGAAGCATCCATGTTTCCTGATGGCTGCAAGGCTGGGTAAACACCCATGACTTTTTTCCTCAGGAATCCATTCCTTTTGTTTTCCCCATCAGCTTCTCTTTCTGTAGAGATCAGAATTATCACATTTTCCCATTACTTTTCTGAAGATCACTGAGGAAACTAGAATATGATAAAATATAATTTAGTGGTCTGCTTAAGGTTTCATTTCTTTTCATTTCATAAGCCATAAAAAAATTAGGAGGAAGACCTAATTCAGTAGAAATAGAGGGTTTAGAATTCCCAAACGATTTTATCCTCTTCAGGATAAAGTCCAAATTTCCTTGTAAGGCTGGGATCTGTCCACTGCTACATTGTTTAGGCGTCCTCACTCCAAGATAATACACCAACAAAGAAGAAAAGGCAGTCTGTGAAGCTTGTTGCTCTGATGATGAGATCTGATTATCCCCTTATAGACGCCACTGTACCAAACACAGCACAGGCACGCAATTCAGTCTCTGCTCCTCAGGTCTGCGGGTCCCTGACTCTGTACTCTCCCTATCAGTCAGTGGGGTGGGTAGAGAACCTTTTGAGTGTTTATAAAGAACTTCACTGAATGGCACTTGCTCTGCTAATGGAATTAATTTGAAGTACTACTATCAGTAGTGTGGGCTTAATTATCTCAGAGTATGGTCCTTCGCTATCCAAAATACAAGGAAAACTGTGTATAGAGTACAAGGCAAAACCAGCGCACCAATCAGGTGGAAGCAAGCACTGGAGCACAAGTAACACAATCGTGCGACATCTTTGTGATGTGTACATGTATGTCTGTGACACCTTCGTGTGTGTGTTACATCTTTGTATGTGTGACATCTTTGTGTTGTGTATTTGTATAGCTGAAGTACCCTGAGAACAAACTTTTTAGAAGTCTTCTTTCTTATCCTAAGCCCACAAAGGAAGCAGTTTGTCTTCACCTTTACTAGACTATGTTGGAAACAGATGTTCATTTGCTCTGCGATTCATTAAATTTAAACAAAAAATAGTTTGGTAATTTTTTAATTATGTATGACTGAATTTGAACTTGATCATCTATGCATCCTAGAGTATATTCCCCTGTTTTACTGGATGGAAACCAAATGAATATAAATGATTCTTTTTATAATTAGTTTTACTGTGTGTGTGTGTGTGTGTGTGTGTGTGTGTGTGTGTGTGTGTGTGTGTGTGACAAGGTTTTGCTGTGGAGCCCAGACTGGCCCTCACCTCACTATGTTGTCCTCGCTGACCTTGAATTCCCTGTGGTACTCCTTCTTTAGCACACTCAGAGCTGGGAATTATAGGTATATGCCGTATGCTCACTGAAAATGATTATTCTAATCACACTTAAATATGGTATAGTCAAAATATGTAGCACAAAAGCAAGGTGCCTTGATTAGAGTGCAAATAGGAGTCCCAAGTGCATTGCCTTTCTTTTCTACTTTCTCACAGAGCACAGGGAATCTCTTACTCAATGCTAATGCCATTCTTTGTGGCTAGATCACCTACCAGTCTCTCTGCTCAGCTCTCTCATCTTCTTTTCCTTTGTCTGTACTGGTTTTACAGAGATATGATGTAATTGCCTGGATAGGGTTTAAGCATTTTACATTTAGACTCTTTCTGTTTTATTCCTTTTATTGATTTAGATCCTTGCAAATTTAGACACTATAGAAAACTACTATTTGCCTCATAATGGCCTCTTCAGTGTGTTTCACAGTCTTTTGTGGAAAATAATGACATAATGATAGTGTTCTCAGACCTATATTTTCTACGTGATAAACTAGCAATTATATGATTAAAGCATTTTTTAGAAACCCACATTAAGTATATGATACTCTAGAAATCAGTCCATCATGTAATTACACAGTCAGGAGAGAAATAATTTACATGACTAAAAACCATCTGAAACATTATCTGTGACCAGGATGTGAGTTTTTAAATGGAAAATTAAGGAATATCAAATGGTTCTCTTTATAATGTACTTTTAATGTTAGGGCTATAACTTCCGTATTTTTAAAATTGGGTTTCAATTTTTGCTTTCTGTCATTAGTAACAGGAAGCTATATCAAACTCTGCTGGAAACATGTTGGATACATTAGGACAAAACACATAAATCTGACGATTTCTCTCCAAACAACAAACACTTCCAAAGAACAGAGACTGGCACATGAGGCCTGGGTGCTTAAGCTTCTGTGACACACACCGACTTTGCAAGGACTTGATATCAATATATCACAGAAGCAGATTTGCTGATGAGAGCATGGCCTTTGTGGAACATCAGGTCATAGACCAGAGCGCCCACACTGTGGTCCCTGAGGGAAGATGTAAAAACATCCACACACATCATCTTTATTAGAAAACAGAATGGGCATTAGCAGGATGTACCATGGGTTCAATCAGGATGTAGTGTAAAGACCCATCTTCAAGACCACAACAGACTCCTATGTTCTCTTCATTAATTTATGCAACTCTTTAAAGCCAGTCACTGTGCTTCCCACACTATTATTTGAGGAATATTCTAGAAGTCAGAAGTCTCATCTTAGAATTCACCCTTCAAAAGAATATTCCCATGAAGTCCCATGGGCTAGTATTACCTAGAAAGGAAGCTTAGCTGTATTAAGTAAGAATAACCCGTGTACCGATCCATGAATGTTATTTTACCATTTATGTGTTTTGTGAAGAATAAAACATGTATAGACTCAGACTGGGTGGCAGCTATAAATCATAAATCCCTTTAAGCAGACAGAGGAGGGTCTGGAGAGATGCCTCAATAGAAAAGGACACTTACTGTTGCTTCAGAGGGCCCAAGTTTGGTTCTCAGCACCCCTGTTTGAGTCACTCATAACCTCCTGCAACTCCAGATATGGGAGATCAGATGGCGTTTCCTGGCTTCTATAGGGCCCATACATACCTGTACATACACTTTACACAGGTATACCACATAAACATGAATACTATTTTTTTTTTAAAGAACACATAGAAAACCTGTAAGAAGGGTCACTCTTTAGCAGGATTGGGAAGGATGTATGTGAATTAGACACTGGCAAGGGAAATAGAAGAGACTTTTATAGAGATCCTTATGTGTTCTACTTATTGAATCATTTGCATGCTTTACTCAAAAATTATGTCATTTTAGAAATTGCAAAGAAAAGAAACGATATAGAGTAAATGCCCTCAGCTCTGAGGAGCTTTAAGAATGAAAGTCACGCCTTGGTTCAAACACTCATACCCCGCCCTCCCCCCCCAAAAAGAGTAAAAGCTAGTAAATTTGTGTGCTTCTTGTTACAGGCTTATTCCATTACGACCACAACCCTAATGTCACTGGTTTCTATGCTTTCTAACTCAAAATAAGTCAAAAAGCACGGCGCACTTTATATTAGAGGGATGGAAACCCAACAGAACAAAGCCAGCATGGGACACTCAGGAGGCCATGTCTAGTGACAAGAATGAGGTAAATACATTCCTCTCTTCCTGTGAAATCCTGAGAGAAAGCCAGTTACCACCCACTCAAAGTAAAACTTATCTTAGCCTCAGTAATTTCCTCCCCCCAGGACAGATATCCTCAAAAGTCTGCCATTCAAGCATTACAAGGAGTTGAGAATGAAACAAAAAGAAGATAGTGCACACCCACCCATACCAAGCTGACATGAGTAAAGGTGTATGGTGTCAACTAATTCTTCCCCATTGATGCTACCTGAGCCATTCCGATTGTGACTAAAGAATCATTCAATTTGTCATTAAGAAACCAATTTAGGAACTGTTGATCTATCACTCCTCGTATAAAGAATGTGATGGAGATGCCCCCAAGACACTTGATAAACCTGCAGATAACATCATATAACACTGACTCACATAGAATATCAGTGAGCAGCATGTAGGACAGGGACATCATATACCTTGTTGTTAATTAAGAGTGAAAGGCCTACTTAGACATCATCTCAGGTCGTGTGGGCTTGTGTCACTGTTATATACCAGAGTCTTGGGTTTTTTCCTCAGAAAAACAGTAAAGGCTTCGACAGCTGTGCTGCAGATTCTACATCAGCACTGAGGCTTAATCTACTTCAGAAAAAAATCTATACTGAGGAAAGAGTACAAACAAATATGTTTTTAATTTTTGTATGGAAGGATGTTTATTATTTGCTTTTTTATTTCATCTTTAATGAAAAATTTAAAGGTCAAGAATGTTAAAAGAAAGAACTACTCTGCATTTTGCAAAACAATACATAGACATTTATTGCAACTTTTAAGCATCCACCTTAGAATGTATGAACAAGATCTCCTGGAATTTTGATCTTAAACAGCCATCTTCCAAGATGACCCAGGTAGATCTCAGCACTTTACAATTGCAATAAATGTGTAGTCCAGGCTGTCTTTGAACTCGTGATCCTCCTGCCTCTGCCTACATCGGCAAATCCTACCTGCATGCACCACAGCAACCGGCTACAATTGGAATAAATGAATTAAAAAAAAAACTGATCTGTTTCCTCTATGCTACTGTATCTAACCATACATCTCTTATCTTGTTAATCATGATGGAGGTGATACATTTGTATATCAATAAAACACACTGTGGAAAAAAAATGAAAACCTGGCATGAACTCCAAAGCACTGTACCTTTCCCTACCAACTGGGAGACCAAGGGTGTCTTCTCTTGACTTCATTTTCCCTGCATGTGGGGCAAATTTCAAAATACATCAGCACTGGTGCCTTCCTTCAAAGTGAAAGTGGGAGGTCTCAAAGCCATTCATTTCCTGTGTAATAAATCTCCATCATTTCTGCCATACCCACCATAAGGATGCTATTTTAATTGTTTTACCATTGATATAAAAGTTTTGCATTTATTGTTACTCTCAACAGCTAACTTAGGAATACCAAAGGATTAAATTCAGTTTGAAATCATTTTTATCAGATATCTATATTAATGTGATCTGAATAAGATATTCATTGCCAGCTTTAAAGCAATGAACAGTACTCATGTGAAAATATAAAGCTTCCAGCTGCCATCTGCATCAGGGAAGCAGGCAGCTCCAAAGCCTTCTGTGCACAGCCCACCAGGAGAGAGTGACTTTCCAGCAGCACTTTCACTTCTGAGTGTGAAGGTGAGATCTCCACCTTCTCTCTGGAGGGGAACAGCTAGGAGTACACAGGGCATATGATCATTGTTGCTGCTGGGACAAGAGTCTTCCCTTCTGGCCACTATTTGCAACAGGGAACCAGACAGCTCCACAACCTTCTGTGCACAGACCCTGCCAGAAGAGAGTTGGTCTCCCAGGAGTACAGACACAGGCTGACAGGCCTATAGGAGGGACATGCTCCAGCCAGAGACAGCAAGACCAACTAATACCAGAGATAACCAGATGGCAAAAGGCAAGCACAAGAACCCTACCAACAGAAACCAGGGCTAATTGGCAATACCAGAGCCCAGTTCTCCCACCACAGCAAGTCCCGGATACCCCAAAACACCAGAAAAGCAAGAGTTGGATTTACAATCTCATCTCACGATGCTGTTAGAGGACATCAAGAAGGACATAAATAACTCCCTTAAAGAAATACAGGAGAACATGGGTCAAATGGTAAAATCCCTTAAAGAGGAAACACAAAAATCCCTGAAAGAAATACAGGAGAGCATGGGTGAACAGGTAGAGGCCCTTAAAGAGGAAACACAAAAATCCCTTAAAGAATTACAGGAGAACACGAACAAAAAAGTGAAGGAACTGAACAAAACCATCCAGGATCTAAAAATGGAAGTAGAAATAATAAAGAAATAACAAAGTGAGACATCTCTGGAGATAGAAAATCTTGGAAAGAATTCAGGAGTCATAGATGCAAGCATCAACAATAGAACACAAGAGATAGAAGAAAGAAGCTCGGATGCTGAAGATTCCATAGAAAACATTGACTCAACAGTCAAAGAAAATGCAAAATGCAAGAAGCTCCTGAGCCAAAACATCCAGGAAATCCAGGACACAATGAAAAGACCAAACCTAAGGATTATAGGTATATAAGAGAGCAAAGATTTTCAACTTAAAGGGCCAGTAAATATCTTCAACAAAATAATAGAAGAAAACTTCCCTAACCTAAAGAAAGAGATGTCCATGAACATACAAGAAGCCTACAGAACTCCAAACAGACTGGACCAGACCAGAAAGTCCTCCTGGCACATAATAATCAAAACACCAAATGCACTAAACAAAAAAAGAATATTAAAAGCAGTAAGGGAAAAAGGTCAAGTAACCTATAAAGGCAGGCCTATCAGAATTACACCAGACTTCTCACCTGAGACGATGAAAGCTAGAAGATCCTGGGCAGATCTCATACAGATCCTAAGAGAACACAAATGCCAGCCCAAACTACTATACCCAGCAAAACTCTCAGTTACCATAGATGGAGAAACCAAGATATTCCATGATAAAACCAAATTTACACAATATCTTTCCACAAATCCAGTCCTACAAAGGATAATAGATGGAAAACGCCCACTCGAGGAGGGAAACTACCTCCTAGAAAAAACAAGAAAGTAATCTTTTTCCAACAAACCCAAAAGAAAGTAACCTCACAAACATAAAATAACATCAAAAGTAACAGGAAGCAACAATCACTATTCCTTAATATCTTATAACATCAATGGACTCAATTCCCCAACAAAAAACATAGTGTAACAGAAATATATTTCATGTAAATCTTCAATTTTATCAGAAAATATTTGTGATTCCTCTTTCAATCAATTTAGCAATGTTTTCTATGTCTACTATTTTAACTGAATTATTTTCCATGATAATCTTTAATTTTAACATTTTTTCTATATATTTCTTCAATTTTATCAGAAAGATTTTCCATGTAAATCTTCAATTTTGTCAGAAAATGTTTATAATTCCACTTTCAAACAACTTAGGAATATTTTTATGCCTATCATTTTATCTGTATAATTTTTCCATGAAATAGTCAATCTTAACATGTTTTTCTATATATTTCTTCAATTTTATCAGAGAGATTTTCCATGGAAATTTTGAATTTTATCAGAAAATGTTTATAATTCCACTTTCAATCAACTTAGAAATATTTTTATGCCTATCAATTTATCTGTATAATTTTCCATGATAATCTTCAATTTTAACATTTTTCTCTGTATTTCTTAAATTTTAGCAGAAATATTTTCCTTATAAACCTTCAATTTTATCAGACAATATCTATAATTTTACTTTCAATCAACTTAGGAATATTTTATGCCTACCATTTTATCTGTATAATTTTCCATGAAATAGTTTTTTTTTTTTTAATTTAATTTTATTTTTTTAATTTACATTCCAAATCACTTCCCCTTTCCCGTTTCCTCCCTCCCCGAAAGTCCCATAAGCCCCCTTCCCTCCCTCTTTTCTCCGTTCAACCCCCTCTCATTACTCTGTCCTGGCGTTCCCCTACATCCAGTCTTTCCAGGACCAGGGGTCTCTCCTTCCATCTTTTTAGAAATCTATTGATATGCTGATTGTGTCTAGGGTATTCTGAGATTCTGGGTCAATATCCCCTTATCAGTGACTTCATACCATGTGTGATCTTTTGTGATTGGGTTTTAACGTGTTTTTCTATAGATTTCTTCAATTTTATCAGAAATATTTTCCTTGTAGATCTTCAACTTTATCAGAAAATGTTTATAATTCGACTTTCAAACAACTTAGAAATATTTTTATCTCTACCATTTTATCTGTATAATTTTCCACGAAATAGTCAATTTTAACTTGTTTTTCTATATATATCTTCAATTTTATCAGAGATATTTTCCATGTAGATCTTCAATTTTATCAGAAAATGTTTATAATTCCACTTTCAATCAGCTTAGAAATATTTTTATGCCTACCATTTTATCTATATAATTTTCCATGATAATCTTCAATTTTAATGTTTTTCTATATATTTTTTCAATTTTATCAGAAATATTTTCCATGTAAATCTTCAATTTTATCAGAAAATGTTTATAATTCTACTTTCAATCAACTTGAGAATATTTTTATTCCTACCATTTTATCTGTAATTTTCCATGATAATCTTCAATTTTAATGTTATTTTATATTTTTCTACAATTTTATTAGAAATATTTCCCATTTAAATCCTCAATTCTATCATAAAATGTTTCTACTTTCTTTTTCAATTAATTTAGCAATGTTTTTTACGTCTACCATTTTACTCTTTAATTTTCCATGAAAATTGTCAATCTCAATGTTTTTTTATATGCTTCTTCAATTTTTGTCAGAAACATTTTCCATGTAAATCTTTAATTTTATCATAAAATGCTTTTACTTCCTTTTTCAGTAAAAAAAAGAATTTCTATGTAGTAACACCTTAAAAAATAGAAAATATAAAGTTTTATATGTGTGTGTGTATGTATGTATGTATGGTAAATTTCTTTAAAGAACCATTATTTTGTTTTCTCATGTTTTAATTTATTTTTTGAGCCTATAACATACCCATTTCTCTCTTCTCATCTCTCCCTCAAAAGCCTCCCATATGCCCATCTCTGCTTTCTTCAAATTCACGACTTCTTTTTTTTGGTTATTGCATACATATGGATATACATATATATGTACATATATTCCTAAATATGGCCTGCTCAGTCTATATAATTTTCTTGTATGCATGTTTTCAGAGCTGTCTATTTGGCATTGGACAATCAATTGGTGTGCTCTTCCCTGGGGAAGACCACCTCTCTTGGGTTATTCCTCAGTTATCCATAGTTCTTTGGGTAGGATGGAGACCTTGTGTGTTATTTCCTGTCCACTTTGGCATGTCCACTGGTGGTGTTCTTTCTCAGCTTGTGTTTAGATAGTCATGTTGGGGAGACTTCATGGGTATAGCTTCTCACAGTCCTAGGAGACAGTCTCCCTGTTCAATGAATTTTTCTAAAATTTCACAGCAAAGTTTGCTGTAACAGGGCACTTTGCAACAAATGGTTTCAGCATTATTTAATAGAGCTCAGACCCTCCTTACACATGTGCACCCCAGAGTAGACAGCCCATAGTTGTAAGTAAATGAGAGGCTCTGTAATGACACAGCCAGTATAGAGTCAGAAAAACTAGTGTCTGTTCCTGGCTTAGTTAGCTGCCCTATATCTGAGAGTGCTGCTTCTGCCTTAACAACTTTAGCACGGAAACTCTGATTTCTACCTTATAAGGCATTCAGAAGAATTAAATTCTGCATGCAAGCTAAAGCACCCAAGGATGCTATATAAATATAAGGATTTTTTTATAATTACTAGTATCAAAACAATAGTGATGAGCACAGTACTAAGCTTCAAAGTGTACCATTCTGGACACCATGGTTTGTCTGCAATCCCAGCACTTGGGAGACAGAAGCAGAGGGATCACCAATTCAAAGCCTATCTTGGTTACATAGAAAGACCATGATTCTAGAAGTGTGGGTGAGGGTAGGGGTGATGAAAGGAGGTGGATGAGAAAAAAGGAGGCAGGGAGAGGACAGAGGATGAGAGCTCAATATATGGATTCAAAGAATTGTAAAGGCAATGCAAGAATAAGGTAGGCTACCATCTTCTCTTACTTCATTATAGTTACTGTTCATTTTCTGTTCCTATTTATTACGCAGAATGCAAAGATGTTGATGGCTTTCTTTTAAAAAAAGAAGGCAATACAATTGTTGAATTTTTCAACCCAGGGAGCATCTTGAACCCATCCAACCAACTCTGTAACTTCAAACAAATCAGTCTCCCATTTCTTTAGGAATAGGATTGGGATAAGGACCAACATCTCAGAAGACAAGTAGGAATGATTCATGGATTATCACAGGCTTAGAGTTAGTGCAATGTGTAACACAAGGGACTTAAACATGCTGGCCAATTCTCTTAGTTATTTGTAAAGTCCAAAAAGATCAGAGTCCATTCCAGATTCATCTTCTTTTATAAGCCTTGATTTGCATTGTCTATCAAGATGAACTCTGAGTGACTGACTCCTATGTTCAAGTTGACTTTGGTCACCAAAACATCTGATCAAAGCTAAGAGGCCTTGTAATCATTATAATAATGATAGTAGTGAGTTTATTCTAAATTCTCCCCATGGGATCTCATTGCTTCACTCATCTTAACAAGAAAAAAAAAGTGGTACTTTTGCAATCTCTATTACATACTAAGCATTGCATTGAGCTGGAGTGTGAGAGATATAATTGTAGACTGTCCGTGGGAAAGAAAGATAAAGCTTAACCAAAGTTATTACAGAGGGGAAAAAAGTTAAAGTATAGCTGCAAGGAGTGATCTCAATGAGAAAAAAATGGTGCTGAGGGTCTGTAACTTTAAGGGGAAAAAAATCTAATTATAATGGTGAGGGAATGTCTGAGAGATGGATGACTGTCCTGAAGAGAAATTTCTAGTAGAAACTGTAAGGTACTCTAGTATACACACAAAAGGGAGATAGGAGGGAACACGGAGCCTTTATGGGAGTAAAGGAGAGGAGGTGAGACTGATGTCCAGCAGGAGAGCAGGACAAGAATGATAGGAGCTGGATGAGCAAGCCAAGCTCCCAGCCAACTAAAACAGACTAATCCCAAGAGCTGAAGGAGGGTAAGCATGGGCACTTGGTGAGTCTTGAGGAAATGAAGGGCCCGATGATAACCTCTGCCTGGGAAAAACAGTTTGAAATGGAGTGTGGTAGTTTAAATAAAAATGATCCCATAGGTTCATAGGGCTTGGAACTATTCAGAGGTATGGCCATCTTGAAGTAGGTGTGGCTGTGTTGAAGGAAGTGTGTCTCAGGGACTTCCTGCTCTCTGAGGAACCAGAAGGACTCTCTGGGACCTCTCCAGCACCATGTCTGCTGCATGTCACGAAGCTAGCATGCCAGTAATGGACTAAAACTAAATGTTTTTCTCTATAAGAATTGCCATGCATGACACTCCCGGAGGATCCGGCTATACCACTTCTGGGCATATACCCAGAGGCTTCTCCTGCATGCAATAAGGACACATGCTCCACTATGTTCATAGCAGCCTTATTTATAATAGCCAGAAGCTGGAAAGAACCCAGATGTCTCTCAACGGAGGAATGAATTCAGAAGATGTGGTATATTTACACAATGGAATACTACTCTGTAATTAAAAACAATGAATTCACAAAATTCCTAGGCAAATGGTCAGAACTTGAAAATATCATCCTTAGTGAGGTAACCCAATCACAAAAGAACACACAAAGTATGCAGTCACTGATAAGGGGATATTAACCCAGAATCTTGGAATACCCTAGACACAATTCGCATATCAATAGATTTCCAAGAAGATGGAAGGAGAGACCCCTGGTCCTGGAAAGACTGGATGTAGAGGAATGCTAGGACAGAGAAGCGAGAGGAGGTTGAATGGGGAAAAGAGGGAGGGAAGGGGGCTTATGGGACTTTCGGGGAGGGAGGAAATGGGAAAGGGGAAATGATTTTGAATGTAAATAAAATAAACTTAGAAAATAAAAAAATAATAATAATTAAAAAAAAAAGAGTTGCCATGGCCATGGTGTCTCTTCAAAGCAGTGGCCACCCTAAGACAGAGATTAAGAGTGATTGTACACATGCCAGTTAGGAGGCTGCCTGTTTTCCACATGGGCACTGGAGTTCTGAGCATGGCAGTGGAGCCAGAGGCTTTGCAGGTGCTACAGAAACAGCTGGGTTCTCATAAAATACACCTTTTCCCCTTTTGTTGCCCAGCAGATCATTCACATAAAGGCACTTTCCTTTTGGATTATTCTAAAGAACCCTAGTAAAGGTTAATGGTGGGTAAAATGGTGGATTCCACACACATTTAAATTCATGAGGGAACAGTCAAAATGCCAATTCCTAAAATAATTGGTATTATTTCCCTCCAGGTGAAAGTCCTTGTTCAGTACTGCTATAAAACAAAACTGGAAATTTTTCCATTGAAATACATTTTTACTAGGAAAATGGTACAGATAAATACCATTTATAACAAATTAGGTTAAAAAGTGGCAAAATTATGGAACTCAAGCTAAAAGAAGAGAAAAATACATGCATAGACTTCAGAAGATCATAAAAAATCACATCCTATAATAATTCTAAAATCACCAATGTCCTTGACTTTAGTGTCTGTTGGACCAGAGCCACTGCCTTGGGGACACTGGCTTTCATGCTTTGACCACTAAGCAACTGTGGTTTTGTGATAGCCAAGGCATTGCCTTATAATATCACAGCAACCAAGCAAAGCTCATGTGTACACACATAGGCACAGATACCAACATCCCTAAACAGACTAAGTCCATACATCTTGCAGAACTAGACATAAAAGCAAAAGGAATGTCTCCCTGCCACAAACAGGCACATAAGACATCCCTTAGAATTTCCTCTAAGATAAATCCTTCCCTCCTAAAAGAAAAAAAAATAAATCATTGGCAGCCTGAGTCTCCCCAAGTAGAAGTGAGACATTAATTTCAATCGTGCACATTGAGAAGTTATTGCCCGGCAGGGATTTCCAATTACATAATGCAGAACCAGAACTCTGCCGTGCCATTTGGCTGCCAGTATCCATGGGTGAGCTGTGTAACACTCCTCTGTCATGTAGCTCATGTGAGAAGAGAATTCTGCTGTTCCAAGAAATGGCACTCATCTTGGAGACCTGCCCAGTTACACAAAAGAGCATAATTTCCACATTATCCCCGGGCATTCTGTCTGAGATGATAAGTGTGTGATAGCTTTACATGTAAATTATAGATGCAGTGCTCCTGAGGAAAAGCACACCGACCGCTCTTGGGTGGCAGCAGTAGAGAGAAACAAAATCAATTTGTTCTTTAATTTTTATGAAATGATAGCTAAGCCCCCCCCCCCTATGATAATCAACAGGCACTGGAGGGGTTAGATGGAAGACTGGGTAATTGCATGGTGATTATCTATAGAGCAGGACTAGAACTGAAAACCCATGTGGAACTGATGCAGACTTAGTCACTATCTTGTCACAGATTATTTCATTATTTGGATTTTAAGGCCTTCACAGTTTGAACCTAGTATTTATCTGATTTTCCTCAGTGACTATATATATACATATATATATATGTATATATATATACATATGTATATATATATATATATACTATTTTTAAATAGTATGCATGCATACCATACACTTGCACAAATACACTCGCACTTGCAAAAAAGAGAGGAATATAATATACATTTTCTCTATTTTGTGGCAAACCTCCATATGTAATATAAACTGTGTGCCAGACTTGGGGTTAAACTGCAAGAAAATATTATATGTTTTTCTGCTAAAAGTTCACAACTCTTTTGATAGGAGTCAAAAATGTGGCTTTCCATACTGGTTGTCAGTATCGTTTGGAGGGTTTCTCCTTAGTTTATTAAGTTCAACCATATTTCAAATGGAAGAGAATGAGAACTAGGAAACAAAGGCAGGCAATGTTTTCTATTTCTCAAGCACGTACTTTATCCAGGTATTACTCATATCCAACCTTAGGAGAATTTAGTCTCTACATTTCAATCTTTATTATAAAGCAAAGAAAACTGGGTTTCCTGGAACAGAGCCCACATATAAAGAAAGAGAATCTTTCTTCTTGCCCCCGTACCTACCTCCAAGTGTATTAGGTGTCCATAAGGCAGTGATAGGATAGTTCAGACTAAATCAGAGTACTGTGATGGGAGAACCCACATAAGGTAAGGAGACAGAGTGTGTGCAAAGAATGGCATTTATTGACAGCCTAAAACTTATTCTGATTGTTAGTGTATCTGACACACTAGCCAGGATATTTTACCTACACCAGCCCTCAAGTCCAGAATCTATAGACAGCTTTTGAGTTATGATTTTTACATTTAGAATTTTCTACTTTACAGTGGGACTTTCGGGAAGGGAGGAAACAGGAAAGGGGAAATCATTTGGAATGTAAATAAAAAAACTTAGAAAATAAAAAAAAACCAGTGGGGTCAGTTAGACACATGTCTTGTAGAAACAATGCTTCAGACTTTGAAAGTGGATCTCTCCTGGTGGCGTGTGAAATGATACACTAACTCAATTTTGTACAATAGCCACATTGAATCTACAGAGTCCTGAATTACTTAGCAAGGACACTCAGTCGTTCAATTGGATTAGATGAGCATCCAATCTTATGACACTTTTAGTTTACAATGTTTGAGGAGATATTGTTTCATCCTAAATTAGTAACCCTTTGAATTTCTTATATTTGACAAGATGATCCTATAAAATCTGTCAGATCACTACTCTTATGCTGAAAACTTCTTAATACACTTGTGTTGACTGTTTTATGTCAACTTAACACAAGGTAGGGTCATTTTGGACATAGGAACCTGAATTGAGAAGATGCCCACCGGATTGGCCTGTGGGAAAGCATGCAGTGCTCTTGATTAATGACTAAGGTGCAAGTGCCCAGCCCATTGTGCTTAGTGCCATCTCTCAGATGGTGGTCCTGGGTGCTATAATAAATAAGGCTGAGTAAGCCATGAGGATCAAGACAGTAAGCATCACTCCTCCACTCCCTCTACAACAGTTTCTGCCTCCAGATTCTTGCCCTGCTTGAGTCCCTGCCTGACTCTCTTCGGTGATGGACTGTGCTATGGAACTGTATGCCAAAATAAACCCTTCCTTCCCTAAGCGGAGTTGGTCATAATGTTTTTTCACAGCAATACAAACCTAACTGAGACACCAACTTATGTCAAAGAGTAAAAGCCCAAGTATGCACAATGCTGCATAAAGCCTGCACAATGATAATAATTGGTAATTTTGGTTTTAACTTCAAAATGTAAATTCCACAAACACATATCTATCTTTTTGTCTTACTACTATATTCACATCACAAGATTAGCATCAGGCATTTGTAACCACAGGAAAGTCTGTGGGAAAGCAGTACACTATAGTAACACCATCAGCAACTCAAACCTGAGGAGCAGTGCAGTAGAGAAGGAAAGGAGGAAAGGTAAGCCACATTGTGTATCGCACAGTTGCCTCACCCTTCAAGTTTTCAGAAAGGGTCATCTTATTCAAGATGGCAGGCTAAAACTATAATTGGCAGATAGAGATTAATAAGGATTAATCCCTAGTTACTTAATTATGGATAGCACAATCTCTACTGAAAGAAAGAAGGGACTAAGAACATAGATCTTAAACTTTGACAAACACAGAAATTCAGACACCAAATCTGCACTGTTTAGTGTAATAGCTTTAGATGAGTTAATCTCTGAATCCACATCGCAACAAGTCAGGTGACCATGTAGTAGAAGACAAAGAATCAGCACAAAGGAGCTCATAGTAACTTAATAGTTGTACTTTGAATAATTCTAAATTTACATAAGAGCTGAATAATATTGTTAAATATTGCCAAACTAAATGTTTGAAAAATCCAAGAATCTTGACAGTTTTATATATGAAGACAGCATTTTATCTTTTTAAATATTTATTTGCAAACATTTATAGGATACAGTATGATAATTCAATCCTTGTGTAATGATCAACTCAAGTGTCTTGGGAGCCCATTATCCAACTTCCTGCTATCCCTCCTCCCTTACCCAGCCTTTCCAGCTTCTATTAATCACTACTAAACACTTTGAATGAATTTTTAAACATCCACATGTGAGAGGGAACATTCTGTAGTTGTCTTTCTGTGTATGATTTGCTTCATTTACCATAATATCTGCTAGTTCCATCCATTTTGCTGCAAGTGATAGTATGACATCACCTTGTTATCCCTTTCTCACTCTTCCTCCTTTTCTCTCTCTCTCTCTTTTTCATATGAGACAAGGTCTTGTCTTATTCAGTCTACTCTTGGTGCAGAATGTCAATCTCCTTGCACATGCCTCCTGAGTTATAGGATATGCACTACGATGTAATTTTTTCAGTGTTCACTTACTATTTCACTGTTTTTGTTTGTTTTTTTCATTTCATGCCATGAATCCATACAAGTAGATTCCATATCTTAATGACTATCACTAGCACAGCAACAGAAATAAATCTACAGGTATTTCACTAATAGGTACATGTCATTTCCATTGTACCTAAAGAAGAGTAGCAGGATTATTAAGAGACATTAGTATTCAGAGTAGCCTCACCTGTTCTCCAAGGGATGTTCTATCTCATATGTTCCTCTAACAAGTATATAAGAATTCTCCTTTTTCTGTAGTGTCTATTAATAGTCTTTAATTGGATTATTTAGGGGTTTGTAATGGGCTTTTGAAAGTTTCTGGATACTTTGGAAATGAGTTACCTGAACAACTTGTGAAGTTTTTTTTCATTGTGAAAATTGTCTTTTTGCTGTTTCTTTCATTGAATAAATGTCCTGTAGTTTGCTATAATTTCCTTTGTCTATTTCTACTTTTGTTTCCTGTACTTTGGGGGTCTTAGAAAATCTGCTGCCCATAATTATAACCTGAATTATTCTGCATTTTTATCTTATTTGTTAAAGAGTTTAAGGTCTTAAGTTTAAGATTTAAGTTTATCTTAAAAATAAGTTTTATTTATTTTGAGCTGACTTTTACAAAGTAAGAGATGGAAATAAAATATAAATTATCTGAAGATATGCATATGAATATCAAGTTTGCCCAGCACCACTTAATGAAAAAACTATATTCTCATGTTCTGCCTATCTCTCCAGTGTGTTTTTGTCACATTTGTCAAAAATAAGTCAGCAGTAAATGCACAGGGCTATTTCTGGACACTATATTTTATCATAGTGGTGTGTGTGTCTGCTTTTATGCCAATACCATTAGGTTTGACAACTTTGTCCTTGTGTTCTATTTTGAAAGGTCCTCAAAAATGAAAGTTAAAAAGTCAGTTTTCTGCAGAGTAGTACCTCTTAAAACAAATAGGTTACTCTTCAGTCATAGAGGTTTGCTAGTTTCTTTAAGGATTTATTTATTTATTTAATGTATATAAGTACACGGTAGCTGTCTTCGAACACACCAGAAGATGGCATTGGATCACATTATAGATGGTTGTGAGCCACCATGTGGTTGCTGGGAATTGAACTCAGAACCTCTAGAAGAGCAGTCAGTGCTCTTAACCGCTGAGTCATTTCTCTAGCCCGAGGTATGGTATTTTAAAAAAGTAACAGTGAAAATTATCTAGCCCTAGAAAAATCATCTCAAATGAAATTTTGTCTCATTTTTAAATTACATTTAAGTGTGTGTGTGAGTGTGTGTGTGTGTGTGTGTGTGTGTGTGTCTACTACTGTATACATGTACAAGTCAAGTAGTAGAATTTGGTTCATTGGTTCCCTACTTCTCCCCATGTAGATTAAGGTCATGAGGTTTGGTGGCAAGCACCCTCAAAGCCATCTTACTGGCCACAAAAAGTGATTTTTAACTCAAACTGCTTTTGCATGACAGAGTATTAAATATCTGTAGGTGTCAGGTAGCTGCAAATACTAGGTAAGTAGAAGTGAACAAAAAACAAAGAGACCAACATAATAACAGCTTGGAGACCTATAAGATAACAGAAGAAAGTTGCAAAAAGATCAGTTTCTGTGAACATAAGTATGAGTGCAAGTAACATGAAAGGCTTAGCTAGGGGGAGAACCAATGAGGCTTCATCTTGTTATTTAGGCCGAGATCTGGAAGATAAGATAGGTTGGGTTGTGGCACAAACTTGAGGAAAAACACTTTATGCGGTGATGAGATTTTAATGCCGGAAACAGTTCATTATTGCCTCCTAGAAAATAGTGAGGCCATGATAAAAACTCTGCGAACATACAACTTGATGTTGTTCTTTTTCTTTCTGTTTTCAAACAGATCAAAAGGTAAATAAATGTAAATAAAACTTAGAAAATAAATAAAAAAAAGAATAGCAAAGGTGAAAAGCAAAAAAAAAAAATAAAAAAAGAAAAGAAAAAAAGAAAATAGTGAGGCCATGTTAGGAGGAGTAGAATCGACAAAACAAAACAAAACAAAACAAAACATAAATTGCCCAAGATATGAGTGATTAGTTCTTTCATACCCTGTAAGGCATTGCAAGGAATTCATATTTTTATTTATCTGAAACAGGAAGTATTATTAAAGACTTTCAAGAAAGCCTGATTTAACCTGCTTTACGCATTTAGGAGTTCCCAGATGCCTGGCATGATGGATGGCTATGGTAGAGTACAGAAGTAAGCAATGCAGGAGAGAGGGAAATTTATTAGGAGATGGAATAATTTCAGTGAATGAGGACTGTTCTCATCATTGAGTGGGATCACAGAAATGAGAGGAAGCAAAGGAAATGGGTTGATGGTTTAACCCCTTATTTACTGAAGTGTGGGGTTTAGGTCATGATAGAGAAGGGGAAAATCAAAAGGTACTTCTAGATGTCAAGTGTAAGCAAGTGTGTGTGTGGTGATGCCATATACGGAGAGGGTGAAGAAAGAGAAAAGTTTCCAGAAGGGGAAGAGCTCTATTTTGGATGCATTAACTTGAAAGTTGACTCTGAGTCACCAAATGGAAATTTCCTAAGACTAACCAGAGAGAATTAGTTCACAGCCCCCCAAAAGAGGCCCCACAAGGTAGCAGAGGGAACAGGAAGCTTCTAGCTACTGTAGGTTGAAGGGATGACCTTTAGACTCTAGGTAGATGAAGAAATCCATGCTGGACTGTAGCTCAGTTGGTAAAGTACTAGTGTCTCAGATTCTATCCCCAGTACATAGACCAGGCATAGAAGCACACTTGGAAAGTGACTCAAGGCCATCACTGGCTCCATAATGAGTCAAGCAATCAAGTGCTCTTCTTTAGTGCTAAGCAGAACACTGCTGAAATTAGAGAGAATTGTTTCAAATTTTAACATTAAGAGAGGAAAACACCTAACTCAAAAATGACAGATGATTTGAGCACACATGTCTCTTAAAATGAATACAGACAAAATTTACAACATCATTTGTTACAAATATATTCAAGTTAGAACTACCGAATGTAACAGTACACACACACACATTTTTATAATTAAAATATTGACCATGCTAATAGTCTGCAGGATGGGAACAAAGAGCTTTCAAATACAGCTGTCAGGCATAAAAATGGTACAGCCACACTAGAGGGAAAAAAAATGTTAGGCAAACTCTTAAAAAATTAAAACCTAAAGAGTGTTAAGGCCATTATGTAACGTAGCCTTCCTAGCCCTAGGTTTTTACCTAAGACAGATCAAATACATAGCCATAGAAAAGTTTGTACATCCGTGGCCATAACAGCTTTAAACCAACCCTAAACAAGATCCAGCACAGATGCGGCCCGGCTAGTGAGTAGACAGTTGAGGGGCTGTGCAATCCTAACACTCAGCAACTGACAAACGCAGCAGCACAGAGGCTCAAAATAACTAGGCTGAGTTTAAAAGAAAAGAGCCAGGCAAAAGTGTGTCATTCACAAGGGAGTGGAAAGAACCTAAAAATGACAGAAAGTATGAGGAGACTTTTAGTGTTCATCGTATTCATTGTTCTGCTTGAGGTGATACTCTATGCTCACTTGTGAGCATACACACCCAGGCATAGCAAGTGCACATTGAAACAAGGGAGTGGAAAGAACCTAAAAATGACAGAAAGTATGAGGAGACTTTTAGTGTTCATCGTATTCATTGTTCTGCTTGAGGTGATACTCTATGCTCACTTGTGAGCATACACACCCGGGCATAGCAAGTGCACATTGAAACATACACAGTGCATTTTATCTCCATCATTCTTCACTTGACTTTGTGAGAAATAAAAGCAGGCTGAGAAGCAGGATGGGTTGAACATTAGTTTTGAAAAGTTCAGAAATATAAATCCGACCATGAGTATTATAAAGAGGGTGTTTTGAACCTCGGAAGGGAATGAATCCAACCAGAGAAGAGATGGCATGAAGAGAGATTGAGGATCTAGGGTGGGTCCTAGATCACCATCAAAACAAGGTTTAAAGTGAAGACAGCGGTGATAAACAGTCTGGTTGTTTAGATCTAAAAATCAAAGCTGAAGCACTTGGCGGGCAGTTAGGTAAAGCAGTATGTATGCAAATCACTTAGGCTCATCTGTGACTGATATTTTTATACCTATATATATTCGTTCCTAGCTTTAAGTACATTGTTTCTGGTTCTAACTTACAAATACAGTCTTTTTCCCATGTTAATATTTAGAAAAATCCCATTCAAAATGGTCTGTCACCGTGAAAAGATGTGTTTCCTGAAGCTGTAATACACACCGATGTACCTGACATTAAATTGGCAGCACTGTGCATACCATGTGTCATCAACTGAGCACAGAATACAAATCGCTACAGAATGGACGATAGAAAACCCTTCATTTGAGCAGGTGTTTATGAGACACACATCAGCAGATCCTAAGTTAAACATGCTAAAGCTCAAAATAAATTTTTGCCTTCAAGCTTAAGGGAAAGTATTTCAAGTGACTGAGTTAATTCTATATTTCAAATAATTTTCTCTGTTTGTTGTTTGCCTTTGTAAGACAATACCCAAGAAACCTTGTAAATATTACAGAATCATTTCAGATTAAGGCTCCGTGTTTATAATGCCAAATAACATTTTACTAGAAAGATTTCGTGTGTTCATTCCCTTACTCAGATTGCTCACTTACCCTCAACCCTACACCAAATGCTTGCACAAGTGTGGTTAGTGGTCGCTCTCTCCTCTTCCAGTCTCCAGCCAGGCTGCTTTCCCAGAAGTCTCTCCCAAAGCCCACCATGAAATCCTCCACATTCCCTGTGACTTAAGTTTGTTCAACATTTGGCGCTGCCTAGGGGTCTAGTTTTTTCCAATATTCTTCCCCCTGCTTCCTTCCTTCCTTCCTTCCTTCCCTCATTCCTTCCTTCCTTCCCTCATTCCTTCCTTCCTTCCCTCATTCCTTCTTTTGAAATAGGATAGAAGTCCTGGATAGGATACTCTCTCCTCCTGTTTGCTGACTATGTATATTCTGGTGCAATTATGAATTTACCTGTTTCTATTTTCTACCTACTTCCTTCTGAACCCTCTTCGGGATAACCTTATCACCACCTGTGGTTTTAGATCGCAAACTATATTTCATATAAACCAGTATTTATATGAAATAAAGACTCCTCTGAGAACAAACCACTCTGCCTACCTACCTAGCTCTATTTATTGGCTAGCTTCTATTGGACCTCCATGGCTAGGGTTCATATCTTATGCTAAGAAGGTATGTTTGTTCAACAATAAAGAAATACATTGCAGAATATAAGCCTGCCAAATAAAGTCATGATATGATGTTCATTTCCAGTTTGTAACAAGTATATTTGAGGTGCACGTTTCATAGACATGTACATCAACTTGTGGTTGTCAGTCATGGGCCAGTGTAGAAAAGCTAGGGGAAATGACACTTGAGAGTGGAATCTCACCAAGTATGAACTTGCTTGGTCTGAAGCCAGGAACTCAACATTCATCTCATGTTAACTTCCTGTACAGCTTAAAGTAAATTAAAGTAAAATGTGTGACCAAAATCATAGAACTATGCTGAAGTCTCACCTTGTGCCTAATGTTTGTGACACTTTGCTATTGCAGAGGAAACCAATTTAAAATGTTGACCTTTGAGGTATAGACCTCCTGGGCAAGATCCAAGTTTTAACTACACTTAGGTTCATTTTATTTTGAATTTTTTAATTGTATATTTTATTTATTTACATTTCAAATGTTATCCCGTTTCCTGGTTTCCCCTCTACAACCTCCCTATCCTATCCCCCCTTACCCTGCTTCTATGAGGGTGCTCCTCTGCTCACCTACCCACTTTAGTGGCTGGGGAATCAAGAGGGGTTAGAAGTGTTTTGTCCTTATAAATGCTTGCCATGGAAGCATATGTCTTCTCTCTTCAGAGCACAGGATTAGTCACTCATTAGGTTCTTAATCTAGATCACTTTATAACTAATAAAGTATGTATCCTCTATAGCCATGCATTATATAATCATTAAGCTTAGCCTTCACAAAGTAACAGTCTTTTAAAAAAATCATAGGAGTACTTTCTTTGCATTTTCTACAGAAAATGTAAACACACGTAGCTGTAGTGATCTGAAATTGTATGTAAATCTCTATTTTTAAATTTCTACTGTGGTATCTCATGCTTGCATGAAGTGAAGATGGCATGTTTGAGTGTAGATGGAGATAGAAAAATTGCCAAAGAGATTAAGATATACAGATCAGACCATAAAACAACAAAAGATTTCCTAAATATAGAAGCTTTTAAACTATACACTATTAGATGTTTAGTTTTAAAAGATTTCCAAACTCAAGTGAAAAGACTGTTTCCAGTAACAGACATGTTTTTCTTAATCTTTGCGTTCCATGATACTTTTCATAGCTGAAAGTCCTGAGTGGGCACTCCCAATGAAACTGCCCTAATTACCCTCCTGTTACAATTCTCTTGGTACCTTCTTTCATTTATCACATAGCAGATACCATCAGTACACACGCACGGTTTAAATGGAAACCCATTCTCTTCAGTATTTGATAAAGTCTTACTTGAAAGGAATCCACATTCATGGTGTTTTATCCTGTGAATAGAAAGATCAGTCTCAGGGGAGTACCTACAAGGACAAGGCTGGTAGGTTGACATTTATAAAATGCATTATCTTTAACAAGCTGTCCATCAATACCATCCTAGCACATGGTCAGAAACTCTTAATACAGGACAAAGAAGAGCCTGCTACAGTCTTCATTTAAATAACTGAAGGATTCTCTAGCTGTGACCCAGGGAGTACAGAATGAAAGGACATTTTTGGTGATCACTAGATTTTCCTAACACTAATAAGATTGAAGATGATTGGTGTTCAACGTTTGAAGATATTGTAAAAGAGTAAACACTGTAGATTTTGCTACTAAGCAAAACATCATGGTACCAAAGCAAAACCTTAGGCTCTAAAATTTGTTTAATTAATTCACTTTAAAAAGATGTCTCTTCAAGAGTTACGGAGTTGAGCTCTAATTTCTATACTGACTTTTTCAGAACACACTCAAACTATAATCACAAATTCATAATGAAAGCAAGTTTCGTCTCTGTTTTAACAGGCACAAACTTTCCCCTTGAGTTTTAATAGTGTAGATTTTCAGCATGCTGACATAATTCCAGAACTCTCATTTTGAAACAGTACTGCCAACACATGCATACAAATATAACCATTTTGTGGGCATTGGACTTAAAGAGAAGCGTCAGCCTGTGAAAGGTGACCTGGAACCTTCAACTCTAATGAAAACAAATTAAAGGATAATGAATAAGAAGGGTGTCTCTGTTCACATTTCTTGAAGTATCCCAACTCACATAATCAAAAGACTTCTCCCCTAAACAAGTGATTGTCAAAGTCCAACATTTATCATGGAGGGAAAGAATTACAAACCATTAGAATTTTGGTGCTGCTTAATAATTAGCACCTATGCATGTTAGAAATTTCAAAATTCTTTTGTTGCTTTAATTTGTAACTCCCTCTTCCCCGCATTTCTATTGTACGTATTATGTATCTTTTTGAAAAAATGATTAAAAAATTGTAATTACAATTATTTTGATGTGGAAAATTATTCAACCCCACTCCCACCCCACCCCAAATGTTAGAAAATGAACATCTAGAATTTTTTTTTTTTTTTTTTTTGGTTTTTCGAGACAGGGTTTCTCTGTGTAGCCCTGGCTGTCCTGGAACTCACTTTGTAGACCAGGCTGGCCTCGAACTCAGAAATCCTCCTGCCTCTGCCTCCCAAGTGCTGGGATTAAAGGCGTGAGCCACCACCGCCCAGCAAAAATTAAATTTAAAAATTCCATGGCTAAAACACCCTTTTGCTCTTCTAGAAGAAAACAACGTTAAACTAATTTCATAATGCCTCAAGTGTATCAGGACATGAGAGGCTCTGGTTTACTGTTCTTTCTAGGTTATACCAATGATACTCATCATTAAAGTAGTAGTAAGCTAGTGATCCTATAAGATCTGCATTGTAGTGTAACCACTGTATCTTCTGAAATCAAAAATCATTCTGAAATGTTTACCACTCTTTCAGGAAGCTTAAAGGTAGAAGTAGCTTTCTAAATTATTCTATTTAAAGTGTAGATGTCTGCCTAAAAATCATCACCATCGCCACCATCATCATCATCACTACCACCACCACCAGCAGCACCACCAATCATCATCCAGTGTCAAGGAACAAGAGTTTGAACAAAATATAACCAAGACTGGTGAATGTAAAAAAGAAATATTCAAGTATCAAAAGCTATGATAAAAGTTTTTTAACACAAAATATGTGTTTTCTGCCTATAAATTGTATTATTTTGCCATTGATTTTGCCTCTTTTTTCTCACGTGCCTTAGACAGTGCCACTTCACTTTCAGAAGTTTGTGGAGCACAATACTGTTGACTTCATGTTTTCTTCCTGTTTGTAGTCTACCACGTCCAACAGCTCCCCTGAGCTCAGGGCAATGTGAGAGACTCCCTTTCCCAGAGGGGCTTCCTCTTCTCTGCCTGATCTGGGGAGCCGGATCATCCTCTACCTGAGGAATGTCACACAGTCCTTGACAAAATTACAAGTTCAACTTCTTCTCTCCAGATAAGAACCTGCTCAGAAAGCACCTGGGCTTCCTGGAATGCCTCTCCATGCGAAAGAGGTATTCCCAGAACATTGAGTGTCAGCCAATGAAACTTCACCCTACCAAGAACCCTTTCCTATTCTCCAAGGTTCTTATATAGTCCTGGATTTACCCCAGAAAAAAAATGTATTTGCACAAACTATTTCCCTGAATATCCTCTAAAAGAGTTGTAACACTGAACAAATGAGAGAAGGCTTTCTCCCTCCGGCACTCCCAGCTGGACCTGGATCCTACAGACCCCACTGTTCTGGGCTTAGGATCTCCCTGGACTGGACGCTCTGAGAGAGGAAGGGGAATTCAGGACCATAGGAAGGAGGCAAAAGAGGAAAAATGGGAAGTGTATAGAAAATGGTACTGACAGCCCAACAATCAACTCAGAGGCAAAGTTAAAAGAATAATAGGCATAAATACCTATTCAAGTCTAGGTGGCCTCTCGCAGAAGGAAAAAAAAAGATATAGAACAAAAGCCACAGAAACTAACTTCTGCCATTCTTCTTTTTGTGAAACACACTTTGAAAATAACCATGCCTTGTATCAATTTACCCTCTAAAAGCAACTCACAGGCTTCTTCCTGTCATGGATAACGATTAAATCAGAAATTAGCAACTAGTCAATGAGTCAAGAACAAGTGAGTGTGGACCTCATTCACAAATGGGACAACTACATCACACACCTTCCATGTAAGTCTCAGGAACAACTGCAGAAGAGAGACAGAAATATTGCAAGAGTCGGGAGCTTGGGAAGGACTGGACCGAATCAGGCGACATTCCAGCCAGAGCAGAAATGTGCTCATGAGCTGCCACCCAGAATTGAGATGCTATTGCAACTGATAGCTTCTGGAGGACGGAGAGACATTTTCTTTAAGGGCATAGCCCTTGGTTGGTTGACCACACTCTAGTAGACAGGCCTACACCCATGAATACATACATGGGCAGCACAAACGGGACTGGGTGGGCTTTAAAAACCAAGCAACAAGAAGAAGAAGTTGGAAGCAGTGTAGTACTAAAGAGTGGGATTGAGAAGAGTTAGAGGAAAAACCAGGCATGAATATGACCAAAGTACATTGTATTATGAAATTCTCAAAAAGTAATAAAATACTATATTACAAATGAAAAAAGTAGCAATGTCCACAGTATTTGCAAAAATATTTAAGTCTTCACTATGTGTGTATGGTAGGGGGATATATATTAAAAAAAAAAGACCAGTAATATTTTTTTCTACTTTCTGCATCTCAGGGTTAAAGATGAGTTATTAAAATGAAACAATATGAACGGGGGGCCACAATGAGGAGTAGTCAGTCAAACCAGTGGTACTCTTTAGCCATCATTTGGATTTTAAAATTCTGACATCTGTCCTTCAAAACACAGAGCACTTCCTCCAGTCTAGACAGCAGAGACTGCTTCCATCTTCCACAGGACACTTGGGAACCCTAAGAGCTGTCTCAAGACACTGACATCCTAAGTGATGCCACAAGCCAGGCCTGCATGTCCCTCTCACCCCAACCCTACCCCCACCCCACCCCCACAGACAATGTGCTTCTATCCTGAGCTAAAATGTTCACCAGATTCCACTTCTGCCCTGTTTTCTTTTTCACTTACCTTGTGAAGTCGCATCCCCTAGACATTGGCAGTGGCTTTGGGTGTTGGTTGAAGAGAGAGCAGCAGTTAGGATAGTGGTTTCCTGTAGAGCAGGCAATTAAACACAGCTCAGTTCAGGTCACCTAATACTCAAACCGAGAAGTCAGTAGCAGGGCAAGGTCGGGGCTGATGAACTTTTTCACTGTTTCTATACATGCAGTGGAACATCAGACTGAGTTTCTTTATAATTACTTTTTGAAAACTATTTTTCAATTAACATTATCTTTTCTGGCCACCTTCTTTCCATTAATTATCTGGAATCACTATGTTCACCTCCTCACAACAAAATGGACAATTCAATGAAAGGACGGTTTCAACTAGGAAAGATGACTATTTTTTGACCTTGGAGACTTCAAAAATATCCTGGTCCAGGAAAAGGTGGGGGCATTCTTTGGTTCTTGTGTTTGCTAATTAAATGAAGGAGATGGGAGGGCATTGCTTATCTTATTCAGATAAGAAAAATATGCTGAGCATAATGAGTTAAAAAGTTCTATTCAATTCCAAAATTCTATGTGCCAATCTCATTGACAGGATTGGGGGCACCAGGATTTAGGTTTTCAGTCCCTTCTAGAATCACACTGAAAATATAAACAAGTGATCTTATGCTTCAGGACTTTGCCTAGTGAGCCTGGCCTTCCTGAACACATGAAAGGGTGTAGTCTAATGTGTGGGTTTGGATTTGTGAAGACTGAAGCCCTAAAGCAAGTAAGTATATTGCAGGGAATTCATTTGAAACTCAGAAAAGTGTTTGTACTACTCATTAATAGATTCTATCTAGTCAGACTACCCCATCTCAGTTTTAAATGTTATAAATTTGCACATAAGTTTACAGAACACAGAGTTGCAAACCCATTTGAAGTAAAACCCGATTTGCTAGAGATCGCTTGCAGCCACTTTATCTAGCAAGAACAATGGTTTTGAACTTGTTTGTACTTGTAGGTACATTTTTCAATCTATCCATAGTCTTATTTTCTTGAGCCTCACAAGAAATAACAGAATTTTATTAGTATCATTTCAAAACTTCCCAAGTTCTTAGAAGAAACAAACTGAAACACCACTAAATCTATCTCATAGCCTGGTGCAAATTCCACACCTATAAATGACTCTTCTATATCTTCAAGTGTTCCTTGTAATGTTAACTTCAGTTATTTATATTAGTTTTGGAATTGAAGTAAAAACTTCTCAGTTAGTTTATCATAAACTAAATGCCTTATCTGGAAACAGTAGTTTTTAAAAATGTAGTACTTTATCTTAGCTATAACTAAATGTGTTTTCAGAACTCTCCCTGGGAAGATGCATACAAATACCTATTCACAACAGATGAGGGAACCAAGGTCTGAACAAAGGCCAACTAGATAAACCAGTACTAGTTTACTAGACCTGCCTACATAGGGCATGCTAGTTTACTCCCAGGAGTATGGGTAACCCCAAAGAACTTCAACTACACCAAAACTCCACCTTCTGGCCTGGAAACTGGGCCCAAGGCTGAAGTGCTTGCCTCTGCCTTCTCTTTCCACCCCACCCTCTGTATATGCCATGCTTGTTGGTTTGCTTCTTTGTTTTACTCTATTGCTAACCCACTTAATAAAAATGTTTACATCACTTCTGTTTAGATGGCTACTTTCCAAATAGAATTATATATTAAACACACAAAATGTAAAGAGAAAATAAGGTTTGTGATTCAGTTTGACTATCAAATATTGACCCAAATTATTCTAATTTCTTTGTTTCAGGCAAAGAAACATTTAGTACTCAAACAGGAAATAGATTCCCTTCTCCCAGGTTTGTGGTTTAAAAAAAAAATGACAAAAGAAAAATGTGGAACCATATAAACACTGCAATTTGAAAAGACTGAGTATGTAATTAATAAATGCCCCCCCCACCCAAACACACTGTGACTTATTTGCATCCCAGATCACAGCTACTCAATGTTAGTGTGGAAGGATAATGTAAAAGTACAACCCTCTGAATTTCTCATCATTGGCCTGAGTTAACAGGAACAGAAGCACCTCAGCCCTCTTGCTTGCTATTTCTGATCAGACATAATTAGTGTTGAATATTAGGTAAGGCAGAGAATGGGTGGCTTGCAAATCACATTTACTATGGACCCAGTACATGTTGCCACTTCTGACAGTACTATGGTAAATTAAGCAGTGGCATTAGTTGAATGCTATTAGACTTTGGAGACCTAGTCAGTCACCAGTTTAGGCCCCCACCCTTCAAAAAGTGGCAGGTAGAGATGCACTAGCCAGGACTAATAACTCAAGTGAACTGGAGGCTCTGGCCAATGGATAACCATTTACAGGGCTTTGTTTTTTCTTTAATTCATCAGGCCATATGCTGCCAGGCTTTCATGCAAATAGACAAAATTATAAGTAATAAAAAAGAACCAACTGTTTTAGGGATCAGCTATTTTCTGTCCTCAGTGCTATCCATGTGAGAGACCAGTTAATGAAAGGGAGCTCTTGGACTCCCAGAGACACCCACCTAAAGGGATAGAAGCTTCAAAAGCCAACCCTTGTTCGCACCATGTTAAACCTCTGCCCTGGAGTACCACTGTGCCAAGTGTCTATTTGGCTGGGAAGCAGATATCCTGGCCCTCCAGCTGGCCTGGACACTGGGCACGAGGCTCAAGTGTTCCCTGCAGCTGAGGCCCATTGTCCACTGATGTGAGAAGAGATAAGGTGTTACCTTTCATTTAGGCAGGGTTAAGTTGAGGATCATGGGTTTACCAAATTCATACCCTTCAAATAATCACCTTTAGAAAGAGAAAGAACCAATCAATGCAATTTCCAGTTCTAAAACTTTAAAGAAAATAGCAATCATGGACTTTTTTTTAGAAATCTCCAACTCTTTAACAGCAAAGACAGACAGCAAGAAAATTTCTCCAAGCAAACTCTAAACCCTTCCCTGGAACACTTGCATTTAAAACTAAAATGTTGTTAAACTTTTGAATAATTTCTGCCATCTCTTTCCTTATTACCAAGTCTCCTAGTCTGTACAAATAGAGAGTTTCACACCCTTGATAGAATTCACACATTTGTTTCCCATTTTAAAGCAGTAAACCTCCAATCAAAAAATTAAAAAAACCCGAAAACAAAAAACAAAGCAGACCAACTGAATTTATATCTCTGTGTTTATTTAAATCTGAGCCATTCTAGAGATGGTAAGCTACCATTCATTTACACCTCTATCAGGTCACTATGGGACAATAATTTACACCTTTTAGAAATGATTCAAAACCGGTTGTAGTCAATTAGTGTGCAACATGTTGCAGTTCGAGAACTGTCAAAACAAAGGTATCACAGAAATACATTCAGATGCATGTGGGCATCCTGCAGCAAAAAGGGGGCGTGGTGAAGAGAGCCAAGACCTGCAGACACAGGCAATGTACTTTCTGTGCCATCCACTCTGTCCACCATGCCACCAAACCTTAGTGTCTTACTGGTTTGCTTTGCCTTACTGGCTGATTGTAAACTAACCAGATCTCTGGTGTCAAGAATGCTCACTAAATCCACCAGGCACATATAATCCATGTGTTTCACCAAAATGATGATTTCAATGGAGAAAATTTGTTTTAGTACATAGAGGAAATGAATGCTCCCAAAGAAAAAGAATTCGTATTGTAGATAAAATCGAGACAGAATATATGACTGAGAATCTGTCTTAGAAATTCCCACAAGTAGAAGTAGTGACTTCCACTATTACTAACACTCACGGTTCTGCGTTCCAAATCCATTGAAGTTTTCTTCTAATGTGCAAGTGCTAGTTTGGCTGGGAATCGGACTTCCTCATTGATGCCTACTGCGATGGTGTCTTACGCGAAATGGTCCACCTTTCCAAGCTAAGAAAAATAGAACTCAGACTGACTCTAACTAGGATGGATGTGAAAGTCAGAAATATTATACTTAGTTCATAAGGATAAGACAATAATTTCAGACTTTTTTTTTATGTTATGGGAAACCTTGCAAGCAAGGCATGGGAGAAGAAACAGGCAGTGATTTCCTGTGGCACTGGGGCACTTGGAAGTCTAGTACTTTTGACATACAGAATTTACAATTTGCATTTAATGGGGCAAACATCATTCTGTTATAGGAAAATAAATGCCAGTAAAAGGCACGTTTATTTATACGATGTAAACTAGATACTATTGTCTGCTCAAGTACAAAGTAGTTGTGAAATAGCACTAAAAACCTAAGTACATACACAACATATTAGCAAAAACCCTAGTCTTCATGTAGAGTGCTAAAGTTATATATAAACATAGTTACTCTGAAACACATCTTAATCATTTCATATATTCTTATTGAGCATTGGATTGTGTTTGGGGCTTGGGGCTCTGAGATAGTCTCTTATATATCCCTCTCCATAGAGCTAAGGATGACCTTGAACTTGTGATCATGCCTCCTTTACTTTCTGAGTGTTGGGATTGTGGCCCTGAGCCTACATACCCAGATCAAGTGGTTCTTTGGACAGAACCTACAATTTTGTACATGCTATGAAGGCATTCTAGCAACTGTACTATATCTCCAACCCCAGGATTATTATTGTACATTTTAATTTCCATTAATTTTCAACAGAAAACTATGAACATTAAAATTATACAGTGAAATTATACAAAAATTATATATTAAAGGGCCAGTCTAATATTTTAAACTATGTACATATTATACAATGTTTAAATCTGCTTAAATGTTCCTCTTAAGTTATTGAACATTGCATTACAATGTTGATTTTCAAAGCATTCAGGTCATTTTTAATCTAGAGTCACCCTACTAGCCCTCATTTTTAAGCTAGAGTAACCCTACTAGTTCCTACCTAACTGTCGTTCAAGACCTGCTGGTCAGCTTTTGTTAGCCTCTGCCAATACCATTTTCCTATCTTTTTCTGAGATTGGCTTTAGTAATTTCACATATTGGTGAGATCGGGTGGGACCTGCCTCTCTGTGCCTGGCTTACTTCACTGTTCCTATCTCTGATCCCATCTGTATTGTGGCACTAATGAAATTTCATCTATTTTAATGACTGAATAGTATTCCACTGCAGGTATGTACCACATTGTCTCTATCCATTCATCAGTTGATGGATACCAACTGTAAATAGAACTGCAGTGGAAACTGTTGCAGATAAGTCTCTGAAACACTGATTTTGTTTCCTTTAGCTGTGTATCTCCACAAACAAGCATTACAGAGTTGTCAGATACTAAAACTACTGCCACTATCCAGGGAAGTTAGGCAGAAAGAGACTCATCCATTGTTCTTTAGGAATTCTTCACATGACTATACATATGACTGTATTCTTCCACACACCTACTGAAATGGAGAACTTGCATGGGGAATGAAGCAAACATGCCCCCGTGTCCCTCTGCAGATGGTCTCTCTCTGCAGAGTGTCATTCACACACGTCTCTCTCTCAAAATGTTGCATTAATATATTCTCAGCCATTTCGGTTCCCAGTGTTGGAGCTTTGTCTGGCTGGCTTATCTTTTTGCTTTCTAAGGATACTCCAAAGAAGCACACATGAGTAGTTACAACAGAACAATTTGCTTTCTGCATTTAGAAACCTAAATGTAATGTGTTTAAAGTATTACAGCCTGTCAGAGGCACAAGAGATAGGAAGATGCCCTGGGTATCTGAACTGTTTCATTAAACAGAACATTTGTCCCACTATGGTAAAGAAATTCATAGCTTACAGCCAATACCACTAATATGTGAGTCCAGCTCAAGTTCTTAACACAACTGATTTTACCTTGGGATTCCCAATGGGCCTGCTCACAGACATTTTTTTCTTTTTTTTATTGAATATATTCTTCATTTACATTTCAAATGTTATACCCCTTCCCAGTTTCCCCCTTCCCGAAAATCCCCAACCCATCCTCCCACATCCTGCCTCCAAGAATATGCTCCTCCACCCAATCCACTCCCATGACCCCCACTCGATTTCCCCACATTAAGGCCTCTATTGAGCCTTCACAGGAACAAGGACCTCTCCTTCCACTGATGCCCAACAAGGCATTCCTCTGCCACTCTTTTGGCTGGAACCATGTGTACCCCTTGGTTGATGGCTTAGTCCCTGGGAGCCCTTGGGCATCTGGTTGGCCGACATTGTCGTTCTTCCCATGGGGCTGCAAACCCTCTCCCCAGCTCCTCCAGTCTACCCTCCAGCTCCTCCATTGTGAACCCCGCACTCAATCCAATGGTTGGCTGCTAGTATTCTCCTCTGTATCTGTAAGGTTCTGGCAGGGCCCCTCCAAAAGATAACCATAAATGGCTCCTTTCAGTACTCACTTCTTGTTATCCATAGTAGTTTTGCGATTTGGTAACTGTTTATAGGATGAATCCCCAGATAGGACAGTCAAACTTATATGCAAAGCTCCACTCTAGTCTGTAAAATCAGATGGTTCAGAAGTGCTTCATGACCCTGACTTCTAGAAGAAACATGAATTATTAATTAGGCCAACAGACTCCATTATTTTGACAGTCAGCTGCAGCATACTAAGTTAACAGGCAGAGGCCATGTGAGGTGCCACACTGTTCCCAATGATAAGTGTTTATGCTTCTTCCCCCACACTCTTGTCTTCTATGGGCTTGACTTCTGTGACCAGTCACTGGCCGGCCATTCCATCAGCTCTCCTGTATTTGTTTGTTTTTCCACTGCTCATTCTCAGTGGTGGTGCTCTGGTATGGTGGGAAAGGAGCTAGAAAGAAAAGAAAATATTAGCAGGAAGGAGACAAGATACAGAGCCGACACTCTGTGCCCAAGGATGTCCAGTGTGTGTAAGAGGAAAGGATGTCCAGTAGGAGGAAGGATGATGTTGACTGAAGATAGAACAGATTTCACTCTACCCCACATTTTCAGAACTGCTGTTGACTGACCCTGATGGACTGGCTATCCGACAGCTCCTTTTTAGGGAAGAAAAACATTTTTCCTTCATCTCTGTTCTCTTATCAATTGATTTATATATTCTCATTTTGATACACTGAAAAGAATCAAGTTAGACCTTCTGTTGTCATGAGTAATTAGTAATGGCACACACAGTGCAACCTTCAATACTGAAATAATGATTGTTTAAATAACTTATAAGCATGAAGTCTGCAGAACAATGACCCATATTGGGGACAAACTCCCTGGAGATCATGTTTTTCAGATGTTTGATGCTATCAGAGTTTTGGGAGAAATCCTAAAAACAGCACTGGGGCCATTTGCAACTTAAATACAGAATTGGGTAGCTTGAGTCACATTTGCAAAATATTTAAAAACCCTTTCCTACAAAACTAAAAGTAGAAATAAAAGAAAAATCTTGTCCCTTTAATATTTTCTATTTATTCTTTGCCAAGACAGCTAGTATTGTATGAGAGAACATTTCTGTAGCTACGTAGAAAATGTTCATGCTAAATTATGGTCTGTCTAAATTATGCTAAAATAATTCAGTTTTGAAAATGTCATTTTACTGATTAGATAATGCACCTTCTAATTGTATGGACTCTATTTCCAGATAGGAAATGCCTCTTTCAAATCACTACATGGTCCCACTTACTCCTCTAGTTTCTTATAATTATAGGAATATATGTATTGTAGGAATATATATATTCCTATATTTACAAATAGATAAATAAGTACATAAATAAATAAAATCTCTTCAAGATGCTCCACTCATGGAAAAGCACCAGCCTTGTCCTGCTGAGTGTGGAACACCACCACTGCAATTATCTGATGATTTTCTCTGATCTTTTTAAGGCAACTGCCCAAGACACTGCTCTAGGGTCTGTCTTGCTGATTAACTCTGTCGTTTATTGGAAAGCCGCAGGCTTCTCCCTGTCAGGTCAGGTTTCTGTACAGATAAGTCATGTGTTGAAAGCACACTGAAAGCCACCTAACAGATGTCCAGAAAACCTAAAATATAGAGGTCGATTTTTAAAGCATTCTTGGAATTAAATCATTTGCTGAGACAGTCTTAAGGGCCTATTGAGGAAAGCAAACTTCCTACGGTTATTGCAGAACTGACTGAGTTTGTCAGAGCTATAATATCAAATTATTTCAAATGTATGAATGGAAGAATCACTATGATGGAGGGCTGACTTCATAAGACAACAGAAACCACTTGACATGATGACATAGAAAGATTCATTTGAGAAGGTCACCAGTCATTCAAGATTTCCCTTATTGGCTTAGAGCATAAGGATACAGTCAGCAAAACTTCAGACACCACCAGCAGATGGTAACAGAGAATACAGAAAGGATGATGAAGCAAGGATGGGTACCCAGGCATGCTTCATTTGATGAAGATTATTAGGGCCTGCCCTTTGTTATAAAGAGAAAATTCACTGCAGATTGAGATGTAGACATTTTTCCCACATTAACTTTCTTGCATTTTGAAGCAAGACTACTTACTGGCTGAGACAATCTGAAACACTCCTTTTCTCCTCTCAGATTCACATTCTCATACGTTAGATATGCTTGGGAAAAATCAGTGTACATAAGAATGTTGTACCTTGATTTGTATCTTCTTATGGATTTTGATTATTGTTTGAAAATTAACAAAAATAAGCCCTGATTCTTCATTTACATATCACCTAGGAAACGTTAATGGTGGTCTCCTCGTGCCTGGGATAAGAAAGTCTATCTAGGCTCCAGAGCCTGTATTAGCACTGCAGCCAATTGCTGCTCCTAGTGTAGACTCTTCACTCTGTCTTCCAGACTTTGACCTTGATCCTATCAGAATCTGCCCGCTTGGAGCCCCGTGATACTTCAGCCTGCTTCTTTCTGCTGCTGTTGTTGTTTTGAATAGACATTCCCAGTTAGAACCCCAAATATTGTATTCTGAATCAGGTTTCAGATTATATCCAATTTCCCTCTTTAACTTGCTCAGATTTACCTTCTTTCATCTTTTAATAAAATGTGGTGATTCCCATTTGCTGATGTTGCTCATAGAGCAAAAGTACTGGTGTCCTCCAGTATTTTCCAAATTTTACTTTGAACCACTTGTACACTATGTTATAGAACTGTTTTTCCATAAAGTTGAATGGATCAGACCATGCATTATCTATTAAGCTTCTAGGTGATAGGATTTCTATCACCTAGATATATCACTAGGTGATAGCAATTTCTTCAGGCAGGTCCATATGCCATGGTATCCACTTGCTCTAAACTCATCCAGCTCAGGCACCATACATGGTTTAAGTTTCTATCTCCAATGAACCTAAGACTGCTAAAGATACCACGATACTTAATAAATCCTTATGGAATGCAGAATGGATAAATACATTATTGATATACCCTAGCATTTACAAAGTTCTAGTTAAAGCAGACTAGTTTTTGTTTTTAACTAAGACTGAGTTGAGGACAGATATCACATTGTATTTTATCTCGTCAAAGAATTATACAGGCCCTTTGTGTCCACAAAAAATACACTGAATATAAATAGTAAATAAAAATCAATAAATTGAGTTGACTGACTGAGTCACTAGAAAAAGCAGTGCCTTGAGTATAACTTGTACATGAGGTACCTAGAAAACAAGAGTGGTTTATCAAAATGGCCACATTTTGAAATAGAAAGCCTCAAGTCCAGTGAAGGAAGACAGAAAGGATAGGAATATTCAAATGAACAACCAGGAAAAATAGCTTTTTGTAGACACAAACACAGTCTAATGAGAAAAGTGCTTCAGTTAGTTGAAATGCCAAGCCAGTGGTTGATATGCTTGGGAATAAAACCAAGCATTATCACAGGGGTAGGCAGATGGCACATTTTCCCTTAATTCAAAGCTTCACTTTTGTAAATAACAATGGAAATTGAACAACTGGCACATTCCAAGCTTTGCAGGCTACATTAAGAGGTCTCAAAAAAAAAAAAACCTGAACCTTCTCAGTCATTTCTGCCTTTGGAACATGTAAATATACACTGCAGAGCTATTGACTCATGGTTCCCACTCATGTGATATAGATCTGTTCCCACACAGGCTAGAGCCAGCAAGAAGGACCTTATGTGGATGGATAGATAGATAGATAGATACATAGATACATAGATACACAGATACATAGATGAATGCATATGGAGATACATAGATACATAGATAGATACATAGGTACATAGATAAATACATAGATAGATATAGAGATGATGTAGTGATAGAGACATGACATAGATTTGCTCCCATGAAGACTGTAGCCAGCCAGAAAGACCTTATTTAAATATCTCTACATAGACATCTAAATATGAATATCTCTAACAAATATCTATATAGATATATAGATCGATAGAGATAGAGACATACAGATATATCTGTGCTAAGTGTAGAGTGATGGGTTTTAAATGAGTGAATACTTTAGTAGGTCTTGGATGGCATATAACCAGGTTCCAGATAGGGCTCTGGAGTTGAGGAGAGAAGGATGGGCCAAGAAACAGAAGTCAAGATATAGCACATGAATGGATTCTCAGACTAGAAATGGAAAGCTACACAACAGCTATAGATTTATTTTTCCAATGTTTCCCTTGCTTTGTCCCATTATAAGATAAACTAGTTTTGCTTTCTGCCATTGGTGGTGTCTTTAAAATACTATAGTGGAAATAGGTGAAAACTGGGTCTTTCCTGACGTTTTCATAACCATTTCACCAAGTACAGAGTCTGTCACCAGATTATTAATAAGCAAGCGAGATGCAAATACTTTATCAACAAATGCAGTAAGCTTTTGTCTTTTGACTATATTATATTTGTCAGGAAAGTTACAAAGGCATACATAAGAACAGTGCAGGTAATTACATGGTTTGAAATACACTGTCGATATGATGATGTCTCAGGCTCATGTTTTAGTCTACTAACTACCTACCTATTATATAATTACTGAAAGAATTAGGCTTTGATTCTGCTCAAAGAAGGGATTCTTGCAGGAGCATAAGAGCTTCTTATGTGTAGAGTATTTAAAACAGAATGAAATTAGCAATCCGTAACTTAAAATTATACATAACATTTAGCTTCATTTAAAATTAAAGCAGTAGAAGGAACAGATTTTCATGGCATTTCCATTATGCAGAGAGGTAAACAACAAATAAATATGGCACACATGAATATGAAAATCGCAGCATGGTAATTGCTGCACTCCATCAGCGTGTGCAATATTAAATCCTCAAATAAACACTTACTTAACCTCATTCTCACACATGCCTATTGCTTTTATCAGAAGCAGAGCCACCTGAAACATTCAAACCAACACATCATCCCCCAAATGTGCTACAAAGTCAACGGGAATCACTGCTGTTCCTGAGAAATTCCAGTTGTACTCCTCCACTGGCTCCAGTAGTGCCATGCCAATATTTCTAAGAGCCAGGGGCAGGAGAAGAAATGTGGAAGTCAGTTTGAAAAATGCAGCCTGCCTGATATTGTCTTTTATGTCACATCATAATTCCTCTGCTGATTCTTAAAGCCTTGTGAAGATCATCAACTTTACAGCCATGCCAGGAACCTCTGCCTTCCGGCCGAGACCACACCCCAGTTCTCTCTTTCTCTAGCACTCGTTTTACATTTGTGCTGAAAACTATTAAACCTTATTTTCTGCAGAGAGCAGAAACTCTTTTTGTATACCCTTAACAATAGCTAACGTCTGTCTCATTCTCTGGGCCCGAGTTTGCCCTAAATTTAACCCTAAGCAACGGTTCTCTGTTTTACTCATAGCCACGTACTGACTCATTTATGAAGAGACCTCTGCTACCCTGGAGTTTTTCAACAGGCAAGGGTTAAAAGGTCAACCATGGAGTCGTTTCTGTCTTTATGAATAACAACTGGCAGAATTCAGTTAAGTAGAGTAACATGCTGAAGATATCTTATCATTTTACACAGTGTGACCAATGAATGGTTCAGAGGAGATGTGTGGTTTGTGTGCACATGAGGCTAAGTCTTCTAGCAGGGGACACCAGTGACTTTATCAGAAGCTAGGAACCAGAACATAAATTGATTAAATTCAATTTTAAAATAGAAGTCAAAGAAGTATGAAATCCAAAGAAAGGAAAACTGCCTTGTTCCAAATAAATACCTTTCAAGTTTACCAATATTCATTGTCCTGGTGATGAAATTAATACGTCTTTGCTGCTCTAAACTTAAATTTGACTGGATGGGTAAATTCAAGCCTGAGGCTTTCATGCCATTATCAGAAGCTCTGTCAGTGAGTGCTTTAACCTAATTACATTTGATGCAGCAAATCAAGAAAACCACTGCTGGTTATGACCTCTGCCAAGAGCACTCAGGAGCTAGACAAATGGAGCTTAAGATGTTATTAGTTGTTGGTTGCAAAGTTCCAGATCCTGCCCGACAGGAGGCTGCTGCCTGATGTAGGCATGAACCCTCCAGATGGCATTCTGCATTGGCTTGTGGCAAGGCTCTTGGGGACACTGGCACATTTTCTCCGTCAAAATGAAAGTTTTCCAATTACAAGGAGATAATGTGAGGAGATGCAAACTTAATCTCTTGAACAAAAGGTTGCAAGCTGTGTAATAGCCATTTCAGGGGAGAGATTTCACTATAGTTCAATTGATTTAAACGTTGTAGATCACAGAATGGGCTCTCTTTCCTAATAAAACTGAGGACGCAGCTGCAGTGAATTCTACTTCGTGGAGCAGGGTGCCAAGGGGTTCAGCATCTTAGGGACTGCTTCTCTCAACTCAGCGTTCTGTTGCATTCAAGTCAGTGATTATTTTTGCCTTCCCTTATGTGTGAATGAATAACAAGAAACCATCTCCTTTTAGTTAGACTGCAAATGTCTTAAATGAAGCCTTCCAGGTGTAACAGTTTAACACTGCTACTAGATAGCAGATCATAGAGTTTCATTAGGGCATAAGAAGGGGCAAGAAAGCCTTATTACTATCAAAACCTTTCAGACAATTTAGCCAAAATGTTAGTTCTTTCTTTCTTTCTTTCTTTCTTTCTTTCTTTCTTTCTTTCTTTCTTTCTTTCTTTCTTTCTTTCTTTCTTTTTTTATTTTTCCTAAGTCAGGCAACCCTGATGCAAATGGGGTAATATGCCTCAACACTCACTCCCAAATAAGTGACTCATAGAGGCTTTTAAGCGTGAACTTACTTGTAAGAATACCTCTCAGGAAGACACATGTGCTTGACAATTGACAGGAACATGCTGTCATAAAACAAGAATGAATCATATATCCATTTGCACAAACCAAATAGGGACAGGAGAACGAATGTGTGTCATATCTGAACAGAACATTTACCAAGTGGGGTGCAGTGTATGGAGTTTGGGGAAGAGGGGCTGAGCGCACATCTTGTGCTGAATGCATTGAGCTGGTTTTCAAGAGTGTAAATGCTAAACTTATCAAGTATCTCTACAAGCAAATACCCTTCAACATCATAAGATTCTTTTCTTCTGTGATTTAAGAAGAATTTACTGATACCAACATTCACAGCACAGATTCCCATGCATTCCCCATATCACACATAGAAAAGTACTTTTAGAATAAATTCCAAAATATTAAAATACATTTTAGACATTGAGATGATGATGAATGATACAGGTTTGCATAAATCTCTGAACTGCAGCTGTTTGGGCTAACCATAGTAAGTAGCTGCCTTCTGTCGTTTTAGGAAATCGCTAGGGAACTGCTATTTCTTCATAAAATTCAGTCAACTAAATAAAGCAGGATTATAAATTCTAAGTAGTCTCAACTGCAACATTGTAGGTTCTGTAAATCAGTCAAGAATATAAGCAAGCACTTCAAATCACTCAGGAAACCTAACAGATTCCTACTGAAGAGTTAATATATGCAAGCAATGAGCATTCTAAAAAAAAAAATCTCCCACCATCAACATAAAGTGGTCCACAGCAGCTGCTGCAGAAGCCCAACATCAGTGTTTTGTTGGCTCAACTACTAAGCAGCGACCACAGTGGTGTCCCTTAGGAGGTGTTTAAGGGCCCAAGTGTATAACAATTTAAAAACAAAGCAGGATATCAAAACTAATACCTAGTCTGTTTACAAAATATTTTTCCCTGTGTGCTTGTACCACCATCTAGTGGTTACATAGCTCTCAATCTGATCATTAATAGGAAAGTAATCTGGAAAAAGAGGAAAGGAAAGAAGGAAGAGATAGGGATAGAAAAAAGAAAAAATTAAAGAGAAAACAGGAAAAGAAAAGAAGAAACTAAAAAACAAAACTACATGTGCATATAATTTCCATATCATAAAATAAATAAATGCATGAAACTCATAGATACCAATTAAAATTAAGATGTTATTTTGACTCATTTGCTTCGTGTATTTCTATAGATATGAAAATTTTACAATTGACATAGCAAATGCCTGGATTTTAAAATACAGCTGAATTTCTAAGGACTTATCTCACAACATAGAACCTACAGGAATGCTTGCCTATGTGTCTAAAGATATGAATACAAGATCATATGATTGTTTGAACACCCTCATTATTGCTTTACATAAAGCATGGTATATTCATAGAGTAAGGCATCGAGCTGGTCTTTATGGTTAATACAGAACCATCTCTTTTAGTCAATGGAGGAAAATCAACTATATGGAATGATGTGCTTTATAGTTTATGACTTCTATAGGTCATATGTAATTTACATGTGTACCATGACAGGAAAGACCCTTATACTCATGGGTCTAAATGAGTTGGAAGGCAAGTATGAAAAGAGATACACTATAGCTTAAATCATATGAATGCATTAGGTATTCAAGATTAAATGTATTTTAAATCTAGAATATCTGCATGATTAAAAGAAACTGACACCTGTGGCAGTTTTAAATCAATAAAATCTCACTGGCAATTTCCATAGGAAGAAGCATATGAAATATTTTATATAAGTGTACATTTATTATAAAATAATAAAGATCGAAGCTTCACTTTTTACAGATAAAAAGGATTTCAGGGGTCTGGAGACATGGCTGGACACTTAAGAGCACTTGCTGTTCTTACAGAGGATCTGACTCAGTTCCCAGCACCCATATAGCAAGCAGCTCACAGACATGAGTTAACTACAGTTCCAGGGGATCTAATACCCTCCTCTGGCCTCTGCAGGTACCAGGCATGCATGTAGCGCACATACACACATGTAGGCAAAACTCTCATACATATAAAATAAAACAAATAACTTTTTAAAAGAAGACATTCAGTAATCCAAAGGAGGAAGATTATTTGTAAATGTCATAAAACCACGGGATGAAAAATTGAAACTATGTTACCCTCAGTCTTGATGTGTAGAGCCTTGCAGAGACACATTTCTATGAGGAGATTCAAGATGGTGTGACTTCTAGTCCCGGACATTCTACAATGTTTAGAACAGGGAAGGGAAGGCACTGGGACAGCAACAGCTAGCAAGCAGGTGACTAAAAGTAGGACTGGACTCAGTGAATTAAAATGATTTAAAAAAGGCCATGGAGTGGGGAGAAGACCTGTTTGGGGGTTAGAAAGATACAGGGAGGATTACAGGAGGGCATGGGGTAGAAACGCTCAAACTACATTGTGAAAGATGTACTGGAAAGATGACCCAGTTGTTAAGAGCACTGGCTGCTTTTGCAGAACCTGGGTTCAGTTCCCAGAGCCCACATGGCAGCTAATACCATGGGTCAAGCAAGTTACAAGGGAAACAACACTTTTTTTTTTTAACCTCAAATACAGAATGTATTCTTGTGGTGCACATACATACAGGCAAAACACTAAAACTCAGACACATAAAATAAATACATATAAAATAAAAATGCTAATAGGCAGAAAGGGTGGGATCGGTTGTGAGATAGAAGCAGCAGAGAGATGTAGAAGGAAGTGTTCAGTGGTTCAAGGACGTGATCAACATTGGATCAACACGGATGTGCTTTGCCTTTCACAAAGGACTTTAGCCCAGGTCTTCCAAAGGCCCGTGCTTCCATAGCCCCAGCGAACTATAGACACTGGCAAGCGGAGAGCCATGTCTTCGTGCATTTTTCATTCATGACGTAGAAAACCTTATTTGTACATTCTATCTTTTATATATGGTCCAGGCGCTCCTGTCATCATCATGGAACCTTAATGCCATGAACACTGTGAGAAGTCCTAGAGCAGACTGTGAGAACTGGTAAGGCCGGAAGTGGGTTTGGACATAAGAAACAGAACCGTCCGCCAGTCTTAGCTCCTGGGATTGTGGGAAGATGAAGTAATGGGACTAGAGAGAGTTCACTGAAAGTCTGAGCACCTACTAACCTGCTCATCACTGCTCGGATTTTATCACTTCACGAGTGCCGCATAGACGGAGTCATTTAGTGTGTAGCCTTTCAGGTTAGCTAGCTGCTTTCCCTCGCAGAGTAAGTCCCTGGAGAGAGATTCAGCTCCAACCAAGTGGCTGCCGGGCACTCCTGCTCCCGAGAAAAGGAGAAATGCATGGTGCGTCTGGGTTTTATTTACCAATATGGTGAAGAGCATTCTACTGCCAATAGACCTATTTTCTCCGTTCATTTCTTGCTATAGTTTGTTATATCACCAAGATCATTATATACTACAAAAATTTCCAGGTGCTGATTTTCGTAAAAATATTTCTCAAGTAAATATGTAAGCTAATCTCAGACCATACAAAAAGAGAGTTGTTGGAGACTCGGCATCAGAGGGAAGCATATCTATCCATGGACAGGTTATGAACCTAATATTTGGAATATTGAAAACTAACATCAAATCATCGAAGAGTAGACTATACTAAAATGAATAGATTCTCTCTGGGCAATACTGTAAGGAAGAGCATATTAGCAGGGCAGCAGAGCTTTGCATGAGGAGGTGGGTCCAGCGTACAACTCTGCACAGCACTACACTGGCAGGCACTAGCAGAAGAGCTGACACATTTCTGCATCAAATTTATACAATATGCTCAACAGGATATTTTTTTCAATCAAACTTCTCACCTTCAAGAGCTTTGTATATATATGCATGCATTTTTGGGAAATTAGATTCTGTAAATACCACACCCACTTTCTCTCAACAAATAGCATCTTAACAAATTTATAGTGCAACATTACCACTAGGGTATAGGCAGAGGACAAGATACAGACATTCAGCATCACAACCGTCATTCAAGTTGTCCTTTTAAAAGCCTCAGTCAACTCTCACCCATCCCAACTATGTAATATTCCATGACCATGAATTGTTCACAAGTACTATAATTTTAAAACTTTAAGAGTGTGGTATAGACAGAGACATTTAGATATAAGCTTGAGGCTTAGTTATGTTCACTCACAGCATAATTCCTGGGGGAAATACTTTGGCTGTTGCCTGTACCCATGGCTCATTACTTCTCCCTGTGAGGTAGTGATGCCTCTCCATCATACAGACCACATGATGCACCATAATTTGTTTAACCACTTACACATGTAGGGCATCTAAGGTTTCTCTTAGCGTGGGAAAGATGTGGTTACTTTGAAAAGGTTTTTGAAAGATAATTCCTCACTTCTCTGGCTTCCTAGAAGCTCCATTGTCATGCTATACAGTAGCTGGATAGCTCTTGTCTCTGGTTTTTAGAATATCATATAGTTGATATAGAGTCTGAAACCATTCAGATATTCTCTCTCACTTAGTGATGGGTGTTTAAGTTCCTGCCATGTCTTCTAGAGTTAATAGCTCATTTCTTTTTTTAGGGATGGATGATATTTTATTGCCTGGATATACCACAGGCAATAAATTCACCTTTCTCCTACTGAATGGCATCACCATTACCCTTTATTCACCCTTTCTCCTACTGAATGGCATCTTGGTTACTTCCAAGATTTGACAATTATGAGTGAAGTTTCTATAAACATTTGTGTGTGTATTTCTGTGTGGCAATAAATCTTCAGCTCCTTTTAGTAAATACCAAGGCGTGTGTGTGATCACAGGAATGTATGGTAAGTGTGAGTTTAGTCTTTGAAGCATCTGCTAGACTGCTTTCTCGAGTGGTAGAACCATCTTACAGTATCACCAGCAACATGGATGATTCAGTTCCTTGGAACCCTTGCCATCATTTGGTGCTGTCACTTTTTGTTTTGCATTTTTCTGATAGGTATGTAGTAATATTTGGGGTCTTAATTTGAATTTTCTAAATGACTCCACGACTGAGATGGGTTCGTGTCTTCTTTCTTTTTTTTTTTTTTGGTTTTTCGAGACAGGGTTTCTCTGTGTAGCCCTGGCTGTCCTGGAACTCACTTTGTAGACCAGGCTGGCCTCGAACTCAGAAATCCTCCTGCCTCTGCCTCCCAAGTGCTAGGATTAAAGGCATGCGCCACCACCACCCGGGGTTCGTGTCTTCTGTCCATTTTCTTATATGTTTATTTTATGAAGATTTAATATCTAGTCCAGGAGTGCTGGGATAAGAGATATATTTCACATTTCCAGCTATCAAAATTTTCTTTAAAATATGGAATTTTAGTTTTCTTCATATATGTGATCCTGTCTTGTGTAGAAGATACTGTTTTAGTCTGGTGCCCCCAAAACCTCGGGCTCTCACAATCTTTTTGCCCTCTCTTCTGAAATGGTTCCTGGGTCTTGCGAGGAATTGTTGTGATAAAGATGTTCCATTTATGGATGATCACTCCACTGACAGTTATTCTCTGCATTTTGACCAGTTGTGAGTTTCTGAGTTACCCACTATTCACTGCACAAAGAAGTGTCTCTGTTGAGGTCTGAGCTGCACTAATCTATGTGTACAGAGATAACAGAGATACAAATTTAGAAGGCAGTTCAGTACTATGTTCATTTAACAAAATACTAGTGGCTCTATGAATCTCCAGCTGTGGGTTCTTGGCACTAGTTAAAATAACAGGAATGTGTTTCCTCCTGTGGAGGGGTCCTGAAATCCAATCAGGGAACAGTTGGTTACACTCATAACTTTCTTGGCAATATTGCACCTATGAGCATGCTCATAGTTATCATTATAGTTTGCAGCATTACTAGCTGTGTAAGACTGCTGATTTCTTTTCTACCTCAGCATCCTTCAGGAGCTATGAAAGACATTGAGCAGGAAAGAAACATCTAAGTCAGCACCAACTTGGGGTCTCCACATTTTGTGATCAATGTATGTGGTAACATCAGGAAAAGGGCCTTACCAGAGAGCTCTGGTTGGGGATGGGAAGCAATGGCAACAGCTTCGTTTATTTCTGGAATACCCTTGACTAACGACTTGAGGAGAGAAAGCTATACTCAGCACTGGCAACCTATGTCATCTTGAAGGAGCATTACACAATGTACAGGGAAAATGTAGACTATCTCTTTTATAAATTTTTTGGTAAGTCTTTCCCATCTTTCAAGATGCAGTTCAGGTGTCTGATTCCTCTACAGAGATGTTAATGCCCCTCATTGGAAGGAGTAGGTTTATATATGGCTTTTTCAAACATCCTGAGTGTTATCATTTCCTCAACCCCCACCTTTGCCCTACCCTCCCATCTGCTCCACGCTTAAACCACATCATCCCACTCTCTCCTTCATACCGTCAATGCTCTGTCACAATCCCCTTAAGTTCCTTCTTTCCTCTCTCCACCAATGGCTTCTTTCCAACTTCCTGAAATAGAAAATTAAAGAATGCAAAATAACCGGAGACAATGTAATAAGGCAAAGAGAACATTTTAAAGAGATGACACTATGCTTGTGAGTGCTAGAGATAAATACTCACAAATGTCGGTCCTCGCGCTTGGGCTGCAGTTACATTACTGACTCTCACCCCGAGGCTGGGGTAGGTGTGGTGCTGATGGCTGATCCCCGGGGTTTGTTGGTCATCCAGCTGAGTTGAATCAGTGAACTCCAGGTTCAGTCAGAAACTGGAGCGTACATGGATGTGCATATACACCTGCATGTACACATGTGCCCCATACATGAACCTGCATACAACACACACACACACACACACACACACACACACACACACACACACGAGAAAACGTTTGGAGCTCTAGCAAATATCTTGGAAATAAGTTCACAATAAGAACATAGTCCAAATAAAACTAGCAAATTTAGCAAAATTATCAAGTTCCTTTTTGAAAAGGAAAGGAAATGTAATTTGTATTCTACATTGCTTTGCTTTAGAAGATGTTTAAGGTATCATGATAATTCAACATTGAGTGCATTTCTTTCACCAAATGTGAGATGATTTGAGGAGACTATGATGAGGGAAAACAGGAGAAGGTAGGGTAAAGAATACAACAGAGGCCTAGAAATGTCTCACGAGCTTGGTAGTTCTATTTCACTATAACCAAACACTGTTGTTACATAGAAACTAACTTGAAAATAGAAGTAATGGGGATTGCAGTTCTTTCAGAAGATACTTGACCAATAAAGAGCAATGCTACTCAAAATACAAGTATCTCCTGCTTCATCACAACCAAAGGGCCCAATTGTTCCTCTCCAGTCAAGAGTCTAACATTACACTTGCAGGTATTTGTCTGCACACACAGGTGGACACTTACATAAAGGAAGAAGCTCAATAGTAAGTAGCTATGATGGTTGAATTCATGCAGCACTAAGATTACATTGCTGTTCCCAGACATTCAATCACATACAAGTTTAGATGCTCTGAGAAGGCATTTTTGGGATGGGATTAACATTTAAATCAGGAGATTCTTTGAGAAAGGCAGATTGTCCTGTGTCGAAAGCCTCTCTCATCAGCTCAACACAGCAAGAAACCATAGATGGATGTGTCCCTGAGGAAGAAGGAATTATGCTTCCAAAGTATTCTCAAACTAGAGCAATGAAACTTCGCTGGGAATCCAGCTTGTTGGTAGGTGCTGCAGTTTGGACTTGCCAGTTTCATAATCACACAAGACAATGCCTTAAAATTAAATTAGAAAACATGCCCATGTGGGTGTGGAACGAAGAAGGAGAAAGAGAGGGGGTAATGGGGTTTGATTTCTCTTCCATACCATGTAAGGACATACAAAGAATGAACTTGGATTCTAAAATGCATTTGAATTTGAACTAAGAAAACCAGGGCATGCTGGTAAGAAGGCCTTAGAAAATGGAAAAATCAACTGGTAAAGTGGTTTCCATAAGCACAGATACATAAGGGTTAGTTAGCAAGGCATGCTTGTTGAAAGATTTAAATTTCAGTTTGATCATAAGAGGAGCTATATGGGTAAACTTTTCACAATAATCTAGTGGTAAATCTTTTTAGTTGAGTCACAGACCAAAATCAACACGTTAGGAAGAAGCTTAAGCTATAGAAAATAGGAAAGAATCAGATTAACTTACTTTCAAACACTGGAAAGCACAGCTTCAAATCCCTACTGTCTGGAATTTGCTGTCTTGTCTTGGGTATGTTATTTCATCCCTCTAATCTTGTATTCCTGCATCTATCACAATGGGGATGATTATGCCTCTCATATGGCTAGGAGGATAATTAAATAAGAGGATGTATGTGAATATAAAATCCACATTACACTGGACAGGAAGCCATTAAAGAGTAATGAGTATTAGTTGCTTCCAGGGAGCAATTTAAAGAACATCAGGTTTTAAGGTGACTCTTCCTGACAGAGTGAGTTTAATATCTCTCTCACCATCTCAGAGGAGGGAAGGGGGAGAAAGGAGAAGGAAAGACAAGGCACTGATCTCTGAGAAATAGAGCAACCCCCATGGGCAGGGGAAGTAGAATGTAGCTGGAAGGTTCTCTTTAGTATAAACTCCATCTATAGGAGAAAAATAAGGGAAGCTGGGAAAATATATTTGTTCTTCACTGAATGGGTAATGGGGTTAAATGTTTGAGATTTTAATAGTACCAGAATTTCTTTTAGGAGGAGAATTATCTTCATTTATGAACATACTTTGGCCACTTGCCCTATCATGGTGCAGAGCAGAGACCAGTGACAAACATAACTTCATAAAGACAAATGGCTGCATTCTCTCTCTCTCAACTTAACTGGATAAAAGATGAATAAATGAGTAAAGGTAGAAGAAAGAGAGTCAAGGAAAGAAAAAAACAGAAAAGCAAAAACAAAAGATACCTGGAGAGAGGTCAGATGAAGAACCAGTGAACCCTCAGGTTTCAAGGCAATGAGAGGACAGGGTGCTGATGTTCTGAAGCTTCATCCTAGCTGACCAAGTCTGTGCACATTGAGGCTCTCCTATGTACACATGGACTTTCTTTATTAGGAACATTTTTGGTTGGTTGGTTGTCTTTCATCTCTTTCAAGATAGGGTTTCCCTGTGTAGCCCTGGCTGTCCTGGCTTTGTAGACCAGGCTGGTCTCCAACTCAGAAATCTGCTTGTCTCTGCCTCCTGAGTGCTGGGATTAAAGTCGTGTGCCATGACTACTCAGCTAAGAACATAGTTTTTTAAGTCCCTAGGACAGAGGTATCATCTACAATTCCCAGGGAATCTACATGCTTTCAATGCATTTACTTACCAATCTTATTTCTTCTTCAAATGCACATACTCCTGTCACCATTTTAAGCAAATCTACCAAATACATGCATCATTATTACTAGAGCCACCACTACTATCTCATTCCACCTCCTACTCTTAATTAATACCTATACAATGCTTGACTCAGGGCTCCTTCTTCCAGGAAGTCATCTTTGATGACTCTAGGCCAAAGTTACTCTAATCACCCCAAATTTTAATCCATAGGATATACCCATATCATTAATTTGATGACATTTTTAATTTTTTTCATATGAACCCATTTTGTTGATTGTGGTATATGACAGTTTTACACATGTAAATAATTTGTTCTCATTGCTCCCTCACTAACTCCCTCTTATTCCTGTCCCATCCCTGTCAGCCTACAGCCACCCCAACCCATACCAGTCCCTTTCCCAGATTCATGGCTCCTGGTTTAGTTCTGTGATCCATTGAGTTTAACCAGGGCCATCTGTGTGACCATTCATCAAAAGCATCTACTTGTCTTAGGGTTCTGCTGCTGTGAACAGATACCATGACCATGGCAACTCTTAAAGGAACAACATTTAATTGGGGCTGGCTTACAGGTTCAGAGGTTCAGTCCATTATCATCAAGGCAGGAATATGGTTGCATCTAGGCAGGCATGGTGCAGAAGAAGCTGAGAGTTCTACATCTTCATTTGAAGGCTATTAGCAGATTACTGACATCCAGCCAGCTAGGATGAGGGTCTAAAAGTTCACACCCACAGTGACACACTTACTCCAACAAGGCCACACCTACTCCAACAGGGCCATACCTTCTAAAAGTGCCATTCCCTGAGCTGAGCATATACAAACCATCACACTGCTGGAATCCAGCTCACAACTAAAGGCAGTAACTTTTCCCTTCTTGAAACTCAGAGTAGCAAATAGCTTGACAGTGAGAGATGGGCCCTCTGAGTCTTTCATGCATGTCAGAATATTCTAGAGCAGATCCAGTGCAGGCATATACACAAGAAGGGCTGTGAAATAAGATATGCAACATTTGACCTCCAAAATGAGTCCAGCTTTTTAGGGAAGGAACTAACTAATTCAGTAATTTACTAGTTAATGACAAGAATGAGTATTGCTGCTTGATGTGGAAGAGATAAATAGCAAGGAATGTATCTAGGGGTTTCACCTTTCTATATTTAAAGCAGAGGAATTTTGCTGAAAATCATATGATACTGTTTTTTTTTTAAATCATTCCCTAATTAAGAGCCACAGTGGATAATAAATACTAATTCAATTTCATTATAAACCACAAACAATTTAATATTAGCAGGATAAGGTAGCCTCCACCATGAGAACAACTAGCTATTGTGCTTATTTATCAAAGGCTCTTCCTAAGGAGTCCTTGCTCACACAGTTTCCTGGAAACAACATATTTTTAATGGGTTCTCCAATTAACAACAGCCAAGCCTTTAACTACATGAAATGAATCAATTATCGTATTGATTTCTACAAACAGTAAGTGCAGTGGAACCAACAAACCATCCCTACACATAATTTACTCTACTTTGTATTGGTCACTCACCTTCATTTGCCTATGATACTTTTCAAGAAACCAGATCGTCCACTGAACACCTGTTTCCTCTAAGATACTTTTCTGGTTTTCATTGACTAAGTCTTGTACTGGGCTGACACTAACCAGTAACTGGCAGGAGAACAGCACACTGCTCAGGAGAAAAATGCTCTCGGCTAACTCCATCAGAAATTACTGCAGATTGACTTTACCAAAATTCCAAAAGGATAAGTCATGAAGACTTGAACCCTGGTGTGACTTCTAAGCCCCAGGAGGATTCCATTATGAGGTTGTCAGTATAATATAGATGTTTTAACTACAGTTGGATTCTTACTAAATGAAAATGATGGTTTTTCTTTTATTTGTATCCTGATCTCAGAATACAAAGAATAAAAATAAACCATTAATAGTGGGAGAAAACCACGGAGGGTGGTTCTGGTGTGTAACTCTGGAAGGAAAACCTCTGATGCCGAGTAGCATTGTATTGCAAAAAGAATGACTCATTTGTATGTTATCCAATTGTTTTAAACATTAATATGTATGGAAATCATTTTGAGTATTAAAAGTAGACTCCTGGGGTAGGAGAGAAGAAGGTAGTGGGTATAAAAACTATTTGCCACACAAAAATGAGAGTCTGACTGTGAATCCTCAAAACACATGTAAAATAAGGAGATGAGGTGTGATCATATGTAATATAGAAGTCCTATGGGAGATAGAGGCAAGAGAATCCTTGCAAACTCATGTACCAGCTAGTCTGGTCAATGCATGAGCAAAACAACCAAGAGACTGTCTCAGACAAGGTAGGAGATAAGGATTGACAATTGAGGTTGTCTGACCCCCACATGCAGCCCTTGGCAAGTGCACACACCCGCATTGACAGACAAATGAAAGTATGCAGGCATGAGCACACACATACACACAAAGCAAAGCAGATTCCCAAGTCATTTTGTAATGCTGTTCTGGGATAATTTTGAGTAGGGCCTGACCATTGCCGTATTAGCCAGCAACTCAAATGATGGATCGTTGGATCATGTTTTAAGAAACACTGCTTTGGGTCTTATACGATGTAGGTTTCATTGGGTCTACAGTGAGAAGTAGAAAAGATGCAGATGAGCCTTCCCCCATAGGACCTGAGCCAGCCAGGCCTCAAAGGCAGTCAAGCACATCTGAAACTGCCTAAGTTAAAAGGGACTCATAATTAAAAAGCCCCAGCAAGATGGGTTATGCCTTGCACTCATCACGATATTAGGAAAGGTTGATATTTGGCTTCTGTGTGATCAAACTTAAAATTAACAAGACAAATCATTCCAGGGCTATATTTTCAGTGCAGAGTGAGTGAGGTGCCTAGGTTTCTCTAAATATTCAGCATTTGGTCAAATGCATCTGGGTAGGCTGCTGCAGACATGGCAATCTTGTAGAATTATCATGTTCTGGTGCAGTTGCAACTAGGAGATTCTGCCTGGTTTTACCTTCAGGGCACTGACAGTGTAAACAGTGTCCTAATTAAGAGGGTGTTCATTATGAGCCTGGTTACTTTCTGGCCTTTGCAGTTATGGTCTAGATCATAAGTTCCAGGGTATTTTGTTTTTCGTTTTTTCTTTTTACTTTAGTGTTATAACTCACAGTGTCAAACCTTTTATATTGGGACTTTGAAAGGACTCAAGGCAACCACGCTTATATATGGCAAGACTCAGTGGTAGCAAATTCTTTCTCTGTCTCTGGCTCACCTGTCCGTGATGATTCTTCCATGGACTTGTTATTCAGAATAACTTTGAGACTCAGCCCCATCTTTATGTCCCTTACTTCACTAAATACCAAGTCTACATACTCTGTTCTTACAAGCTTCACTAGGTGCCTTTGACCTTATCTGGCCTGTTTGCTTGGCATGTATGTGAATTAGAATATCCTCACATTCTCCCATATCTGTCAGGGTTTCCAGCATCAGAATGTCACAAAGCCTTTGTACATACTTCCCTATGGGAACAAACTAGTTGACTGACATATGTGAAAATCCAGGAAATGACCTTGTTCCTTCATGTCCCATGTACTCTAAGATGGGCATCAATAACCCTTTGCCCACTAAAAACACATATATCCTTTAAAAAAAAAAGAAGAGGAAAGGAAAATGAAAACCTGTTGTAGATCATTCCTCAGGGATCACAATTATCTATTTTACAGACAGTAGGCAGAGATGGAGTCATTGTTTTAATGAATTTCAGCACATTTAGAACTATAATTCAGATAGAAAGAGGAGCTATATTAGTTAGAAATGTAACCAATGACTCATTGCAATGAACATTTGCAAGTAAAGCTGTGTAGACAAAGGGGTATACCGTGTGACACACTGTGACACAGTAAGGCTTCCACAGCAAGATTTTTCCTAATTCTATCTTATTTTACTTCATTTGGGGGCATGGCAAGGGCAGAGAGTGATGAATGGGATTGGGGTGTATGATGTGAAATGCACAAAGAACCAATAAAGAGTTTAAAAAAAAAGAAAAAAGAAAGAAAAGAAATGTGGTCAGGGAGGTGTCTCATTCAATAAAATGTTTAACAAGTATGAATGAAGAAAAGTTTAATCTCTAAGAACTATGGGAAAAAGATAAACACAATGAAGTGTGCTTCCAACTGCAGTCCCGAGAGGCAGATCGGCAGGTCCCTGCGGCTCATTGGTCAACCTGTTCATCCCACCCAGGGAATTTCAGACTGGGGAGAGACTGTGATTCAAAATGCTGACACTCAGAAGGCAGAGGCGGGCAGGTGGTTTGTGAATTTGAGGCCAGCCTGGGCTACCTAAAGAATTCTAGGCCAGCTAAGGTTAGAGAGTGAGATCTTATCTCAAAAACAAAACAAAACAAAACAAAGCAAAACAAAACACACCCAGAGTAGATGGGAGCTGAGAAAGGACCCACAAAGCATGCATATGTGTATGTGTACATGTATATTACATGTTTAATATTTAAGAATAGCTACTTTGGGCTGAAGCGATGGCTCGGTGGTTAAGAGTGCTCGCTGTTGTTATAGAGGATCTTGATTTGGTTCCCAGAATCCACATGTTACCTCACAACCATCTACCACTTGTAACTACAATTCTTGAGAATATGATACCCCTTTCAACACCAGGAACACATGAAATGCACATCCCCACATGCAGGAAAACGCTTATATACATAAAATAGCAACTAAATTTTAAAAAAGGAACAGCTACCTTTTCTTCCCACAACAATTCATCCAGATTAGTTTTGAAAGCTAAGCAAAGATTACGTGTTAGGAAACTAGTAACACTTATTAAATGGTTTTTATAAATTATATAATCTGTTGGTAACGGCAGGCATAAAAAGTCAGAGCACAATTATGTGACACAAAATAATGGCCATCAATACGAACTTGGTTACCTTATTTTCCCATTGCTAGTTTCAAGCGCAAAATTCACAGGTTTGGTCAATATTACTATGGGTACAGTACAAACTCAGAATGGTCAGCTTATAGTTGGCGGCAAAGAAAAAGCTGGCTTGAGGCCCCCATGTTCATGGCTCAGAAGCCTGCTCTCAAAAGAGGGGAGGGGATGCTCAGCGTTCACTATGTACTTACATGGAAATTATCCACGTGTAACTCCGTTACCATGCACAATAAATTTATACAATCATTTTAAAAAATAAAATAAAATTAACATCTGAAAAAATGTCATAGGTGTTTAGGACTTACTATTGATTTCATTTATTAGATATGATCTCCGAGATTCAGACAGAGGCCTGGTTGAAAAACAGCAAGGAGGTTTTTCATGATGGAGGGAACACTTGCCTGCTTTTGTCTTGCAGTTCCCACAGCAGTTCATCAAAAGTCGTCCACCTGTGGTTGGAAATCCATTGGCCAAATAAACAAACGGCACCAGCTGTGGTTTCAGTTAAGCATGAGGCTACACCAATGAAAACAATTGGAAGCGTTAGACAGCCTTGGAAGGGGGGTATTTTCCTGAAAATAAAGACTGCAAGGGACTGTTCACAATCGCTCATGGTTTGTTCAACCATCGTCTCACTCAATCCTCCACAGTAAGTACTACCAGCATTTGCATTTTACCAATAAAAATGTAAACTACAGAGCTAAGAAGTTTACCCTTGGCCAAGCAGCTGGTGTGGGTGACAAGCTTATGGTGGTAACTACCAAACTGTATGCCAATCATGAACCGAAGACCACTTTTTGCATGTTTAAAGATAATCATCAAGTCATTCTTCCTTTCTGTGGAGTATAAAACTAAAAAATGAATCCAGTTAAGGGGATTTGTAAAAAGCATGTCATGATAATAAAATACTGGGTTCTTAATGTATAATACTAGTATATTTTCTTCAAAACAGAGAGAAACACATGGTACAGATGATTCCCTATTGAATGTAAACATGGTTAATATATCTTTTTTGTGTTTGTTAAACTTACTGAACCATGTATTTTTACATCTACAACCCCCAAAGAACAGTACTAAATGTAGAATTAAGTTTGGGGTAAATATTCCTACTATATATTCCCCCTTGATATCCCATGCTATGATATGAATTAATGCATTTGTAAGAACCTATGTCAAGGAATGCATAGGAACTGGAGCACATGAAACAGGACAGAGAATCCTAATCTTGTCACTGTTGGATGGAGCACAGAAAGACCTCAAAAGAGAGCTACAGAGACAGTAGCTCCTAGGTGATCTTTGGGCTTGCTTAATCGGGGGTGGGGGGAGGGGAACTAGAATTCTCAATTTCTTGGCACAAAAACCAAATAACATTGTTCAAACATATTTTGTCAGACAGAATTAATGAAGGACATGTGTCAGTCACCAGGTTAGACACATGAAAATGACAATTTTTTTTTTGGACTGGTAGACAAACGGGAGGGTATATAGCAGTCCCAGGAGAACAGTGGTTACTGGGCCCTGGAGAATGGAGGCAGATGTCTTTCAGTGAACAGAGAGGTTGCAAGCTACCATTTGTCTGCACTCACCACCCTAGCTGGGCAGCCCTTGTGTTCAGAGAGGAAGGAACAGGGTGGACTGAGAGGCAACAACTGCAGCTTGTGGGTTCTCAAGCCTACTTGGGAAGCCGAGAGATAGTCAAAGTGGCCACAACGCAATGGAAAGAAGATAGTAGTTGGGAGATTTTAAAGCAACCATTCCCTTCTTTGCCTAGGTAAAAGAGGAAATTTGAGGGACTGAAGTAGAAGGCTATTGGTGCATTTTCTGGCTGTCCTAGGCTGTTAGGCTAAGCCAATGCTACTATTATATAGAAACATAGAGAAACTCCTGATACCAAATGTCTAACGAGCTCTGAAGGAGTTCTGGGTGTCAAAAGTGAAAAACCTCTAGTTTTTGTGTTTATACACTTAGAAGGGTAGCCAGGAAGACCATTCAGAGGGTTATTCCAATTACACCAGGATCCTTGGCTATATTTTAAGAAAATTGGTCTAATTGGGTGTGGTGATAGCAGTGGTAGAACAAAATGTCCTGTTACTCAACTACTAACCCTTAGTGAGCTGAGAAATTCTTGACTGTAGCAACAGAGCTTTCTGCTGTATGAAGGCACCTACGTTTGGGGGCGGATCTCCTCAACAGTATTGACAAGTCTACAGATCACCAGTGATGAGTAGTGGGTTAATTATATTGCAGTTTCTCCTTTTTTTGCTTTTTCAATTTGAAAGGTAAAGTGGCTTTAACCTTTTTTGGTACAGGCTCATTAACAATGTCTTTAGAAAATATCCATTATTATGTTTTAAGTGAATAAACCTATTGATTTTTTCAAAAAACATATTTTGGTCATGCTTCCCCTTCCTGCAACCCCTCTCTATCCTCCCCATCTCCCTATTCTTTCAATCTCATTTTCTTTCTCTCTCTTCCCACAAATAAAACCAAAACCCAAACCAATTAGAGACAGCCTACGTGTCCATATTTGATAAATGAATAATGAAATATGGCACACTAATACAATGGAGTATTATTCAGCTATTACGGAGTTTCTCCTCACTGTCTCTGAATGTTTGTACAATACATTTGCAGGTTCTTAAGGTATCTTAAAGCTTTGAGAAGATTTTGTAAAGAAAAGCCTACAAGATTCAGCATCAATTCTATCTTTTGCTGTACACCCTTATGTGTGGGTTTCTAATAATACAACTCACTTCAGCAAGGAAATGAAGATCCAAATAATTTTGAGGTCCTGCTCCTACTGAATTTTTTTTTCCTCTTGACAGTATTACAAGTGATGGACACCAGAGTCTGGGCTTCTAAGAGTCTGGGCTTCTAAGCCTGCAAAGATGAGAAGTCACATTGACAGCTTGAATGGGGAGCTTGTCTGGGTAACACTTTTGGCCAAAAGGGAGATGCTGGCTTACCTTTGCAGTTTGTCAGCAGCTCTATGTTCAAAACACAGGTATCTGCCACAAACTGGGTGCTGTCAGGACTGCAGCTGCCTAGGGCTGTGCTGTCCAAAGCGTTGTTACTAAGTCTGGATCTAGCATCATTAGGAATACAAATTTGCAGGTCTTTCCAACTATGCCAAACTGGTATCTGTTTGAACAAGCCAGTCTAACTCATGTGTTCCAACTTCTGAAGATCCCGAGGTGATGAGTACAGGATTTGTCATAGACAAAGATGTCTGTCCCTGCACAGTGGAATTATGGACTCAAAAGGTAGCGTATTGGACAAGTAGACTTTCCTGTCCAAGGCTCACAGATCAATGTCCCCAGGGATTCCTTCACAAGTTCATGTTGGAAGCTGAAAGATGCTGACATCCAGTTCTCCTCAAGGATTTTTTCCATGAGCAATCAGTTCCTTGGGGGCCTGTTGTATCAGGCAGTAGCTGGAATGCTTTGGGCATCTTTCATGCTCTCAGTCAAAATCCCTCTGACTTGCTTCAAAGCAGATGTGGGCAGTGAGTTTTATGAGCTAATGAGCTGTAGAGTCACTAATAAAATTCAAGTGTGACCAATTCCTGTCACAGCCACATTTAAAAGGCTTTGGGCAATACTGTTTTTTAAGTTACAGAATCTCTAATGATGACATTCTAGAAACAATGAAAGGCGTGAACAAAGGTTTGTGTGTGGGTTTGGGTTTAGAGTAGTAACAAATCAGAATCAGAAATGGCACTGACTGATTTTGTCTGGTCTTGCACAGAATTCTTTTCCTTCAGATTTAACAAGAATTGACTGGATAAAGAATTCACCTAGGATAATCTGTCACTTAAATTTGCGTCAATGATGCACCTGCAGACTACCATGAATTCAGGTTTTCGTACTGATGTCAGGAATATTTCAATGGCTTGAGTCGTGTAAGAATTAAATCAACTGAGTACATATTTGGTGAGTTAGGGTTAGGAATTGATGTCATAGGGTCTTACATATACATCACCCCTCCCCCCCAAAAAATAAACAAACTCCTGAAATTGTACCATTGTAACTCCAATACCCACACGTACAGGCCTGGAAACCAGGGTTACAAACATTATTACAGGATAGAGGTGCTGGTTAAGGACCAGAGATATGGTCCTTTAAATTTTCTAACCAATTCTGATTCTCCAGCCCAACCTCAACTGGTAGTCATTAACCAGCTAATAAGTTTATTGGCTACGGAGATTTTACATGTGTAAAATCCAGTAGTTGCTACACTATCACTAAATACACCATTAATATGTGAACAGACACACCATCCAAGTTTTCTTTTGTGCATACAAAAAGTTATTATATGCCTCAATTTGATGACTGCAGTATTAGCTATTCTGAATGAAAATATATCTATATGTGAAAGCCAATAGTGATTTCAATTTTGATAACTCAATTCTTTTAGTTATACACCATCTTACACTTTAAACACTTCCTTACAAAGATTTATATAATCCCAAAAAGGAATTGAATATTACCACAATGTATTATTGGATTCAGATAAGCATTTACCTCTATTTGAAACTTACATTGTTCAAAAATCTGATCTTGTACTTCTACCTTTGTACCCTTGATGACAACTTTTTAAAATAGACAAAGGACAGTAATCCTATCTCCTTCAACTACAATCCTATTCAATGCACCCGAATATGAATAAGACCTTTTAAGGCTAATAATGTTGTGCCATATTTCAATGACATCCACAAAAAAGAACACGTTTTTATCTGTTTATATGTTATAAAACATTATGAATCCATAGAAAGGAAATAAATTTTTCAATCACTTTTTCAACCTAACTTCATTGTTATGTATTATTTTTTCAAAAGCAAAATTTTTACATAGGTGTTATAAAAGCAAGAAAAAAAAACCTCACTAAGTTGTAACATTAGAATTAAAAAATTCTCCTATAGGAAGCTAGTGTAAACACACAACATAAAATAAGCACAATAATCTATTAAATAACTACCAGTTTGAGCCTTCATCCCAAGTTAAATCTCCCTTTCATATCCCTCTTAAGTAAATGGATTAAGATGAGACTCCTGATGGTCCAAGTTCACCATCTACAGAACACTGTAGAGAAATTATTTTCATCGTTGGTTTGCATTTTGTGTGGTCATAGTTAAAATTTTAAGATTTTAGTATAGCATTTCCATGGTGTCCTTTGATTCTTCTTATGCCAGTCTTCCTGAACATTTTATGGGAAAGGCAGCTCAAAGGACTAAGCATGGGTGCAAAACAGTCACCAAGAGACACAGAAGGACTTAGGGGACCAGCCTGGTTTTACTGCGTGGGAACTTTGCAACCTCAGGCCGGTCAGTGTCTCCATGCAACTCTACTGTAAACATCATACTTACAGTTTTTGTAGTATTATTATGGGAAAAGTGAATGTATGTAAGCATCTGAAGTTTTCTGATAAAGTCAGAGGATTCCTTACTTGAAAACAGAGTAACAATTGTTAGAAAAATAGCACTTTTGAATTAATGGCACCAGTAAGATGTCTTTGTATCATTCTGAATAAATGGATTCACCCCTCTTACAAGTTTCTATAAGTTCTAGAAGACTGGATTGGATTCACTTAGTCACACACTGACATCTAGTGGAGATTTATAGTGAACTGTGGGATGCCTTACACCCTACAACAGTGGTTCTCAACCTTCCTAATGCTGTAACAATCTAATACAATTCCTCATGTTGTGGTGACCCCATCCCTCACCATAAAATTATTTTCATTTCTACTTCCTAACTGTAATTTTGCTGCTAAGAATTGTAATTTAAACTTCTTGATATGCGACCGTGGCTAAAGGGTCGTTGACCCACAGGTTGAGAACCACTGCCCTGGAAGAACCCATTCTGATGGGAACAGGCAGAAGTAAAACCACTTTTATCCAAAACATCAGGAAAAAGATATGGAAAGATTGATCAAAGATGCATCTTCTCTAAATCTTGCTTTTACTATTGGCCTGTGTACAAGGCAGAAAGTAGTCAGAGAATGGTGGAAGTGTGAGTGGTGAGGAGTATTAGGTACTGTGATGTTCTAGGCTTCTCCCAAACCTCCCTTTAACTTACACTTCTAAAGGTCACATGACTATATTCATCCTTCTTATCACTACACAAGTAAACAAATTTTCTTAAAAATACAAGTAAAAGAAAATGGAAGGTGAGAAGCACTTCCCAGGGTTTTTTTTATTGCATATTTTCCGTAGTCAGAATTTTATTAATCCCAGACAGGCATATGTTACGTGTATGTTTGTCATGTCACTAAGCATTTATCTTAACCTATTTACTTAACACTCTCTGAAATAAATTATGTAGACTGTTTATTCTATTTTTAAGCTTTCCGAAGTGTGTAGTATCATCAATAAAAGCATGGCATTTTCCCTAAGAAATAAAACCTAGTGTCTAGGAGAAAGACAATATAACACCTTCATAATTTATTTAATATACAAGTATTCAAAACAAGTAAAATCACTAAAGACTGACATAATTGCATTTTATCTGCTACAAAATGAATTTAAACCACGTCCCCTCCACTACTTTAGTGAAACTGGGAAGGACTCCAAGTCCAGATGGTCCAATCCACATCATGCTACTTCTTTTTTCTCCACTAGTTCCAACCGCAGAATGCGATTCCTTGTTGAATGGACAGGGAAAATTAAAGAGGAGGAATTCTGGGAGCTGGAATAAAGAAGTATGTATATACATGGCTGTGTGCTTAGCTTCTGCTCAAGGCAGACCTTCTATCATACCACTTCTGGGCAAACAAAACAAAAATAAAACAACAAAACAAAAAACAAAGAAATAGAAAACCTGACTATTGGTCTAGAAGAAACAGTACTAAATAAATGCTCCAAATCTAGGCACAGCACGATTTCCTCCTGAGAATGTGTTATGAGTTTGTTGACACTACATCCAAAATAATTCTAATTCCTAAAATGTTTCCCCTCTACCATTGCTTCTGGGAATCTGAATTATCCAGAAATGATTAGCAAGACCAGTCCTGGAGGGTAAAACTTGTAAGTGACCCTTAAGGCAACTGTTGCTTATATAAACTATCCATCCTTAAATAAACATAACTGTTGGCATTCTTAAATGTAAAAGAAATAACACTCATGTCTGCCCTTGGCAATTAATAGGAATTCCAATCTTTGGACCTGAGACAAAAATAAGCAAACAAAAACAATGAAAAAGACAGGTCACAGTCAGAGACCAAGCAAAACCATGTTCTACAGGAAGATGTCAACTCAATTTCATTTTCTTACATTTGCTCTCCAAATAATTTACAACGCCCATTGTTTTGCCACTAAAATTTTCTCTCTTGCTACATTTTTGCAGTGCTGTTCATTGGCCTTAGCTCAATTACCTAACTATAAAAAAAAAATCAGATTCCAAGAAGTAGGAAAAAATATCCAAGTTATAGAACAAAAGAGTAAATAAAACTGGTAGTAAAACTGTTTTGTCCTTGAAGTTCAGTTTAGTAAAGACCCAGAAATCAGAACTTAAGTATCAGCTATCCGTAGACTTATTTTACTCACTAGGTATAGATTCATTACTTCCATGGTTTACTGAGCATACACTGAAATTTAAAAGTTATGATCTCCATGCTTGTTCCTTCCAAAGGAAACTCTCAAGTATGACAGGATGAAACCTTGGTAATGTTTTCATAAGTGCATACTGTGATTTTATTTTTTATTGGATGATAGGTTTTGATAACAATATAAGAGTCATGGGCCAGGCCCCAGTTTTGGAAATAAGGCTACTAGCCCTAGTTTGTAAAATAATCAGATTCTGGCCATTTTCAGAAGTTATCCATCATCCTGGGGGTAGGCAATGGGTGGCAGGTATAGTACCACTTGTATAAGCTGGTCTTCTGCTCCATTTTCTGAGACTGTGTGACGGAACAGTCTTCCAGATGGAAAACTATAAATGCTACACAGGAGGCAAACTTTAAAAGACCAGACCAGGGCATGTTATATGAGATGAATCTACATGTGGTTAAAGCACCCATGGACAATGAATGTGTGTTTAATTTCAGAAAATGAATTTACAGTAGTAACACCGCAGAATTGATAACACACCTCCCCTGGCTTCCCTGGGGAGGTGTTCATGTCCCATTAAGTTGGTCATCTAGCTCCATTATAAATGGATACTTTGTTATGGAATAGTTTTCCAAATGTGTTCAGAGTTGTAAATGCTAAGGAGGAGGCAATCTTAAACTGAGGCACCTTATATGAGATGAACAGACATGTATGTGGTCAGAGCACCCGGGTACAATGTGTTTAATCTCCAAAAAATAAGAATTTACAGTAACACCATAGAATCAATAACATTTATACCAGGAGAACCCACCACCCTTTGTGACCTTGGCTTCCCTGGAACATTAAGAAAATACAGACAAGCGTGACTTAGAGAAGCAGAGGAAACTTTATTGATCTCTTTATGCTTCCAGCAATGAGCAAGCAAGACAGTCTTTTTAACCCAAGCTCAAAACAGTACATCTTTTCTTTTTCTCCCCAGAATTTAAATGGGTTGACTGGTTTCCCCAGTGTGGTGCCTCCCTAAATCATACCTCCTGATCCACCATCACCACAGGCAACACCCACACCCCAGTGCAAAAGGGAATGTGTCTGTACTTTCTGTGCAGGAGTCCCGCTGGAGCCCTGTATCTTCCTGTGGGCTTTTGGAATCTCATGATAATTTATAGCTACTATTCTTGAATGATAAATAGGTTATGTTAATCCTACTTTGAAAATACATGAGGAAAAAAAATACATTGAGAAGGATAGAACAATCTACAAGTCAAAATACAAAGGGATTTCCAATTTTAGCTACCAAGTTTCCAGACTTCAAAAACACTAATGTTTTTGTGACATGCCCTTCTATAAGTAGACATGAGAGATTCTGTTAGTTGTGACCCTCCAGCCCAGGCATATATGGAGAGTGCAGTCTAAGTAAAGTTATCTGAGAAGCACTAAAGAGAATAAACTGAAATGGAGGGGGTGGCACTCTGCTCGTTTAAATCGCTTCGGTAATATATGAACATTTCAGTTTACCACGAGTTTAATGAAAAGTTCCCTTTAAGCCTAGGTTTTGTGTGCAGAATTAAATAGAAGCAAGCACTTGCTAGTCTCACTAGAAACACCATTATGACAGAACGAGTGACACATGCCAACTGATACACAGGACTTAGCTACCAACTAGGTACTTGCCTACTCACAAAGTCTCATAGTTAAATATGGTTATATATAGTTTGAGTCACTGGAAGCTAAGACTTCCAAATACTCAAAATCTGAGGGAAGAAAAGTACAAAGTAGCCCACTCATCACTGAATTATTTTGAACTAAACAGAAAGCTCAATTTTAGCACTGCCAAATGCTCTTATGTACAGACAGCAATGTGCCACCTCACCATCTGTTTTAAAGCACCAAGTGCACATTTAAAATATGAATGTGCCTAGCAAAGGATCTTAAGCAATGCACTGTTGGTGTTTAATGGAAACTTAAACATGCTCAGGTCCACAGAGTTACATATATCAATGTTTAACTACTCCAAGGAAAGTACAAAGATGTCAGAGTATCCAAGAACTGCAGTATTATTAACAGCAATAAGCCTTGAGGCAGAGTCTAGAGATTAAGAAGTATTCACAATGTATCACTGTCATTATTTTTTGACAAGAGTGACCCTTGAATTTCATTGCAAAACAAACATCTGGGCCTGCTGAGCTCATGGATGCTGCTTCATTACAGAATGGTACAACGACCGAAAGCAAGGCTTTTGCAGAGTGTAGACTTCACCTGTTCAGCAACAGGCAACCCCTGAAGTCATGAGTAAGATCTGACAGATGGAGCTTGTATGGGGGAGAGTTATGTGCTAGTAGTGTGAAGAATGGATTGGAGTCTGTATAGACAAGCACAAGGTTCTTGTAGATAAGGGATAACCAAGCACTGGATTTAAATAGGGCTAGAAAGGGAAAAAAATACTCAAAATTCTTTGGAAATAAGGAAAATAGGGCAATTATCAAGTTGCCTCTATATGAAATATACTAAAGAATAATACAGTTAATTTAACTTAGGAAAATAGGCATCACCTATTTAAGTTCAGACAGAACATTTACATGAGCTTAAACATCAACAATTATAACATATAGTATCTTTCTTTTCCTCCTTTGGTGTCATCTACAATCAAGCTTGGACCTAATCATAGACTTGGACAAAGCCACACTTTGTTAAAGTCAGCTTTGCAAAACACCCCTAGGTAGCTAATGAAAGTGGCCATTTGAGTCCTGACTTGGTTCCTGAACACCATATGATACAAGGAGGTCATTCTGACATCCCTAAAACTCACTTCTTGCCAAGTCCTTCCACGCTCCTGGGTTCCTCACCTCAGCTTCTTTATGATGGGAGTTGAGCCTTCCTTTCCTGCCCTAGTAGCACTAGCCCAGCAGACAGGCTTGGGTATTTTCATAGAGCAGATGCTAGAGTCCCGAATGCACAAGCCTTCTAATCCAGATAGGATTGCAACCCAGATCTGTAGAGACACACCCACTGCATTTAGCCAGGCACTTCAAAACCAGACTGTCAAAAATAAAGCTCTTAGCCTTCTTCCCAGCCCTGTTTCCTCGATTCCCTCACAACTATATCCTTCTGGTCTGCTCAAGTCCCACGCACTGGTTCCTTTTCTACATCACACAGTCAAACTTTATCAAATGCTGTTAACTCTATCTTCAATTCAGACCCGGGTATTTCTTATCAATAACACTGTTGTCCAGGTCAAGGCCACTGAGATCACTTATCTGGATTGCTGTATTAGTCTCCTAACTGATCACCCTGCTCTAAAATTTTGGTACGTGTATCTTCTCCTTATAGCTTCACTCTCCACTCGGTCTAACAAAACTAAATCCTATCTTGGGTCTTTGGGTGTAAAAACACCTTCCAAGAGCTTTCCATTTATGAGAGCCAAAGCTCATCCAAGACCTGAAAATCTGTTCATCTGCCTCCTCTTGACCTAGCGCCACCTGTTCTCCCCAGAGCTCACTATACTCCAGCCTCGCACTTACTCTGCTTGAATTCCTGAGTGCTTTCCTGCTGCAGTCTTTTCGCCTGCCACTGCCCTGGGACACTCTGATCTAGCTTATCCTTTGCATCCAGCTCTTTCAGCTCTTATTTCTGTCCATGTCTTTCCAGGCTACTCTCAACTCAGCCTTGGTGTCTAAAGAAGCAGTTTTATTGGGGAAATGAAGATCTTAAATAACTAAGTTGTACAAGGATCTGAAAATTCCTATTTCCATGTCTTTGAGGACTTGGAACCCTGATTTATATACTACTCGTACCCGTTTCCTAAGTGAAGGATGACTTTCCTTCTTCCTCCTCACACCTACTCCCTAACTCCTTTTCCTGTTTTCATTTTCTGCATACCACTTACTACCTACCAAGCACTTTTTCATTAGAACACCCTGTGCTTAAGGATAGGGTATTAAGAATAGTGTTTTTTGTTTTGTTTCAGTTGGGTATACAGCTAAGAATCTAGGACAACATTAATTTCCCCAAGATACAAATAACCAATGAATTGACTGAGTAAAATTAAATTTATTTCTAGAATGTAGATGATACACACAAGTAGAATGTAATATGCATTTTTAAGCATGTCATTTAAAAACCTATAGAAAACTTTCTCATTATATATACTATAAAGCAACCATTACCACTGTTTGGAGAATATATATATCTTTCACTGTTTGTAAAAACACATTCAGAAGGCTAGTGTTCCACTAATGATGAAGCAAGCAGATAGGGGACAAACAGATCACTCTCTTTACTACCTTAGTCCTTTATATTCCACACAACTTATTTTTCATCACTTTATAGGTAATAACACAAAATATTGACATAATGTCCCCAATCTCGAATCACTAGAAAATGCTCAACTTCCTTTACATTTTGGGCGTCCTTGTCTGTCAGGCTTCTGATGCTAGCACTGTTCCAACTACCTACTTCTCAGTGGGCTTACTTCCTGACTGTGTTGCATCATGAGGTGCCCTGTTTGCTCAGCTGACTTAAATGCTCATGTTATAAGTGAGATAACTAGAATTGGGGAGTCACCTTCCAATTAGACTTATTAGAACAACACTGAGCAACAGAGTAAAAAGAAGCCCTTTGATTGGTATGTTATTCCACTTCCCAACAGCTTTCAACATTCAAGAGCAGCTCCCTAATAAATAGCAGCACACAGAATATTATATACTTTTATGTAGTTCTTTCCCTTAAAGTATTTTTGTTAAAATAATTATACAAAGACCATCCTTTTCATTTTTCCTACTTTCCTAAAATACAGGTACAAGTCATGAGTCTCTTAACAAAGTCAATAATACACTCTGAGAACGCAAGGACAGTTCTTCACCACTGTACAAACATCAGAGTATACAGACACAAACTTGGGCAGCTACACTAGGCTCTTATAACCTAAGAAACATCATTGGTGGATTTTTCATCAAAATGCTGGCACAGAGTACACAAGCCTACATATGCTTCTTTGCGACATTTTTTTTCTTTTTACCAATAGAAGGGAATTAAGAAGATACCAATGATAATAGGAAACTGTACAGTCATAGAATGATTTCTAGTGTACTGATGAAGTTTTACAATTATAAGATTAATTTATTCTTCTAAGATAACAGGAATAATCTAAGCAGCATCTACCACGTACAAAACACTGCAATCAGTGTGCTGAGGAATTAAAGAAGACACACCTCTTTATGCAGACATGTAGTATGGCTCATGTATGGGTCATGTGGTATGAGTCAGCCTTAAGTTTTGTAAAGTTTACTTCCATGATAATCATTCAGTTGGCAGCTACATATTAGACACCAACATAGAAGGGTATGTAATATCTTCCCAAGGCTCATTACCCAAACATCCAAATAGGATGTTAAACTGAATGAAGTAAAAAGCCAAAATACAAGACACAGATATTGAATATTAAAAGTAACCTTAAAGACTATCTATTCTCCTTCCATGTGCACTGACTAAGAGGAAGGCAAGGATGCAGGGTGTTCTCTCCTTGCACGTATGTGGACTCTGGGCTACCTCTGGTCTTCATGCTTGTGTGGCAAGCACCTTTCTCTGATGAGCTCATCTTGCAGGCCCAAGAATATTTTCACAATGTCAGTTAGTATTACACATGTTGAGTAGTAAATAGTTTGAGTAAATTTACTAAACATTACACCAGTTTTTGTTGTTGTATCAGCATAGTCAAATTCTCTTTCAGCAGAAAATGAATACATTTTTTTTAACCAAAGATGTGTTTTCTTATGCTAGGGAGAAGAATCTATCTGGACAGGAAAGTGATAAACTGTGCCAAATAAGGGTGTGAAAATGTATTCACCTCTGTATATTTCCTACTCTCTAAATAAACCAATCAATTTGCAAGCACTTAAGCTTTGCAGAATAAACCCACAATTTATCCAGTTAAGGGGCTATACACATCCACATTTCTAGTCACCACCCATCCAACTACCTACTCTATCTTTTCCAAAAAGAAATAGAAAAGAAGTTCTTGACTTTTAGGGAGGACATCTGGTTTGTTGCGGATAATGGAAAATAACCATATGCTTAATTCTTTGTGATGCTTGTATGGACATTATCTCAGAAAAAAATGATAAACAAGAGTTGTGCGACAGAAATGTTCATTGAAGGGGTGGATTGGAGATAAACTGAGGGGATTTGAGAAGAAAACTTTTCAGTGACTTGCATGCAACAGACCTCCACAAATAAGGTAATCACTGCATCTATATGCCAAACTATTTATTTAGGAATGCACTGCTCTACTTATGTTAGAATGCATCTAAGAACTAAGCTCCAAAACCCTGCTGTCTAACCTACACTTAATGAGGCTGCTAAAGGATGTCTGCAACTATCCTTGTGCCCAACTCTGGGTCATAAGCTGCTTAAGGTTCTTCCTCCTACAAAGTCTCACTTCTTAGGATATATGTTGACACTGAAAGTTCTTACTTAAAATTCACTCTGGACTGCCAGTGAAACACAAGTAGTTGCAAACACAGAAGATTACACAAACTGGAAGATGCTGTTCTAGGGCATTCCCTACAGAGTTGCTTATGAGATGAACGAACGGTCAGGAAAAAAGAAGAGGGAGCGAGCAACAAGAGTAGAAACACACATGCCATTAGTAGATGTGCATATGCCCGTCAGGAGGGTCACCTCGCAATCCTAGTGTAACAAAGTCACGCTGGCTGACAGTGAGCGAGGCTTTATTACCACTACTCGTTACCATTGGTAAAGCATTACATAAGCCACTCAGCAATGTACTCTATGATCATTTTGAAAGCACTATCAGTCTACTGTGCAGGAACACTCCATTGCACTCTGGAGACAAACACAGAAAACACCGAAGAACATCCTAAGGAAAGGCTGAATAGATAGTGAGATTTGACTCAATAATTTATATCTACTAAAATGTAATCATTTTTAGTTGGGCATACTTGCAAAACCTAACGTGACTAGATATAGAACAAAAAGGCTTATACATTTATTTACTCTGAACAAGAAACATTAACTGAAATATAACCATGATGTAATTATTGTAAGATAAGTTTCTTAAATGGGGTTTGACAAAAAATAATTGATGCGTAAATGATCTGTTCAAAGTCCACGACATAAAATGGGACTAACAGTGTGCCAATGTATACATTAATGTGATTAACAAAAAATGCCTCACACTTTACACTAGTAGTCCTTGTATTACTTGAATCCCACTGAATACCAGTGAACTGACTCCAGTTCCTTACATATCAGAGAGAAAAACTCATCTGAGAAAAGGTAGCATGCGGCAAAACTACAAATTCTGATGCCCAAAATTAATTAAGATTTCTTAATTTAAAAAAAAAGCTCATGTCCAATTAAAGTAACACATCCAATATAGCTTATCGATTCAAACATTTTATGTGTTTATTTGAGATTTTTTAGTATTACTTGTCTCATTTTCAAGTGTTTAAACTATGCTAAGTTTTCCTGTAACAAACATTAATAAACTACCCAATATTCATTAGAAATAAGTCTGAAATTAAAATAGATTCTTCAAGATCTACTCAAATATTCTTTGTCTAATTGAAGAAGTTGCAATCAGTGTATGAATAATTCTTTTACAGGCAATAGTTGCAGGCAACATGTATATTCACCATTATTTTGTACACTGCCCAGCTCCTCAGGAGATGTGTGACCAAGATCATTCCACCACAGGTCCGGTGGAATACGCAGTGGCTCAGCCATTTCCATACTTACAAGTTGCAGTTGGACTGGCAATGCAACACCCTAGTATTCAGATTGAGAATTTTCTAGCACCAAGAAACTCAACTTTAAGAATATAGAATGGCTAACCTCAGCGATGGGAAGAAGTCCTTTCTACAGCTCATCATGGTTCATTAAAATCATTTTGACTTTCATGTAATACCTCCACCCTCATCACATTGACTTGAACTGTGAATTTTTAATTTCTACTTAAAATAAGACTCAGGAGTTTTCAAAGATAAACCTTAAATCTTCTAAATATTAACATGTTAGCTGTTCCCTTATAAAAGGGTTGTGTGTGTGTGTGTGTGTGTGTGTGTGTGTAAAGAACTTGCAGGAAAAATAGACAACTGCTAATTTTAAGCTTTCCTCTGATTTAAGATTTCTATCACCAAATACTTGAACAGAACCCCCCCTATTGTATAGTGGTAGTCTACCTAACTATAAGATTCACTTTCCTGAAGAAATCTTTCTGTGTGCATGGTACTGAAGATGCCAAGCTAGCCTCTACCATTGAGCTAACATTCTCCAGCCCAAAGCAATGTTTGCTTTTATCCTAATAATTAATCTCCATAAATTTTATTATGGTACTGTATTACCATACTTAGGACCGGAAAAGACACTGACCACAGATAATTTATTCCAGGCACAGGGAAAAAAAATAGTACAATTATATTGTTTACAATTCTCTTAAGCAAGCTTAATAATTACAAGCTTAAAAGTATACCTATTAATTACACTTAGAAGTAATTTAACCTCTAAATTCTTACAATGTGTATGTCTTCAACTGAGAGTGTTGCACCTGCACACTAACACGCATTTGACCATCATGGCAAACAGGACTGTCGCGCCTCTGGCTACATTTGCCGGCCATATATCACAGAAACAGTAATGCACCATAGAAATTTAAGATCAGGATTAAGGGGGAGCACCATAGAAAAGCAATCACGGCACAGCAGTCATCTGACTACTGCCCAGCGTTGAACAGAAACCACCAATTTGGAAACAAAATATTCTGTTAAGACATGGAGAGAGTCCTGAATAACCCAGGACTTCAATTTCAATTCAAATGCTACATTGTCAATGTAGCATTTATGTGTTGTTGTTATTTGAGACCAATGGTTAAAATCCAGCTTCATATTTAAGCCCACTGTATTCTCTCCTTAAAGGAAAAAACTCTACACATTTAGGATTTTTAAATGTTTTCAATTTAATAATTCATTCATTTGTACTAGTCCTTAATAATCAATCTTCATAGCCACATCTTTATTTCATCAACAATCATCTCAGACACACCTTCTAACAAGACTTTCAACATTATGACAAGAAACTATGCCTTCAGGAGCATGTTTATTGTGTTTGAGATGATACATCAGTGCTCTCTGAGCTACAAAGGGTAGAAGGAATTCCTCTCATTACAAACTGACAAAGGTAAAACATTTTCACAACAGCATAAATCACATACTCAGAAATAGATCTGGGCCTTAATACAAATGACATAATTCCTAGCCATCTACAGCTACTTTTATAACTTCATACAGATAATGAATTAGGCTAAAATGCACTATAATATTTGGTAGACTTCAGGACCAGTATCCTTAGTACATCACAAAATACATTTTGATATCCCAAAGAAGCAAGACTTGCAAGTAGGCATTTTAAACATAACTAATCTACAGCTACAAAGTTCTACTCTTGGTAGCTTTTACCTTTTGGGGGAGTCTCCCAGTCTCCAAAGGATAAAGGCAAGAGTAGAATCAGTATAACATATACACAGAAGTCCGTATTGTAAAGGCTATAAAGATCCGCAGGACAGTGGGAAGAGGCCTTCTGCTCCTTCACACTGCATACAAATTATGTGAATTATGTTGCGTATCTCTTGGTCCACTGTCTGGCTATCCTGTCATGTTCTGCTCTGTTGGTCAAATACTGAGTGGCTATGCTTCCAACCAGAGGATCCGCTGGAAAAGTAAAAAGGACATTAAAACATGTATGTTTTAAACATATAGTTCTAACGAGGCATTAGATTAAAAGTTATATTTTGGCAGTATTTTAATTTGGAATGCTTTTTACTCTTACATAAAAAATAGTCTAGAAGCAGCTATATAATTTAATATTTAGAAAAATGTGCTTTATTTAACAAATATTTTAAACTCAATTTTAATTTTTGAGAATCATACATGACTACTATATTTACATTACTTTTACTTCTATCTCTCTATGAAGCCATAACCCCTTTCTTTAATGCACATTCCCTTTTTCTTTCCCTCTCTCTTCAGTCCATGTCTTTAGGGCTGACCACTTAGGAATAAAGATATAACCTATCAGGGGCTCATCACTAGAAAAGACATATTCTTGCTCCCCCAGCAGCCACTGACTGTAGCTCATCATTTAGGGGTAGGGACTTCTGAAATTGCTGTTGTCATCATGTGGGTCTTACTTAGGTGCCCTAAGATATTCTGGTGAGCTGTCAATGATGCAAGTTCCCTGTCATGTTGTTCTTGACATTCTGTTCAACTATGAAAGTCTAGGAGAGACGCTCCATTTTTTGTTTTGCTATGCATCTTAACCTAAGTTTCACATAAGGCTTCTATCTTATAATGCTATTCAGAATGAAATGTTCCCTGCTGGCCATGCAGTAATGTCTATAATTGTAAACATAAGCAGCCTAAAAACTTAACTGTCATTTCATTTTAAGTAGAATTTTGAAGTAAAAGTTGAATCTGAGGTTAAAACTTTTATAAGCCAAGTATGTACACATGGTATAGAAAATATACCAAACAAAGCCAATACAGACACAGTAAAAGGCTTCCCTTCTGGACACCAAAGACTCAGGATCCAATCCCTGGCATACAACTGTTAATATATCTACAACTTAACATTATTACAGTGTGTATATATCTTTCTAGGTCCCTGTATCTTGACATACTATTAAAGACCATCTCCCTGTGAGTTCAGAGTTGTTTCATTCTTTAATACTTAGTCTCTTAGTGAGTACTCTGGTTATTTCTGATGCTGATCTTCCTAATAATAACATTTATGTCTTGACCAACATTAAACAAACATTTTATTTGTAGATTCATAAAGATTTGCTTACCAGGGTTGCAATCCGTCAAAAGGGAACAAATAGACAGCAAAACCTTTGAAATGGTCAAGGCAGGACTCCAGTTGTCTTTCAGAATATCCAGGCAGATGACTCCCTGACTGTTGATGTTGCAGTGATAGATTCTGGTACGGAAAGTAACCTATACACAGTCACAGTAGAAAGAGGAAGCAAACAAGGCTTATTACCAATTCATCTCAACAGTAACATATTATAGATATGCTGGCAGTAAATAATTAACCAGCACTATTCTTACGCTGAATGCAACAAAAGAGTTAAATAGTTTTATTTAAAACTATTTTTTAAATATTTTAAAAGTTAAATCGTTATTATTTTAGTTAAAAAGCATTGATTTTTGGTTTTATTTTTACTTAGTTTAGAAAGAACTATATTTGGCTCATTTATTTTTGTTATTTTTGACACAAGGTCTCTATGTGTGTAAGTCAGGCTGCCATGAACTTGCTGTGCACATTGCACTGGTTTCAAACTTACAGCAATCCTCCTGTCTCTGTTTCCTGAGTATTGGGACTATTGGCATGCCCTACATACAATACCAGGCATTACCCTGATTTAAGAACAAAGTGACCAGGTGAACAACTGATCTATCAAACCTACATAAATGGCATTATGTATGCATGTATATGTGTAGCCATATATCATATACATCTTTGTGGACATACATGAACATGGAAGGTGGAGAAATGCTTTGGCATCAAAGGTAAGAAGAAAGGATAAATGATTCTTTAAAGGTTAGGTCAGCTTCTAATAAAAATAATGAGTATCGCCAACTCAGCCAAACTTCTTTCTATGTCAGAATAAAATGAAGGACTGGGAGGAAGACTGCAGCCATCATCTGTGTTACATATCTTTCTCTTAGTCACTCTCCTATAGACACTGACATAAAAAAGCAAGATTTTCAGTTAGTGGATCAAAGAAACTGACATCTTTTTCAGGAATAAATACTTGTATGTTTCTAAGCAAATGCAAAAAGTAGTTGAGAGGTAAACTCATCACTTGGAGTTGTAGAAAAAAGAATTTTCTATCTATCTTAGCATTAGCAGTGTACTGTGAGCTTCAAAGGAGAATCAGGGAACAGGAAGAATACCCCAAAGTGCTTTTTCAGCAGATGGGGGCAAAAAAACAAAACAAAACAAAACGCAGAAAGAGTGAATGAACACAAACACACTACCTAATGATGGCTTAATAGAAGCTACAGAAGATATTCTGATCGTCTGTGAATACAAAGATCTGAATTCTAACTAAGCAACATACCATGTTTCAAAGACTTAGTGCCAAAAACATAAAAGAGCTCATTAATAATATTCTTATGGATGCTACTTATAGCATGTTAAAATAGTAATATTCTGGATATATAGAGCTAAATATGCCTTTAAAATTAATTCACCATTAGCTCCTCTTATTTATTTAATGTGGCCATGGAAACTTAGAATTATACATGTACTTTGTCTGTGCTTCTAATAGATAATGTTGTTCAAGAAAATGGAATACTTGCTTGTCCAGAAGCCTGAGCTGATTACTTAAAAGACATAGAAATTATTATCAATTAACAAAATGTTTGTTACTCTTTAGGAAGTTCAATACCTTAAGTGAACTTCAAAAATACTATAGAAAAGCCAGGGAGAAGTGGCACACAGAGTTTTGTGAGTTCGAGGCCAGCCTGGTCTTTTCCAGGACAGTCAGAGCTACACAGAGAAAACCTGCCTCAAAAAACAAAAACGAAAACAAAAACATATATTTGAGAGAGGGAGGGAAGAGAGAGGATGAGAGGGAGAGACAGAAGTAAGTCTTGTTACCAAGATACCACACATTTTATGTTTCATTTAGGTATAAGGTTTAAGAATAGAAAAATCTGACTTAACAAGGATAGAAACAACATTACAAAGTTATAAATTTAACACATTGGAACTTCACAGCATACTAAATCTATAAATAGTTGTATACTAATAAAAAGCGACAAGTTATTTATATACACAGGACTATAGTTCAAAGCCCTTCTGCTAGACAGTTTCCATTTCCACTAATAGTGTAAGCATCTTTTAAATTACATTATTTCTTCCGCACATTAAAAATAATATCATATAACTATATCCTGTTAACTTCCCTCCTATTTTCTAAAGTGTTAAAACCAATTTCCAATATGAAAAACTAGGCATGTGGAAGTTTCACTATTTATAAAAACAGACATGAGGTTTTCTAAACATTTACTATACTGAAAACAACAAAAGAATGAAAACTGAGCAGCTGGTAACAAGCTGCATTAAGTATGTATCATTCTCGATGAGGATCTAATTTATCATACTATAGCATGAGAGTTCTGATGATCTGACTTAGCAAGGCAGACATGTAGATTTTAGGAGGTTCTACAGATAACTTTTAGGATCTTAGGTTCTAATGGGCCACACCGTAAAACACTCAAACACAGTCTTAATTTGAAGCAAGTTTGCCCAGGTGGTTAAAGGACCATCCTGTCAGAAAATGAGGCACATGATGAAGTATTACATAGCTGTTCAGCAGAAAAAAAAAAGACGTCATAAAATTTGTAGACAAATGGATGCAACTAGAAAAACACCATCCTGAACGAGGCAACCCAGACCCAGCAAGACAAATATGGTATGTACTCAAGTATAAATGGATATTAGCTGCTAAGTAAATGATCAAGACACAACCCATAGACCAAAGAGGTTAGGTAAAGAGAGCTCCAGGGAAGACAAATAGACCTCCATGGGAAGAATACATAGAATGGATTTTGCAGGAGGTCTGGAGATGGGTGGGGACAGGAATAAGAATCCAGTGTTGCAGGGAGGGGTGAAGGGAGAGGACAGAGGGAGAGAGGGACAGCCTGAAAGGAGCAGCATTGGTGGAGGGTGGAAACAGTTCGGTGAAAAATTTCTGGAAACTATGGAGGTGACCCTCGTGAGGACTCTTAGTATTAGAGGATATCGAGTCTAAACTGGGCATCTTTTGCAGCCAGTAAGTGGTGGGATTGGGTAGCATTTGGTTGAGTTGTTGTTGGTCAAAGGGGGTCCCGTAGAGATCACTCAACAACCCAGGCTGATACAAGGACTCTCTGCATGGGGGAAACAATAGCTGAGGCAACATTCATATAACTCACTGAACACAGAGAGGTCAAACTGGCGCCTGCACGGAGCCTTCACCCCTACATTCTAGTTTCTTTGGCACAGAATGATTCTCTATAGACTACAGAAATACACACCTAGACACTAACCCAGCCACAAAAACCTTAACCTACAATCTGTCCTGCCTTCCAGATGTGCTGGAGCAATGGCAGCGAAGAGAATGTGGGATGGCCAACCAACATCTGGTTTAAGTTGAGACCACTGAGGGAAGCCCATGCCCTACACCAAGATGGCCAGGAACCTAGAGACCTAAGGCAGAACCAAACACAAACAAAACCAGTGAAATGATTCCTAATGATATTCTGCTAAACTCATAGATCGGTGCTTTGCCCAGCCTGCTTTGGGGACTCTTTTCCTCCAATTGCATTGTCTTTCCAGCCTCAATGAGGTTTTCACCTTGTCTTGTATCTTGTTTTGTCCTCTCTGGCTGTCTTCTCTTGGAGCCCTGCTCTTTTCTGATGAGGAAACAGAAGAGGAAGAGTGGATATGGGGGAGAGGAGAAATGGGGGTTGGGGGATGGACAAAGACAGATAGAAACCATCTTGTCTGTAATTTGAGGTACACACCACTAGGTGGAACTATTGTTATACAGAATACTGTCCAGAAAAATGTTCTTTCTAAAAGTCATGAAGATTTTATAAGACTTCACACACATACATGGGGGGGGGGGGAGAGGAGAGAGGGATAGATAGATAAGATAAATAGATACACACATACAGATAGATATACTCTGAATCACATATATATTTAAATATTTTCAGGACTTGAAAAGCATTTTTCACACAAGAAACCCCATAAAAAAATAGAAAACATCTTTGGCTCTCGTTTTTATTTGTTTTGTCCTATTTTGGTTTGTTTTTACTGTATTTAATTTTATTTTTTAGATGCCTGTTTGTGTCCTAAGGAAAGAGAAAGAAAGGGAGTAGATTTGGGTGGGAGATGTTGGAGGAGGGTACACCACAATCAGAATATATTGCATTATAAAGTTTTATCTAATTAAAAAAAAAAAAGCATTTTACAAGTTGGGGCTGGATTCCTCTATAGCAAACTCAGCTGCACAGACTGAGCTCTAGGGTTTTTACCTGACTACTCTTTATAATGAGAAGTCAGAGAAAGAAGCCCTTCAAATAAGTATCATGTTTAAGCTTCGCATAACCATAGTTTTCAGTTTGTTACCCAAGTAAACAATCTGTTTAAATGAATTAAGAAAGTAGAATTGAGCCTACTACTCTTCAGTTTTGTATGACATCACAGAAGGCACAGAATGAGTGTGTAAGTATTGGTTTTGCCCTTTGTTAGTTTTCTAGTTTTTGCTTATCTAGGAATAAAGACAAATCCTTATTATTAACCTATTTCTGAAAGCTACCAATGAGTTTTATTTCAGAGGGAGTTTTGCATATGTTCACATTTATGTTTTCTTCAATGCATAGTTTTATTTACTATTAAGAAACTATATGGAATAGAAAATTATTATTAAAAGGCAGAAGTCAGTAACTTTTTGGTTTTAAAATTTGGTTCTGAGTTTCCATATCAATTCATGAATAACAATTAAATACAATTACAGTAATACACATAAATTCTACAATAACTAGGTTTTGGAGGAGGATAAATATTAATCAATGTACATATAAGCTCTTACCTTTGGTGGCTTAAATGGATAATCTGAAGAAAATGTGATATCCAGAAAAAAAACACCACCTTCATATACAGAACCAGGTGGACCAAGTATAGTTGATCTCCATTCATAAATGTTATCTCCTTTAGGCCCAGCACTATTTAAAAGAAATTAAAAATCAATATATATAATATAGGTTAACATCTTAAGATGAATGCAAAATTAGAAGTTAAATAAGCAATCTAAAGCAATAAGACCATCAAGATGTGCTCCTGCACACATGCATAAATTCTGAAATATTCCAAATGAACTGGAAAATTATAATGAAAACACAAAAACTATGTAAATTTATTGGATACCTCATTAGCATTTTGCTATTTACCCCCATTCTCCCTCCCCTCTTGATACCCCCTACACACACACACACACACACACACACACACACACACACACGAACACTTACTAGTATAATTTGCTTACATTGTAACCCTTTACACAGTAAATACTTACATCTACTCTTCTAAAAAATAATTTACAAATCAAGAGTTACTAAATGTCAACCACACTCATCTATAATTTGCATGACAAAATTGTCAACTAACTCTGTACTACACTCTCCCCCACCCCTCCAGATAAAAGATCCAGTATTGGGAGTCAAGAAATCTTATACTTTAATCTAGTCCAAGACAGGATTATACTATGTAACTCCAGGCTGGTTTAGAACTTGCAATCATCTTGACTTGCTATCTGGAGTACAAAATTCACCATGTGCACCTCAGCACGCCCACTGATGCTTTTACTTTCCTTTAACATGGGGGTTCTATCAGAACTTATTTTTTTCTGACTTTTATTTGACAGAATATAGTCCTTTAAAAAATAAATATGCAGCAAGAGTTGAGTTTGTCTATGGTTCTCTCATGAGAATCAAATAATACACTCCTAACCAAAACACTAAATAAATCATGTCATTTTGGGGTCACAACATTTTAAGGTACATGATTTGGTGTCCTGTCCCTCCCTGGTGATATTAAGCTTCACCCACTGAAGATGCTTTCCAAATCTCCTACTGCTCAGTTACTGTCTGTTCTGCATCTAATATGTACTCTTTGGTTAGATTACTACCATGAAAACACCCTTCTCTTTATTCAAAAGTCTCCTCCAGATTTAACACTCACTTGGAATCCTCTGAACACTCCTATAATATTGGCATAATCATGATTTTCAACTCCAGTTATTCCTCCACATTTAACAGCTGTCTTCAGCCTCCTCTTGCTCTTGTGTGTTTACATAAATTTTATGTTATTGATATGAACTCACAAAGTACTATTTCTTTCCAATGCTTTATAATTCATTATTGCTTTTAATTATTTTGGTGCTTGAATCATCATCTGGATTTTTGCCCAAGGAGCTAGCCTACAAAACAGCTCCAACATGCTTCTAACAGACCAGCATCATTTTAGAGTACACCCCAATACACTTCTAACAAGCTGGTGTTATTTTAGAGTACATTCTTCCTTCCTGTCATGAGAAGATACTTTCCCTCCCAGCCCTGGAATCAACTACAAGAATCCTGGGTCCTTGTCAAAGAATGTTAAGAAATCAAGACTTGAATTCTACTGAACCACTGAAGCACTTTAATGCAATATGCTAAACATCAGTATCACAATAAAAATATAACAGTTAAATATAATCTAAACTCACAATTTCTGGCTGGTAATGCAAGTCAATGATTCCTGTAAACATTGTTCAAACACACCTTACAAATTACCATTTTCCTCTATTTGGTTTAGAATATCATCTTCTCTTTAGTCATGTGTATATGCAGGTAGGAGTGGGCAGGAGGACATGTGCATATGAGTGAAGGTGCTCAGAATCAAGGGGACAGTGTTTTATTCCCTGAAGTACTGGGCCACTTGACACAGGTGCTGGGAATCACACTCAAGTCCTCTGCAAATATGTATCCTTAACAGCTGAGACACCTGTCTTACCCATTTTCCTCTAGGTTTTCACACTGAAAAGTATCCTGGCTTTCTGTAAGCATGTATATGCTTTTGTTCTTTTAAACTGCCCATCAATTTAGAGATGATCAGGAAGACCTATTAAAGTAGTAAGAGCAAAACAGTACTGCAACCATATTGACAGTAGGGCATCAGCTTAACTACATGTTAATAATCCTGCAAAACTGACATCGTAAAACTAGTGAAGTTCAAATGACAAACGTCAACAAAGGCTATTCTCATAGTCCTCAAATATTTCTATATGCTACTCTAATCTCACCATGGTTATCTCTGCTCTCCCAGCAGTTTTTATAAATACTTGTGTTAAGTACCCAAAGAGAACCAACTTCCAAATATCCAAATTCAGATGACTGAACAGAGGTAAATTGAGGTCAATGTATTTTAATGGACAGTAGAATCATAGACTGAAAAAATAATGCTTTGGACAAATCTACCAGCCCTTGAAGAAACAAAGATGGAGAGGGTGAAGAATCCATCTTAAATCCTGTTACATGGTAGAAGAGCTGAGATTCCCACTATGAAACTAAATTCTTGATTCTAAATTTTGTTTCCGCCTCCCTTATGGTGCATGAAAAGGGTTCATTTAACTCTATTACATCAGGACGTTAAATATAAGAGAAGCATCTAGCCTAAGGAGTCTATTTTCATTTCCTTTACAACATCACTTGGAATATAGAAAGGCTTGGACAGGCCCACCAAGAGACACGGGAAAAGAGAGCTTCAGCACTGAGACCATTAGCTCAAAGCATTTCACAGGCTAACAGCCGACCTGCCACTGAGGCCTCAGAGCTGAGCGGCAAAGACATGGGTGAAACTGACCAACCATTCCCTGCATCTTTCCTCTGTGCCTTCTATTCCTCTCCTTTCCAAAGGGCAGAACTCTACAACCTTCCTTCCTTACACCATCAACTTTTCTCTCTCAAGTGAACGTCCACAAGCATCCAGCAATGGCATTTTCCCAAACTTGACTAAAAGACAAACTTGTTTCTCCATCCCTTCTGGCTTTTATTTCAAATCACCGTTCCTTTAATTGAAAAACTCCTTTAAAGTAGTCCCTTTATGTGACATCTCTAATTTCTCTCCTCCCGTTTTTATAGTTTCAAGCTGTCTTTCTTTCCTCATTTTTCTATGGAAACAACTCTTTAAGGTCAGCAATGACATCACTGATGGGTTCAATGGTAATTTCTCATGCATCAACTAACTAAATTGTAAGTAGTAAATCAACTGAAAAGAACTCAACTCTAAAGAATAAAACTCAAGAAGTCAAAAGAGGGGGTATTCAACAAAATGAAGTATGTATAAAAACCTCATATGGAAAGACTGTTGCTAATTTTAAAAATAAAACTAAAATATTAATAAAATTAAGTGGCCTGAGTGATGACTCAGCAGTTGATAGTACTGGTTGCTTTGTAGAGGACCCAGGTTCTGTTTCCAGAACCCACATCATGGCACATCACCATCTGTAACTCCAGTTTCACAAGTGCCAATGCCCTTGCCTTTTGGCTTCAGCAGGCACGACATGCACATAGTGTACATACATATATACAGGAAGAACAATTGCCCATAAAATAAAAATAATGTTAAGAAAAAGATAAAATTAGATACTCTGCATATCAAATTGGTAGGAAACTAGTGTCAAGATGTCAATTCTAACTTCATCTATGTATCAATGCTAACCGCGCCCCTCCCAAAAAAATCCACAACAAATTATTCTGCAAATACCAACAAATAGATTCTAAAGTTTACATAGAGAAGAACTCAGAATATTTTGCTCAGGAAGAAAGGAACAAAGAAGACAGATATTACCCAAATTGAAGACTTGCAATACAACTGCATAGCCACAGAAAGGACATCAGTGTGTATAGGTACAAGAGAAGAGCAAGAGAACAGAATGGAGAACCCAGAGAGTGGCCAACTACAGGTATCTTTGTACGTGCAGAAGTAGTAACAGAGCAAATGCAGCTTTTCAGCAGAGGGCACGGAACTAGTAAAGCAAAATGACATAGGGAATGCAAAATGTCTAGATTTCCCCCTGATTTTGCCTATGTATAATTCACTTTAAAAGATACTTTAACAGTTTCTTAGAGACTAAGAATATCTTACTACATGATCCAGCAGTAACATTTGTTGCTATTTAACCAGAAAACAGAAAATTCAACACAAAAACCTGTGCATAGCAGGAATATTCACAATTGTCATAATTGGAAAGCATCTGTTATAGTTTGACAATGAACTGTGAAGAGATGCCATGACCAAGACTACTCTTATAAAAGGGCATTTAATTGGGGCTGGCTTACAGGCTCAGTATCAGCCCATTATTATTAAGTCAGGAGCATGGCAGCTTCCAGGCAGACATGGAACAGGAGTTGAGAGTTCTACATCTTATTCTGAAGGCAGCCAAGACAAGAATCTTAAAGCCCATACCCACAGTGACACACTTTCTCCAACAAGGTCACACCTACTAATAGTGTCATTCCCTGGGCCAAGCAAAGTCAAACCACCACAGCAACCACGGCATATTAATTGAACAAGAAGCTACTACATCTAAATGATGAACTATTACTCAGTGCAAGAGAGGTCAGGCCACAAAAACATACACATGTAACTTAAATCCATATTATTTGGTCAAAGAAGATAATTTGAAAACCTATATACTACTACATACTATTAGATTCTAAACATACCACATCCTGAAACAAGCAAAACTATGGAGAAAATAAAAATGTCAGCAGGGTACTAGAGGGTAGATACTGATGTGAAGCTAAATAAATGTATCACTATATATTTGTCTAAATTCATAAAATGTGCAGCATCAAAAATAAACTGTCATGTACTAGGGACTTTATGTGGCAATGTATGTTCAAAGCAAGTAATATACAACACCCATGCCATTGGTGTGAATGACAATGAGGGTACTATGAGGGAGGCAGGAAACAAAGGAGTACATGGTAATGCTGTAATTTCTATTAAATTTTGCTATGAAAAATTCCTATAAGAATAAAGTAAAACATATTTATTTAAAAGAAAAACCATAGAACATATAAAAATGTACATGCTAATGCAAAAAGTAGTAAATATTACTCAAGTCTTGGTTTATAAAAACTGTTTCTGAATTACAAACAGTTATACTCTAAAGTTACATCTTGAAACTAGGTATTCTAAACTCTGGAAGTATTATAAACTACAAATGAAACCTTCCATGCCTGCCCATCAATATTAACATGAACAACTTTCCCCCATAACCATAAATGAATGACTTTGTGTTTTTTAAAGTAACCAATACTTAAAAAAAAAAATCAATGATTACCATGCTACCAGGTTAAAAGCATTTAAAACTACATTATCCATACTACCTCAGTTTAACCAGGAGGCTTCAAGTTCATGGAGTTGGCAGGTATTCACTCTGGCCTCTTTCCTATCCTTCCAAACATAACTTGACACCCCAGGACAATAGAGGCAAAGAGTAAGATTCTAGTCACAAGAATGGAAGGCCAAATCAAAAACTCAGCTGACAGTAGATGCTGGCGTGGATGTGAATAAGTAAAGAAAGAGGAACACTCCTCCACTGTTGGTGGGATTGCAAGCTGGTACAACCACTCTGGAAATCAGTCTGGTGGTTTCTCAGAAAATTGGACCTAGTACTACCTGAGGACCCAGCTATATCACTCCTAGGCATATATCCAGAAGATGCTCTAACATGTAATAAGGACACATGTTCCACTATGTTCATAGCACCCATATTTATAATAGCCAGAAGCTGGAAAGAACCCAAATGTCCCTCGACAGAGGATTAGATACAGAAAATGTGGTACATTTACACAATGGAGTACTACTCAGCTATTAAAAACAACGAATTCATGAAATTCTTAGGCAAATGGATGAAACTAGAAAATATCATCCTGAGTGAACACATGGTATGCACTCAATAAACCACCAACGAAGGTGTACACATGGAGGGACTCATGGTTCCAGCTGTTCCATGTAGATGAGGATGGTATTGTCGGGCATCAGTGGGAGAAGAGGTCCTTGGTCCTATGAAGGCTCGATGCTCCAGTGAAGGGGAATGTGAAGGCAGAGAAGCAGGAGTGGGTGGGTGGATGGGTAGGTGAATACCCTCATAGAAGCAGGGGGATAGGAAGTTTCAGGGGGTGGGGGGATTAGGAAAAGGGATGATATTTGAAATGTAAATAAAGAAAATATCCAATAAAAATTTAAAAAGTAAAAAGAATGGAAGGCCAAAAGATTCTTATTTAATGATTAGAAAATGAAAGACAGAGGACACAGTGCTGTCAGAGTGATAGATAGTGGGCTATGAACAGGGAGAGAAGTGGACAGCCTATCAATCAGCATAAGATAAGAAAGAATCCAAGGAAAAGAGACAGGAAGTTAGGACACTGACCAGCCAGCATGTCACAGCAAGGATAAAATGGAGGAGTTTCTTTTGTGACAGAAGAGACAAAGGAATCAGGACAAAGACAATAAAGAAGGAACAGACCGAAGGGAGGACACTTCCCTTGCACACATGATGAGGACAAGTCCTGGGAAGACTGGAAACCAAGATGTGGCTTATAAAAAGGAAGGAGACATCTATGGCTATTAGCCTTCTAGTAAGAAGAGTAAGCCAGGTATTGTTAGTGTTAATAAAATGTGTGGGAATGAAACATATTCTCATTGATGACTATTTCTAAAAGCACTCAGGCCATTTCCAGATATTTAAATAAAAAAAAAAGTTTCTAGAAATAAGTTAGCAAGTATCCTAGCAGTTTAGTCAATGCCTCAAACTTAAAGCAAACCCCTATTTTTGTTTCTAAGTGCTAAAACTAGCCCATTTGTTCGCTGTAAATAAATATTTCAAAAAGTTCTTTATGTATCAGAACTAATATGTATCTGTTCTTAAAGGACACTTCAGAATTAGTCCATTTAAAAATGAATAATCCTGGAAATGAACAAATTACTATTAATATCCCTAAAATAAACAGTGACTTCTAAACACTGACACATGTTTCCACAAGGAGGCAATCACCACTTAGCATGAGTATTACAGAAGGAAAGAAGACAGCAGAGAAAGGAACCCTGAAGTTAGATAAAATTTTTAGGGACAATTAAGAGTAGAACAAAAAGTTCACCAAAAATCTTCCAGTCAGCTGCATACAATTCAGGGATTAAGGTAAGGTTTAATAAATAAATGTTTATGCACTTTAAGAATATTAAAGGTATAAACACTAGCATCTTCAGCAGTATAAAACTGCATATCAAAAAGAAATGCATTTGCGAGTCCTGTTGTTACCAACTGTAAGTATAGCTGACACTCTGCCTGCCTACACTCAACAATTCCTGTGCCCCACATCTCCTTCCCAAATTCATGACTTCCTCTTTAGTTACTAAGGTACATACATATGCTCATAAACAGATGTAAATTTTTAGCCTACTGTATCCTCTTACAGTTGTTCATATGTACACATCCAGGGTGACCACTTGAAATTCATGAGTCCATCCCTGAAGGAAACTTTCTCCCTCTCTCAGCAGCCACTGACTACCTATAGCTCTTCATCTAAGGACGAATCATACTATTAAGATTTCATGCATGAAATTTCCATGTCATTTCTAGGGAACACGACCTCCTAGCAGGCGTCCTGGGTGTATTGACTTACAACCCCTCTGACCCTCTTCTGTGATTTTCCCAAGCATTAGGTACAGGGATTGCACTGATTATTATTAGTTGGTGCTGGGCACCCTATAATCACTTACTCTTCACATTTTTAACAATTTGTGGATCCCTGTTATAGTTTCTATCTGCTGAAAAAACATGCTTCTTTGATGAGTGGGTGAGAGATACACTTACTTTTAGGTATAATGATAAGTATTTAGAATGCAGTTACATATTATATTGATTTAGGAAAATGGTAGGTTCTCCTCTCAGGTCTATAACCTCTCTGCTCATGGGTAACTACTGCCTGGTTTACAGTACCAGGCAAGAATCCTTTCCTTACTCAGTGGGCTATAAGTCCAATTAGACAGACTTTAGTTATCCCCAAGATAATACTGCTACTGGACCATTGTGAGTATCTTGTCAATGAGGTCACTGGGTTTTGCAGGCTTTTCACCTGGGTAGAATTATCAATTGCTCCTTTCCCTTGGCAGACTGCACACTACCTACCCATTATGAGAACCAGCCCTCAAGAAGGCAGCTTCCAGATCAGTTCCAGCTCAATAACTCCTAGACCTGTGTCTGAAGAATATAGTGTCTTCAGCAATAAGGCTTTAGCCTTCAAGCTCTGGAGAGTAACAATGGGCAAAAGAAATAGTCCATACTGTTTGGGAGATTTGTGTCCCCCCCAAATAACAATTTGAGGGGGTTGGTTCCCATGCCTGGAATCTGGGTAGTTGTTCAATAGTGTTCAGCGTTCTTAGAAATTAAAAAAATGCAAATTGAAACTATTCTGAGATTTCATCTTCCTTCACTCAGGATGGATGAGATAAAGACAAGAAATGAAAATGAACCATGGTGAGGATGCAGGGAAAGGGAACCTACACTCACTGTTATGAAAAACTGGAAATCGGTTTGGAAAAAAATTCTCGAAAAGCTAAAAACAGATCTACCATATGACCCAGCTATACCTCTCCTTGGCATCTGCCCCAAGGACTCATGGTCATACTCCAGAGACGCTTGGCTCTGGAACGTTTGTTACTGTCTATTCACAGCAGACAGGAAATATAAATAACCAGACTCTTTTTCAACCGAGGAATAGAAATATAATACATATGAATAATGGAATTCTATTCAGCTATTAAAAAAACCATGAAGTTTTCAAGTTAAGTTGAGAAGGACTTAAAATTAAAACACTGATGAGGTAATCCAGACCCAGCAAAACACATGCCACATGTTCTCACTTGTGGCTCTATCTCCAAATCCTTAACCTTTCTGCTTGAGCCAGTATTACCATAGAGCCTTTGATCATGCTTTGTCTATATCAACATTCATCATCCAAATATAGTAATATTTGGATATTAGTACATAGTAATGAGAAACGCTTTATAAGATAGATAAGAATGTCAGTCACAACTCACTACCCAATACACTTTTATAAGTCAGGTGAAATATTTCTAACACTAGTCTTACATAAGATGTAAAACATTTTTTTCAAGACTAACTCCAATTATCTATAATATTTCAGTGTCTAAGAGATGATGCTAGAAGGACAAATTCTAAAGATAGTAAAGACCGATTATCAGCAGCAGTCAGTACACTCTTTAGTCTATCACGTTCACTGTAGTATATAATAGTAAATTTAATTGAAATATTTATTTGCAAAAAAAAAAAAAAAAAAACAAAAAACAAACTACTCCTTAGTTAGATATCCTTAACTTTTCTCACTAATAGAGATATCAAAATCCCTTCCTTCAATTAAGTCTCCCCTTGGCCATCATCCCCCTAATTCTAAGTTGAGGCCTATAAATTTCTATTTTTACCAAACAAAACACAGAAACAAAGAAAGAAAATAACTTTAGATGTCAATGATGGCTGATGACTGGGGTTTGGAGTATTTCTAGCGTGTAAGACAGATTACATTAACTACATCAAATGCTTAAATGAGCATGAGTGACCTCCACGGGAAACCTAGGAAAACTTCCTCCTAAATTTTCCTAAGGAAAAACCATGTGCCTTTATTTCTTCTCAAACTTGAATTGTTTTTTAAGTGAACCGTTGCTGTTATAGGGGACTGTAGGAAAAACATTCTTTCTCTAGGTTAACAATGAATCAAATTTTCATGACATACTAAGGATAAGTGAAGACAATAGCAGAGGAGATGGATGGATTCATGGTTGGATGACAAGAAAACCAACCTATTAAAAAGGAAGACCTAGGCACTTGCTAGATGTTTCTAATTGCTTTGTATTCCTGTTCTCATTTCAAAAATGGACTTGTAAATTTTAGTGAAAGGAGTTACCAGTTTCTACTACAACTAACCAGTACTGCGTATTCCCCCATATTGTGGTTTGTTAAAATGAATCCACAATGAATTTAATCTTTGTAATTATAAAATATTACACTTAGTGATTAGAGTCATTGAAGAAAAGAGAAATAAATGTATCATTTCATTAGAGACTTACTGACTTCTACTATTTTATTATGGGTACCTTTACCAAGGATGATACAAAGGCTTCTAATGTCAAGACTATAGCCTACCTGAGGATAAAGACCTTCATTAAACTAATCCACAACAAACAAAGCAGAAATTTGATATGCATTAAAAGGAGACATTTGTCTTGAGTGCCAGGGATGTATCAGGAGGAAGAAGTGCACGGGAAAGATAATTGATACCTACATGTATTAGTTGGTAAGAAGTAAAATCTCCAAAAGACTTGAGCAGCATTTGCAAATACACTGGGACAACTGGAAATCAGGACAATGTGGCAGAATCATGAAAACATGACAACACAGTAAAAGCTGAGCTTATAAGTAACCAATGCTGCAAATAGACCTGCATCTTTATCCTGAAGACAAAAGAGTATTGGTAAGCTTCATGTCATATGAACAAGATATCTGAGATACTAACTTACGAAGAGATAGTTAATTTTGGATCAGTTTTGAAGACTTCAGTCCAAAATTTGGAGATTCAATTGCTTTAGTCTAGGTGGGTCCCTTAGGACTATGGTGCCATAATACGTGGCAGTGTGTGGCTCACCTAAGCCAACAAGAACAGGCACAGGAGGTTCTTGATAATGATTTCACAACCTTCTTACAAGGCACATTCCCAGTGGCATTCAGCTCCATTCTCCAGCAGTGTTACCCAGGGACCACCCCATTGCTCTCTCTAGCCTTGATGCTAAGTGCCTTCTACTTGCTGTGGATTACTGCAATAATCTAAGTGAAAGGTGACAGTAGGATGAACTAAGATGAAGGAAATGAGGCAAAAACAACAAAATCGAAAGGTCTGGGAAAGATGGCTATGAAAGCATGAAGACTGTATCATATCCATATAAAAAAAAGTCAGTTATCGTCCCGTGTGCCTATAGCCCCAGATCTGGCTGTGCTGTAAGTCAGGGCAGAAACAGGCAAATTTATCCCAAGAATTCACGAGAGAGTCAGCCTAACTCAAAACTGCAAGCTTCAGGTTCAAGGTGGAGTGGTGTCAAAAGTATTAAGGGGAAGAGCCTTAGAGAAAGACACAGACAGCACAACCTCCCTAAGCTCTACTTGCATGCACACAGGCGCATGTTATCTGCACATAACACCAATCAATTGAACTTTTGTCAGATGTGAACAGTGACAGAAAAAGAATATCAGAAATAGTTTGTAACTTATGACTTATACAATTCACTAATTATACAATAAAGATGATGGATGCCATTCACTATAAGTTAGTTTTTGATATAATATGATAAAAAGTCTTTGAATATCTAAGGAATTCATATGCCATACACATATAAGTAGGTAATATATATCTCTGGAGCCTGGATTGCAGCATATATTACAATGTTTCAGACCTGGTACATGACAGTGATTAACTAAAAGTCCTAAAGAAACTGCCTTGGGAAACACCACAGAGAAATAAAAGGAGAGACACCAGGCCCATGACAGATGTGTATTGCCACCACCCATCCTAAGATGAGAGCAAATCAAAGGGAATTTCAATTACATGAAGAAAAGGGTGTTATAGATTAAGGAAAGCGGAGTGAAGAAAAAGAAGTGTCCCAGTGCAATCTTCTAGACAGAGGTTAAGAGGAAAGGAAAAACACTCATACAAGGTGTCTTTACAAAGGACCGGGTGGGTGTTCTCCAATAAAAAAAGGAAACCCACTTTTTCTTACCTGTCTACCCTTCATTGTCTCATATGGTTAGATAAAGTACTGCATAAGAAAAGACTAATCCATAAAAATATCAAATAGAATAAAAAAGTTCTATGGCATACTTTAAAACCTTTAGTCCTTGAAGTCCAGGACCCCTGTAGTTAGTTGAATTAAGGAAAGGCTGGAAGAAACTGAGGAGAAGGGTTACTCCATAGGAAGGCCAGCAGTCTCAACTAACCTAGACCCCTGAGATCTCTCAGACACTGAGCAACCAACCAGGCAGCAGACACGACCTGGTCCTGCCTCAGTGGGAGAAGATGCACCTAACCCTCAAGACTTGAGGCCCTGGGGAATGGGGAGTCCTGGCAGCAGGAAGGGGAGAACATCCTCTTGGAGACAGGGGGGAGGAGGAATGGGATAAGGAACTGTGGGAGGAGGGACCAGGAGGTGGAGACAGCTGGACTGTAAAAAAATAATAGTAATGATAATGATGATAATGATGATGGTAATAATAATCCTTAGTCTAAATCTGAGAATAATAATAATAATAACGATAATCCTTAGTCCTAAATCTGAGAAAGGATTCCCTCTTAATAAAATACCACAGGTTGCTAAGAGTTTTCTGCTATCACTAGCTAGGAGTTTGGCTACCACTGACATCTTTTTATGTAACTTCCTCCTATCCATTTGTTACACTAAGGGTCCATCCCAAACTTTATCTTATTTTTAAAAAAAGTCAATCGTACTTGATAGGTGAATATCATTTGCATTTTCCGGCTTCCATTCTGAGACAAGCTATTGGATAACATACAATAGTTGGTAAGCATACCAACCTCTAGTGTTTGCTTGTCATGCTGATGTGTATGAGATGTCCCCATTGTCTTGAGCATTGAAACACTCAATCCCCTGCCCACGGCATTATTGGGAGGTCTAGGAGGTTGTGGCCTTATTGGAGAAAGTATATCACTGAAGGTGAATTTTGAGAGTTTAAAAACTCAAGCCACTTCAAGTTTGCTCTTTTTACTTCCAGTTTACTTAGTTCAGTTTGTGAGCCCTCAGCCTATGCTCCAGCAGTCATGCTGCCACACCGCCACTCCATGAACTCTTTCACTTTGGAACCAGAAGTCGAATCAACCCTTCCATCTACAAGTTGCCTCGATCATGCTGTTTTATCACAGCAACAGAAAAATAACTATTAAAAAGCCTAAATGAACTCAAATAATACCTATTTGTAGACCATTATTTTCATTGTTTTTAACCTGTTTGACTTATGAAGACTAAGTCTGAAAATGTGGCTTTGACCAAAAATTGGGTCATATACTAACTTTTGTCGAAAATAAAACTCCTGAAAATCAAAAGATTTTCAAATTTTGACATATTTCCCATTTATTGTATGCTTTATTAAAGATCATCTTCCTCCTTGGGAAGTTAAACTGCAACAATAAAGCTTATTGGTAATAACATGCAATTATAAAGCGTCAGCACTGATACTCAGAAAACTCAGTGTTAATAACTAGTCTCAGTAACATTTACTGAGTACCTACCACGTGACAGATACTTTTAGACACTTAAAAGAAAAAAAGTAATGACCATAACAGACCATGCTCTATTCTCATAGGGACTATATACATAGACTAGACAAACTAATCAACATAAGAAAATGCCAGGTAAGTTCAAGGTGAGATTAATAAGCAAGGTATCTTCCCAAATAAGAGGGCAATAAGAAAAGGTGTAGCAAATTGATCCTCTTTTTTTTTCTCCCAACATGTCCAAAGCAAGGCTATATTGTCATCATCAACTTTACTTCATCCACGTAACAAGGGAACAACAGTCGAAAAAAATCAGCACAGAAAATAGCACAGAACTTTTACTGAGTGTTACTAATATCAGTCCAACCCTGGCTACTTGGTGGAATCAAGTAGGGTATGTTATGATTCACCAGTCTCAACTCCTGCCACCCCAGTTCCAGCAATTCTGATTTAAGGACCTGATTTTATACAGAGAGCTCATCAGGTGATATTAGTGAAGCTCTATGATTCAACATTAAAGAAAGAAGATCTGATATGCATAACGAATAGAAAATATACTAAATCAAAGTATTTCACTGCTCAGAAAAAAATAACTAATCAAGCAGATAAATGTAATATGTTATGGTAACTTTTGCCAAAACCCATTACATCTGTGAATGGTGGTGAACTTATCAAAGTAATATTGTTAAGTATCAGCCAGAGGCATGCTTGCTGTCCTGGAAGACTTCCTTGTCATCACCTCAAAAAGCTATGGTGAGAAATAGCTTAAAACTTTCTCTTTAAAGAGATACATGAGTGATGTTGCATTAACATTTGTCTTTAAAGTACACTGCTAGAACATTTCAAGGTCCTTGCTTTTTCTGGTTTCATACATTGTTTTCCTCTACTTACAAACCTAAAACACACTTAAAAGCTTAAACAGTAGGTCTAACTACTAGATGATACATGTAAGCACATCAATTAAGGACCTTTAACGACTGACTTTAAATTCTAATACTTAGAAAAGTCACACAGTGGGAAATGGAGGAAAGCTTAATCATGCACAATTAATTGTAAAATATTAACCAATATATGCTAGCAGGTAATATATTAACTGATATATTATAAATACTTTAAATGGAACATAACAAAGTTGAAGCATAGAGTAGAGCAAAATAGTATCAGAAACTGAGTAGGTAATGAACATTTAACATACTGGTTACAATAAAATTATTTAAGTACTTCAGTAATATGTCATCATCTACAAACATATAATAAAAAGAGTTTATTATGAAAACAAAGAATAGCCCAAATGACATAAAAAGTTCTACTTACAAATATGTAGAGCTAAAAGATGATTGTAGGCCACAGTGCCCACCACTTATTTTATAAATGGAGAAGCTGAAGTAAATTACTTGCTCAAAACCACAGAACTGTAGCAGAATCTGAATTCCACCATTTTTTATAATCAAGTTCAGTATTACTTTATCAGTATTTTTGGAATTTCTTAGGTCTTTGCCACAAGATTTTCTTTCCTACTTCCTTAATCATTCCTGCCTCATTTAATGGTCTTTATTTGAATTCAAGGAATAAATGGACAGTCCTGCACAGTGCCAAGATTGACTTCATCCTTATTCTGAATTTATCTATATATACCACCATCTGACTTTTTAGTTAGACCTCACTGATAAAAAACCTAAACACAACAGTATGCATCAAGTTAGAAAACACGAAAAGTGTGTAAAGAGCTGCTGAGGACCCAGAGGAGCAACTGAAATATCACAGCAGCACCAAGGCTAAGAGAAGACTCAGCAACCCAATAATTGTTGTATCTTTGTTTACTAACAGGCAAATATATCAATTTCCAAATAACCTGAAACTTTAGAATATGACTGAAAATTGATGGACTACACTAATGAAATAAGACAGAAGATGGTTAATGAATCTCATAATAAAAACCAAACACCTTACAAAAATATGAATATGCTCCAGATTTAACTATAATTTACCAATATTAACTTATTACTGACAAATCTAAGAGCAGAAATAACACCTCTACTATTTTCTCAAGCACTGGCTTCCTAAATGTCTTGGACAAGTAACACTGAAGTATTTACACTCTGTAGATCTGCAAATGTAAGGTTTTCCCAAATCACCCTTTACCTTGTGATGGGCATAAGGAATTTTCATGTTCCAATGCAATTTCAAATCATACTGTTACAAGGGGTCTTCAGCTGTCATTCAATTCACCAAATGAAAGCACAGGTCATCAATATAATTCCACAATCTGTGCTATCCTTGTGTGACACAGAAGTTTTAGAATCTCACCACCTATTTTAACAATTAGTAGAAGCACAGTGATCATCTGTAAAAATGTTGAAGTTGAAGCTTTTGTTACTGCCCATTCTCTGTGAGGAGAGACAAAGGATTTTGGCTCAAGTGTTTGGCTCACTCCATATGAAAACTAAAATATACTTCAGAAGAAGATCACTATGAATTCGAGAAGCCTTACTCTCCATCACATGCCTTTAGAGATAAGAAAATGTCCTGAAGCACCAGAGGAAAGCTTTCAAGGCGTACTTTATGAAAACTCAAGTCTCCTGTTTCTCTCGGGAGTCAGTGTACTGACTGTGTAACTCCACTAACAATATGATAGATAGGGAAAGATTTTATTTTTTAAAATCTCAAGTCGTTTTCTTATGTGACATTTTAAATGATGGTTGTTTTTATTATCAGTGACTTTGTAATGAGACTTTACACTATTTTAACCTATGAGCCCTCTGAAAGTTCTAGTGACCACCCACCCACGTCCCTTATATCACACCTTGTATTAAATAAGAACTGCATTTTACTCTAACTTAAATGTGTATATGTTACATCTTACACATCCACAAACAGCTTATAAAATGTTTGCTATTTAACATGTTACTAAATAAATGCCTGTTGATTAAATAACAAACATGATAAAAAAAATGCCTCATGACCCAAAACTGACTAATAAAAAACTACAATGTTTCCTATCTACTATTATATATACATCTTACACCAGAAATTTTAGAGTGATAGAGATAAAAAAGTGTCAATGCATTTAAACACAGATATAAAAAAGGGTAAATGGGCTGGGCAGTGGTGGCGCACGCCTTTAATCCTAGCACTTGGGAGGCAGAGGCAGACGGATTTCTGAGTTCGAGGCCAGCCTGGTCTACAGAGCGAGTTCCAGGACAGCCAGGGCTACACATAGAAACCCTGTCTCAAAAAACCAAAAAAAAAAAAAAAAAAGGATAAATGTAATACAGTATAACAAGTGGAACCAAAGACAGCTAAAACATCTCACTGGAATATGAAGGTGGTTATGTCATTGTTACTTGGCACAATGGTTCTCAACCTGTGGGTTGTAACTTCTTTGCTGGTTTGAATGACTGTTTCTTTCAAAGGGTCACCTAAGACTACTGGAAAACATAGATATTTACCTTAACATTAGCAAAATTACAGTTATGAAGTAGCAACAGAAATTATTTTATGGTTGGGGTCATCACAACACGAGGAACTGTATTAAAATGTGCTGGCATTAGGAAGGTTAAGAACCACTGACTTACAAACTTAAGTTTATGAATGCATGATTGTGAGGCATTGTTTATTATCCAATTAAGAGTAAGTTTTTAAAAACATTATCCTTAGTTTATCATATACATTTAAGATGTCAAGAAAATAATACAGATATGTCTAAAAAGGTATTGTGCTAAATGAGGAAACCCAGTCACTGTATTCAGACAGGCAGGGGCGCTCCACCTACAGAACATCCGAGCAGGCAAAATTATAGTGCCAGGAACACATTGTGAATATGGAGGAAAATTAGTTGTAAAATAATTTATTGTTTTATTTGGTTATTTTGACACCCCATAGCTAAACCAGTAAATATCTTACATGGCTGTGTCAGTTTCCTCTACCATCCCCTTGGTATTTACTGTTTTTTCTCCATTTTCATGTTCCGCAAAAATCTTATCCAGTTAGTGTTTACATTACTAAAACACAGCCCTTTTGTTTTTGCAATAGACAGTAAGACATTTTATGACTTCCAAAATTAGTATAAATACAATTAAAAACAAATGGTTTCTCATTCTATTTTCAATGCAAATAAGCATTTACTTGCTTTAAAAAACAATCTTGTTGGGCAGTGGTGGTGCACGCCTTTAATCCCAGCACTTGGGAGGCAGAGGCAGGTGAATTTCTGAGTTCGAGGCCAGCCTGGTCTACAGAGTGAGTTCCAGTACATCCATTACTTCATGCTTCTCTCTTTGTAGTTCCTTAGCCCCTGCCATGTATGTAGAAACTTAGGCTGGTTAATTTTGTAACATTTCTGTCTGTCTCCATGTTATATGAAATTGGAATTGTTTGAATTCATTTATCTCATAATTTAACATTTATCATTAATTAAGTTTATTGGTTATTTTATTTATTTACATTTTAAATGTTATCCCCCTTCTGGTTTCTCCTCCACAAAATCCCTATCCCATTCCCCCTCCCCCTGCTTCTATGAGGTATTTCCCTGTCCCCACCTCACCATTCTCCTACATCTAGCCTACACAGAACCAAGGGCCTCCCTTCCCATTGATGCCAGATAAGGCCATCCTCTGCTACATATGCAGCTGGGGCCATGGGTCCCTCCATGTGTACTCTTTGGTTGGTGGTTTAGTTCCTGAGATGGGGGGGGGGGGGTCTAGTTGCTCTTCCCGTGAGGCTGCAAACCCCTTCAGCTCCTTCAGGCCTTCCCCTAACTCCTCCACTGGAGTCCCCTGCTCAGTCCAATGTTTGGCTGCAAGCATCCACCTCTGTATTAGTCAGGCTCTGGCACAGCCTCTCAGGGGACAGCTATACCAGGCTGCACTTCCCAGCATCCACAATAGTGTCTGGGTTTGGTAACTGTATATGGGATGGATCCCCAGGTAGGTGTCCACTCCAAATTCAGAATCTCATGCTTACAAAGCAAGGGCTTTGATTGACAGACTGTCATCTCTCCAGTTTGTATAACAGTTCTGAAATTAATAAAATGCAGGACAGATACACTTGGGTTCCATTGAAAAATTAGAACTTAAATAGAACATCAGATGTCACTAATATTGTTATAATAAATCACCATTAGTTCTGGAAGTCAAGTGCTATTTTTCTATGAATGTTCAAGTTATTTATAGTGATAATTCTATCCACTTCAGGAAGACGCATGGATGGTTAGATAAAATAGTCTAGATGGTAGTATTTCATAAAGTTTTCACAATCTTTGAAGACTAAACTACTACTTCTAGAAGAGGGTTTGGTTCTCTGTGCCTATACTCAAAATTTTGCCAAGGTATTAGCACATAATTTTGTTCTGTATAAAGCTACCTCATTCACTATATACTGCTGATTTATTACATTCAGATATATATCTTTATTTTAATTTCTTAGTGTTCACAATGAAGTATATACCCTTTGCATCTGTCTTCAGACTCCTTATAAGGTGCCCAAAACACATATTAATTAATGTGTTTACCTTTTTATTACAGGATGATCTAAAACTAGATAAAAGAATCATCAACTACTGTCTAGTATAGCAGAATGGCTGACAACATTTCTCTTGGTGCCAGCACTTTCAAGAAATGTGACTTCAGGTTCATTGTTTATGTTCTCTTTTCCTTGGCATCTTTTGTACAATAATGATACTAATAGTGTCTACTTTTTTAGTTTACTTGAGAATTTTATGCAGAAGTACTTAATGCAGCATCTGCTACTTATGTTAGTGCTCAAGAAATGTCACTCGTCATCATTTGAGTCTAATCTGATGTGCACTTTCGCTGATTCTTCCTACCTCTCACTGTGATAGTAACAGAATGATTGACAACCCTGTGTGACTCTTCCCACATTAGTTACTTCACTCCACACCTTCATAGCTACTATTCCGCCCTTACGACTATCATTGTAAATGAGCAGGAAGGATAGGACATAATTATTTGTCTGTGAACCAGATGTTAAAATGTTGAGTCACTAAAGACTCTTCTTTTTAAAACTGCAGTCATTAATAATTTCATCTGGGTTCACCTAGTATTAGACTTGTGACTACTATCAGACCATAACTGACTAATTATGTGCCTAACTTTCACTATGAATCAGATTAGTATCCACCTCTTTTTCTCATATGAAGAACAATCCAGAAAAATTTACAATTGCAAAGTTTTAAGTATTTTAGTTTCCAGTCATCATAAAATAAATAAGCAATAATCAAAGTAGAAAATGCTCTAATGAAATATTTTAACAGTGCCATACACTGTTCCTTGAAAACTTTTCTAAATTTCTTTTCAAAGTTGACAACTGATATATATGATAAATGTAATGGGGATGCCTTACCATGTATGGCTATTATTGTAGTCTATTTTTTAAACATCTGACTGTGAACATATTTAAAGACCTGAAAGGAATTTAATATAAACCTACATATCTGCTATATTCTGTCATTAATAATTACTTGTATAAAGGCAGTTTACTACTAGAGCTCAATTTAAATAAAAAACCATACACTCTAGGAAATTAAGTAATAAAATTTGTTATTAGGTAATTTTAAATTATAGCATTTAAACTGCAGAAAATATACTTTTGTGATGATTATTATTGTTTCATTTAAGGTTTGTTAAAAGAGTTAAATAAGATATTTCCTTATTAGGATAGCCAATTGAAAAGAAATTATTAATAAATATTTTTAGAATTCAGCACAACCTTTTTGTGACTTGAGTCCTTTTTGATAGATTCTGGGGCCAGAGATAGAACTAGAAGCTAAATGATCCTAATCTAAAATGTCCACAATTGATCAATTTTAGAATTCAAAACTTTTGAATTCAAAATTCCAAAACAGAAGTTTCCCAAGTCAAAACCTCCACATTTCCACCTCTGAGATAGTTACATTTAGAACTTGTATCTTTAGATTGTACATTTAGAACGTATCCCATGCCTCCCGGAACAAACTTCCTTGTCTGTGCTGTTGCATTAAAAACATCAGGCATTTCTAACACTATTAGGTTACACTGAGGCACAGGACATAAGTTAGGGTAATTTAGAATTTATTCAGAAACCAGATATTTTAACAAATATATTAAATTCTTAAATGGAAATGAAACCTTTTTTTAAAATATTTATTTATTATCATATCTAAGTACACTGTAGCTGTCTTCAGACGCATTAGAAGAGGATATCAGATCTCTTTTACGGATGGTTGTGAGCCACCATGTGGTTGCTGGGATTTGAACTCAGGACCTTTGGAAGAGCAGTCAGTGCTCTTACCCACTGAGCTATCTCTCCAGTCTGGAAATAAAACTCTTAAGCAGCCAGAGTGATGAATGTGGAGGGTGACGATGACATACGTGGTTTGCTTTCTAGGATGCTCTTATGGCTTTCCAGTATTTTATTTGCAAATATGACATCCAGTGTCTAATGTTGATTTTGATGCTGAAAATATATTATTTTCAAATTTGAGATATTAAATTTATTTTGTTATAGAACTGATTTTCCTTCTTTACTTACTATCAAAACACACAATTTCTTGGGATATGAACCACTTGGGGCTGTTTTCTTTTGAAATATCTAATTACGGCTGTGATGTCATGTCATTTTTTTTCAGCATTTTGCTGACCACCATTCTGTATTACTGAACTCTGCCATAGAAGTGAGAAGTGGAAGAGTATTATACTTATTCTAGATTCAAATCATGGTATTAGCTATGAATAACTGTTCAGAGTCAGAGCTTCATATAGCAAGAGTGAATAATCATTCGAGTGATAATCTCATAGGTTTAAAAGAAAAACCGCTGTGGTGCAGAGCAGGGGTTCGGCGCACTCCACAACGCTGCCAGAAAGCAGAGCCTGAGGTCATTCAAACCCAGGGACCTGTTTCCACCAAACAGCCCCTACTTTGTCTAGTTCTATTAACTCCAAACTATTCTCATCTTTACTGGGGGGAGGTGGGGAGAGACATCAGTGAAATAAACCATCCACTAGGTCAGAAATTCAGGATCTCACCATCTGAGAATGCCACAGCAGAAACACACAGAGCTATGCTTTACTGAGCTCAGTATAGCCACACTGACAATCCCGATAAAGCAGCTCAGCTTCTCTCAGATTACTAGGCATTTATTATTGTTGATATTACTATAAACTACATCATCAACATATTTCAATGTAGCTATAGCCATTGTTATGTAGATTTTTTCCTAAATCTAAGTTGATAGTTTTGTTATCTCTGAATAGTTTTCATTAGGTGAAAGAAAGAGGGAGGGAGGGAAGGAGTAGGGCGAGGGAGAGCGAGAGAAGGGACTAGCGAGAGAAGGGACTTCATTTTATTCCTGTGTCTTATTGATTCTACTGTTTAGGAAAATGAAGTCCTAAGTGGGCTTCCTGTCTTCAGGATTTAAACAGTGATACAAACCTTTAATATTTTGCTTTTGTTTTGTAGCCCTTACCTTTTTTCAGACAGGGTCTCATAGAGCTAGCCTCTCCCTTTGAATTTAATACACAGCTAAAGATAACTGAACTTCTGATCCTCCTGTCTCCACCACCTAAGTGCTAGGATCACAGACGTATAATACTATATCTGGTTTTATGTGGTACTAGGGGATCCAACCCAGGACCTTTGTCCAGCACTCTGCCAACTAAGCTAAATCTATTCCCACCCCTAAACCTTCCATGTTTTAAATGGTGTATCTCAGAGATGTTTCATTACTAATTTTCCACTTAAACTTAACATTGTAGTAGTAAGATACAGAACTTGATAAAAAGAAAAAGATACTTCTATCCAGAACACATTGTAGCCAAGTGTGCTTGCTAGACTAAGGTTTTGTAGAACCATTTTTACAAAACTAACTGCCTAGCAGAGCTACCTTCCCTTTGAATGACACTGATACTATTTGTTTCTTTCAGTCTTAGACAAAGCCCAAGTTATTCCTAATTGTACCCTCATTACAAAAGAAGGGGCTTTATGAACATGGATGGAAAAACCTGAAATTATTATTATAAAAATGTCAGAAAATGGTGAAACTTCAAATATACTATGCCATCAAGGGCCTTACTACCTTAATTCAAGTTCCAGATTTTAAATTTCAAAAATATGTAATACATCCATAGACAAACAAAGTTGTGGTGTATCTCAAACTTTTAGTACACACAGAATACAGTAGAGTCGTATAACAAACTTTCAAAATTAGTCGTAGGTCTAACAATTTGATAGCTGCTATTATTTATTACATGTTTAACCTCTGTGTAGATCCCAGTTAAATTACTTAGGACTGCACACGTACTCTTAACTTTGTAAAAGCACTCATACACACATGTGCATACCAACCCCCAGACACATCTTGATTTGTAAAATGGTAATTTCTTTTAAAACACTAGAACTAGGGCCCACACTCAGCCCAATGACCTAAGTCTTGTCCGCAGACGCCCTCTACACACTCACACTAAACTACATAAAAAAGTTAAGGAGGAAATAATGAAAATAACAAGATAACACCGAAATGGCAACTGCAGCTGACAAGTACCTTGACAACTGAACGTGTATATATTTGAGGTATATTAAAAATTAAAGTATCCACTATATATGTCACTGAAAGTAACCTAACCAGTGCTTCTAATATAATACATAATATTTAAGCTATTCTTAACATAAACAGCATATACTGCATGTAACAGTTTCTGGACCCTAGGGTCCCCTTATGTATAAAGGTGTTTTACATCCATGCACAGATGGATGTGCATGCACATGCTTGGTGCCTGCGGAGGCTAGGACATGAGCTCCCCTGAAACTGGAGTTGTTTGTGAGCCACCACATGGGTACTGGGGACAGAACATGGGTCTTCCTGATGAGCAACAAGTGATCTTAACTGCTGAGCCAAATCACTAACCAAAAATCACTAATTCTAACCAAATTACAGTTAGCAATCTAGCTTGTGTTGCTGCAAGACAAGAAGAGACGTGTACTATTCAAAACTGTCAGCTTCTGCAGGTGCAAAGTGTGGAGCCAGCAGTAGCAGAAAGCTTGTCCAAGATGAACACAACCCTGGATTTGATCCCAAGTACCATAAAACCAAACCAAATCACTGCAGCTTCCTCTGCAAGATAATATTTGTTTTCCCAGGAGATTAGTAACTAACTCTTCCACTTTGCAGTTCAACCAAGTAGAGCTGCTCTTTTACATAAAATGACAATTTAATTCTGACAATGGAAAACATAACATTCTATAAAATATATTTGTCTAATAAAACTCATAAACAACTTCATATCAAATAAATAAAAATACTGCATGTTAAGCTAACTAGAAAGATTCTGTAGCATTTGCTCCTTTTAAAAGCAGTTAAATTAAGAAATAACTGATTGGTTTTAAAATCTAGAATAACCAGAAAGTAATGGAATAAACCATTTTTGTAACACTCGCTGCCAAAGAACTTCAGTGATCCAACTTTTACAGCTCAAACAAAATTGCCATTGAGATAAAGATGATAAACTTGGAAGGACCTGGGCTAGAAATTAAGTTCTAAATAACATTCCTCATCCCATAGCTCGTTTGTAGCCAGAGCTGATTTTCTAGAAGAAAATGTTGCCTATTTGATAGTGACACACCATAGAAAGCACTGGGTTTGCTATGGCGTGAATATCCCCTATAAAACTCACATTTAAGTTTAATATCCAGTGTAAGCACATCAGAAGGTACCATGGGAGGTGACGGACTTTAAGAGTCCCACCCTCATGGATGGATTAATGCCACTGCTGTGGAGATAAGCTGAAAAAGGATTGGTTTTACCCTTTGCTCCACACTATGCGCTATCACCTTTTCCTTCTCTTTCCATGAGATGCAGTAACAGAATGCATGTTTCCTAGGTATCATCACTATATCGGAGGACTTCCCTACCTCCAAAACTTAACTGCTTGGTACAAATAACCTGATCTCAGGTACCAGCTTTAGTGACATAAAACTGAGTAAGACAACTCGAATCCAGAAATCTAGACTTTTTCTCCAGATTTTATTAAAGCACCTGTTTGTGTACCCAAGTCAGGGGATCTGCTTAATTTTACTGAGAAGCTTGAATTAAATTAGCCTGTAAAGATCTTACCTAATGTATGCCGAGTTAAAGCTGACAAGTCATCAAAAAGTTTTAATTTTACTATAAAGAATTTACAAATAAAAAAATACATCAAAATTAATCAGAAACAAATCTCTATATTACAATGAACTTCTGTAGTTAGAAAAGTTATTCTTAGTCTGTTGAGCTTCTCATTAGATTTTACATTTTCACTATTAAATAAATATATTTGTATGTACTTATCCATGACCAGAAAAACAAACAAAAACTGTAAAAGTTAAAACTAGAAAATGAGCTTTATTAACTCCTTTACCCCTTGTCAGTCCTTATCACCTAATAGTTACCCTTTCTTATTCTCCTTCCTGTTACACCAGATCCAGATTTACATTTGTTTACATATACATAAGGAAATGCATATATATGCATGTATATATATATATATAATATATATATATAATTATATATATTATATATATAATTATATATAATATATATATATGTATATATATATATATATATATAATATATATATATAATTTTACTGAGAAGCTTGAATTAAATTAGCCTGTAAAGGTCTTACCTATTGTATGCTGAGTAGAAGCTGAATCATCAACAAAAAGCTTTAACTTTATTATAAAGAATTTACAGATCACACATACAGACTATGATCCATATGAGGGAGAATTTTTTTTTTCTGAGATTGTTACTTCACTTAAATATTACACATTCTAGTCTAAGAATACTATAATCAACAAAACCATCTTTCATAAACAAAGAAAAAGTTTCATGACAGGTAAAAAGATGATAAAATTATCATAAGAGTGACCCTCCAAGACATGCTTAAGGAAGACTTACACTAGAACAAAGGACTGACAGAAAACATCACAGAAACTGATGCGCAAAACTTAATAGTACAGCAAAGACACAGAAAAAAGGAACATCCAACCTTACTGTCACAGACATCCCCAAACCAGGAAGATGAACAAGAGGGGAACAAAGGAAATAGATACAAAGCTTGAAAACAACAGAATGATACATGGGAGCCTTTTCCCACCAGTTAACAACCCTGAAAGTAAACAGATAAAGTGCACTGTAGTTGTGCACAACTGTAACTGCAGTCCTTAGGAGGGTGGGCAGGAAAAAAGGATCACTAACTCAGACTCACTGGGGCTACAAAGCAAGGCCCTTATCCAAGCAGAGGGACACGCACAGTATCCATCATAAAGGAATCAATGTAAAAGAAGAAAATACTTTCAAATACATATATGCGTATGATATTAAGAGTGCTGAATTACACAAAGCAAAATATGCAAGATCTAAAGAGAGGACCTCACAAAACACTCAAGCAACTAAGAAGAAGCTCAATACCCTACATTCATCCTTAACAAAACACACAGACCCCCATACCAAAAGAAAATCAGCAAAGAAATAGTTAAATATTAAAGTGAATCCAACAGTACTTCATCAAAGTGCTACAAAATACACATTATCTTAGCTTACAGAACATTCTACAAGATAAACCACACGCCTTCAGTGTAATTAACACATATTTCCACTTGTCATTGATTACTCTTGAATAGCTCTGTAGGGGTTAGGAGATAGCTCAGAATATACTTATTTCCAAGCCTAAGGACTTGGGTTCAATCCCAAGAAACCAAGTAAAAATTGGGATATAATGGCACACACACTTGTAATCCCAATAACTGGGGAGACAGATGGATCTGTGAGACTCCCTGGCCAGTTGTTAAATCCCAGGCCAGTTGGACCCATCTCATAATAAGTTGGAATGTGTTCCTTAGGATAGTTACCAAAACTGTCTCTATCCCCCATACGCACATACATGCATGTGCACATATGCATCAACTCACACACACACACACACAAACGTCAAAAATGAATTTGTATTTTGATATTATAAATGCTTGTGACGATTAATATTGATTGTGAACTTGACAGGATCTGGGATTACCCAGGAGACAATCTTCTGGGCATGACTGGTAAGAATTATCTAGATTAGATTCACTGAGGTAGCAACACCAATTTAACTGTACACTGCACAGGACGTAACACCATTCTACAGGCTGGGGACCTGATCTGATAAAGGAGACAGTGAGGTGAGCATAAGAATTCATCATTCTGTTTCCCGACTATTGATGCAATATGACTAGGGGCCTCAAGATCCTGTTGTCATGGCTTCCCCATTATAATGGACTATAACCTCAAACCGGGCGCCAAAAATGAACCTAAACCTTTCTTCCCTTTCCTAAGTTGCTTCTTCTCAGATATGTCAGAACAAGACAAGTCACTAATACAATACTGTTTATATTTTCGGGTCTAGTCTGATAAACAGGGCAAGTATTATTCAGATTCAACTGAAGTCATGGTTCACATTTGCATGCGAATTTACTGTCACAGGAAAAAAAACAAATCTTTAGAAGTTGTACAGAGAACTAAACATGGTATTTAATGAATAATGGAAACCTGGGGAAATTTTTTAAAAAATCTTGGTAACAAGATGAAAATAAAAGTACCATATAAAAACATACAAGCAGTATCAAAGAGTGATATTTGCAGCAATATATACACATTAAGAAAAGGGAGTAGGGGGCAGTAAGGAGCAACCTGAAGATACACTTCAGGCAAAAAAAGCAAGAACAAACTAAACCCAAAATTAATACAAGGAGAGATATAACAAGATAAGAGATGAAATAAATGAAATAGAACACTAAAAAAAGAAACAAAAAGTGTCTTTTCAAAAAATAAACACAATTGGAAAAAATTTTAACAAGACTAAGCAAAAAAAGAGAAAACCCAAATAAAATCAAAGAGGAAATATAATATACTGAAAGAAACACCACAGAAATGGGAAGATAACTTATGGGCTACTATTAATAATAAAATGCTAACAAAAAAAGGTATGTGACCATAAGACACATATAAACAAACTTGAACCATACAGACATGGAAAAACAGTCCAAACCCTAAATACCCAGAACTATTTAGTTTATATATAACTATGTCCTATGCTTTCACATATATTAGAACACACAAATGCAATACCCGGAACTATTTAGTTTATATATAACTATGTCCTATGCTTTCACATATATCAGAACACACAAATGCGCTCTCTCTCTCTCTCTCCCTCCCTCCCTCTTTCTGTGTCTGAAATAATTCATTGTTGATCTGAATTTAATTTTAATTAGAATCTCATTTATCTTGCCACCTGGGACTCAGAAGTAGCCTTCATGAAATCCAAGAAAGAAGACAAAATCAGAAGGCCAAATCCCTAAGGAGAGACTGTATCCTAGCTGGAAAAGTATAGTCATGTTTATGTAAGTCAACTTTATGCCTTTGGCTTGAATAAAGGAGTCTTCTTTGAGAAACTTTTCCTACAAGAATGCTTAATTCTAGCTCTTATTGTCTCTGTGCCAGCTGTAGCAGCCTCCTATAACAGTCCTAAGCCACCCACTGGTGTCTAGGTCAGGGCTCTTGGCTTATCTGCGTGTGTGTGTGTGTGTGTGTGTGTGTGTGTGTGTGTGTGTGTGTGTGTGTGCGCGCGCATATAAAATCTTGACCTCATCCTGTTCTACAGCAGTTCATGCCTTCCAGCTGAAGTTAACTAATTCTAGGAGTAAACCTGTTTTGGTATTGTCATTTGAAAAATAAAACCAATTAACTCAAACTGTTATAAGCATTTTTATTGCTTCATTAACAAAAACAAATAACTTCAAATTCACAAAAACATATTTAGATAAGCCAGAGATTCATACCCAAATGTTTCTATGGTATGAAAACCACAATATAAATTAAGACAATATAAGAGGGAAAGCTGAGGTGAAATGTACGTTTGTGACACTCAAACACACAAATGCTGATTCTGCTATGCTATTTAATTCATTAAACTTATGGCAAGCCATTTCAAATGTATGCCCCTTTCTAACAACCACCTCAACCTCAGGGACAAGCAATGGCTGCAGCAGAAACCATTCAAAAGCCAGCTTCACTGCCCTCACCCCACAGCAACTGAATCATTGACAGGTTGAGTAAATTAACAAAATTAACACATAAAAGTTCCGGGTGGGGGTAGGGAGGAGGTATGGGATGTAGAACAGTCAGAGGGTAGACAGGGAGTGGGGGGGATAAAATATGGAGTGTAAAAAACTGAGAGAAGGAATGATCTCTAAAAAAAGTTAAACACTACATAAACCAACTTAACAAGAATGACATAATCATTCTCAATATTAAAACAGCACTGGACAAAGTTTAAGAACACACTGTTTCATAACACAAGTACTGGTGACACTAGGAACTGATGAAACATCAATCCCAATGATAAAGACAACAAACTTACAGCCAATATCACACTAAACAGAAACAAACTCAGAAGACTTGTTTCTATGCCCTCTCTTATTCAGTATAGTACTCTGAGTCTGAGCTGGAAAGATAAAAAGGTTTTAAAAATAGGAAAGTCAAACTATTCTCACTTACAGATGGGATCTTATACTTAAGCTACCATAGAATCTATTAAAGAAAGACTTTATAGAATCTACTAAAAAATAAAAAGTAGTTAAAAGATTCAAACATTTAAAAGATAGCAATGACTCCTCAGAGAAAGAAGTGTTTCATGCACATTAACTCAAAAATAAAAGAGAAATACTAAATGAACCCAAGACTATACCTAGCCAAAGCAAAAGTCCTCTACAATGAAAACCTCAAGACACTGAAAAAGAAAATCAGAGATGACACTAGATGATGAAAAACTTTTCATTCTCCTGAACTAGTAGAATTAATATTGTGAAATTAGCCTTACTACAAAATATAATCTATAGACTGAGTGATATGACTTTCTAAATTCTGATGGCATATCTGATGGGTCTAGAAAATCAATTCAAGAATGTATATGGAACCACAAAGTAAAGCAAACCAACAGAACCAACATCACCCAAAGCAATCCTGAGGCGTAGGAATCCAGTTGGAGCTAACACGGTATTTGACCTCAAATTATACGACAATAAGCTATGTTGATAAGGATAGCCTGGTATTGGCATAAAATCAAACAGATTGTTGGAACAAAAGAGGGTTTGGCGATAAACAGACAAGGCTATGGCCACCTAATTTTTGACTAAAATAATAAAAACTACATTGCAAAAAACACAGCCTATTCAATAATCGTCTCCGACAAAACTAGATATCCACGTTCAGGGGAATAAAGGATTATTACACAAAAGTGAATGAGATTTAGATCTGAGACCTGAATTAAAACCCTGAAGCTACCTGTGAAAAACACTGGGATTTTTGGAGTCAAGCAAGAACTTTCCAAGCAGAAGTACAGGGCACAGGAACAAGCAAAGAGTCAACGAACAAGACTCCATAAAATTAAAGTTCTGAACAGGGAGGCAAAGAGTTACCAGGTTGAATGCATACTAGCAGGTCAGAGTGGGGAAAATCTTTATCAGATATATTTCAGATAAGAGATAATACCAAAATTTAAAAATAACTCCAAAATTAAAATCACCAAGAAAACAAAGCAAGTCAACAATAAACAGTTCTTAATAAAGAAAAAAAAAGTAACTAGTGTTAAAAGTATTCAGCACTTTTAGTCATCAGGAAAACTTATTTTAAAACTATCTTTGAGACAATGCCTCACCCCAAACAGAATCGCCATCATCAAGAAATCTGACAACAAATGTTGGGAGCATGTAGGGGAAAAGCAACCCTTAAGTCACTACTTACAGGAATATAAATTAACATAGTCATTACAGAAATCAGCTGGAAGGTTCCTTAAAAGTCAGCAATGAAACTCACTGTACAATACAGTCCTGCCACTCTTAGACAAGTGCCCGCAAGGCTCTATGCCCTACCACCAAGGCATCCACACACCATGCTTGTACCTGCCCTATTTACAACAGTAAAGAATTGACCAGCCTGAATGTCCATCAACAAATAACTGGATAATGAAAACATGGCACAGACTCAAAGTAAAACATTATTCAGCTGGAAAAGAAAAAGGAAATTATAAAATTTTCAGGAAAAAAAAAGCAGAATTGGAAAGTATGCTTACGCAAATGAATCTAAGCTAAGAATGAAAATGTATGTGCATCTTCTTTCTCATACATGTAGTCCTAGTCTATAATGCATACATGCATGTATGAGAACAGGCCTAAGTGTGGAGATAATTTAAAAGTTGGAAAGAAGACCAAGGGAAGATAATGAGGAAAGATGGCCACATGCAAGAAGATGGAGTCATGAAAGAGGATATACAACTTTTGTTTTGTTTAGTTTATTCCATGGATTCTTTTCTTGTAGATATGCAAACTACATTTTTTTTTTTTTTTTTTTTTTTTTTGGTTTTTTGAGACAGGGTTTCTCTGTGTAGCCCTGGCTGTCCTGGAACTCACTGTGTAGACCAGGCTGGCCTCGAACTCAGAAATCCTCCTGCCTCTGCCTTCCAAGTGCTGGGATTAAAGGCATGCGCCACCACCGCCCGGCCTTACATATTTTTCTGAAGTAGAAAAAAAACATTTTTTTTTATTTCAAATGATTCCAACATGTTATTCCTTTGAGGTGGTGTTGATGAATGTTGGGCTGCCTTTTTACTCTCACTGATTATTAACAAAAAAGGAATTAGACATAACCTATTATGGAACACATCTGTCACACTGACCCACTTAGAAAAAAATGATTGTTTTGGTGGCATATGTACTGTAATCTGAAATCTTAAGTCATTCTGTTATAGTGTTATTTTATGTGCAAACTGCATTGCTCTGTGTAAAGTATGCTTTTGAAAAATTAAAACAGATGCTGAAGAGACGGCTCAGCAGTTAAGAGAACCTGCTTCTCTTCCAGAAGACCTGGGTTCAATTCCCAGAACCTACATGGCAGCCCACAACCATCTGTAATTCCAGTACCAGGAGATTTAATGCCCTCTTCTGTCCTCCAAAGGCACTAGGCACACACATGGTACACAGATATATATGTAGGTGAAACACCTACACCCATAAACTAAAATAATAAAGTAACTTCTCTAGGGAGGAGCTGGATTGAAGAAAAGAGCACACGGCAAGTGACCCATGGATGCACTCAATGTAAAGAAAGGGAAGACAGGCCACAGCAGGCAGAGCCAGACGAGTACAAAAACATCTCCCAAAATAAAAATATTTAAACACTGCTAGTGAGTAACTGGCTGCACCAAGTCCTATACACACTGTGCCTTTCCAATGTACACATAGCAGTGATACAATTTAGCTAACAAAGATAATCAACAATAAATAATACAAAACAGAGCAATACTATTTATGCAGTAAGAAAACACTTCTGAAAAAAAGCCTAGGGTGGAAAGTCACTTTATGTGAAAAGGTAACGCAATCTGAAAGAGAAAACTGGAAGTATTACCAGTTATTTTATGAACATAAAAAGGGGTGTTTAAACTGGGGTTAACTGAAAAGAAGTCAGTACAATTTGAAGGTAATGAGATACTGATGGCCAAACAGACCTGAGCTTTTAATCCTGTGAGCCAATTTGTTGTGAGTTCCTGTATCTCCAACACTGACTTCTAATACAAACATGCTATTTTAAAAGCAACTTACACAAAAACATACTGCTAATTTTGTCTCATCCACTCACAAATGTGAACTGTGGTTTTATTTAAAATCATTTGAAAGGACTGGTGAACTGGCCTGCCAGGTAAAGCATGTGCTGCCTAAGACTGGCAACATGAGTTCAATCCCCAGAACCCACATGAAGTTGAAAGCAAACAACTGATCCCACAAATATGCTGGAGCTGGGCACATGTACCACCACCACACCACACACAGCCACATCATGAATGCACAAATCTTAAAATATCTACACTGTAAAACATACTCCTGGTATTGTGTTAAAACTAAGGAATCACCCTCCATGCCCCACTCTCAACCTCACATAAACATCCCATCACACACTGACAATACCAATGTGTGTAGTAATTTCAAAGAGAATGGCCCCATAGGTTCATATATTTGAATACTTGGTCCTCAAGTGATAAACGTATGAAAAGCAAGAGACTAACAGCATTAAAAACAGGTTTTCTTAGAATACAAAAGAAGCTAATAGAAGAGATTAGAAAAGCACATTTTCAAGCAACAGACGAAAATCCCATTAACACAGGTTTGCCTGTAAATAAAACTAACTAGTAAGAAAAACAAATACAAACAAACAAAAAACCCAAAGGGATTCACAGTGGCATTTATGGTAGTGGTGGTAGTAGTAGTAGCAGCAGCAGCAATATGTGTGTGTTTGTGTGTGCACACCCGTGCACTCACACACGTGAATAGCAGCACATAATAAACCCACAACCCTCAAATTAACTACGAGATTTCATAATGAAAGATGTCTAAAAAGTAAATTTTGAGGGAAGAAAGTATTTTTCATACAGATACTTACACAATAAAATTGGACCTGAAGAGATGGCTCAAGCCTGAGAATAAGAATTTGGATCTTAGGACCCAAGTAAAGAAAGCCAAGAGGCTTCAGTAGACTATCATAGTCCTATCATTCTGTAACAGATACAAAGAACTCCCAAGGGTAAGTAGACTAGGTTGGCTAGACATACTAGGAAGTGTCAGGTTCAGCACTGTCTCAGTACAGAGTAATAAAGGAAGACACACAATGTCAACCTCCACAAGTACCAGGTGCGGACGCACAGCCAGCAAAGCACCCATACCCATAAAATAAAAATTAAAAAAACAACCCAACTTTTAAAACAGAGAACTCATTCTCAACAAAAATATGAAGATATTTCTATTGTTCTACTGGTAAGACTTAATTTCTCCACAATAACAATTGGCCAGGATATCATGTTTAAAGGAATAGCTTCTGTTAACTTTTCAAAATACCTTTACTTCTATTTTTTCCTAAGGCACAGTGGTTTAGCCTGATGTGCTTATTTAAAAGTAACAGGGCTTAGGAGATGGCTCACTAGGTAAAGTGCTTCCTGCTCAAGCATGAAGACAGAGCTCAAATCCTCAGTACTCACATAAGACAGGTATGGTGAACAATAACCCCAGAGATGAAAGGAGAGAAAGTAATTAGGCATTAGGGTCCTAGTGGCTCAATGGCTACCTGCTCTAGTCAAACAAGTTCCAGGTTCAGTGATGGATACTGTCTCAAAAAACAAAGGTCACTGTTGTAGGTCTCGAGGTTCATAGCTGAATGAGACTGCTTATTTTTCTTTTCCAGTACAATACCTTCCAACACCACAAATGCAAGTCAGTAGGGGTGATGCTTCTGCAGTGGACACTAGCTGCATTTCTCCAATATTCGATGGTTTCAAGTGATATCCTCAGCAAAAAGATCTAACATGCTGGGCAGGAGGAGATGGCAATATGACCAAAATATATTGTATAAAAAATTTTAAAATGTCATAAAATAACTAAGTAGAGAGGTGACTTAGTAAGTAAGAACATTTGCTGTTCTTATAGAGGACCTGAGTTTGCTTCCAGCACCCTCATGAGGCAGTTTACAACTGCCTGTAACTCCAGCTCCAGAGAACCAGACACCTTCTTCTGGCCTTTGCAGGTAAAATCACAGATATATATGTATATACACACAAATATCTGTACATACACATAACATTTTTTAAATTATCTTTTTTTTGAGATTATAATTAAAACATTAAAAAAGAGAGCAATATCTACATCAACATATGACCTCCACATACACACACATAGAAGCACGCCCACACATATATGCACATATGAATATACACACACCAAAAAAAATCAATTAACTCAGTAAGTTCTAAAAGGATAATTGTGACATTCTAAAACAGTACACTCCACTGAAAGACAACAACTAGGAATTAATGATTCCACAAAGGACAACAGAAAACTGACTTACCTGAAGAGAAAGGAGAAACACACCGCTAACCAGGATTACCTTACACCACTGGTGTGTGATGACTTCTCTTACAGCTGTTACAAAACACTTGACATAAGCAACTTAAGGGGAAATGGGCTTAGGCTCATTGTTTTAGAAAGTTTCAGTCTATGAGAACAAAAAAAAAAAAAAAAAAAAACTGTAACTGAGAGGCGGGGCAGACATCGCTGCACCGATGGTGAGTTTCTGCTTAGAAAGCAGAATAAAAAACCAGAAGCAGAAGCTGGGCTGGACTACCAATCCTCAAAGACTGGCCCCTTAGGGAAAACATCTGTCAGCCAGGCCTTACCTCCTATAAGTTACATAACCTCTCCAAACAGTGTCACCAAGTCTAGGAGGGGTTGTTCAGTCAGGAAACATCAAAAAAAGGCTGTCACAGCTGAGTGTTTCCTGAAAGGCATTCTGTCTAGCAGTTTTGCTAGAGAGAGAGAGAGAGAGAGAGAGGGAGAGGGAGAGGGAGAGGGAGAGGGAGAGAGAGAGAGAGAGAGAGAGAGAGAGAGAGAGAGAGAGAGAGAGAAAGAGAGGGAGAGGGAGAGAGAGAAAGAGAAAAAGAAAACGAAGAGGGAGTCAATGGTCAATGGGTGTCTTAGGGTTTCTATTGCTGTGACCAAACACCATGACCAAAACACGAGATGGGGAGGAAAGTGTTTATTTGGCTTACACTTCCATACTGCTGTTCCTCACTGAAAGAAATCAGGACAGGAAGTTACACAAGGCAAGAGCCTAGAGCAGGAGCTGTTGCAGAGGCCATGGTGGGGTGCTGTTCACAGTCTTGTTTCACAAGGCTTGCTCATCCTGCTTTCTTTATAGAACACAGGACCACTGAGCCTTCCCCCATCAATCACTAATATAGAAAATGTCCCTACAGCCAGATATTATGAGGCATTTTCTCAATTTAGGTTCCCTCCTTTCAGATAGCTCTAGCTTTTGTCAGGATGACATGATTAGCCAACACAATGAGAGAAAAGGAAAGAGAAGAGTATGAATTCAGTTTGTATGAGTATGAGAGTATGATCAAGCCTCTCGACCTAACTCCCAAATTTAATGACACACCAAGGAAATAAAAGATCCTAAATTACTTAGTAGGAGACTAATAAGCAAAATACATACTACAGCAAATTTAGCTCAGTTTCTCTAATAAGTAAGACGCAAGATGAAATGAAATGGAGAAAACTTGAGCTCAAAAGACATTAGAGCTGTGGTTCTCAACCTCCTAACGTTGCGACCCTTTAATACAGTTTCTCAAGTTGTGGTGACCCCCAACCATAAAACTATGTAGCTACTACTTCATAACTGTTATGAGTTGTAATGTAAAAATCTTATATCTGAAAAGGAACCTCGGTGAAAGAGTTCCCAACCCAGGGGAGAGGAACCTTGAGAACCACTGCATCAAAGTCTCACCGACCAATCCTGATTTACTTGCCTTATGTGGATTCTGGCCCAAGTTAAGTGTGGGAGATGCAAAGTCATTCATAGCACATTTGTTATTTTGAACAATGACTAAGGAACTATGATCCTGTAGTTAAGTTGAAAGTACTCTATATGCTTTGAAAAAGAGTACTGCAATATCTATACTAAAAGGGGAGAAATGAAACAATGCTAACATCTGCCCTGAGTGATAAGGAGAGTTAAAGGAATGGACTGTGTAGAAGAAACAGAAAGCCAGAGATCAGCGACTACTGCAACTTGATGACAGCTACATTAGAAGTTTCTTATACTGCTCTGTTCTCTTCTACGCATTTGACATTTTCCATAAAAAGGTATTTTTAAAAAATTAAAGTGCTTTAGCAAGGAACTGTTCATTTACAACATATCTCAGGGTTAAAAAAAATGAATACAACTTAAACAAAGCCCTTTAACAGAAATGCTAAAATAAGCAAATTTAACAAAAATGACCTTTAAATTTTTTTCAAAGATATTATATAAATAAAATGAAGAAAGCCTATTTCATAAGTCACATTGCCTCAAATTGTGTTTGCAGTCCAACTGGTAGCTTTTATCTCACTGTGATAATAGGTAACAGTACAAGCATGCATATATATATATATATATATATATATATCACAAATCCAACAAATAGTCAAATGCTCTAGTATGAAAGAAGAGTAAAATCATTAAGCCAATGCCTATTATGTCCTCTACATTTTGCTGCCACTACTTTTTAATTTTTTTAAGTTTACTCCAGAAAGCATCAAAAGCCATAAAAATATTCAGCCACACACTTACGAAATTCACTCTTGGGGACTCTGGATTCTCGCCTTAAATTTTTTTTTTTTTTTTTTTTTTTTTGGTTTTTCAAGACAGGGTTTCTCTGTATAGCCCTGGCTGTCCTGGAACTCACTCTGTAGACCAGGCTGGCCTCGAACTCAGAAATCCGCCTGCCTCTGCCTCCCAAGGGCTGGGATTAAAGGCGTGAGCCACCACCGCCCCTCGCCTTAAAATTTAATGTGGGGAAAAAAGGATACATTTGTAAGAAACCAATATAATTTCATATAGCAGAACTATCTAAAAATAATGACCTGGAGAAGGGAAATGATGGTATTTACAAACACTGGGACATGGACGTAAGGAGGATCACTGTGATGATTTGCTAGTAAAGGAAAATAAAATGAAGAGGTAACAAAATTCATGTTTCCCTAGGACTTTTTGTCAGCCCAAAAGATATGCGCTTACAGCCCCAAAAGCAATTTCAGGCTAGACACATCTTTATTCTTCCCCAGACAAACTGGATGTTAAACAGACGACAAAGTATATTTGCTCTGGGACACTAAAGGAACAAAAAAGAAAACGGAAAGAAAAACCTTTTATGAATGACATACAACTGGTCAAAATCCCTCCAACCAGGCTGTAACCTATGACAGTGAGACTGCTACTGGGATTCCTTCCAATTCTTTCCAAAGGTTTGTTACAAAAAGCCATAAACATAAAACAACAACTGTTCACAGTAAAAGTCAGAGGACCAGATCTTTAAAGTTTAGAAACCTTAACCACCAACCCATAAAGTTGAACCATTATTAGCGATGCTACTTTAATCACAACTGAGCATCACAGGTGTCACAAATAAGCCTAAACTGTTTACTTATAGATGCCTATAAAAGGCTACCACATTAAGAGACGAGACCTGAAAGTCAGCATCTAAACACAATGTAACATATAAATTTGAGTGATAAGTTCTATAAACCTGGCCTCTCACTCTGAGAACATTATATCAATTTTGCTTAAAAAATAAAAAATAAAAAAACCAGCTCCTAGTGACATATTAAGAGGGAAAAAACTGCAATAATTTCTGAGAGCTATTTTTATATAAAATCATGTTTAGAAGAAATACTTTTTTAAATAAACTGTGGCACTACTGAAAACAAAACAAAATTATGAGGAATCGCCAACATCTGCAAAAACTTGGATCTGGTAGCAGTATTAGAAGACTATCATACATGAACATGCTATCAGCCTTAGGCTTCCCTTAAAATCTGGTCCTGACAGCAGGCGCACCACTGAGCTTGCTAACTTTTACAAGACAGTTCGGCAGCAGCAGGAGTATTTTCAAGACAAGACTGACACGGTGTCCCGCGTTCCTTACTTTGTACTGCCTGTGAAGGAGCCGAACTGGTACCCACTACCACCGACCTGCCTCCTCTGAGTAAGACGAATAAGTAGAACCTATTAAGAGTATCTGCCGCAGAGCATCCCCCGACTACGTGAGGACCGACCAGATCTCTCAAGAGCGGCAAAGGCAGGACCTTTACTTCAAGTTCAGAACCTGAAACCAGGTGGCTGACACCAGGGAGCCTTGGCCTGACCAAGCTGCCTTGCTTGTAATAAAATCTTCAGCCATTAAAAAAAAAAAGTCTGGTCCTGATAGCGTTCCCCAACAAAGCAAAGAAATTCTTAACTCCACAAAGCCTCTCATCAAATTCAAAACCCATAAAAATGGACTACTCTTACAGTAACCCAGAGAAAAATGGGTATCTATCATTTGTGCACAGGAAAGCCATAAGCAGAAAACAAAAGTTTATTTTTTTTCCATTATGAACACATTCAACTCTTTACCTCTGCTTTACAAAGGGAGAACGAAGATCTGGCAAAGCTGTCTTCCTATGAACGGACTCCTTCAGAGTGATACCTCACTCCCGAAAACGAAAGGCCAGCACCACTAAGCCAGAGGAAGAAGCTTTTTCCCTCCAACTTAACCACTTGGACCTCACTTTGGGCCACGCTCTTAAAACCATGCAATACCAACATTTTGGATACTTTCACAGAGGAACATGACAAAGACAATAAGCACACCCCCAAAGACCCACAAACTCTGAATACTTTTCATCAGGTTTTCAAACAGTATTGTTTGAAAGAGAAAAAGCTTACTTTCAAATCTAAAGTTAGCTAAGATGTATACCTGACTCTTTCACATACACGGTTATTACATCTTTTAGATTTCTCAACAACTCTTAGATTTACTTTTTAAATTTAAGCCAAAAGAAATGTTATCCACTTAGGATTAAACAATACACTGTATTAAGAAGTTACTGAACTGCTAGGCGTCCTTCAGTGCCAGGCTGCTACTCAACTCATTACTCTTAGAGAGAACGACAGTCATCTATCCTCAGCATTCACGTTTTTGTGGCAGAGAAATTAGTTTCTCATGGAATGTCCATGAACTCTCTCACATTTCTTGGTCACCTTACAATCTGTTAGGCTGTGAAACCAATTTTTGTCTTATTTCCAAACCAAAGCACTTAAACCTGGCACATGATTCCTTCAATTCTCTTGATTAGACACATGTTCCAAGTGTCTAATCAAGCCACAGGATAGAAGCACGGACCTCAGTTTGCATGAGAGCAACATAGAAGTGTCCCTGGGCCCGTAACAGATGTCTTCTGAGTAACAAATGCACCTTTCTTTTTTTTCCTTTTTTTTTCTCATTCACAGTATTTTTTTTTTTTTACATTTTATTGGATATTTTCTTTATTTACATTTCAAATGCTATCCCCTTTTCTCCTTTCCCCTCCAAAAATCCCCTATCCCACTCCCACCCCCTGCTTACAAACTCACCCAGTCTTGCTTCCCTGACCTGGCAATCCCCTACCCAGGGGCAATGAGCCATCACGGGTCTAAGGGCCTCTCTTCTCACTGATGTCTGACCTCTGCTAACCATGTGGCTGGAGCCATGGGTCCCTCCATGTGTACTCTGGTTGGTGGTTTAGTCCCTGGGAGCTCTGGGGGTACTGGTTGGTTCATACTGTTGTTCCTCCTACGGAGCTGTAAACCCCTTCAGCTCCTTGGGTCCTTTCCCTAGCTCCTCTGTTGAGGATCCTGTGTTTAGTCCAATGGTTGGTTGAGAGCATCCCCCTCTGTATCTGTATTGCACTGGCAGGGCCTCTCTGGAAACAGCTATATCAGGCTCCTGTCAGCAAGCACTTGTTGGTGTCTGGGTTTGTTAACTGTATATGGGATGGATCTCCAAGTGGGGCAGTTTCTGGATGGTCTTTCCTTCAGTCTCTGCTCCACACTTTGTCTCTGTATTTGCCAGCAACTCATCTAAGCTTCTCTGTAATGGCACCACAACTATCAGAATTTGGTATTTCTCTTTACAGCCTAATTGCACTAAAATGCTTCAAGACAATACATGTTTGAAAATGAAACATCTTGTATGTGTTAAAGGATATATTTTCTATGTAATTTTGTATATCTAGAATGAATAGAAAAATTAAGACAGTATTTTGAAAGCAAAGTGAGAAAATAATCCAATATGAGAACTTTAAAAGAAATACACTAATAAATACACGTTAAGAGTAAAGAACTTTAAATCTAATTATTTTCTAGTAAGCATATAAGATATAAAACAACAAGAACAACAACCCAATAAGCCAAAACTAACAACTGAGAAACTGGAATTTACTACTAGGCACTGTGGCTATGATTACTACTGTTAAGAGCTAAAGCTGCACTGGGCAGCACCTACTTATCCACACTCTGTGTTACAAGCACCCTCAAGACCCAAAGATTTAGTAAGGTTGGCACAAAATAACTTGGTAGCAAAGTCAAATTATGAGCTGGCCTTAAATTACTTATCGTTTCTACTTATCCCACTTAGAACGAATATGCCAAGTCTTTAGCGTAGAAATATCCATACTGTGATTATGGAGTGCTGCCTCAAGTAGACATAAAGCACAGTAATCACATCATACTGCCTTTCCAAAACCTGTCAGTTCATGCACCGTGAAACATAACTGGGCCCAAAGTCTGAAATAAAGAAATATGAAACTGTGGCAATATACCAGTCAGGCAGGCTAAAATTTTAATAATGAAAATAAAACGCAAATGAAGAGCATGGCTTTCTTGCTTGTGTGCAATTCAGTTAGTTTAAAACTCAACTTTGGTGATTCCTCAATGGTATCTTCCCATTTTGGTTTGTTTTGTGGCACTTTTGTGGCACTTGGAGTCACACTTAGGACCTCACACATGCTAAGCAAACACTCTACCACTGACACTATGTCTGGCCCTTGCATACTTCTCTCTTATGGTTCCTTAATATCTCTTAGAACATCATAGATGTTCTAATCAGCCTAAAGTCAAGCCATATCAATGGTATTATCGACAGTTATGAGACCTAAAAAGAAACACCGCTGAAAGCATTTTTGAGCTTCAAAGCTGTGATTTGGCAGGTACTCGTGGTATCAATTCCTGTGGCTTCATCATACATTGTAATATAAGACACAAGCTAATACAGGACTGACAAGAGATGGAGGCATCAGTTAGGAAAGAATCATATGTGAAAACAGTCAAAAGCAAACTGTCCCCTGACCTACGAGGCAGAGTGCAGGAATAGGTATCTACAATGCTCCTCCCAGTGTTACTGATGCTTTTGTCCTGATCATTCCTGGGGGAGGATAGCTGTCTTGTGCTTTACAAAGGCTACAGCAGCACCTCTGACATCTACTTCTAAATCTGGTGGCCTTCTTCCTCAATTCTCAAGAATAATGCTACCTCTAGGCATTGGTAACTGTTCCCAAGACAGGGATGGGAGCCCTAGTGCACTGCCCCAATATAAAACCACTGATTAAGAGGCAAAAGAAAAATATTACAAGTTTAATACATTTATCCTCTAGAATCTAAGTCTCTAGAAAAATGCCCGAATGCATTTTTCCTGTTGAAAGACATGGGAAGAAAGAAAATTCTATGTCTATTCTCTAAACCAGTGTCTGGGTATTGCAATAATAATAATAATAATAATAACAACAACAACAACAATAATAAAAATAATAATAATAATTTAAAGAGGTCATGTTCTACTTTCTAAATCTGAACACTGAAGCAAATCTGACTTTTCTGATAACCAAACACAATGCATCTGCTGTCAGAGTTGCATTCAAGATGAGAATATGGTACAGAGTATGGAACAGTTTTGTATGGAGAACACAATTTACAGCATGTAACTTTCAAAAGTGCTTACTGTTCCCATCTACTTGCTGACATTATCTGAAGGGAGCACTAACAGATACTAATAAAGCTATGACCTTTGCAGGGTACTCTTTCAGTTACTCCTCTGGGGGCAGAAATGTCTTTAGTCTTACAGCAATCAAGTCCTTCTGTACTGGTTTACATACAAAAAGTAGATTACTGTGAATCTCAATTTCTTCTTATAATCAAATAAAAGTGATAGCTTAGAATTTATTAGAATAATCATCTTAAACACCACTACTGAAATAAGGACAAACATATGCACTCTTTAATGTTGTCTTTCAATCCAAAATAATTATTTTCTTGGAATACCATGCTGTTTAGACCTGAGAAAATGGAAGAATAAAAATAAAACATAACTTGTTAGTGCAGCATGCTACTGAGCAGCGGAGCAGGATCTGCACCCAGTCAGGCTGACTTCTATACTAGGACTTCAAATCTTCACACACAAATCTTCAAGTCTTGTTAAATTCAAGGTTATTATTCCTCACCTCTGGAGAGGGAGAAGGAGGAAAAAGTGGGGTGGGGGACAGTGCTCTGTACTTCTCACAATTCTACATGTGATGCACAGGTCTGGTGTGCAGCTCACTTAGCAAAGGTCTGATCTACCATGAAAAGCAGTTAAACAACCTGCAGAAGATGGTAGAAGAAAATCCCAGATTGAGTTTAGGAACAAGTGAGAAGTTACCAGCTTCTCATTCAGAACTTAGGTTTCCAATTTTACTTTTCTTTAGCGGTAAGTTGTCAAAATTTGTAAACACCTGCTCTTAGGTTTTACCAATTAGGCAATTTCCCACATCCAAGAACTATACCAATACCCTAATGTTTGCATACAAATAGATTCTATCTAAACATGCTAAATAACATTTTAGAGACATATACATTTGTACCTGTTTATATAGAGAAAGAAATTAGGGGCTAAGTTAAAAGCATAGCAGGAAAACTTTCTAAATTCGGGGTTTCTAAAGTTGTGCCAGTAAGACAAGGTCACCCTTTCACGAATCACTCCATGGTCATCTCAACAGGTTTCTCTAAAAGCAGAGCAATGCACACACAATTTTCTTTCAACATCACTAGCATATGATTATTTATAGCCTAATCTAAAGCCTGGATGGCAAAACTATAAACGTAAACCAGTAAGAAAATAGTACCTCAGTGACTAATCTTCATGGGCAACCTACTAGTGTGAAGTCACCTAGGAGACATGCCTCTGGCCATGTCTGTGAGAGTGTCTCCCAAGAGAACTGAGAAGAGAGTCCTATCCTGCCTAGGAGCAGCAGCATCCCATAATTCCAAAGTGGAACACAGTCAAATCACTGGAGAGAACATCTTGATCAATGTTCTTACTACCAGGAAAAAGGACGACTCTACCAAGCTATCATCAAGCTTACTTAAGGGTATATAATTCAACAATTAACCAATACTTAATCACTCTGAGTGATTAGACCTAACTAAATACTAAATAAAGGGGAAAATTTAAGAAAAATCTTCCTACTCTGAGGAATCTAGCTTCCTCCCCCCCAAATTTTCCTGCATTTCATTCAACTTTTTTTCCTGAGATACACATATAGATGGCAGCCTAAATAAAAAGTAAATTTAAAGCATACAATCTCCATTAAGCCTCACAACAAACATTTAAACACCTTTGAATTTTGAGAACACAGTGGTGTTCTTTCCCAGATCTGACATGAAGCCAAATATCTTACAAATTTAGGCTTCTCTGTCAAAATTCAACATTACCTACATTAAAACAACCTGCAAAGTTCCTACCCAGTAAGGAGTAGACCTTCCACACAAAATCAGACATGTCAAAGTATCTGGTCTTTTTACAAGGCAGGTAAGTAAGAGAAGAAAGCCTAACTTCAAAGTGCTAAGAAACAACTTATAAAGCCCACTTTTTTTCTAATTTCTTATGCAGTGGCAAAGAAAGTCAGGTAGCAAAGAAATGGGGAACTGAAAGGCAGTACTGACAGCTATCAAGCCCAGCGAGAGAAACAGACACAATGGCTGTGTGCAAGCACGGGCCAAGCCACCCTTTCCCACCAGTCTAACTGCCAGATGCCAAGCACTATCTCATGGACTGATACACAAAAGGAAAGTTCGGGACAAATCAAACTCTGCTCCCTAGAGAGGTTCTATTTCCTCTAACAGAATCTTGGTGACCCTGTGGAAACATCCTGGGCTTAATGTACAAGCTGTTTGCATCAGCACTACAGCTCTGCTCAGAGGCATTCAACACATCTACCTTAGATTCATTCCTGTCCCCTGGATTTTGCTATTTGCAGAAAAAAAATCAACTACCTTTGTAAATGTTTGATCTTACACAATTTTTTAATAGCAGAGATTTTTCTCTGATCTTTACATCTCTCATATTGGGAGAATATGTTGCAAATTAAGTTATTCTTTCAGAGAGCATACAAAATACAGATTCCACAGACCATTTAGGAGGGTGGACAGAAATACCTCAGTTTACTTATGTTTAAAACAGCAAAAATGTAATCTTAGTCATTCATAATTAGTTGTGAATCTTCTAACAACTAAAAAAATGAAAACAATTTTATTTTTATTAAACATAGCCACAAAATTATCACTTCAACATGTAAAAGCAAAATTTTATTCTCTGCTAAGCTTTTAAAATCCGGTGCATATATCACACTTTTAGCATGTCATTTTGAATTGGCCACAAGTAAAGCCATCAATGGCTACATGTGGCTAGTGGCTGCTGTATTGGATAGCATAGCTCAGAAATTAATACTTTAAGGTTAGACATACCTACTTTTAATAAGCAAACAATTCATTGGAAAATGCAGAACCAGATCACCTTTTCAACAAATCTGATTAACATACACAGTAAGAGGTCAATGGATTACACTTTTGTTGATGAATGACTTCAAAGATCTGTCTGAGCAACACAAGCAATACAGAATTTGTAGCAGAAATGAATTAAACACCGAGGAATTTTCCTACCAAAGTAAAAAAGCATCACTTCAACTGTACCAGCAATTCTTTCTATGCAAATTATTTAAATTTATCTCTAAATTTGATTCATTTCATAAGCCATATAAAATCACTGTTTAAAAATTTTAAAAGTAACATGTATGAAACAAACAAAAAAAGACAAAAAAAAAAAAAAAGCACTCACTAGCTACTTGGGTTCCAGTCAAATTCTTTCCACAATTACAACTTACTTACTAAGAATTTTCTCAAGTAATTAGGACAATTGCTTAAAACATAAATAACTCCAAAAATGCATCCTCCAGAAAACAACTGAAACCAATCGTTTAGCACATAAAATTTACCCGTAAGGCAAGTTACTGAATAAATCAAAAAGAACTGACTATACTCTCGTTTACTGCATTTACATTTTCTAACACTGCATTCAGCAACTTCTAAATTTGGAAGGTCAGTTCAGACTGCACACAAACAGTTCTTTAAGGCTGAGAATTTTAGAAATCACTGAAATATGGTTGTGAACAAAACTGCTCTACAGACATCCACACAACATCAGCACCGTCACACCGATCTTAGAGGCACACAATCCTGTACTCAGGAGTTCACCATGCGTGCATGCTTGAGTGTCTCTTCTCCCCTTTTTATTTAGCTCATCTGGTTAGTTCACTTTTAGTTTGTGCACTTCAAAAGATAAAAGGAAACAAATGAAGCCAGCTTCTTGGGCTACAAGCATAGTCAGGCAAGATCAGTCATCTCTCAATATTTTTCCACAACTCATAATCCAAACAACAAAATTTGTTTCTTACCTGCAGTTAGGAGGGGGATCAAGGGTGATCTCAGCTAGCTCCTTCTGAATTCTGTTAGTGAAATGAGAACAAACAAAAAGGATCTGAGGTAGTCTACAGAAGAACTGGGGAATTACACTGCCCTCTACCACCACGCAGTTAAATGCAAGGCTGGCTTTGCCTTCAGTAATGCTAACATGGCCGCTCCCTCTTTGTTCTCAGAGGCATAACCCAAATCCCTTAGCAGAAACTTTGCAGCTCTTTTTCTCACGTGCAACTGTAAATAAGTGTGTCGTTCACACCTGATTTGGGAAATAGCCTTTTCTGACTACTCAGTGAAGGATATATAATCTATTAAAAAACATTTTTTACCAAAGAAATTCTCTTTTCAAGCTTATATGCAAATGAGAGAGAAAGGGAGGAGGGAAAACACCAGAGAATTTGACAATGACTTCAAGACACTTTTTACTGAGCTAAAAATTAATAGATGGCCACAAGAGCACATTAACGGTTCTGGCAATAGTTTAGCTGCCAGAAAAGTTTAAAATTTATAAATATCTTTGCCAATGAAAATTTTAAACTGGCATTCATACCAGCTATGAGTGTCTTCTCTGATCTTTGATACACCTTTAAGGGTCAATAAATCTGCAGTGAAATATATACAGAGAAATATATAAGCGGAAGGTGTAAGCAAAAGGTAACTGGCCGATTTTCTTCAAATTCACAGCATTTTTTCAAAACTCAGACCATGTTTAATACGTTCCTCCACGGGAGTACAACAAATTGGTCACTTCAGATTATTTCAAATACTGTTCATGGTTAATAAAATATTCTAAAGCTGTCAGCATTTGAGCGATGGTTAGGATCCATACAAAAAGACTGAATCACAATAAAAATGTAACATTTGATCAGTATTTACATTTTTCTTCCTTCATTTCGGTCCAATAAAAAAAACAAAAACAAAAACAAAGAGACACCTGTCCTGGGTAAGGTGGGCACACTTCACATTAATCATGAGTTTCTCTAGGTATCCCAACACTGTTGCCACTTGGAGCCCCACTGGCAGATTCTTTCCAGTCACTACAGCAAACAGAAGTCAACAGAGAAGACCTGATCTTTCACTTGGACTCAGCAATGTTCCCCCTGCAGTTAACCTGTCAAGCTCACCCACGGTGCTGGAGTGAGACGGCCGAGGGTGTTTTCAGTCACTGGGTGACACCTTAACTGTAACTAGCTGCCTCTGAGTCCTATCTGCCCTCACAGGAAGGTGGGAGAACAATAACTTTCACAGTTACACCTCTGCTGCCAGATCTAAAGTCCTCTTCAGACAAATCGTAAGCCAATTTAAAGCACGTTTTAAGAGCTGCTTCCCACTACAGCCAAGCCTGGTATTTACCAATTTTCTGGTAAATATTGTCATTTCTGACCATTCAATTTTTATGGAGAGAAGCACTGCCGATCTCTAGAACTGTCAATTTCACCCACACGTGACTCACAAAAGGAAGCCTCTCCAATGGACCATCTAATTTGGATTCACCAAATTTCCCTTGCCAACTCCTTCATCTGTCAGAATGAGCCCCAGTTCTTCTCGAGTTACCATAGTGCAAAACAAAGTACACTTGCTTTAAAGTCCATAGCGGTAGGGAAACTGCGGATATACCACGTACAGAATGACAGCCCACTCCAGTTCAAATGGCGTTTGATGGAGCAGTATTTCTCAACTACTGCCACTGAAGTTAAGCCAACAAAAGCAACCAATGGGAAGGGAACCTGACAATGTGAGTCCTCCCTTGTAGACATTACCTTTTAGCACTAGTGGATAACTTAGCAGTCGTTTTGCTAGAGAGTTTGGTGTTTTTCTTCTGCTGGGTGGCAGAAGGTTTTCTTTCTTCCTGTTCCTCAGGCTCTGGAGCGGCAGGGTCTCTCTGGTCTGCATCTGAACTGCCACTGCTGGTGCTGGGGCTCTCATCATCCGACCTTTGCCTATCACTGGACATCTTGGTGAAGTTATCTCTGGGAAAACTTCTAAGGAGAGAAAGGACCCAGAAAGAAATATTAGATCTTAAAAAAAATCAGCAGCATGCTCCTCGCTCAATAAGCACCTTTGAGAGTATTTTATTGAAAAGGATTCGAAAGTCCCTGTACTCATGGTAAGCAAGGTTAAGGAGAGTCTGCTATGTATTATAATGCAGGCGTTGAGGGATTTACCAAATGCAAGTTAGAAAACCCACTCGCATTTTTTCCCATCCCTTAGACAATCTATCAATTGTCTACTTTCTCAGAAGGCATGAAACAGATTTGCCAGGGAACTTGGGCAACGGGCATTAATAACATATGACAACTGTAAATAACAGATCTCGCTGAGAATGTTCAGAAGTCACTAATACCGTCTAAATATTTACAGGCTGACACCGGTCTGAGCTACCAAATCCTCCTTCCCAGAGGGAAACATACCCTGTTAGTCGCCCATATGCTTATTTACGGTGGCGGGTCCTCCCGTGCGCACCGAAAGCCTTTGAACACAGCACTCGAATTAAAAAAAAAAAAAAATATCAACTGGCAGCCGCCCCACAGCCGTTCCCAAGGCCGGCGGCGAGGATTCACCGGGCCAAGCCCGAGCTGCCACCCGGGGAAGGGCAGGATCCAAACTGCACCTTCTGCAAAGCTCCGGGTGCCATCGACGTTCCCCACTCAATTCCTCCCTCACCGACCGACATTTTGTCAAAAAAAAAAAAAAAAAAATTCCGCAAAGCGGCCAAAAGCCCGAGGGCAAAACAAACAAATAAACAAACACACAAAAGCCCTCCCCCACCCCCACCCCGAGAAGTGCAACAAATTGGCGCGGCCCGCCCCGGGGCGAGCGCCGGGCCACGCAGCCCCGCGGTCCTTTGTGGGGAGGGCCGCGCAGGGGACCGCGCCACTGCGCCCGCCCGCCCGCTCGCCCGCCGGGGGATGCGGGACCCGCCGCCCCGCGCCGCCGACGGACGAGCGCGGCTGACTGAGGAGCGCGGCGCCCGGCGCGAACAAAGCTGCCGCCCCCGCCCCCGCCGCCCCCCACGCGGGCCCCGGCCCCGCCGCCTTACCTCGGCCGCCCGCCCGGCCCGCTCGCGCGCCGCTACGCTGTGGGGGAGGGAGAGCGCCGAGGAACCTTCCTTGAGGAAATGGAGGCAGCCTGGGGGGGGGACCGGGGGGGCGGGAAAAAAAGCCGCCGCCGAGGCTCCGGCCGGGGAGTGTGGAACATCGAAAGTCGCAGGCGGCCGTGCAGTGCCGCGCTGCGGCCGGAGGGTGGCGCCGCCCCGCGCTCCGGGAGCCACGCTGGGGTGGGCGCTCCGCCGGCCGAGGCGCAAGGGACGCGGGAGCCCCCCGCGCGCTCAGCCTCCCGCCGCCCCGCTTCGGCTCGGCTCGGCTCCTCCCGGTCGCGCAGTCAGCAAGTTCCGAGCGGGCGAGCGAGCGGGGGAGGGGCGGGCGCGGCGGCGCGCGTGCTCGCCGCTTGCCTGGCGGAGGGGGAGCGAGCTGCTCCCGCGCGCCCCCGCGCGAGCGCGCTCCCGCCGCGCCTCCTTTTCACGCGGGTGGGGGGCGGGGGGGCTGTTGGAGAGGTGGGGGCAGATGCGCACGCGTCCGCCCGCGCGCGGCCGGGACAAAGAGCGCGGCGGGGACCGGCGGGCTGGCCCCTGCGCCCTTGGCCGCCGAGCTCGTTCTGGAAGAGGAGGAGGAGGAGGCGGGGGCGCGGTCTCGCGGGGCCGCGGGTGGCTTCCGGCCTGAGCCCGCCTCCGGGCCGACGCTGCCCATTGGACTACCCGCCCCTGAGGTTAAGGGGCCGGCGGTTCCCCGGGAATCCCGTACCTGAGCGAGAACCCTGGCGCGTGGCTGGGGCTTCCCCGGTGCCCCGGGAGGCAGGAGATGAATGGTGTTGTTGAGGAGGCCAAGCACGCAGGCAAAGGAAAGCTGCTTCTGGCCCCTCTGAGCTGAAGGAAGTAGCAAGGTAGAGAGTCCTGGGCTCTGAGCGAGGTGGATAGGATTCTGAGACCAGGGGACCAACCTCAGCTAATCTCTGGCTCCCATCGTGCAATGTCGCTGCCAAAGGGGACTGTCCTCTGGACGCTTTGAAAACTTACAAATCCCAAACTGTTTTTTAAATGTCCCGCTCAAGAAGTAAAAAGTGGAGTGAAGAAGTTTAGGGGCTATAACCTGACATGTCTGGCGGCGGCCTCTGCTTTGCCAGAGAGACACCACTTCTGGATAGAGAAGCCATGGAGGGAATCTATGGCAATGTCTTCATTAAAAGTTTTAGATAGGGGTCATGAAGGTTGCTTTAAGCCTGCCTTTCTTTTTGCAGAATCTTCAAGGGGAGGTCAGTTTTGCCCCAAGCACAAAATAGACAGAAGTCCAGATACTTCCTGTTTGCAGCTCCTGAGACCATGTTCCAGTGATGGAACCTCGAAGGAATTTGTGCATTCCTCTCCCACAAGTGTCCAGGGCCAGGGGTGCTGGGAGAAAGAGTTCACAGAAGGAGCTAGAATGGCGGAGCCATAACAGATGAGCCAATGCTCAAGAGAAAGAAAAATGAAAAGGAGGGAGCCAACATAATATTTTTCCTCCAAATAGAAAAGCTTTAGTTAAAAAAAAAAGCTACTATAAATAAGTCACATCTGTAACTTTTCAAAGACATACTCGGTGAACTTACACAAACGGGCTATATACTGGTATATGCTAGGCACATAAACTGCTTTCAAATTTCATGTGTCCAGAGCCAAGTCTCCTCACTTCCTGCCGAGAGCTCTGTGACTGGAAAGAGACCCCCAGTACTGACATTCACCTGGATGGGAAGAAGGATGTTCCGGTTTGAACAAAGTCGGGTCTGAAGAGGGATAATGATCTGTTTGTGGATCAATGCCCCAACACTTCGATTTGACGGAGTGAAAGGGTGCAGATGGACAGGGTCTGAATCAGAAAACTCCCAACTTTACATCATGTAACAGATACTAGAGCAACAGGCAGCCTGTTTGAAGTTGAGGCTTTGCTGGGGATGCAGCCTTGGCAGTGGGTAAAAGGTGAGCTTCTGGGGAAAAGTCAATACCCTAGAAATAGCCGGAAGGCCCGAAGGCTAATTGTTAACAAAAAGTCCATCTTTGGTGAGTTTCGATTCATGGAGTCCAGATCATCAGAATATTTGGAAACTAACATTCTTAAGCAGTTGGGAATGTACTTGTTATACTCAGTGTGTAGTTGGGTAAAAAGAAAATAGATAAAGACTGAGAAATACTGTATTAAAGGAGAGAGAAAATGAGATTGGAGCAGTATTGACTACTAGTTTTAAAAAAAAAAAACTGGTTCAGAAGCAGCCTTTCTGTGGAGAGTGAGAACAATTGTGTACAAAGTAGAGAAGTGTCCTGTGCTAGGTCCACAGGACATACAGAAGTGTCCAATTGTGTGACAACCTTTATGTAATAAAAGTGTCTTTAGAGTTAAAAAAAAAAAACTAACGGAGTTATTAATGCAGCTTGGAGTTGTGGCGACAGGCTTGGACCAAGAGAACTTATATTAGACTGTACCTGGAGGGACCAGTAGGCCTGGAGAAAATATACACAGTAAAGACAACGTTCTTGGTAAAATATCTGAAAGCCGTTTGGGGATATACAACTCAATAATAGAGTGTTTGCCCACATGCTCAGGGGCCTGGATTTGATCCCCAGTACAGGGCAAAGGGAAAGCAAGAAACAGACCTGAATAGGCACATAACAAGTAGTACTTTCCATGTTGTTAAGCTGTGACGACCATTGAAAGGATCAGTGAGTTTAGAGAGAGAAGCCTCTGCCACCACGACACTGAGTTCTCAGCTCACCCACCCCACCCCCCAATAACAGGGCTGGGGCTGATCAAGTGCTTTTTCTAGCTGCCTTTCAAAGTACCTTGATGTTACCTCCCTGACCCAGGAGCAGCTCTTAAGTTGTGAACTGTTTGGATAAGAATTCCTTCCTCCCAAGGCACCCTACTTTGTACCTTTTCTGTTTGGTTTTGCAATGTCTATGTTTGAAATTAGAGACCGTCATGATGAATAGCCACGTCAGGTGACATATAAGTCTAAAGTAACAGCACATTATCCCCTAAAATACATAATAGTCCCCCTGCAATGTGCCCTCAAAATAGTACCAAGAAGCAGGCATCAGCTACACGGTGATTGAAAACAAGGAAGGGAAAGAAAAGGACAAGAAAGGAAAAAGAATGGGGAAAGTAAAGGATTGGGAAAGGGAGGGAACTATTCCAGATGTGGTACAGATTCAGGAAACAGTACAGCCTGGTAGACACTGCAAAACAGACAAAAACCCTAAACTGAGATACCCTGTTTAAAACAAAGTTCATAATTAAATTCTGGCAAGTTGATTTTTTTAAGTTCCCTTTGTCCATTTTCAGGTGATAAAAGCTGTTTAGAAAAACAGTTGGAAAGGGGTGTAGTTTTTCTGGGTCTTAGTATACAGCCCTTGCTGGCCTGGAACTCACAAAGGTCTGCCTGCTTCTGCCTCCTGAGTGCTGAGTGTGGAGGTCTGTACCACCACATCCAGCTCAGTCTGGGGGTTTTAACAGAAACCTTAACTATACTCATACCTTTCAACCAGATCTCTCCATTTTAAGAAAGGCATTTTGCCAGACATGGTGACTCATGAAAGTTCATGGTTAGCCTGAGCAAGACCCTGCTTCAGAAGAAGGAAAGAAGAGGGGGAGGAGGAAGAAGAAGAGGAGGGAGTAGAAGAAGGAAGAGAAGGAGGAGGAGGAAGAAGAAGAAGAAGAATTATCATTGTTATTATTATTAAAGGACAGATCTGTTGTCTTAGTTGGGATCCTCTAGAGTCACAGAACTTATGCATAGTCTCTACATTTGTTGATGACTTACAGTTTGTAGTTCAACTCCCAACAATGGTCAGCAGCAGCTGTGAATGGAAGTCCAAGGATCTAGTCCCACAAGGCTAGTAGATTCCAACAAGCGAGCTGTCAAGTAAATGCAAGTGGCGAAGAAGAGTGAATCTTCCTTCTTCCAATGTCCTTATGTAGGTCTCCATCAGAAGGTGTGGCCCAGATTAAAGGTGTATAAACCTGGATCTGGGACCTGTTTTGTTCCAGGCTAACCTTGAACTCAGAGATCTCCTTGCCTTAGTCACCTGGGATTAAAGGCATATACTGCCTTGCCTGGACCTAAGCCTTTCATCGCCACTATGCCTTAAGATCTCCATGCCAAGATCCAGGTCTCAAACTTGTATCTCCCAGCCTCAAGATCTGGATCACAGGTGAGCCTTCCATTTCTGGATTGTACTTCATTCCAGATATAGTCAAGTTGACAACCAGGTACAGCCATTACATCTGTTAATAAATGTGAGGGAAAATATCACTGCAAAGGTGGGAAGATTCAGCTTAGACAAACAGTTACACAACAGATTCACCGACACCATGGAAGCTTGCTGCTGTCAGTGATGCACATGACTAGTGTGCACACATACAGAAACAGATTTCCAACAAATGCTGATAAAGGTAGGATTTTGTCTATTTTACACACTGTAGCAACTCACTAGCACAAAACAAAACACTTTTTCAGTGGATGTGGACTGTATTTTCACAACTCCCAAGACTGAAACATCTAAGAGGATTCCACAAAGTTAAGCGTTTTGTGATGGAGGTAGATAAACTTTCCCCACTGGGTTCATTGCTGTTCTACATTAATGAGCAAGTGATATCTTTACAGAAGGGAGGGGCAAAGAATGAATAAATACACAGGCATGAACTTAGTGAAAACAGAGGCTGTTGTAACAAGTTTGTAGTTCTGTTCTTAGGTAAATGAAAATGAGAGGATTCAGGCAGGCTGTTTTAGAGTTTGTCATAATATTAAAGTTGATTTAAAAAAAATGAAAGAACAATTTTCAATCATGAAAAACCCAATAAACAGATTAATATAGGAGACTGTCTAAATCACAGCAAAATGCTTGTGTAATTATCTAAAAGTGAGTTGAGGTAATTAGCAACATGAAGCAGATTACTTAGAGATATGTCTGTATCCCATATCCGTAATTTATGTTCATATATGTATGATCTAGTTATAGCTATAAATTAAGTTTATAATTGGGTGCTGAAGCAAGAGTGTTCCCATGAGTTCCAGGCCAGCTTGGGCTACAAAGTGAGACCTTATCTCCAAACACAAAAGCTAAAGCAGTTCCTAAGACTTCACTTCTTGGGAAAATCAGAATAATTAGGTTCTTAATTCAGGTAGAGAGGAGTTGTGACCCAGAGAACAACAGAACAACAGACAGCCCAGGAGAAAATGTATTTGGTGAGGCAAATGCAGAATCCTCGATGTGCCTTCCTGCGCATATGCAACAAAATTTAAACTGCAAATTACAAAAAAAAAAATGGTTTTTACTGTGAAAAGAGACCCATACATGCTTGACACAGTTCCACATAGTTTTATAAAAATATAAGAACATCATATAATCAAAAGAAAACTGGAAAGAAGATCTACTTATCTGCTAAAAATGACTCATCTTTGCCTTAAGTATTTGAAATGTATGTTCAAATGAGGTTGTACATTTTTGCACACTAAATCTAAACATCATAGCACCAACTACCTGTGATAACACTATGGGTAGTACCCTTCCCTGTGTTACTGTCGGCCTGGTAAGTTGACAAAACCTTTTCAGAAAGCCATTTGGCAGTAGGTTTCAAAGCCATAAAAAACATTCATACCCTTTGACCTAGTGATTTTGTTTCTGGGAATCTATCCTAAGGAAATAATACAAAATATTTTTAAATGCCATATGACAATGCTTGTTCTCATGTAATTTGTTTTCTATAAAAATCAAACCCACTCCAACTGTCCAACATGAGGGCTAGGCTTTAGTAAAATATGGCTCACTCACTTGATGGAAAATGATGCATGAATGAAAAATGGTAAGGAATATAACTATGATTGCTACCAATTCCTGTCTGTGCCTAAACCAGTTTCTCCAAGGTCTGACTAACCAGAGATGTCAGGCATCATTTTTAGATGGCAGTTTTAACAGTATCACGTAGATGGTTCTAGTGTACTTTACACCATCTCATGTGTAAAATTGGAATTAATGTTTATCTCTTCTTCAGTAAACACGTGTGTGTGCAGTAATCACCTGGGAAAGTGTATAAAAGTATATAAAAGGAGATATGCAAGGAATCATTTTTGATTAAGGAACTTGGTTACTTGTGGTTCTGGCTACCTTGTCTGTTTTGCACAAATTATGTCTAAATAGGAAAAGACTCAGTATGAAGCTTTCATTTGTAAATAAAGTATTTTAAACTGCAGATTTACATCCTCATGAACATCTTTGTAACTGAGGCAGAATAACAAAAAATATTATTTAAATGAGGATGTTTCAGCCAGGGAAGTTAAGGATCCGAGACCCTTAATAACTTCCCTAGGTCCCTTAAAGTTGTTTCTAATAGAAGAGTAGGCAGAATGTGAGAAACCAAGTATGGTGGTTCGTGGCAGTAATTTCAGCCCTTGGGAATGCTGAATCAGGAGAATTGCCACAAGTTTGATGTCAGCCTGGGTGGCAAAGTAAGTTCCAGGCTACCCTAATATAAAAATGATAAATGTTTCAAAAACAAAACTTCAGAATCCTGCCCCCATTCTATTCGACTTCCCATCACCCTCAAGGCTTCCTCAATGTCTTCTAACAGTTTATATTTACCTCCATCCGTAACAAGAGAGATGTTCTGTTACAGTAGCATAGGTCAATCCTATTACAATCACACAAAACATGCTATTTTCATAATTTAATCATAATTTATTTGTATAATTATCTTTACTATTTCCCCCACTAAAGTAAGACTAAGATCCATGTATGTACTTGGAATATAATAGTAAGTAATTCCTGAAGGGTGAGCAAGTTACCTTCACACTGGAAGCCAACTGAAGGAAATACTACAGAATAATAAGGAAAACAATATTTTTTCCATAGCTTAAAATAGTTTTCATAAAAAAGAAACATAGGTCAAGCACACAAGGGATAAGAGTAATTAGATAAATTAAAGGACGGTGGGTTTGTACACCCAGATAAACCAAGGGTGTTCAGTTATGACCTTGGAATCTCCTAAATAGTGCCTGTGGTCCCCTTTTCTCACAACACTTCTAATAGAGCCATAGTCAGAGAATGAGTACCCAACTACACGTTTCCTTTTATTTCTAAAAAGAGTAGGGTAACAAAACTTCCTTTAACCTGCTTAATAAAATGTCTGCGTGAATGAGATTAAGTTTTGTGTATCATAAGGCTTACCTACTAACAATTAAGGTTAAAATCCAACTACCCTACTCAATCTCAGGCTCACTGAAGAGGACCTTTTAAAAAGATAAGTGGAAACAGAACTTGTATTTATTAGGCCAGAGTAACTCCACTTCTTTCTAGCAACGTGTTCCCTCACACAGAAACAGTGGCATAGATTCTAGCTCTGATTAGTAAGTGTGCAGATGTCACCCATGGGGGGTAAAAGAGAGGAACCACTTGCTCCCCAAGTCTCTCAGGAGCCCATGACATCATACAAAAGATTGGAGGAAGGCTCAGAGATCTCTTGGGAATATCTGGGATGAGGCCAGTGACTTTGTGGGTTGGGGAGAGGGCCTGCTTTGACACTGGGAGTTCAAAAGCCTGAGTCCTCTAGCCAGCCCTTCTTCTTCTTTGTAAGTGCTTTACCCAAAAGTGAGGCACAGAGAACGAGAGAGGAGGTCCTTTCAAGTTCTGGAAAACCAGTGATTTATGCTTTTGCTAAAATGGAGCCATGTTGAACAAACTGAATTAATCTACATGGTTTATAGTCTCAAGGTGCACACGCACATGCATATACATACACACACACACACACACACACACACACACACACACACACACACACAGGACAGTGCTTTTAAGAATTCGACCAACAACGATTTAAAACACATCTATCTACATGACTTGATATTTCTCTCTTGTTATTAGAAATTTGGCTTTAAAAAGCCTGTGTTGGCCAGGCAGTGTGATTCATCTCTGGAGATAGAGAGATAAAGCAACTTGTTCAGCATCTGAGGAAGAGTCTGACTACATTGTGAAACCTTGTCTCAAAAACAAAACACACAAGAAGTCTATGACTTACCTTATGGCCTTCGCTTCCACACACACACACACACACACACACAGATATCCCTATAAAGTGTAGTTAGAAAATATGATTATTAGCATATTGAAGACTGGATTCATTTAACAAGCCTAGCACCAAGCACCATGCTAAATATGACCAAACAAAACCACTATCACCTCTGCTCTACAGGGTTTATAATCTAAGAGGGTGACTTAAAAAGGAGGTCCTCAACGTCCCCAAACAAGAACTTCTTGCATCATAAACCGTGGCAGTTTTATTTATCTGTGTGGTACCAGATAAGCAACCTCTGAGGCCTCTGCTTTCACCGCCCTGAAGAGCATAAAATGGAGAAGGCAATTTAACATGCTTATCCAACAGAGACTGAGTGTTCACCAAATGAGAAAAGAATATTTTTGTATGCTGGTGACAAGTCCTTCAAAACACACACACACACACACACACACAGAGAGAGAGAGAGAGAGAGAGAGAGAGAGAGAGAGAGAGAGAGAGAGAGCAGGCACCAATAAGCTGAGCATTGGTGGAGTAGATGAAAAACAAGTTCTATCTTGGGATAATTATATGGTTGAAAAAGCAGCCGTTGGATTTCATTTATTTATTTCTTTAACACTGTGGTAAGTTATCCTTCTTTTTAAAGGAGAGAGAGCAACCTTCCTTCCAGCTCTTATCACTCCCTGCACAATTCCATCACCAGTGCTGTCTGTGCATTCTGTTGGTTCTCGGTAAGCATTTCTTGAATATATACAGCAAAAACATGTGTCTTAAGGACTACTTTTGCATTGCCAGTACTACATACTGACTTGTGAAATACTCTGTGAGGCCAGTACTTGAACAGATTAGTGTTGCAGATAAGGAAACCAATACACACACACACACACACACAGAGAGAGAGAGAGAGAGAGAGAGAGAGAGAGAGAGAGAGAGAGAGACAGAGAGAGAGACAGAGACAGAGAGAGACAGAGAGACAGAGAGAGACAGAGATAGAAACAGAGACAGAGAGAGTAACTGTAACTTGCTAAGCTCACATGAACCACCTCCCGGTGGCTCCTGGCTCCAGAAGTCATACTTTTGCCTTCAATGAGCTGCCATTCCTAAGAGAGAAATAATATTGCAAGTGAGGGGGTGTCCCACAAGATGGTAGTGAAACAATTAATAGTGTTCTTAGCCCAACAATTAACCGTAAAATATTGGGGTCTCTGAGGACCCACTGGAAATGCTGAAAACCAGTGGAGAGAGTTAAGTGCAATGGTTTCGGGAGTCTCGGGGGTTGGTGGGAGGGTTTGCATACGGATGGTCTTTGAACCATTTGAGGTTGGTAAAGATTGTTCAATGAGAAAGAAAGTAAGCGTTTGTAAAATCAGAAATGATTGTGGTCCTGGGCAAATTTTCTACCAATGTCTCTGCAATTTAATTTTTCTTTCTGTTGTTTCTTTCTCTCCCTTCCCCCTCACGCCATTCCCTTTAGACCGTGATACTGTTGACCTAAATTGTAAATCATTCTGTTTGTTAAATCAAATGTACAAATCATATCACTCTGTTCTTCACCGCCATTAAGGGAAAATGGCTGATGTTACTTCAAAAACATGACTTTCAGGGGTGGTACATGCGGGTCAATGACTTTAACAACAACAACCAAGTCCCCCTGTGTTGATTACAGAGTGCTTATTGTAGCAGATTAAATCTTAGTACTTTGTCACATCAATATTAGAAGACACAGAGAAGTGTTAAAAACAAAACATGCGTTGCTGAAATGTAATAGTTTCTTCAATGCTTTAAAAATATCCCCCAAATAAGATTTAGGAACATCTTAATATTAAGTAGAACCTAGATTTCATAAAAGGAACAAGAAGTTCACATATATCTTATATGGGCTGAGAAACTGCTTGTAGAATACTGAAATTTCTCAGTGATCCCAGACACTCTGTAGCCTGCATGGCATAACCACAGTGTGTTTCACTGTCCTATGTGTGACGTGAAATCTAAACCAAACGATGCCATTGTAAAAAGATTGATTTGAGGTAAGGGAAGGGATATGAGATCCATCTCTGCTCGGCTCCTTAAAAGTGATTTACTGCTGTGGCTTGTGGAAGTAACAGATGTTGATTTGAATGAATATTCATTCCCTGCCATCAAGTCCCAGTAGATGACACTCTGCTCTTAAGAGGTCATATTTTCCTCTTATACAGTGTTTGCTCTTGCAGTTGCCAATTGTCTATTTAGAAGACGTACCATTAAGGGGCTGTTTAAAGTGGAGTATTGATGGGTAATGATATGGAGGCGGGACCAGAGGTAAATATGCTAATTAGAAACAGCTATAATGCTAGATATAAACATCTTGTCAACTTCTCTTGTCTGCCTCGACAGCACCATGATCACTTCTTGTCAACCAAGACTGAATTTTCTTCTAAATTGCCTTTTTAGTGTACTGTTTGAGCTCTAAAAATGTTTATTTAAGAAAGACCTTTATCAAGAACTGAGGCGACTTTAAATCCCCATAGAAATGAAATACGAAATTTTATTGTGAAGATTTCTTTTTTAGTTATTAAATTGCTATAGATAGAAATTATTATCATTATTATGTGGATATCTAGACATATCACTTCCACTTGGTGGACAGACTCTTGCTGTCTTGTATGGGTGTTCTTACAACAAACAGTAATGTCAGAAATTCAGATAGCCTGTTACAATTGTTTGTTTCATAAGGTTCATGTATTGCAGACAGTTTATCATATCTAAAGTTACTTTGGCTCTGCAAAGGATTATTTTGGCAGAAGTTGTATTAGTGTGTCAAATCGTCTTTTAAGAGCATTGGCTGGGATAACTGCCCAGGATGGCAAGTTATAAATTTGTTACTGCACGTACTCCTATTCCCCTCCCTCAAGACAGTGGGAAAACTTCTGGGTTTTCGGGTGTTACAATCCAAATGCAGATTTGTAACAGAATTCCAGAAACAAATAAGATAATTTTAAGAGCAGGGTATTAATGAGATAATGGTATGGTTATAATTTTGGCTCATAAGATATTAGTGTAGTTAGTAGCATATCTAAGTTCCCATTTTCTATGGTGTTTAGAGAATACGTAGAATGTATACTCAAAATCTGTAGCTAATTCAGAAGTATTACTGTTAGGCTATTTGAGTCAGCCCTCTTTCCCAAACTTGCAGATGTGTTTTCTATTATCTAACTCTTTAGTCAGTGCTTCTTGACTTTGGCTGCACAGGATAATCATCTGGGGATGATTTTGGAGCTTTTAAAAAACTCCCGATGTCCAGGCCACAGTCTCTGTCTCTTAAATCATAAGCTGCGGGGAAAGCCCACCAGCAGTTTGCTTGGTGTTTCTTTGTTAAAACTCTTGCAGGTGATTCAATAAGATGGTCAAGTTTGAGGACTGCTGCTTTATCCAGCTTCCTGGTAGGAATGCCAACATCCGTGAAAGAAAAAGCAGTAAGAACTGGCTATCCCGTTACTACATTAAGGAGAGAATATTAGAGACTATTCATATTGTCATAGACCGGTGATGTTTAAAGAGAGATTGTTGTGCTGTTTTCCCTAATTATTGGAAAATCATAACTTCAATTTTACCTATTACGTAAGAGCACATTTCTAGATTATATAAATGTATAATTATTGATGCTGAAATATTCCAGTGAATAAGTTACCAAATATTTCAAGATATAGAAATTACTTTAAATTTGTAGAGCTATCCCAACAACTATTTTTTACTTTGTGGGCTCTTTTTCAAAAAAAAAGTGTTGATTTCTTTAATGTACAAATATTGTTCAGCTATAACACAGAATGGATAACTCATGGTAGTTGGGGGTTACAGACAGGCCTCCAGCTGAAGTTGATTTTAGCCATTAAGAGAAAAATGGTGACTCTGTATTTTGTGGTATTATTCTTTAAGTTATTATCGTGTTAATAAAGTGTAGTTTCTTCATGAGAATTAAACAGTAAGAATATAGACTATAGCACACACACGAACATTTCCTCTGAGGAGAATCACAAAGCAAAACAGAAGCCATGAATGTGGGAAATGACATGTTAAGAGTGAGGCTAACAGGCAGGGTAGGGATGTAAAAGAAGGTGAAGGAAGACGGTGTGAAGATAAACCTCGAAGCACACACATGTGCAATTGTCAAAGAACAAATTTAATCAATAAAAAAATCTCCTCTGATTTACTTTCAGTTAACCGGAAGCAGTTATTTTCTTAGATATAACCCATGTAATTAAAATAGAGGCCAATCCGGTGTAGTAATTAGAGTCAAATAAACCAGGGTTTAAAACCAGGCTTGGCTTTTCAAAACCATGATTCCTAAACCATCCTTTTACCTAGCTCAGGGACTCTCCATTTTATATCTTTGCAGTGATTAGGCTTCCTTGTCAGTTTGACTGATTTGGACTGGCCTGCCAGATCTACCTCTGGAGACATCTGTGAAAGCGGTTCCAAAGAGACTTAACTGAAGAGGGAAGACCCACCCTGAAAACAGGCAGCACCACCCCCTGAACAGGGAACTCACATGGAGTAAGAAGGGGGCCAGGAGGAACCTGCTGACCTCCAATGTCCCTTGTACCCTGCTTCCTGAGTGCAGAGGCAACAGCACCAGTGGCTTTGTGCTCCCTCTCTATCCTTTTCTGCCTGGTTGACTGTATACCCACTTAAGCCAGGAGCCAAAACAGACTTCTCCCTCAAGTTATCAGGTATTCTGTCACAGTGACATGTGAGGTACTTGATGCAATATCCTACCTAAAGTTATGGTGGGAGGTTGAATAGAGAAGTCTTTAGAAAGCCCTTATCATAGCACTTGGGCATAGTAGGCCCTAAATAAGTGGTAGGTGTCTCTTTAATTGTTCAAACAGTATTTGTTTGCATAACGTATGAGGTCGACCCAGGCGAAAGCTACAGCGAGCTTTCTCATAAGCTTAAACTTTGGCATAGAGTGACAAGGGGAGTGTAAGTTTCTGCACGGGTACTCTCGAGGCTGTGCACGCAGGGTGCTTAACCCACCAGCTCATTAGGTAACTGAACAACCGTGTCCTGTAGAGCAGACCTGAGACGTGTGCAATATGTGCTGCGGAAAAACACAAGTCCTCTCCTATCACAGCCCTGTTCGTCAGTCACCGAAGAAGTCCAAATGGTCATATTTGAATAGTCTCCCTAGTACTCGTATATATCATTCACTGATTCTAACATGTGACTTTAAACATCTTTGAGATCCAAATGTACCTTCTAGTCAATGATATCTTTAGGCACTCTGAGCCAGGCACCATTCATGATGCAGTCATTACCCTGGACTGTATGAACTTGTCTGTTGCTCTATACACTGTTGTCACATGTGATTAAATAATAATAATAATAATAATAATAATAATAATAATAATAATAATAATGATACAAATCCAAGCCCTGGTAAATTTAAGAACACAATTGTCAAAAAATGTAAGATAAAAATTTAAATAACTACAAGCATTATAGTGTCATTGGCAAAGATTTTTCTTTTCATTCTGGACCACAAAATCAGGATATGATTTTAGAATAGCATCTTGAATTCTATGCTTTCCTTTATTCTGTTGTTTAGTTGTCAGTTTTCTTACAGGCTTATAAAATGATAACATAGTTTTAGAATCAAAGTTTTCAGTTCACATAGTGACAAAAATAAAAATTTGGGATCAATAAAGATTACTCACACTTATCAAATTACTGAACATGATTATCGAAGGATTCAAAGTCACTGATACATCTAAGTGTTTAAATCTTGGTCTAGTCCTAGAGCTCTTCTCAGTTCTCTCTATGTCCTGAAGGTTGATTCTCATTTAACCCAAGAAGGCCACAAATACATAGTCAGGACACCAAAAAGATATGGTGACTGTGGAGCCAGAATGTAACCTCGGGTGGTTTAACCTTAGAGCCCTTGGCCGAAGAGTCCATAATGGCCATTGATCATCAACATCTGAGTAACCAAGTATTAGGAGAAGAAATAAAAATAAACACATAATAAAAATGGAATAAAGCAATTTCCATAATGGAGTTAGAGACAAAATACAAGAGCTCTCTGTAGGAAGATAATCACCTAAGGTAGTTTGCCATAACATATTGTGAAAGCAATGTCTGTCTTGGTAAGTGTAAGTTCATCAATGAACAAGGACTTGGTTTTTTGGTTCACTGTTTTATGGTCAGTTTCTAGGGATTGTTGAGTACTTTATTGTTGAGTTATTTTCATTTTGCTTTTGAACATAAAGAAGAGTAAGGAAAGTAATACTTGAACAGACAATGATGACTGAAGGAATTTTTTTTTATGTGTATGGGTTAGACAGTGTGCTTCAAAACATTTACAGAGGATAAACTCCACTTGCTCAATACTGGAATGCCAACAGTTCAGGGTATAGGAGGAGATAACAGCATGAGTGCAACTCAAATTTGCTATTGTTCTGCAAAACAGAGGATGTAGAAGCTGGAAAAGACAAGAACAGACTTTCTCCTTATGCCTGACAGAGAGAAAAATGTCCTTCAGTGAGACCCACATCAAACTACTATACTACAGAATGATAGGATAATAATACATCATCACTCTAAATTTATGGTAATATGATACAATAACATTAAATACAATATGTAACAGTTGACTTTTATGACTGGTGTGTGTAAGTGGTTTGTAAGCTTGAGAATTTCATAGACCAGTAGAATTTCCAAAAAAATATGTTGGGACTAAATGCTAGCTGTAGAATTTCCTGCCTTATTATAAGAATTACTACTCAAAATTTAAAGAAAAAATCAGCAGACTATAATATAGTTTTCCACAGGAAAGATAATGCAAAATTTAGCGCAGAAGAAGAAACTCGAATTACTTTTGAGAAAACAAGTTACGCTATTTTTATCATCTTACTTTATCAGTCCCAGTTACATGATATATGCAAACATTTAGTAGCTCACATACTTCGTGCATTTGATTGATTCTAGTATGTGAGCTTTGGAGCCACCTAGAAAGAGGGAGATTGGTTTAGAAACAGCAACAAACTTCTTCGGATTATAAGTTGTTAACATGGTGTTCTTAGGGGCTTGCAATTTCATTCTATGATATTTTGAATTCTTTTTTGAAGCATGGTCTTGCTTTGTAGCCTAGCTGTTACCAAACATGCAGTACTCTGGCCTCAGTTTCCCAACAGCTGGATTAAAGGCATACACCTCCATGACTGGTTGTAATTATTACTTTAGCTTCAATGTTTGACTCCTCTTACCTGTTTTTCCATTTACCTAAACATGAGTTATTGGTGTTGTATAGCTGCTGTAACAAATCTCCATACATACTGTAGCTTGAAGCAACAAACACTATCCTTTATAGACATGCTGACTGAAATCAGTGACATAGGATGAAGTCGAGGCAAGTTTTGGACTGTGGAGTGAACAGAGGTTCTGTTGAGGAGCTTCTCATCTGGCTGTTCCAGCTCTGCATATGTAGGGTGGCCCTCCAAGGCCTACAGTCCCTTTCCTTCTTTTTAAAGCTAAGAGGTTAGCATCTTCAGATTTCTCTGACATGACTGTTCCAGGGCTTGCTTTTTATTGAGTCCAACCTCTGCCTCCCTCTTCCACAGATACCCGAGGCAACCACAGAGTCCACTCGGCTAATGTAGGATTATCTCCTGATTTCAAAATCCACAATGAAATGACTTCTCCAGGTTCCCATTTGCCACGTAGGTAATGTTCGTCAGGACCTAGGTTTCTTCAGCATTTCTCAGCATCATCACTTGTGTTGATTTTGGTTTATATTCTCTTCATATTGCTGCTATGTTTATTTTAAATGTTAGTGTTGTTTTATTTCTTAGAATTCTGACTTACATATTAAGGTTGTAGCCTGGTCTAAGATATGAAGACTTTCGAAGGCTGTGCTTTTAACTACCAAAACCAAAAGAGGAGTCAACACAGTTAAGCAGTTTTGATGAATAACTATTTCTACCGTGCAATATTTTTTACCAAAGACCCTCTTCCAGAAAGGATATAATGCACTTGTGTGGAAATTTACCATGGAAGATTCTCTGACAATCCTCTGTAAAACTGATACCCACCCTGCTACTGAAGAACTACCCATTGAGAGACTCTCTAAACAAATGTAAAAGCATTCCCTCGGCCAGCAGCTAATTCCTTAGCTCAGCTGTCACCAGGACATAAAAATGTAATTTAAGAGAGCTAGGAAGGGCTTCTTTTCCTTCTATAGATCTGCTGTCAGAGACCTGGAAGATCATTTGTCCTGAGGACAAAGACATTTCAAAACAGTCTCTGTGACTGACATCAGCCATCCTGGACTGAGTGGCTCTGACTCACCCAATGCCTAGATAACTGCTGAGGTATTTGAGTAAACAGGAAAGTTGTCTGTAATCATCAGTTCCTTGCAGCCAAGATAAAGCAATCCATATACTCTGAAAAGATGTAACATCTATCTTTATATTGTTACAGGCACCATGGTGTTCCTAGGTACCCCAAGGAGCTTCCAAGACAGATGGAATACACTTAAGAGGTCCTGCTCTAGTCTACTCACCACAGCTGTGCTCACAGAAATTTTACTTTTTATGTACTCTATAAACTGTTAGGATCTGTGATGGTTTGGATGATATATCTCCTATAGGCTCACAAATTTTAATGCCCAGTCCCCAGTTTAGTGGAACTATATCGGAAGGATTAGGAGGTATGTCCTTGTCAGAGGAGATGTATCACTACAAATGGGATTTGAGGTTTCAAAAGCCCACTACAGGCCCAGTCTCTGCCTGTCTGTGACCTGCAGATTAGGATGTAAGCCCTTAGCTACGGCTCCAATGCCATGCCTGCCTGCCAGCACACTCTGCCTTGCTGATCATGGACTAACCTTGAAACTATAGGCAAGCGCTTCCTTTATAAGTTGCTCTGGTCATTGTGTTTCATCAAAGCCGTAGAACAGTAATTAAAACAGGGTCTGTGAGAATTTTTATCTTTAACAATGACTCAATTATTTTTTGAAGTAAAAACAATTTCAAAGGAACATGAATTATGTTAACTCTTGGTCTTTAAACACATGCACTCAGGAACACAGTAACTGCATATTATATATACTGTGGGTAGGAGTATAGACTTTGGAATCAACCAAACCAGATGAAAAACACTCTAAGACTTTTGATGTGTGATGCTGAGATCGTTGATTTCAACTCTCAGGTACAGACAGACTGGGTCCTGCATTTGTGTAGTGATGATCGTAATAATTGCCTGATTTCTCATAGATTTTGTTTTTGGGTTTCTTTTTCTTTTTCTGAAAATTGAAATACAGCAAAATCGTGGCCCTCATGAAATCAGGAGCAAGACAAGGTGATGTGCTCCTGTGACTTGTGTTCCATATTGAATTGGACAATATAGAAGCTAGACGCGTGGATATAGGCTGTCCAAGGCACAGAGATAAGGAATGGAGGATAAACACTATCATTATTCATAGGTAGTTATTACATGAAAATGCCAGAAACCTCAACAGAGCACACAGCCAGTTAATTCAGCTCAAATACTGACTCTCCTTGTTTGATTGGGGCAAGTTTGTTTAAAAGTATTTGCTCTGCCTAGTTCTCACATTTAAAATAAGAATAACAGTAGCAGCCACATTGCAGTCACCAAGTAGTTATGGAGACTGTATCCGTGTAGTATAAGCATCGTGTGTTTGTCTCAATTGTTAGCTTTTCAGTTACATTATTAGAGTTCAGAATGGAAAATTTTAAATTATTAATGCACATGCTCCTATGAATCAAGAGCAATGATTTAACAATTCTAAAATGTGTGAATTATAAAAAGTATTAGAAATAAATACAAGATATGTGCAAGACATTATGGAAATGTTCCTTATTTTAGAAATAAGGAATAAGATCTAAAATAAAACAGCTTTACCATATTTGTGAATTATAGATTCAATAGATAGAAATATCAACTCACTCCAAATCATTCTATAAATTCTTTGCAGTTCCGATAAAAATCCTGATTCAACCATGGTATGCAAATTGACATGCTAACTACAAGATACTTTGAAAAAGGCAATAGTTTAAAAGTAGCCAAAACAATTTTGAAGAGGAACAAATTGGGGGAAAAATGAGTTCTCCTAAGGATGAAGACAGAAAGCTATATTGACGCAGCATGGTACGAGCATAGGAAGGGACAAATAGGCCTGTTTGACATAAACACAGTAAAGGTGAACAAACTCGCTCTTCAAACCAGTGGGGGGAAATCAGACTTCAATAAATAAATCCAAATCCCACTCAGTAAACAGGCTTAGCTCCAAGTCTAGAAGCCAGTCAGACACCTGTGCTGTATAGGACCATTTCGGAACATTGGCATTTCACACCTGGGGAAAATATTAGATTCTCCTCTTGCCCTCTGCACAAACCAAGCTTTTAATAGATTAAAGACTGTGTATGGGAAACAAAACTTTGACATTTGTTAAAAATATTTAGAACTCCATTCACAGGATGAACATCATTTATCGAGGTTACCACAAAAATTGAGCAGGTGACTCAAAGACATAAAGAAGATATTTATAAAACATATCAATACCCATAGTACCTAAGTTCTACTGAGATCATCAAGGAAAAGGCAACACAACAGAAAATTGATAGAAATAAAAGCAAACAATTCATGAGAAGGAAAGATAACCAGCTACTAAATAAATGAAATAAAAATTCATCTCACAGACAGCTATATCTGTGTCACACGACTGGTCAATGGCTATTAACTCTGAAGCATGGGTTTCCATCAATTCAGTTAAAGGACACAACACACCATGAAAAAAAATGGTACAAGCTAGCTCATTTTTCCTGTTTCAAGGATAAATGCAGAACAGAGTAAAAAATAGATGTGAAAACATTGTAAGGACTTGAAAGTGCTCTCTACAATACCACTTTCATCTGCATCACATCAGAAATGAAGTTAGGCTTTAGTCTTAAAGGAGTGAATCTTGTCTAAATCAGAAGTGCCTATACTGTGCCTAGCGCGAAGTCCATGAGAAAGAGGCCATTAGTGAAAGACACTGAAGAGTTGCTATGATCAGTCTCTAAGCCTTCCCTGCTGCATGTGCAACAGCCAAGTTTCCTTAGAATGAAAAACCAAACCTTATCACCAGGTTGTAAAGGGCAACCAACTGCTATGGCAATAGCCTGTGATGTCTGGGAGGGTTTACAGGATTCCTTTGGCCAATGACCAACAAGAGGTAGCCCATTCTTGGCACTTGATAACATAAAATCAAGTTTGGCAAAATAAAAAGATTTGTTTTACATTGTTCACATGTGCATGGTGCGGATATTCTCCTGGGAGTCTAGAGGCACAGGAGGATTCCATGGAGCTGGAGTTACAGGTGGTTGTAAGCAACTAGCCTGGGCGCTGTGAATCAAGCTAGGCTCCTCTGCAAGGACAGCACATGCCCTTCACTGTGCCATCTTTCCAGACACAATCTAGGTAGCTTGCTATCCCGTTTAATGTTTATTTGTTTGAAGCAAGGTTTTCCTCTGTAGCCCAGGCTGACTTTGACCCGTTTGATCCTCTTGTCTTACTCTTAGAATGCTGGGATCACAGGCTCTGCACCTCCACACCTGACACTAACTTAATTCATAATCAGCTAAGCTACAAAGGGCTAGCTCAGTTGACGCTGCAAAGGTTATTTTTAACAGTAGACACATTTTTAAATCATGTTACTTCTGTGTTAAAACAGCTAAGTCACAGATCCTTCAACAGATAACATTTCCTTTGGTCAATTAAAAATGTGTTAGCTAGTGAGATCTTTTCTATTTCTTTCTTTCCTTCCTTCCTTCTTTCTTTCTTTTTTTTTTTTTTTTTTTTTTTTTTTTTGGTCTATGGTGTTCTGTCGTAACTCAACATTTTTACACTAATAGCCATTGACTAGCTGTGTGACACGGATATATTTCACTTATTTTAAAATCATAACAGCATAATATACTTAGGCTTAAAATATTTAAATAGTAGGTATAACACCTTCTGTTTACCAACTGAACCCAAGTAATTAAGCAAATTTAGGAACACCTTTATATTAAAATGATGCAATAAAATAAAAAAATATTAGTCATTTTAAATGAGAAGTGATCATATTTCTTAGCATTAACAAACATCAGAGGCCTTGGATCTTAGATAATTCCAGATTTCTGTGTTGCTATTACAGAGACCATATCTTAAATTGCTTGACTTTGTGTGTGTGTGTGTTTCCTCACTTTTTCTTCCCTGTACTTGCAATCCAACACAGGGGAAAAAGCTTTCTCCCTTGCAGACCTAACAGAAACAGCAGTCATTGAAGAGTATCGCACTATTGATCATTCTATCCCAAAAGATCCCATTGCTTTTCATGAGCATTAATGACTCATAATAGGCCACCAGTGAGTCTCAGGGTAATAAAAATAGGACTCCTCCTGCCAGAAGCCCCATCTTTCCCTGAACTCGCATATAAAATTTTACACACTTTCAGTGTGTGACTCCCCCACTACTGAACACAACCACAGCTTATTACTGTTTCACAGAGAGGAAAACTAAATGAAAGATGCAAATCCGTCAGCCCTCTGACTACACAAAGTGCTAAAGCTACCTTTGAAATGGACAGCCATTGTAACACACAGTGCTCAGTAGGCATTAGGCCCAACCATGGGCCCCATCTCACATGCTTTCTGATTAGAACCTCTGAAAGCACACGAGACCCCATTAGAGACAATTTTTGAGATTATTAATATTATGATCTAAAGGAAATTACTTGAAATTATTTTTAAATCATGGCCTGATATTAAAATGCAACATTTTTTTTGAAATAGAATTAATCAGTGTAGGTGCTTTGAGAATCCACCTCAAAAGCACTCTGACTTAATTAACAATTTGGTGACTTTACACATTTTCTCTTTGTGCAATAATGGAGGCGCATGGTTGGAGCTAACAATTATACGCTGATGAACTCCAGATCCTTAACTGTAATACCAGCTTCTCCAGACACCTTTTTCTTTATATGACTGTGTTGCAGCTTCCTTTCTAAGGGGACATACTAGACTTATTAAAAAGTCTAAGATGAAACCCTTTTCCTCCAGTATTACAAACAAATCCCCTTAAAAATCTCATACATCACACTCTGGGTTTGTCTTTCATCCTCTTTGTCACGATTTGCAGCCCAATTTAGTGCAATTGATAATCCAGTCTTTATGGATTCGTACATTTTTCTCCAGCTCTAAAGAGTTAGTAAAAACAGGACAGGGATCTCACATTTATTCCTTTCACACACTAACCCTAGAATGTAGAACAATGTGTGCCTTAAGGCTACAATTAAAGGAAAAGCATCTATAGGTCAGCAAGGAAAGGAGTCAAAGGTAGGCAAGACCTGGAGCTCCTCCTGCGTTCACCTACTTGACCAATAGCAAACCCAACCGCATCCCTACGGTCGGCTCCCAGAAACAGAAACCAATCCGGCTTTGCACCTTCAGGCACTTAACTCTGGCACTGAATTCCTGTTTCCTTTCACAGAGCTCCTGCGCAGCGGGACTCTCTGCTCTGGTTACAAACTCAAGCTCTACCATACCGTTCTGGCAGCAGTGGCCTTTCTAAAGTAGGATGTTGGTGTTTAGCTCACACTTTACAATGTATTTTCTCTCCATTCCTTCTGCTCCATCCCACAAAGAACTTACCAAACTTTGCTTTGCTGATTATACTGCTGAAAAGGCTTTCCCAGGTCTTAGCATAACCTCTCTCACAGTGAGAACTAATGGTATCCCTAATATAAACGTTCTTGGAGATTCTACACTTTCCACTATTGCTTTCCAAATCCTAATGTACTGTGTGCTCACCTGTGCAGGTTTGCTTGAAATTGGCAGGTTTTCATGGTTCCCTCGATTCAATGAAAAATTCTGGAGTTTCATTTTCACTATTACATAATTATCTAATTATCTAAGTCAGTTAAAGCAGGAGCGTCCTGAACCTTAACAATGCCATAGCTACCTTGCTCAATATCTCTGGTCACTCTAGGTTTATATCATGATAGACCAGTATTTTGGGGTGTGTGTGTGTGTGTGTGTGTGTGTGTGTGTGTGTGTGTGTGTGTTGTGGGCTCTAATAACAAAATTTAAAAATGGAATAAGTAACCTGCCTATACTTTAGCATTCACTTTCTCATGATGAAGGCTACGTTTCCCAGCATCTCTTGCAGCTTAATGGATATACAGAAATGTGGCATGCCAGGTGTTGTGATACAAGCCTGTATGTAGCCCAACCGCTGGAAAGAAGGGCAGTTAGGAGGTTGTTGTCAATTTGCATTATATGAAAATTTGGCTAAACAACAACAACAACAACAAAAACTATTAAAAATAAACAAATGTGGCATTGTAGTCTCTGGAGAATGTCCTTACAAAGAAAAAGGATATTTTAGAAAGGTACTTTCTTTGACCTGTGGAACAAGCCCTATGCTTCTATAAACTGTGACCTGCTCATTACATGAGATATTTAGAGCCAGTTGGGGGGGGGTTGGGGGGTTAGGGGTGGGTGGGTAATCAGACAACCTAGTAAGAAAGTGAATGAGAAGCCTGGGTGCCTGCAGAACTGTGTGCTACACCAGGCCCGCGTCATTGCCCCAATCTTTTATGAACACAGTAATAGGTGTCTGTTCCATGTAATCATGTTTGGACTTTCTATAGCTTTACCTGAGCCCAATCCTAAGAAGCGTATGGACTTAAGACCCCCAAGATCTTAACTGAAGGTCAAATGACCACAATATACATTAGACTTCACATCAGTTTGTGTGGGGGGGAAAGTTAGTGGAACAAGTTGTCCTGTGGCACACAGCGTTGGGACAATCTGAACTCTGAGACTGTAGCTCTACAGCCGCAGGGGGCTTGTATTCACTTTGGAAGCAGAGGCTTAGCCCAGCCAGAAACATTATGCCACACCTTAATGTTATTAAATTTCACTGGCTTCTAAATTTTTTTTTTTTTAGTATTTCATACTAGTGGTGGCCAGTTGCATTTTATTGTCCCCTTAAAATGCTCTATGCATTTACAAACACTGATCTGAGACGCTTATTAGAATCTCCAGTCACACCATGTGACTTAGTAGGTCTCCAGTGGGATGTGGGAATAGATCATTTTCTGCTTCAGGTGATTCAAATGTAACTAATCTGCTGGGAACAAATGGGAATCCTTCATGGGCTCAGCAGTCGTGTGAAGATCTGTCTCTTATCTTTCCTAGCTTCGTATCTTACAGCCATAACCCTGCCATTCCCTTACAACTTAATAAATGACCTCAAGTGCCCGCAAAGTTTTGGACTCCTTTTCTTCTCTGTGCTTTGATGTGTATTTACCTTCTATGTGAAGTACTTCCATCAAGCTTTCTTATATTTGGCTAAATCCTATTTCTCCTTCTGAAGCTTTCAAGGAGAACCTTCTCTCAGCCTCCTGAGCCTCCCTATGGTACTAATAGCACCCAGGGTCAACTGCTATTTCTGTCCCTTATTGCTGTCTATCAAAATGGTCATTGACTCATCAGACCTGTTGGACTTAAGTTTGGGAGGGCAAGATTAACTCTAGTTGGCTGGATACCCTATTTCCTAGTGTAATACCTGACTATAATAGGGGCACAGCAGATGCTTTCTAGATGGATTAAGGAGAAATTGAATAAACTGCATAAGATATTCCAAACACATGAAATTCTTGGCATTTTATGGTATTTGTATCTAAGTCTGATGTCATGGCTAGTTTGCCTACTGAGTACTTTTTAATGATATACTTAATTTTCATTATTAGGAATTTCACCAAGATTTGAAAAAAAATAAATTTATACATATCACAGAAACATAATAGGTGTGGTAGTTTACTAAAATTGATTATGGAATTCTCCACCAAACCCAAACAAACAAACAAAAAAAAAACAACAACAAAAGCCAATTTTATAATGCCTTTATCCTCAGAAGATCAAATTCAATACAGTTAGCAATCCCATTCCCAGCCCCCAAGGTAAAATTAGACTAAATTTAAGATGGAAAGAAAAGCAATGAATATAATACTATAAAACTTGTTTATCACATTGTAACAAATTAGCTCAAAACTTGGTGGTTAAAGTTAAAAATATTTATCACCTCACACAGTTTCTGTGGGGTAGGAATCTGGAAGTGACTTGGCTAGATCGCTAGCTGGAGGTCACTCCTAAAGGTCTGTCTAGATGCTAAGCAGAGCCAGTCTCATTTGGGGAAGACTTAGCAATCCTCAGAAGATCTACCTCCAGCACTACTCACATGAGTTTTCTTCACGGGACCTCCTCACAGTGAGCTTGCTGTCGTCCCCAAAGCACCTCAAGCAAGGAAGAACAAAAGACTGACCAAGAGTGCACAAGACAGACCAATTGGCTTCTTGTATTATGCTACTGGAAGCAATCCAAGCTCACTTTGGTCCTAACATATTTCTTAAAAATTATTCACTAAGGCCAGTGTCCAATCAAGGGGGAAGTGACTGGTATTCAGGGTGTGGAAAGAAGGGGTAGGGCTCATCAGAGAGCTTCTTACCTCTATCAAAAATATTGTCTGTGTGTCACATATAGGCATAGAATGAAGTACCAGATTAAGGCCCAGCTCTGAAAGATGGCAGGTATTTCAATACTGTTTAGAAGCAAATGTATGTAAGCTATTATCTTCATGTTCTTCCATCAAACTTAACAGTAGGGCTATTAAGTTATTGGAAAGGCACATATCTATTATTTGTTGAAATGGTTTTTAAATAATTTTCTCTTTTGAGATAATGGAAACGTGACATGAGGGCCTACTAGAAGATGAGGAAATCATGCTGGCCCTGATATTTCTTTGAAGGGATTGATGGTCATTATCTGAGAGTGGAGGCTCTTCTATACCTCAATCCATTTTCCTAATGAAGCTTGCTTCTTCTTCTTCTTCTTCTTCTTCTTCTTCCTCTTCTTCTTCTTCTTCTTCTTCTTCTTCTTCTTCTTCTTCTTCTTCTTCTTCTTCTTCTTCTTCTTCTTCTTCCTCCTCCTCCTCCTCCTCTTCCTCCTCCTCCTCCTCCTCTTCCTCCTCCTCCTCCTCCTCTTCCTCCTCCTCCTCCTCTTCCTCCTCCTCCTTCTCTTCTTCTTCCTCCTCCTCCTCCCCCTCTTCCTCCTCCTCTTCTACCTCTTCCTCTTCTTCCTTCTTTTCCTCTTCCTCCTTCTCCTTCTTTACTGAGGTGCTAAGACCTCACTCATGCGAGTATAAAGGGCCCTGGCAATGAGTTGTACATCTCAACCTCTTTTTACTTATTTATTAGTTTAGTTTTTTTAAAGACAGGATCTCACGCAAGCCAGACTAGCCTTGAAATCACAATTGTGCTGCCTCAGCCTAGGACTTGTGTCATGAGGGCCTAGCCAAGAGGGCTGATACAAATCAAGGACATGTGGCAGGTTGGACCCTTCTGCACTGGGTTATTTCCCTGTCTGCTCATGCTCCATGTTATGACACCCAATCACAAGCTCAATTAGTCGAAGCCAGTGTACTAATGATTGAACTCCAACCACAGCAACTATGGTGAAAATTTTCTTTATAAAAATATTCAACTCCAAGTATTTCATGAGTTTTAAAACTCTCTCAGATACTTGAATTATTTATATTTTATATTGAGAAGTATTTGAAAAAAATATATGTATATATATCTCACACCTAAGTTTTTTAATTCTATGATGGAAGCCTTTAACACCATTGGAGAGAGATGCCATAGGTTATGAATTAGAGATGATTATTGAAGGTGAGTGGTCTGTTTCAGGCTTCTTTCTAAGCCTCTGCATTTCTTAGCCATGTGATAAAATCCATGTTCATTTGGCTTTCTTTAGATGTGTGTGTTCACAAATTTCTTATTTTAAGGACATGGTCATCTGGATTAGATGTCTGTCCTCTGCCAGTGTGGCTATATCAACTGTTTCCAAAAATGGTCAAATTTTGAGATCAGTATATATTATGAACTGCAAAATATAAATTTTGGGGGGGGGCATGGAATATAATTCAGTCTATTCCAGAGCCCAAGAAGTCTCCTTGGCTTCATAGGCAGCAGGTAAATACCATGAGATCAGTTTTCGATTTCATTGCTATTACCCATTTTCTTTTAGTCAGGAATCCAATGTGCATCAACAGATCTTTTAGAAAAAAATAAATCCTGTTGGATCAGGTAAGAGTGATGGGAAGGCATGCCCTAGAGCTTCAAAAGCCAATTTCTGATTAGCTAAGGGTCCAAATCCAGTACTAGCTTATAAGAGGTGCTTGGTCAGACCACTCTGCCTTGCTGGCTCAGGAGAAAACCATTATCCTTCTCTGCCTTGCATTCATACTGGCTTTACCTCAGTGTCTGAAATGCCCCAGTTTTTTTCCAGCTTCAGTTTCTTTAAACACATTGCTCTTTATGCCTAGGTTTCCCTTCCCCTTTAGCTTCTGTGGTATTAGGTTAAGCTAATACCACAGAAGCTGAGCTCCAGGTAAATGCACTTTACAAAATCTTCACTTAGGCTCTCCAGACAAGATCTATCTCTCAGGGTACTTTCTATCACAGCCCTTAGTCCTGCAACTGTGAAACATCATGGTAACTGTCATTACAAGTTGAACCATACGATCTGTCATTTGTTCTCTGTCTGCCTTGTTAAACTTCCAACTCCATGAAGAGCAGACCTCATCTTTCTAATACCATGGTCACACTATAACATGTCATGAAGACAAATGGATGCTCTGTATATACCTGAAATAGAGGAGACAATTAAAAAAAAAAAAACCAACACTGTAGGGTGGAAGTAGGTAAGGAAACATGAGACCAGAGGACAGCCTGAGGGAACTTGAGGGCGTGGCAACCTAATGCAGATGTCAAGAAACATTTGTTCAAAAGATGGGCCAAGAGTCTCAAGTTTGAGGAAAGATGTTTCCACCCCCAGTAGAAATGAAGAATTAGGTTTGGGGGCACTTCTAATGTGATGTAGATGCTGACACACTGGGTTGGAAATGACTTCCAATCAGTTGAAAAAAGGAAGAACAACAGTTCTTTGCTGTATGGATACATTTCACAATGGTTTCAGAGACTTCCAGTAGTTGCTGTTGGGGAAAGGCATATTTCACTTACTGGACTAACATTGTAGGTGCTCTCTATACAGACATTCATCATATATGTTTATTTATAATGCTCATATAATGTAGGTATTTGGCTAGAAACATAAAGAAGACAAGTGAGGTGTGCATAGATAAGAAATTTCTTTGCCTTTGATAGATTCATGTGATGCTCCTGGGTGACTATTTGTTTTACCTTGTTTTTCTTTGCTTAATCTGTTTCTTAGAAACAGCGTCTCTGTATGTGGCTCATATTGTCCTTGAACTTGTGGCCTAGAGGAAACTTCCTGTCTCAGCCTTCTAAGTATCTGGGATTACACACAATGTCACAGCACCTGACTCTTTGAAAATGTGATATAAAACACTAGAATCACAACATGCCTTGTACTGAATCATGCATATACTTAGGAATGCATTCAAAGTGATTAATCAGAGATGTGTTCAGGGTTTCCCTAGAAGGCTGTAATCTCTTTATGTATCTATGACTACAGCATGGGAGAATTTCCTTTCAGTAATTTTTCTGTTGGATCATAAAATTTCAAAATGTAGGTAATACTATATATACTATGTTAACCCCATCTTTGACTTTAAACATATACTAGGTTGTATCCAAAAATATTTAATTAGATTGATTTAATTTTTTTAAATATGCTGTGATAAAAACTATGTGTAATTACCTCATCCTAAGGTATCATCAGATGTAGGCATGAATTGGAAATGGGTATGCCTTTTAAAGATTCTTAATACATCATCAAATGATCTTTCACATCATTCAGATAATTTATATTCTCTTACCAGGATATGACATTTTATACTGTTGCCAAATTTGGCTAAATTTAAAGCTATCTCTGATTAGACATATGTGACTTGCCAGGTCCGATCAATGCCAAACAGGCACTTGCCATGGTTATGAGAAAAGAAGAAAAGGAGGTCACAATCAACCACACACCTGTCATTAGTGACATAAATTGTAGGGTAAATGGACTTAAACTCGTGTAATAAGCATTCCAGTCTATTTACACTGAGTTGATTTGAAATGCACATGTGTAGAGCCTAAATATAGAACTCTCATCTGCCCTACAATTGTCTTGTTATCCTTCCTTCTTCCCCAGAGAACAGTTTTGTTTCAGTTGAGGCACTAGAATGCTCTGGGTGCTACCCTGTGTGGTCTCTACCTGGTTCCCCTCCACTCTGCAGTGCTGAGACAAGAGATTCGGCAGCAGCTGTCACCAGAAGGAAACTATTCTACGTATGGTTCTTTTCTAGTCCTGGGATTCAGATTAAACAAGCCAAAGCTCAAACATTGCATGCACAGGTTATTTTCCCAGTGACCTCTTACATATTATTTCAGCACGGCTGGGTTTTTTTTTTCCTAGAATAGAATTCATTGCTTTGCATTTGCTGCGTGGGAATTTGTGAAAAGCTTCTTTGCAGCCAGATGAGTATCCCATCTTCTAGAATAGTTATCTGGAATAGAGAGCAATTGAGAGGAAAACCTCTCTGCAGCCCTTATTAAATCAGTGTTCTGAATAGAAGGAACAACAATTAAAAATAAGAGAGACAGAAGGGGAAGTGAAGTCTGCCTTTGAAAAGAAGCAGAATCAGAAAGAACAAGATGACTATCTCAAAGCGACAGGAAACTGAAATTCAAAGTTTTAAGTGGAAAATCCCCTTATATTTGATTGCCTCATTAAAATAGTTTTAGATTTTGAAAATCATGCCTTCAAGAAAGCCTTTACATGACTGTCAATGAAGGAATGTTTTTATTTTATTTTTTCTCATTGGTGGAGAAATTTGGCTTAGAGATTTTATTAGTTATACATGTTTAGAAACAGTTTGCAAGTCACACACAGGTTTTCTCCTAAACATGAGGTTGTAGTTATGTGCCAATTTACTGATGCAGAACTTAAATATAACATTTACCGAGTGACACGGTACATTATATTTTAACCCAAAGCAGACTGAACTTGTATTTTGCTCTTTTAAAATTGTTGATTTCTTTTAAAAAATAAAGATTAAGCATTCAGTGGTCAAGTTAATTCTGAGTGTGTTATTGTCAAAGTCAGTTTGGGCGTCTCTAACACAATTTATGCTCACAGTTTTGGATGCTGTGAATCTAAGATAAGGTTTTACCCACAAGCCTCTTCTAAGCTGCAGACTGTTGTCTTCCCATTGGACCAATTCATGAAAGAAAGATAGAAAGTTCTCTGGCCTCTTCTTAAAAATGTAGTTCCCAAGAGTCCCACATCAAGGTTATCAGAATGGAGATAAATTCCAACATAAGAATTTTAGGGGTGGCAAGATGGCAGGATGGCTCAAGTGAAAACTCTTGTTACACAAGTCTGATGACTTGAGTTCAATGGCCAGCATCCATGTGGAAGGAGAGGACCAATTCATGAAAGTTATTCTCTGACCTCCACAGCACGCCTACACACACAAACACACGCACACACACACTCATGCACATACACACTCACACACATGCCACACATGTATGTGCACAAACAGGAACACACACACATACTCACATGCACACACATACACACAAACATACACATGCACAAACACATGGTCACACACAAGTGCATATGTACACACAAACACACATACAAACATACACAAGAGAGACACATGCTCACACACACACAAATAAAATAGCAATGAGTAAAATAATCCTAAAATGTATCATATTTGGCAACATTCTTCATTCTTACAAATTCACATTTTCTTCAGAAAAAAAAGTATTACTGAAAATGCTTATTTCTTAATATCACCTGCCATTTGAGTTAGCAATGTGCCACAGACTGCAAAGAAGCCTACTGTGGATATGTCAGAGTCTTTCGCTGTCCTGCAATGTCCACATACTTCTTTCTTCTTCCATCTTACTTTTTGCCAACATTCAGATGTGTATTGTGTGGGCAGGTACTGCAAGTATTGCTTGATATTCAAGGATGAAAAGCAGAATAAAAATGACTAGATTGGTGTAAGACAGAGATGAAAGGTGCCTAGGCCCTTGATGATGTCACCATGTAGTTATATAAACCCTGGACTGCACACATCTAGTGAGTTTTCTTTGACACAAACACTTGCCTCATTTAAACTACAATGGTAATTTTCTATTATTCTGTATCTATTATTGTGCTCCTAACTTACGTAGTGACCTCATGTTTTAACAACTCCTTGTCCCTCATTATTTAAATGAGCAGCATTTTCATGTATTTTAACTATAGCAATACAGACTGCATATTTTGCATATTTAATGCTTACTTACTCTTTTTCTCATAGAAAAATTCACAAATTTAAATTCTTTTATATTATGTAGTAAAAGTGACACGAACCATCATTCCTTTTCTGTTTTGAGGTCCAAAATTATTTATGCCCAATCTCCAGTGACCAGCATGCCCATTAGGAAAATCCTAGCCTTCTGTTTTGCACCTCATTGTCTTAACCTTGGATGGAGACTTGGAGACTTGATCTGGAAAGGCCTCCAGATAATACACCCATTATCATAGAGAAGGTATCTCTTATTCTAACTCAGATCTTTCTATGATAAGCTCAAACAAGGATATTTGGCTTTTTCCCTTTTTCCTTAGATGTCCCAAGAAGGCAGACCTAAGATCTGCATTTACTGTTCTTCCTGTTCTTCTCTTCAAACCTTACAAGCTTTTATGGTTAGAGAAAAAGAATTGCTTTAAAGAAAAAAAAACTTCACCTGTATTCTACCCCAGAATTTATTTTTCTAATAAAATCCAGCAAGGAAACCATTGTCTTATATCAATGAAATCCATATATAGGGGGGACAAAGCTAAGACTTTACTAAATACAACAAAGTGCTCTCTTCAATAATAAGTTATTAAAATTTATTTCTATCATAATGTGTATGTGTTAAAGAGCAGAACTTTCTATGAAAAGATAAAATCATGATGCTCATAAAATATAAAATGAATACATGCCAACATTTTGAGCTCATCCATGAGACAGCAAGCAGATGTTACCATCCTTTCAAAAGGCAACTTATAGCCAGGTGAGAGAAGCTGAAATCAAAACAAGTGTGGATGAATGTCTGTCAAAGTGGTGGGGATAGGAGGTTGTGTCATTATTTACAGGGAAAAGATCAATTAAACCCTAGCAAACATAATGTATAATTATGTAGATATGAGGTATCTGCATTATTAGTGGTTTCCTATACTAAATGGGGTTATTATATTTTTCACATACTCCAAAGTTTTTCACAATTTTTCCATCTCTGTGACCTCCCAAAATGTAACCTGGCAAAGTATAGCCATAAGATGGTGTACTTTTCTGATCTTCAGGCTTATAACTGGCTTTATAGGGACTGGCTTAATAACTCTTGCCATGGGAAGCAGCTAAAAATTGGGGTGGTCAGAACCTGAATGAAGGAAAGCCAGCAATGCAAAATATCCTTTCCCACCTTACTCAGAGGGATATTAAGAGCTTGAACCAAAAAGCCACAACACTTTTCTGTCATTGACCATGTGTGTGCCTACTAGATAAGCTATATTTAGGTTTTCCAAACTCCAATGTATTTATGTGTATAATGAGGTCATTAGTAATGCCAAATTGATGTGCTTGTTGAAGGGAATAAAATGTGATGACCTAAGTAAGATGCTTTGCATAATCACTGGCTTTGCAAAATGACAATTAAATGTTAATTGTCATCATTAACATTTTATCAATATTACAATTGTCTTTTAAATGAAACTCATATGTTGAAGTGAAATCGGCTCCTAAGTGTGTAATAGCATCAAGTTATTTCTTTGAATAGCATAACTGGGGTATAACTGGCATCTAATAAACACAGTATATTTAAAGCATACTGCTTGAGAAGTTTTAGACATATGTATTATCTACCATGCCTATAATGAACAGACACATCACCCCTTAAAGTTCCCTGTGACACTGTGATCTCTTTCTATTTCCTGTAACCATAGCTCAATAACCATTTGTTCCTTAGCTGATGAATTTTAGAAAATACATGAACAGAGGATATAGTGTTCATCATTTTTGCCTGGTGTCTCTCACTTCTCACTCAGCATAACTTTCTCTGACTTATATTCATGCTGGAGAACACTTACAACTGTGTTCTTTTCTACTGCAATACAGCATTCTATTGTATTGACACAATCCCCTCCTCTTCCATTTCTCTGTTGTTAGATACTTCGGTTGTTTTCCATTGTTAACTATTACAAATAAAGATATCGTAAGTGTTCATGGACAAGTATCTGTATCACCAAATGCATTCATTTTGCTTTGTTGAGTACAATTACTGGTTCAGACTGTAGGTATATAACTAACTTTCGAAGCGACAGCCAGACTAATTTCCACACCGTGTGGCTTTTCTTTTCTGCCGGCAGAGTATGGCCTCCTACTGCTCCATGTTGCATTTTCTCTTTCTAGATCACCTTGAATTTTGACTAATCTAATAGTTGCGTGAATGTATCTTTTTATAAATGGAACTTATATTTCCCAGAAGACTAGTGAGATGAAGCCTCTTCTACGTATTTATAACATGAACTTCTGTTTAATATAAGATGCTTTTGCTAAATTATAATGAGATTCTGGTCAAGCATGTGATAAATTCATACTTAATGTACTTCATCTAGTGTAAATTCACAGGCATAACAGGGACAATACTCGTAGAACGTTTTACATAAGCATCTCCATGACCCATTAACAGGCAGAAATGTGAGTGAATCTGTGAAGAAGCTAATGATGGGGCCTGGCATTTTATCTTGGACACTCTGAAGTAGGGTACCTGCTCCCATTAGTGATGGAAACTTGAGGAAGATTTACCAAAGAAAGCTTTTGGTTGCTTTTCTCCTTGCAGCTGACTTCCTGCCTGGGGCCCTCAGGAAAAGAGAGCTGAAGAAGGAAGAGGACCGGTGAGAAGCTTAGACAAACTGCCCCAGGATCTGAGGCCCCAGTGCTTCCTGCGCTCACCGGTCATAGCTATGAGCAAGTATTTAAAAACATCATAAACTCAGTTCTAGACTTGAAAACAAGATGTCATAAGTAAATTGTGACAAGTAGAAGCATTAAACGAAAGCCAGAGACTATCTTAAACATTAATTGGCTGTTAATGGTTGCCTGGGGAGGGTATCATTTTCCTCAATGGTGAGCTTCTGGTAAGGTGTGCTTGCTTCAGTAGCATTATGCACTCTTGCTTGGGTAAAGAGTTTTAATTAAAATCACTGGGTCACAAAAAGAAGGCATGAGAGGAGAAGGACTTCTTGTGAGAGGGAAGGATTTCAGAGGGAAAAGGACAGGGACCAGAGATTGGGTGAAAATGATGGAAAGTCATTAGAAAAATGCATGAAACTGTCAAATAATATATGTTTTGAGACAGGGTTTCTCTGTGTAGCCCTGGCTGTCCTGAAACTTGTTCTGTAGACTAGGCTGGCCTCAATATTAGAAATCTTCGTGCTTCTGTTTTCCCAGTGCTGGGATTAAACACACGTGCTACCACACTGGGCTCAATTATTAAATGAACCTTTAAAAAAAAAGAAAAATAAACAAGCAATGGCAAAATTACAACTAATTGAGGAGAGTGAAAATAACTTAGGAGGTGAATTTTGCAGGCAAATGAATGTAACTAGAAAACATCATCCTGAGTGAGGTAATCCAGACCCAAAAGGACATGCATGGTACATATTCACTGATAAGTGGATAATAGTCAAAAAGCAGAGAATACCCATGATATAATCCACAGACTGTAAGAAGTACAGGGGGAGGGAAGGGGGCTTATGGGACTTTCAGGGAGGGGGGAACCGGGAAAGGGGAAAATCATTTGAAATGTAAATAAAGAATATATCTTATAAAAAAAAAAGAAGGAAGATCCAAGTGAGGATAGTTCAATCCCACTCAGGATGGGTAACAAAATAATCATGAGAAGCAGAGGGAGAAAAGGACCTTGGTAAGAGAGGGGAGAGAGAGAATAGGGGGAGCAGGATCAAGTAATGGGACAGGGGTGAGGGTGGGGACAGGAGAGAAGTCTGAAGGGGTCAGGAGAATGAATGGGAAAATCCAGCTGCGGTGGTTGGAGGTGAGAACCTCTAGAAAGTCCCAGAGAACTGAGATGTGAGAGACTCCCAGGACTCAATGGGGATGACATTAACCAAAATGCCCAACAGTGGGGAGATGAAATCTGAAGAGTGCTACCACCTCCAGAAGATAGACAGGTCCCCTGGTGAAGGGATGGGGTCACCAAACTACCTTCAAAATTTTTGAATCAGAATTGTTACTGAATAAGAGAAATGCAGGGACAAAAATGCAGGGACAAAAACAGAGACCAAAGGAACGGCCACCCAGTTACTAGCCCAACTTGGGATCCATCTCATGGGCAAGCACCAAACCCTGACACTATTATTGATGCTTGCAGACAGGTGCTTAGCATGACTGTCCTCTGAGAAACTCTACCAGCAGCTGACTGAGACAGATGCAGATACTTACAGTCAACCATTAGACTGAGGTTGAGGACCCTTATGGAAAAGTTAGGGGAAGGATTGAAGGAGCTGAAGGGGATGGCAACCCCATTAGATGACTGACAATGTCAACTAACCCGGATGCCTGAGAACTCCCAGAGACTAAGCCACCAACCATGGAACTTACATGAGTCAGTCTGTGGCCCTAGTATATATGTAGCAGAGGACTGCCTGTTCTGGCCTCAGTGGGAGAAGATATACCTAATCCTATAGAAACTTGATGCCCCAGGGAAGGGGGTTGGGGGGTCAGGTGGAGGTGAGTGGGTGGGAGGGTAAGGGAATGGGTGGGTGGGGTAAGGAGGGGAGCACCCTCTCAGAGGCAAAGGGGAGGGTGGAGGGAGGAAAGAACTCTTGGAGAAAATGGAGCAACATATTTGGAATATAAATAAATAAAACAATTATAATAAATAATAATAATAATAATAATAATAAAGAACTTAGGAGAAAATAATGGCAGTAAGGAAACATAAAATAATAACACCAAGCACTACTGTAGCAATTAGTGTATCCCTAGCACTTTACACACTAAGAACAATCAAACCACTAATTTGCATACAAATTCAACCCAGATGAAACCAGTTTTACGATTTCAGTTCCTACTTTCAGGTTCCTGCCTTGAGTTCCCACTCTGCTTCCCTTCCACAGTGAACTGTGGTCTCAAAGTATAAGCAAAGTAAACCCATTTCTTCCTTGGTTATGTTTTATTACAGCAACAGAAGCAATAACTATGATGCCATTACATTATAAACAAAACAACAAAATCCTGAGTGAGCCTTCCTAGACCCATTGGCTCCTGATAAACACATTTTAATCTCTGTTCTAAGAGTTTAACTTTGGTTCCACACATAAGTGACATCATGCCATACCTGTTTTTCTGTATCCATTTTAAAAAAAAGAAATCCCAAGCACTTGATTTTACCAATGAAGACCCAGATCGTGGGGTGAAAGCCTGCTAGCCCAGAGAGGCAGCGAAAGTATCCAGCTGACCTTCCTACTCTACCAATATCTAAGAAGGAAAAAGTTCCTTCTCCTTCTCCTTCTCCATACTGACTTAAATACCTTTCAACTGAAAGACCTCCTTTCTCTTCCTGGGTCTCCTTATGTTCACTTCCTGTCATTTGGCTGCTTGTTCAGCCTCTTGACTTTTGTTGACTTCATTTACCTCTTGTTTACAGAAAGCTCTTTTGTTAAAGGTGTATGCTAGGGCTGAGCCACACCACACCAAGAATCAGGTTTTTTCACTTCACAGTCTCATGGTTCACAATGAGATCAAATATCCTGCAACACGTCCAGTTTATTTCATTTAGCATAATGTCTAAATATTAATTTTTCTTCTTTTGAAGTATGTGTGTGTGAATTTAATATACTCTAAGATTGCTGAAGTAGATCATGAGTGTCCACCACAACAAACAAATGGAAGCATGAGAAATGATAAACAGGCTGCTGAGCTCAACTTTGTTTTGTAACACATATTCACATACACATCATGTTGCATACTTTAATTATATACATTTTATTTTTTTGATTGTATCTTAATAATGCTGGGGAAAACAGCAACAGAACAAACAGTATACAATTCATCTTAAATTTTTTAAGTTATAGAAACAAAACAAAACAGAAAAATCTCAAGTGAAGGCTGCTGTTCAAAACACACCAACAAGGTGCTTGAATTGATTATGTGTTTCACCAGACACTGAGGGAATTGATAGAGCTCAAGTGTCCAATGATTATCATAAGTTTGTAAGACTCTTAATTGAGCATATTACAAATTGAGTGAGTCAAAAATGTCATTTTGTAGTGTCTGCCTAAGAAGGTAAGAAAGTGTCAAATGTGAACACTTGTTATTTAAAGGAATTAAGAAGTGTATTTTTCCCCACCAGGGCTTAGAACTTTACTCCATTAGCTGAATTTGGCAAGTTTTAGAAATATATTGTTATTTTATAAATTACTTTACATTGTGTAAAAGTCTCATGTTGGTAGAATCAGTATTATTCTTTTCTTGTTATATTTTGCAATGTTTTAAATTTTATCTATGGGGATTTTTTTTCTTCTGTGTGATTTAGAGAGAACTATTTGTTCTGGTAGTTTATTTTTATGTGAAATGTTGACTGTCGATTATCCAGAATCACAGAAAGATCAGAAGCTAATTATTTTTGGGTAGTGAAAGTTGTAATAAAACCTTTTCCCCTTCCTTTCTTTTGAACATTTGCTGAGTTGTATTAGAAGACTACTATTTATGAAAACCAAGTTATCATATTAGAAAATAAAATGATAATATAAAGCCTAGGATTCCCAATTAGCTATCTACTCGAGTTAAAGAAATTAATTGTCATTTGGTTCTGCTTCTTCTAATGGGAATGAATTTTGTCTCGCATGCTGATGAGTGCCTTACAGCTCTGCCTGATTGCTTTCCAATACAGTCTCTACTTCACAAAGAATCTCATCCTAGTTTTATCCATTGTGAGCTGTTAATAGGCTGTGTTTCTTATATTGGGGGGGAGCATGCTTTTTCACAATTTACACTATTGAATGCAAAACATTTCATTTACTGTTTCTCTAGGTGACTTCTTAACCTATTGAAAACAGTGTCTTAATATCTTGCAGAACCCATCCACCATCATCTCTGTGTGTATATGATGTGTGTATGTGTGCATATGTGCACATGTATGTGTGTGATATTCACATGTGTGTTCTCTTATGTATAGTTTTATGCTCTACCCACCTTTAGCTCTGGGAGGTGACTGTGCTACCAGCACTCACTTCACTTCCCTTTTGCTCTTCCTGCCATTGCTCTGGGAAGTGGCCACTGCTACCAGTCTTCTCCCAGCTTCCCTTGAATCTTCAAATAAAACACACATACACAGGTGTTCAATTTCAACTAGCCTTCTTGGGACGATTACTGGGCGCTGCTATCTTCCACCTGGAAAATATGCTTTTATCTATACTCTCGACTCTGTACCTCCTGCCTGCCCGAAACTTCAGTGACTAGTTCCATTTATCCCCTGCCAAACACCCTGACCACCCACCTGTAGTAGTGGCCACAGGCCCCAGCTCCTCCTGAGACGTCAGATGGCTCCTGAATTCTTCTCCGTCCAAAGCATAGTAGAACCCCCCTTCTCCACCCTTGACTCTCCTTTTCCTCCAGGTACCCGAAAGTCCTACCTGTACTTTCTGCCCAGCAATTGGCCCATTGGTTTCTTTACTGACCGATCGAGAACCAATTGGGGAACAGGACCTTAATATCAGAACCGCCCTTACAGTGTCCTGCTTTATAACTCTCCATCTTATTCTCTTGAGACAGGCTTTCTTATACAACCTGAAGCTCTATTGGAAACCAGCAAGCCCTGTTTCTGCTCTCTTCACCCCTAACTCTAGAATCACGGGCTCATTGGGCTGCACCTAGCTTTCTAAGATGGTACTGGGAATTTAATCCAGGCCTCCATTTTTGGATAGCAAAGTACTCTTGTCTGCTGAGCCATCTTCTCAGCCCTCTTAGCTATCTTTAAAAGCATAAAAGAAAGATTACCTTTCTTCCTTTCCTATCAGTTCAACATTTCCTTCTTTCTGCATTTTCCTGTAGTTCAGTCTCAATGACACAGAATGAAGCTAGCTAGTTAAGATAGAGTCATATAAATTGGAGTGAACATATTTGCCTCAGCATAGCTGAGAGTGATGTGAGGTCCCTGAGGACTGTTTGGAAGGACCTGTCCAGTGATGTCATCAGACCTCTAAGACTTTGGAGTATCATCAACCTGGCTATTTTAGCTCTAAGTTTAACTTATCTAAATGTTTGAGACTTGACTTTCAGTCTCGTGCCTGAATTCAGCCTTATTCCAACTCCTGAGTTTCTGTCAATATTTTGACTTTTATTTACTTTTCATGCATAGATTTTATTCCTCAAAAGATACCTTGTGACTTTTTTTTCAGTTTACTTAAAACCAGTATTAAAAATCATTCCATAACAATGAGTATTCTTTTAGAAAGTCATTTTCATCAATACAAAATACCTGTTTTATTTAACTGTTTTCTCTTTTAATCTTTTTGTGGTGCTGGGGACCCAACCCAGGGCTTCAAAGTATGTCACACAGATATTGACAGTACTGTACTATACACTGGCCTCAATAGGGAGAATAAGATCCTTTCGTACAACATGGTTAAGAGTTTTCTTACATGTAACTCTCTCATATGCTTTTTTTGTTTGTTTTGTTTTTTTGGATAAATGTCTAAAGGTAGGAGTTTAAGACAAACAATGTAGTTGATTTTAGGATTCTCAGCCAGTCCTCACTTGTCATTCAGCTACCATTTGGAATGTTTCTACCAATCTATTTCCCATTGCCTGGGATCCCTTCATTATGAGCAGTAAGAAGCCTAACATTCCTAATACACATGACTGTGTTGCTGGTATTGGTGTTTTGTTTCTCTGCTCAGAAAAGTTCACCTCACCTTTGTTTATTGCTTCACGTGGCATTTCCATCCTAAGCAAGACCAGGATTGGCACCTCTGTGTCATCCTGTCCCTTGTCATCACAGCTTATCTGAGTGATCGAAACAATACAAGAGGAATTATGGTGGGCCACTTTTGAGAGTGCGTTAGAGATAGCATTGAAATTTTTTATGTCCCCTCTCTCTTCCCTCATCAACTCTGTTGGAAGCCACTTGCTGTATTATAAGACAATCACTTATGGAAGAGGAACGAAAGTTTTAGCCAGCAACTAGCAAGTTACAAAGACCTTCCAAGTTCAGTGTGAATGAGTTTCCAATGAATTCCTTTCCAGTCTAGCTTTTAAAGAGCTGTAGCTTCTGCTGGCAGCTTGGCTACAACCTCTTGAGACACTTCTGGCTAAAGGTATCCAGTATCTGGTAAGCTGCTACATGATTCCCAGCACACAGAAATTAAGAGTCAAGACATGCTTGTTCTCTTGAGCTGTTATATATTTGAGAGATTTTCCATTCAGCAATAGAAATCTAATACTCCCCATACTATTACAGAGACTGAGTTTTTAATAAAAACATTCTACACCGTGGAGTCCAGATGGCTCCTCAGGTGAGTTATATCAAACATTTAATTAAGAAATAAGATTGGACTTACAGAAACTCTTTCAGAAGAGAAGAACAGACAAGTCACAGTTAATTGTATGAGATCAGCATAATGCTATTATCCAAACTAGACAGCATTATTACAATGAAAACTTGCAAACCAATTATATCTCATAATCATAGATATAAACAATCTGAACAAAATATTGGCAGATTAAATTGAGCAATATATTAAAACCATGCCATATCCCAATCACATTAAATTTATTAAATATCTGCAAGATATTGTTTGATTTTATACAGACAGGGTCTCACCATGAAGCCTGTGTGAGCTTCTCTTGCCTCAGTCTTCAGAATGATAGGATTACAGGCATGCACTTAGATGCACAGAAATTCATTTCAAGTATCCAAAATCAAAATGTGCAGGGGCTATTGCTCAGGGATACAGTGTTGGCCTAACACATACAGGTTCAATTTCTAGTTTCACTGTAAATAATAAACAATTTAGATTTCATTGCAACCAACTAAGGAAGAAAATTTACAACGATTTCAAGAATTACAGAAATAGGATTACACATATAAGAGCCCCTGGTTGTACCAAATAGATGGGATACAAATAGGAGAAGTTTATTGCTCAGTGTTGAAATATTAGATCTTCTATCACCACCCCTTCTGGTTAGCATTGTGTAGGAAAATATTTAACCAATTTAATGAGTAACAATATTTAAGGTTGGAAGGAACATATTTTAAAACCCGGTTTCATGATGTATAATTGTATACAGAAAATTCTGAAATAGTTCTAAAACATACTGTAGGTAAGTAATTTAGTTTGTTGAGAATCTCGAGCCAGTGTATAAAAGCCAGATACTTTCTCTGTACTAGCAATGTACACTGAAAAAATAAACTTTACAAAAAGAATCTTTGAATAAATATCCTGTAAACAAACACACTAGTCCTAGAAATGAAATCACAGGACATGTACATGGAAAACAGTCAAATGTGGCTGAGAACTAAAGAAAATGGACAAAAATAAAACCTCAATGAAGGACAGAAATGCTTCCTAATCAGAGGTGTCTCTATCTATTTCAAGAAAGATATCTTCAGGGGAATGCCAGTAATAAATAAGTCATTTTAGAATCTGACATGAGCATTTCAAAGAGGGACAATAACCAAAAACAAGAACCCTAGGAAGGGGATTAATTATACTGCTTAATTTCAAGAATATAAAAACAAACACAGTGATCTAAACAGTATGGTATTGGTCAAAGTACCTATGGATGAATACATAATACAGAAACTAAAATATTGAAATTACATCCATTTTTGGTCAAATAATTTGTCACCAAATTACCAAAGCAATTCCATTGTGAAGGAAAATTTATACCCAATGTTGTAGGAACATTTAGATATCTACATGGAAAAAAAGTAAACCTCCCTATTTCTTCCTATGTGGCATTACCCACAGCAGGTCTGAGGGCACATGGACTTGATGGCTTACATGGTTTATCAAACATATTCATGCAAAGTTCCACTTCACCAGATCTTATGTGTAATAACTAATGAATTGGTGAAGAGGAGGCTCTAATGAATAATTAAAACTATGTATTTTAAGATTTATTGACATGTTATTTAAAAAACAATGAAATGCACAGATAAAAGCACCATTCAATGTTAATGCATGTGTTCTTTTTCCTAACCTTTTTCAATGTGACGCTACAGCAATTCTAACTGTAACTAAAGAAATTAAACATGGAAGTCAGGTTTTTAAATTTCAGCATTCTGTTCTTGGTTTTTATATGTGTGTGTGTATGTGTGTGTGTGTGTTTGTGTGTGCATGGGAGTGTATGTGTGTGCTTACATATGTACATGACACTGTATGTGTATGCACTTCATTTTTCCATCCATTTGTTTTTATATTTGATGTACTGAGTTAGCTTATTGTTATATTATTTAGCTCCCTTAGAAAAATCATACAGTTTCTTGTATTTCTTGGCAACTTGGATTCTCTTACAAACACTTTAAATTCATAGTTTATAGACACAGGAAGCAAGAGGAATGGGAGTAAACTTCAAATCTTCCACCTTGAATAGAAAGGGCATAAGTAAGTGTGAAGGAATGGTGCTCTGCGAAGAAGAGAATATGAGTTAGGGAATCATGGGATGGGATATTTTGGGGCTCAGTCAAGAGTTGTCCAAGGTCTGACTCAAGAATGGGTCAGGCAGCCAGCCACGTTTTGCAAAGTCGCTAAAGATGACAGAAGAGATGAGAAAGAAAAATCCTCAATTAAAGCAGGTGTACTACAAACCCCTTTACATAGGTAATCCAGAAGTTATCTGACTTTGAGAAATCTTATCTAATTATTTGAATATAGGAGAGATGTTTTGGAGTGACTTGGCTGGAGGAAAGCTGTATATTGAATGAATTCTACGATATAAATATTACAAAGATTCTATCATTATAATAGGAATAAACCTTTGGTATCGCATCTTTCAAGGGCATTTGAGTATTACATGTGATGCTATTCAGGACTGAAGATGATGTTTTATTTTAGAATCTTATTATTCGGTGGTAATGATGATTGATGGGGGCTAATACCATTTGAGTTCTTAAACTGTGTCTAGTAGCATTCAGCTTATTTCCAGGAATTTATGTAAATAAGCAAGAACAGCACTAGGACATAGTAGTGTTGTTATTTCTACTTTAGAGATGAGAGAAGAGATACTCAAGAGTGTATCACACACATCCAATACTACTCATCTGATAATGCCTGTGCCCAAAGTGTCCCTCTTAAACAATATTCTATGATTCAGAAGTGTCAATTTGCATGTGATTGAATACGTAAACTTTTTTTCTTTTAAAATATTTTATGTACAACATGGCGTTATGTTTGACATCCTTATTCTTTAGAATTGATTGTTTATTTATGGCAGTAATCTTACGTTTGAGTTCCTCAATTCTAAACCGAAGCTTTTACCCAGCATGAAAACATTAATACAATTTTCCCCAGAGAGATGGAGTATTAGTGAAAATAAGTGACAATATTCTTTAGCAATAAAAATAACAAGATTGGCAGGACAAAAGTATTGACATCGTCGAGTAATCTTAGCAGAAAATGAGTAAATCATCTTGAAGGAGATACATTGTTATAAAACGACACTATTATCTAATATGGCTTGACAAGGAGAGACAAGATCCTTCCAGAGAATGACAACCCACAGGCCTGTGTGTTTCTAAGAACCAAAGGGGATGGCATACTTACAGTCCTATCTACGTGGGGAACAGCCACATTTTTCTCTAGACACATATCCACTTTAAGATATTACTTCTAGAAAAGACAGCTTATTTGGGAAGATGACAGCATCTTTTGCCTGCACTTGCTGTCATCTGAGAGAAGAGAAGCAGGATGGAGAGAATCTCCAACCTATTCTTGGATTTCACATCAGTCAAACATACTCAGAAAATTAGAACAATCATTGAACTATATTGTGCAACATAACTGTTTGAAACCTAGACTGTACCAAGCATTTGCCTTACAAGTTATTATTATCTTATATCATAAACTCATATTACAGTTTTTCTTATATCAGTGCGACACTTTTATGTAAACTTTTAAACACACTAGTCTTATCACTTAACAAGAAGGGTTTTTTTAACTGTCTTGAAAGCTTTGGTGGAATTAAATGTTATGCATTAGATAGTCAAAGTTTTGGAGGAAGAAAAATTGTAAGAAAACCTTTATATTCTTGGGTGGGTGGGGTCATTTAGGGATAGCATGGAAATCTGACTCATGCTGAAAAAGTGTTTGATTCCATGAACGTATAAAATGTAGCAAAAGTTGAAGACAACGCCTAAGATGCTGAAAACAATACTCAGAACCATTGTGACATTGGTTACTGCCTTCAGTAAAATACCTTGTATATTATTTAGAAAAAACAATGTTTGGAAAAGCCAAGTGTTGGAGCAGGTAATTTAAAGGGAATGAACATCAAATGGCTATTGCTTTTGTAAATCGATGTTCAACCCCCTTACAAATCAAAGGAATGAAAACCTGAATGACAGCGAGATCTCATTTCTTGAATAATCACAGGCACATTCAAAAGCCAGCCTGGGCAGTGATGCTGAGGTTTCAGGAAACACACCATCTTCTGTGTCATTTGTGATTTTCAAGTCTCATGAGGATAAAAGAGGAAACAGTATCTTTCAAAATCTAAACTGTGTATCTTTGATATGTCAATTCCACTTCTTGTGGTAACAGCTTTAGAATGATACAAAGGTTTATATGTATTTATAAAATCTGTTGTTTGGTCTCATTTGAAATTGTTGGAATTTTAAAATTACCCCAAGTATGCTTTTAATCAAATTCTCTAAATATTAATATTTAATCACATTTGCTTTGTTCTTTGTGCTTTTTTAACAAGGCATTTCTTTACTCTGTAATTTACTATTTTGTATTTACAAAACATCTAAAACATTATTGTATTGTGTAATTTCTACATTTGTCACAATTAAAGGATTGAAATTGATAATCTGATTGTCTAGAGAACTATTTATATTTTCTCAATGTTACCAATAGTGTGCTTTATAGCAAAAAAATGTCTATGGCTATATTCATTATCTTATCTTTCTAGTTCGGTCTGGAAATGGCTTCTATCTTTTTGTAGATGCTCTGGCATTGACATTTTTGAAAGCAACAAGGTAGAATTCTCTCCACTGTGCTAACCTGGTGTTATCTCATAATTATGTTCATGAGAGATACTATTTACAGAAACTCTCTAGAAGTCCCATGAGCTCTTCCTGGGTCCACCGTATCATGAATTATTTACTGTGGTTCTGTCTGTTGAATGGTGATGGCACATCTGATCAGCTAGTTAAAGCTCTGCTTGCTGGGTTTATCTAAAGATATATTTTTTCTCTTTAAAATTTGAAAGGATTTCTGAATATCTATTTTTGGGATTACAGAAATATTTGAATACTCCTTAACTTTGATCCATCCATGATGATTCATCCCTACATCAACTTTTAATGTTGTTTAATAAACAATTTTCTAATTTCATTATCTCTTCACATTTCTTAGTCTGTTTTACACTGTTGGGAAGATATTTCACTTTTAATTACTCATTTTTTTATATCCAAATGTAATAACAGGATCTAATTTTCTCATAAAATGGTATATATATATAACTATCCAATATTGATAACACAATTTATATTTGGAAATACTCTTCATGTGTAGGTGCTCTAACTATACTTAAATGGACCAGTGAACAGAGCCTTTTCAAAGTTAGTGACTATGCCCTTTAGATACCTCCCAATCATTTTCAGAACTCATTCCTAGATTTGGGTCCAGCATGACTGTATATCTTACTCTACTTTTCCTAGCCCTGGAATCAAGGAATCATCTTGTTTTGTGTCCATCTCTGTGTCTTCAATTTTCTGAGAAGTTCTAGTTCTATTTAGTTGAGGATAATATTCATAGACAAGGCTCTAGGTAAAAAGCATACAGGACACTTGTTTACCATTTTGTAGATTTTCGCACATAGAATTCAATAACAAAAAAGTAGAAACAACATCAATATGTATCAGGAACAAACTAAATATTCTAATGCATAATATTTAGAGAACACACACCATGGAATACAAGATAAGCATTAAAAACAATGAAGGATCTACTACATTGGTGTGGAAAAGAGTCTACTATATAGTGTATGTTAGAAAAGTAACACGAATTAATGGTTCTTTCATATCATTTATTGTAAATAGTACATATGTAGTTATCTATTCAAATAGAAAAATTTAAAACTCTGGAAGTTTGCATACTGTATTAGATATTTTTATTGTTGCTATGACAAAAAGTACTTGACCTAAAACTATTAAAGAAGTGCTTATTTTGACTTAAAGTTTGAGGGGGTCACACTCCATCGTATCCTCGAAGGGATGGAGGCCACATTCCATCAACTATCAGGAGTAGAGAGATGAATGTCATGTTTCCCTCTATTCTCCCTCTTGGTTAGTACAGAGTCCCTTTCCATGCCAATGTTTTGCTCACATTCAGAGTTGATTTTCCTCCTCTGTTATGTCTGCCAGAAGTATCTCCTAGGTGACTGTAAATCTAGTCAAGTTGACAATAATATTTAACATATACTAAATCATGTTATTCAACTTGTGGCAGAAATAAAAAAGTGAAAGTTTTATGTATATGTGCTTTTGTGTGACTTTTATTAAATTTTAAATCTAAAAGAGTTGCAAGGACAAAAATGGAGCAGAGACTGAAGGAATGGCTGACCAGTGACCAACCCAATTTGGGATCCATCCCATGGGGTGGGTAGGGCACAAAACCCCGACACTATTACTGATGTTATGTATTGCTTACAGATAGGAGCCTAGCATGGCTGTCCTCTGAGAGGCTCAACCAGCAGCTGACTGAGACAGACACAGGTAATTACAGCTAACCATTGGGCTAAGGTCCTAGACCCCTATGGAAGAGTTAGGGGAAGGATTGAAGGAGCTGAAGGGGATGGGAAAGCCATAGGAGAACCAACTGTGTCATCTAACTCGGACTCCTGGGAGCTCCCAGAGACTAAGCAAGCAGGGAGCATACATAAGCTGGTCCATAGTCCCGGCTCTAGAAAATGATCTTGTAATGGAGGTTTTTGGGGGTCAGGAGTGGTATGTGTGTGCTTGGGTGTGTCTGTGTGTCTATGTGTCTATGTGGCTGTGTGTGTTTGTGTATGTGAAATGAGCTAGTAACCAGGTATGTTCTTAGTTTGGATTGCTCTTTTCTTTCTCTTTTTTCTTTTTTAATTCCTAGCCATTTGAAAACATTCATTTAGAACACACCTTGTGTAGAAAATTAACAGCATATAGCATTGCCTGAAAAAATAGTCATTTCACAGGAAGCTCATTTGGTACCCAGAATGGAAAACTTTGGAACCATAGGAAGTGTTGTGCTAGGCTAGAGGAAACCATGTTTTGTCATTTGTAATGTACAGGTTGATTCACATGTTTTCTGTATGTAGATAATAGGTCAATGAGTCTCCCAGTACATGCTGTTGAAGCTAGTTCTCTAGGAGATATACTATACTTGCAGTCTAATTTACTCATAGTTTCTTTTTAACATTTATTTTTTCATGTGTGTTTGTGTTGTGTGTTTGTGAGTGTGTGTTTGTGTGTGTGTGTGTGTGTGTGTATGTGAAATATATGTGGGTGCTTATAGAAGCTAGAAGATGGTTCTAGGGTGTTGGATTTACAAATTAGTTGTCAGCTACCCAGTGTGCTTGTCGGGAGCCCAGCTATGGTCCTCTTGAAGGACTCCAGTCTACTAAGCTAATGCTCTAGCTCCTCATTCCATACTCTTAAATAAAGAAATGAAGGTTTTCAATTGCAGTAATAATTTTAAAATACCAAAGCTATTCTTTAAATAGACAACACAGATGTGCTTGCCTACGCATTCACAGCTATAGCTAATGACCGTTAGCCAAGGCATTCGCTTAGAGACACAAGAAAATTTTTCTACAAAAAAATTTACATATTAAATTTTAAGGGAAATTGGCTCATTAGCTCTCAGGAAGCCTATAGCTTTGTCATTCTTAAAGTACTCTCCAATGTAATAGAAGTACTTATATATATTTAGAACTAAGGGAAATTGGAATGAAAAATTTAGTTTCATTTAAAATGTGTGTGTACATGTGCATGAGTGTATATATGTACATGTGTATGTGTGTCCATGTGGGCTTGGTCTGTGGCATGCTTTGTTCTCAGAGAACATATTACTGCTGCATTTGGCAATAATTATGAGGCATCAATAGTGTACACAGTTTCTATTACATTTTCTCATTATTTGGACTATACACGTGTAACTATTTATAATTCATTTAAGCAACCAAGTTCTTAGTGTCTAAGGCATTGTTCTATAGTATTAAAAATGTTAACCCACTGCATTTAAAATCCTTTTACATATATGACATGTGTGCATTTTTTGTGTGTAAATACATGTATGGCCATGCTTTGGAATGCTTGTAGAAATTACTGGGCAATTTTGGTGTCTATTCTTGTCCAGACAGACTATTCTGTTGCTTACAAGTGTTTATATTAAGCCACCTGGCCATTGGGATTCTATATATTTTATCTCTGGCTTACAATAACAAGATACGATAATACCAGGCACAAACCCTCACATCAAGCCTGGGTGAGGCAACCCAGTAGGGGTCAAGGGGTTCCAAGAGCAGGCAAACACATCTGAGATACCCTGACTCCCACCAACACTGTCAAGAGTCCAACAAAAGCACCAAGCTAACAACCTTCTCTGGCTGATATTATGGACTGTGTAAATGGAGGACTGTGACTTTGAACCTGTTTGCATTCACTACTTTTTACTTTCTGACTGTGACTGTGTGATGATCAGTTACTTCAGTCTCCCTTCCCTTGACTTCTCTGCATGATACACTATGTCCTTGAATTGTAAGACAGAACAAACCCTGTCCCCCTCAAGATAATTTTGTTAGAGTATTTTATCACAACATAGGAAAAGAAAATGAAGACACTATAGGAACACAGGTTTATGGGGAATTTAAAGTCAGGTTCTTATTCTCACACAGCAAGCACTTTGCCTATGGAGCCATCTCCCAAGACTTTCCTCATCTTTTCTTCATCTAGTTTGAAAAGGAAATGCTATAAGATTTGGTGAGTGCATTTTTCTGGTTCTTTAAAGTAAGCGCCTAGAAGAAAGAAGTTATATTATTTTGTAGTCATGAAGAACATGTTAGTCAAATGACAGGCATTCTTCTCACACATGTATATGCCTACCATATAGCCTTGCTGTAGCACTCCCCAGGGTTTTCATATCTCTGGGAGACAGGTTGAAGAAACTCTATCCTTTCAACACTCTCTGTTCTTTAGACAGAGAGCGTCAAGACAAAATATGCACTCCCAGTGCCTATGCAACCACTTCTGTTCATTACTCAAACTAGGCCTCATGGTTTGCAAGTGTAATAGGAAGAGAATGGGTACTCCTTCCAATACAGGAAGCAGAATATTTGACAAAGAAAAATGTAGTTGTCTTATGACTTTAAGAAATAAGATTGGGCAACACCCCTTTCCGGTCCTCCAAGGCCTTTCCCCACTTAAATTACAGTGGCCTTTGAGATATTTCTGAGAACCAAAGGTCCTATCCAACTATGAAATTCATCATGGGGTCTATATCAATTGAGAGAAATGACAATTTTTGGAGCCTGAGCCATTGACATTCTTGTTATTGGAGAGTTCTTATCATCCAAGCCTTCTGCACAGCAGCCCTTTAAGCTGCTTTTCCAGTGGAAGACCTTGCTATTTAGGTCTATCTGCCATCAGTTATTCAGACTTATACTATCATTAACCTCTGCCTCTAACTCTCCTTTGTGTCCTTCTGATGGAAATTTTAGCAAAACTGTAATTTTTCTCGGGGTTGTAGTATAGTAGAAAGAATAGAGTACTTTAAGTTGAAGGAGATCTGCTTGCTATGTCTCAGATCACTGACATCTGTTTCTAGCCTCTTCACTTAAGGCAGTAATGGACTCTCTGAGAACCCCAATTTTCTTATCTTTCCTATCAGTTGTCTTGCGAGGCTGTTGTAAGAGAGTTGAATTAGAAAACGCATGTAAGGTGCTTCATAAAACCAACAGGAGAAAACATGGTATTTGATGTTGCTGTTGTCGCTCCAGGATATGTTAGTAATACACATTTTCTGCAAGACACTAATTCCGAATATGAGAAATAACAGGTGATATTATGAAGCCCTACTAGGATGCTTCTCTGCCCACCTTCTACTTTGGAAGAGACCAAACGATGAAACAAATAAAAACAAAAACAAAAATCTGGCAGTTTCATGTGATGTCATTATACCAAGTCCATTAAAGATCTGGATCAATAAAGAAAACTTATTTTGTCAGGAATCAAGTTCCTTTTAAGTGCTGCTGATACAACACTTTCCAGTGCAAGTGGCTCTTGTTGTAGCCACTTGGTCATTTGTTAGCAATCACTGTAACTGTCAACCTACTAAGGGCTTATTTTGACAAGCAAGAGTTCAATTTTCTTATGAGCCCTGTCACATAAGTTTGATTAGACACTCTACCCTAGAGATAACATAAGAATTTGATAATTAGGGCTGGAGAGATGGCTCAGTGGTTAAGAGCACCAACTGCTCTTCCGAAGGTCCTGAGTTCAAATCCCAGCAACCACATGGTGGCTCACAACCATTCTTAATGAGATCTGACACCCTCTTCTGGAGTGTCTGAAGACAATGTATTTACATACAATAAATAGATGAATCTTTAATAAAAAAAAAGAATTTGATAATTTGTGTATACATTGTCAAAGTTTCCACCACTCTAACATACATACCAGGAATATGTAACCACACTTCACTACATAACATTGTACTTTTACAAAGCCCATTACCATGCCATTTGAAGCTGCCCAGGCTTTATGCAAAGGAAATATGTGGACTGGGAACATATTTATCTACTTTTCCTGGTTACATAAGGAAGAAAAACATCCGGTCAACCTCATTCCTCACAACTGTTTTTGGTTTTATTTTTTGTTTTTGTTTTTATTTTTTTTCAAAGGATGGGCATTCATTTCTATATCCTTGGCTGGCCTGTTACTAGAAAATCAAAGATGATTAAAAATGATAAATAAATTATGAGAGCAGATCTCAAAAGTTTTGGTGAAGAGTACTTCTTCTAACTTAGATGCTAATGTAGGATAGGACATGCAGTTGATCAGTGATTTCTTTCTATTCTCTTTTTAAATTAGGAATAATATTTATAAAAAAATTTTGAATAAATGAATTCTCTCAAAGAACAAGAAATTATAGAGACATTGATTTAAAAAAAGTCACCAATTGACAGGGCTTGAGGACCCTGCTTTCTCTCTGATTCTATGTGACCCTCAATGGCACATTGCATTAGGGACTGAGTGTGTTCTGTGATCTTTTCCTTCAACATGAGTGCAGTCATAACTGGAAGGTGTAATAATGTAGAGGCAGAAACTTGGGGCTGTATTTAGGTTAGCTATACCATTTGATGCATGTATATGATCTTCCAATTATCACCATCCATAAAACAAAGACAGTAGTTACTGTAAGTCAGTCTTATAGGTAGTTTTGAAGTTTATATAAGATAGCTGTTTGCTAGTCTTTAAAAAGAATATTTAGGCCTAAAATAAAAGACAATGATATCGGCCAGAATTTTGCTCCAATCTATAATGTGAGTAATCACAGAAGAATAAAGAGTTTCTTCTGGAGAGACCCCGGTCCTGGAAAGACTGGATGTAGGGGAATGCCAGGACAGAGAAACGAGAGGGGGTTGAATGGAGAAAAGAGGGAGGGAAGGGGGCTTATGGGACTTTCGGGGAGGGAGGAAACGGGAAAGGGGAAATGATTTGGAATGTAAATTAAAAAAAATAAAATAAATTTATATTTAAAGAAAAAATAAAAAAAAAGAGTTTCTTCTGATCATCAGTTTCATAAGTGAAAATAAAACATGCAATTACTATATACATATATATATATATATATATATATATATATATATATATATATCTTTTTGAGGCAGGCCTTAAATTAGCTATGTCACCAAGAATGATATTCAAAACTTTTGATCCCTTTTCCTACATATCCAAGGCGCTGGCACACACCACTGTGGCTAGTTTTGTGATGCTATGAAATGAACCTAGGGCTTCGTGCATGCTTAGTAAGCATAACTATATTCCTAGATGTTCTGGCTAGTCTTATACCAACTTGACACAGGTAGGAGTTATCTGAGAAAAGGGAATCTCAAATGAGAAAAGGTTTCCACAAGATCTGGCTGTAAGGCATTTTCTTAATAGTGATTGATGGGAGAGGGCCTAGCCTACTGTGGGTGATACTATCTTTGGAATGGTGTGTCTGGGTTCAATAAGAAAGCAGACTGAACAAACCATGAAGAGCAAGTCAATAAGCAACACTTGTCCATGGCCTCTGCATCAGATCCTGCCTCCAGGTTCCTGTCCTGACTTCGGTGATGAACTCCCTTCTCCCCAGATTGCTTTGGTCATGGTGTTTCATCACATCAGTGGTAACCCTCACTAAGACGGTAACCTTTATTTGGTTTTGTTTTAAATTACACTATGAGTCAAGCCCAGGGCCTTATACAGGCTACGCAAGTACTCCACTACTAAATTGTGTCTCTAGCCTCAAATAATTGGATCTTTAAAGCTTGGCAAAAGAGGACTCAAAATTCAAATCTTTATTTTGCAACCCTGGTTAAATTCAAGGCAGAATGTCAGAGCCAGACAGCAAGAAGACATTTACTAGGAGTACAAATCAACAGTCTAGACTTGGAATTACAAATACATGAACACAAAAAGCAATGAGCAAGCAGGTAATGTGAAACAAATCTGGGGCAGTAGGTTGACCACATGGCTAATAAGACTATTATAGAGAATGTGGATCCCTTTCTTGGAGATAGTTATCAGGTCCCATTGGTGTAATTGGTGGAGTGTAGTGGACACATGAAAAAGTTACTTTGCTCAATTTGGCACCCGTTCCCCATTTAACTCAAAGGAGACATTTACAATCTGTAACATGACCAGCAGATGCTGATGTGTCAGAGAACTTTGATCTACTGAAAATGTTGAAAGAACACAGACAGAAATCTACGTGAGGTATCGGGGAAGAGGAAAAAAAAAACCTTAAGAGCTGTCTTCAAATATCAAAACGACTGTCAAATGATGTTATGGGGCTTAATTTCACTCTGTGTTATTCCAGGGAGCAAAGAAAGAGCATATTGCAGGCCAAAGAAACAATCTCGTAATAACATCTCAATCTGTAAGAAGGACTGTGTGGTGAGATTCGCATGATCTGCACTGGGGGTTTCAGCTAAGGCTGGCTGCAATCTATGGTGTGATGTACTCAGTGCACTTTTGTTTTGGCTGCTCTCTAGGGTCCTTGACAACTCTCAAGGTTTATGACAGCATTAGAAATTTGTCTTTATTTTTAAGTACATTATATGCTTAAATGTTTATGTTCAATCCTCTTATTTCATAGATACCAATAAACAGTTTTCAGTGGAAGAATAATTTTTCTGCCCACAGGACATTTTGAAGAAGCTAGTCAACCCTGAAAAATTGCTGATTTACCATCTTAGAGGCTTCTTTATTCCATAGTAATTTATTGCACACAATTATGATGTATAATATATCTGGCTTATTAAGCATGAAGAAGCCATGTTTCGGCACAATTATGGATACGCTTTCTACCTTATAAAGCTTACTGTTCATGGTTAAGGTTACTATGGTAACCACAACTCAATTCTTTGAGACTATAAATTACTTTTTATTCCTATATGTTAAGTTATATTCTTTATGTCTATACAATATCTACTCAAAATCACAACTGCAGTCTTTCCTGTAAAGATAATAAATCAAATAGATTAAAAATAGGTCCCTCGGTGGTTATGAAAGCAACCATTTGAAGTAGTCAATATAAGCAAAAATAGAAGAATTAAGACTTTATGAGACAGGCAAAGAGGCATAGTAGGTTATAACATGTATTGTAGCAAAACAGGAAGAGCTAATAAATCAGAAGTAGTGTGTTTCAGGTCTATTGTACTTGCTGGGGAGCACTGTGGATTAAAGGCCCAGGGAAGATGTAAAGTGTCTTGTGCTTCCTATGGCCACAGCAAATGTTCATTTTCTACTGATTTTAAATACACTTTTCAGAATTCTTCCCCAAACACTGCTATAGACAGTCTCTATTAGTGGAACTCAATTCTTTTTAATCTTAATTTATTTGAGGTATGCTTTACTTATCAGTGGAGAAAAGGCAATAGCCGCACCAATGAGCTTCTGCTGTTGTAGGGAAACATCTAAGGGCTTGTTTATACTACTTACTAGGCTTGGAGGTACAATGATTCTGTCATCGCTGATACCACGGAGGAATACAACTCTGTTTTACTAATAAGATTGGGGGTCATAAAACTTAAAAGGAGCTAGTTTGGGTACTTCATTAAAGAGTGGAACTTTACTGAGTTCTACATTCTCTACTTGTAAAGGTACATAATAATGTCTATAAATAATCTCTGAAGCAAGAGCTCTTAGGACATTTCATGGTACACGCCCTAGGCTGGCTAAGTGGTGAGAGACAACGGGAGCTCATGTTGTGAGAATCAGTGCTGATGATTAATGGGGCCTGCGCTGTGGAAGTCAGGTAATCTTCGTACTCAAATGTTCTTTGTAGTTTAATTGTACAACCAAAGGGAATGGGAAACTTAGAACATGTTCAGCCAATAATCAAATTTGGATTATTATAATTTGTTTTATTTCCTTGGCTGGATTGAAATTTCCCTGAGGCCAGAGATAACATTTAGCTTGACATCATGTCTGCAAAAAGAACCTTGCATTTGTAAGATTAAGAAAAATTAAAAAATGACTTTAGCTTAACATGCCTTAAAAAACTGCAGGTGAAAATAGAGGTTATTTCTGTTGGTTGGAAACTGTCATGACACGGGCTTAACATGAACATGATTTAATTTAGGTGCATAATAATAAAATACCACTGGTGAACTGGATAACCCCGAGAGTAGAGTGTCTGAAACCCATTTACATGGATTACTAGACAGATGTTATTTGTTCTATATTATTCTTCAATATTCCAAATTATAAATGTTGTGAAAATGATATACTAGCACATAATTTTTTTCCAATATGTTTCTTTAATACAACATGTATTAACAAGCACCTCCTTTGTAATGACTACTATGTTGCTTGTAAATATATGTTCTTAAATATTGGTTAGTAATAGCCATAGCAAAATTAATAGCAACAATAGTAAGTATAGTAACAAAACTATATAGGTTATACTAGTGTATACTATCAGATTGGAAAAGATGTAAGAGTGATTGGGCGATAATGTCTAATGTGTTGATGAGGGGAAATTCAAGTGGAACACAGTGATGATTCAGAAATGATAATGCTTCTGAGAGAGATGTCTCAATTGTAAGGAGCACAGTTGGGAAGAGAAAGAGATGTATTTGCCTGAAAAGTGTATCTATTAAAAATGCTAGAAGGGGTTTCTAGTTTCTAAAGATTACATCTAGAGACAAGACTTTTCTTAAGGTAGCAGCAGTTCACTGCACAGGATTCAGCAGGGACCAGAGAAGAGAGGCATGAAGAAGGCAGAGGACACCATAGCACACAAACCTCATGGTTGATGCAGTTTTAGTTTACGACACACTTCTCACCAACAGGTAGCATTGTAGAGTTTCCCCATGCGTCACAATAATCTAAAATAACATTGCTTTTTGTCTTCTTTATACAATCACATACGTAAGTAAATCACCTACATTTCTAGCCAGGAAGGCAAAACTTCTTTAAGAATCAGCATTGTTTATTTTTGTTGTTGTTCATTTTTTTGTATTCACACTCTGATACAAACTTATGAGTTTGTTTGGATAAATTCTCTCAAGGCTATTCAATGCTCATAAGCATGTGTAGGTACATAGCTCATAAGCATGTGTAGGTACATATCTATTGCCTATTCTATTTCTTCAGTGATAAAATTATCTGACTTAAGATTTGACATTAAGGTATATAGTATCCATCATGTCTATATTTTATGTTGTAAGATAAGTATGAATGTATATATTGTGAATTAGTACATATACTGAAAATTCTAAAAAATATCTCTAGCTAAATTAAGTTACTATCCTTCACAGATCTAGTTGAGAATTAACAAAGTTTGTCCTCTTTGTAATTTCACTCTTTGTGTGCATGACATCTTGTAACATGTATCTTATTTGATAGAACGTGATTGCAATTAGGTTTCTAATGGTCAAGATACAGATTTGGAACTCTGAAGCAGTATCTCCTAGCCAAACACTAGTTGCTGTTAAACAATAGCGTCTGAAAGGACACGCTGGATGAAAATGATGAGCTCTGGAGAGGGAAATGATTGAGAACAAAGCAAGAAGACAGAAACAGGAAGACCCCACTCTGAAGCCTGTTACCTCATATGCTCTCCCTAAAAAAATTAATGCAACACAAGAAAATAGACACTGAAGTCATGAGTATCGTTGTGAATATTACAGTGTAACTTGATTAAATACAACCACAATATATCCAACAATACTATTAATACTGTTTCTTTTCAACTCATCCCTCCATCCAGTTTAGATTATTTTCTCAAGTCACAGACTCGCATCTAGCTGTTTTGGATTTGTAAAATACCTGGTAAATCTCTAAACCATTGTGAAGTTTGTCTTTCTGTTCTATTTAGTTTGTCTAAATTTCTCAGGCAGGTAGATATTAAACCTAGAAGCCAAAGCTCTACCTAATCCTTTCTATCTTACTAATTTTCTTTCCTCTACTCTATTAATATTGCAGTTGTGAAAGAAAATTGGGACACTCAAAAAAAAAACCCAAAATCCAAGAATGATAATAATTATAACATAGTATAATAATACATATATTAATATCAGAACATGTAATATTATGACATTATTATATGATACTATATATTAATAATGTAATTATATATGAATGATAAAAATAAAGAAGAAGAAAGTTAGAAAACAAGTCTCAACTTTTGGTGCAGATGTGAATAGACCCACTGATGCAGAGAAGGAGGGAGGGAGGAAGCAGAGAGAGCAAGAGTAATTGTGTAGATATTTTGTGTCACAGTGGTGAAGTTCATCTGGTCACATTTCTTATGTTGCTTTGTTTCACTTTAAAACTCCTTTGCTTTTCCACTTAGAAGTAAAGGCTGAGCACAAGCTGGAACAGGGACTTCTTTTCAGCCTTTCTCAGCCTTCCCATTCCCAGGCTTGCATCGCCTTGCCCTCCTCCAGGCGGGAACTATTTGCAGCAGTGTTTCATGCTTTGTGTTCTCTAATTGCTACCCATCTGTTTCCATTAACTCTCAGAGCCAGTTGTCTGATTTAAATATCGTGTTCCTTTTTCTAAACACTTCAAACCAAATTCTAACCTCATATATGTGCATAGCATTTCTAAAGAACTCTGTATCCAAGGAGAACATCACTGCCTACTTTTTAAATAGTTTTTTTTTAAGATTATAATTTAATTACATTATTTTCTCTTTCCAAGGCTTTTCTTTTACCCCATCTTTCTCTCTTTCAAGTTCATGGCCTTTCTTTAGACACACACACACACACACACACACACACACACACACACACACACACACATCTCCCACTTGGTTCATATAATGTTGTTTGTGTTTTTATTTTCAGGATGATCCTTGGTATTGAATAACCAATTGGCATATTCTTCCCCAGGGAAGTTCACTATCCCCAACAAGTGCTAGTTGCCTGTCTGTCTTTGGGGGAGATTGAAACCTTCTTGGTTTTAACTTGCCAATTGGTGTTGCCTTTGCCCAGCTCACATTTAGGCAATTATGTTGTTGAGACTTCATGAGTGTAGCTTCTGACATTTTAGGTGACCCAGTCTTACAGCAAACTTCCTTTTATGACCTTTCCATCCCATTCTTGCACAATAATCCCTGAGCTTAGGGTAAGAAGATGCACTGTAGATGTTTCAGTGGTGACTAGGCTCATTTCCTACTCTGTAAAGAAGGTGACTCACCCCTCCTCACAGTTATACAGTTATCACTTTGGTAGGATGATAGTAATGGAATGCTGACCTCACCTTTTGGAGTATGTTTCATAACTTAATGAGTATTTTCACTGTGAGTTAACTTCAGTGTTACCATTTGTCTTAGTTAGGGTTTTACTTCTGTGAACAGACACCATGACCAGTGCAAGTCTTATAAAAGTCAACATTTTATTGGGACTGGCTTACAGGTTCAGAGGTCCTTTATCATCAAGGTAGGAGCACAGCAGTTTCCATGAGGAGCTGAGAGTTCTACATCTTTATCTGAAGGCTGCTAGTGAAAGACTGACTTCCAGGCAGCTAGGGTGAGGGTCTTAAGCCCACATCCACAGTGACACACCTACTTCAACAAGGCCACACCTTCTAATAGTGCCACTCCTTGGGACAAGCCTATACAAACCATCACATTCCACTCCCTGGCTCTCATAGGCTTGTCCAAACATGAGTCTATGGGGGCCATACCTAAACATAGCATAATGCAAAATACATTTAGTCCAACTTTAAAAGTCCCTGTATTCTATAGCAGTCCCAATAGTATTAAAAGTTCAAAGGTCAAGGTCTTTTCTGAGATTCATTCAATCACTTAACTGTAATCCCCAAAGCAATACAGGAAACCAGCTGGGCAAACTCCAAACTCTGCCTCTCCGTATCTGATGTCAAAGTGATCTTCAGATCTCCAACTCCTTTTTAATCGTTGTTGACTGCAACAAACTTCTTTCTCTAGGGCTGGTTCCACTCCCTGTTAGCAGCTTTCCTCAGCAGATAGCCCACGGCTCTGGCATCTCCAACATCTTGGCATCTCCAAGGCAACTTCAATGTTACAACTTCTTGTTTCAGTGTCTGGGATCCACACATGATCTTCTGGACTCCTCCAAAGGGCTGGCATCACTTCTCCAGCTCTGTCCTCTGTAGCTCAGGTTGATCCACTCCACTGTTGCTGCTGTTCTTGGTGATCATCCCATGGTACTGGCATTTCCAATATGCTGGGATCTTCTGCTGCAACTAGGCTTCACCAATAACCTCCCATAGGCTCTCTTCATGGTGCCAAGCCTCAATTCCTTTGCATGGCCCCTTCAGTCCTGGCTATCAATTGCAACTGAGGCTGAACCTTCACCAATGGCCTTCCCTGGCTTCTCACAGTGCCAAGGCTTAGCTATTCTTCATGACCCCTTCATGCCTTCAAAACCAGTATACCTGGGTGATTCTTACACATTACCAAGTCCAGTCACAGCACGAGGTACAACTTTGGCTATCTCTGGAACACAGATTCTTTGTGCTCTCAGAAAACACTTCTCAGAAGATTTCACCTCAGTGATGTTAGTCTCTTCTTAATCATAGCTGATTTCTTAGCTACAGTTTTAAACAGCATCAGTTGTTCCAGTAGTCCCTTCTATTTTTCACTCTAAAGCCAGATCCACACGACTGAAAATGCAGAGTTCTGCTGCTTGCTGCGGCTAGAACATGGCCCGCCTCCTTATTCTGAAATTCTTCTCCACTCAAACCATTTAGGCTAAGTCTGCACAGTTCAAATCATACTCAGCAACAAAGTCTTCCGTATTCCTTTTAGGATAGTCCATTAAGCCCAACTTAAAGCATTCCACTGCTTTCCAAAGTCCCAAAATCCAATTTCCACAAAGAAGAGCTTGGTCAGGCCTATCAAGCAGTACCCCAGTTCTGTCTTAGGGTTTTACTGCTGTGATCAGACACCATGACCAATGCAAGTCTTATAAAAGTCAACATTTAATTGGGACTGGCTTACAGGTTCAGAGGTTTAGTCCATTATCATCAAGATGGGAGCATAGCAGTTTCCAGGCAGGCATGGTGCAGGAGGAGCTGGGAGTTCTACATCTTTATCTGAAGGCTGATAGTGGAAGACTGACTTCCAGGCAGCTAGGTTGAGGGTCTTAAGACCACACCCACAGTGACACACCTATTCCAACAAGGCCACACCTTCTAATAGTACCACTCCTTGGGACTAGCATATACAAACCATCACACCACTTCACTGCATTTCTTCTGAGATTTTTTTTTTAATTTAGATTTGTGATGTAACAAAACCAGTAGTAGTTGAAGCAAGTTCAGCAGTCTACACTTTTCTTAGGAATCCAAAACAATATTTTAACAACCCTAGTCTTTAAATTCATCCTTTTGCATATAAAACAAAGGACTCAATAGGGTGTGATGCATAACACCATATTTTATCATTACTGTGATAGAAGTGATAACTTGTTTTCCCAGAGCTAACTTACTAAGTGCATAGCATGATCTCCATACCATGCTTAAGCAAATATTTGTATTGTTCTGACCACTGTTTATTTATCCCAAACTCAAATATAAGTTCCAAAAGTAACTCCAGAATGTTACTTCTCTGCTTGGCAGCTAGCATCTGTCTTCAGTACTCCTGGGTATCTCTTTAGTTTGGGAAAAGCCACAGGAAAAACAGCTTTCCTCACATTTTCCTCAGCTCCTAGAATCTTGTTTTTAAAGCCTTTTTCTATATTTCATCACAGATGTGTCCTTTCCTTCTCCACTACGTATCATTTCCATCCATTCTTATTGTTATCTCTCCTACACATCTGCTTTTAATTTTTAAGTATTTCCTGCATAAGTATTGTGTTCACATCATTTCTACCACTCCTTCTCCTCCAACAATTCCTCCCATGTTTTCCACACTTTCTTTCAAATTTATGACCTAGTCTTCCTTAGTTATTATTATTACACATTCACATAACCACACGCATGCATACACACATAACTATATGCATGCACATGCAGGTATAGATATACACACACATTTATGTACAAATGAACAAAATCTGGAATCCCTCTCCCTTTTCAGTAAAGTGTTTGAATCACTAGCTCGAGCAGACAGGCAAACAGAGGAGATAAAACTGATATTAGCAGGAAAAGAAGTTAAATTACTCCTATTTGCAGATGGTATTATATTATACACAGGGGATCCTAAAACCTCCACTAGAACACTTCTAGAAATGATTAACAATTTCAGTAAAGTGGTAAGATACAAAGTCAAATTGCAAAAATAAGTAGTCTTTCTATATTCAACAAGAAATTTACAGAGATGCATTGTATGCACACTATTTATTTCTCCCTTTGCTCCTTTCCTCATGGAGCTCCATTGCAGTACAGCATCTGTGGGTCAGCTTTGCCAGAGATATACAGCCAAAATCCAGCTCATACCCAAAGCCCTCTGATAGCTCACCTTTTCCTATGTTACATCATCTTCGGTCTTCGGCCTTTGCTATTCACAGAGCTAGTAAGAACATTTCCACCTCTGGTCTTTGTTTCCCACTTTCTAGCCTCCTTCTTTACTCCTGTGTGTGTGTGTGTGTGGTTGTTCTATAGTTGTTTCTTCAACCAAGAACATAATCTGCAAGGAAAGGGAATTAGGAATTAGGGTCTCACAGTCTTTTATGCACTCCCGTATACAGGGAGTGGTCAGAAATGTCTAGGAATTTATCTAAAAAAAACAAACAAACAAAAAATAACCAACCACCTTCTTTTATGATAAGAGTCTTATTTGCCATGACTGAATTTTTATACACCCTAGAATTAACTATAATGATGTGCTCAGGATCCACTTATGGGATTGCTTTATAAATGAGACTGTTATGTAGATGGGAAGTTTTGGTATTTTATTAAATAAATTCTCTGGATAGTGTCCAAAATGATTCCTCCCTATAATAAGATTTATTCCCAAATCAATACTATTACAGCAACCATACCTAACCCTCTGAGCCCCGTGTCCCTCCTGAAGTGTTTAGATTTGATTTGCAGATTACTGCTCTAGTTCTGCTTAGCTAAAGGCTGGTAATAAAAAGGGAGTCTCAGTAGAAGTTTGGTATGTTACATAGTCAAGCCCACAGTACCAGAAACTAATATGTGAAATTCCTATCCAGTTATTATATCTAATAATACTTACACTCCAACCTCTATGCCATTCTATGGTTTTTTTTTCTGAACTTTTTCCTTTCCTGGTGTTGAGTCCCTCTTCCTGTTTATGAATTGCCACTTCCTAACATCTGTTTTTATTATTTTGGGTATTTTTAAGTATGTTAGTATTTGTTTCTACACATTTTGTGTCTTTATCTTTAATTGATCTTGGTAGTAGACCATTCTGTATTATGCTAATTTTCTTCTCAGTGCACGTGTGTGTGTGTGTGTGTGTGAAAGAGAGAGAGAGAGAGAGAGAGAGAGAGAGAGAGAGAGAGAGAGAGAGAGAGAGAGAGAGAATGAATCAGACTGTGTTCAAACACCTGTCCTGAGTGGAGACCAGTTGAACTGGGAACTTATATTGTATTGGAAAACCACATGGGCTTTTTCCTGCTCTGTCTCTCCCTTCCTAACCCCTCAGTATCTTCCAATCTAGCATTCTCCAAGTTCCTTCTCTTTTCTTTCAGTCAGACACCTATGGTAATTTTCTCACTTTTCCGTCTTGAATTTTGAGTCAGGTCCATTATAAGCCTCAGTGAATTTTCTGATACTTTTGGCATCTGGTTTAATTGGTTTGACAAGAATTAATCTTGGGACTTACTTTTGATGGGTTTTTTTTATGTAATTATTTTTGGCTTGGGCTTAAGTCTTGGTTTTCCTGGCAGTCAGTGCCTGAGAAGGAGTGCTTGGTTACAAATGTCAAAGTCCTTCCAGAGTGCACTCACACCATTAGACAAGGAGACGATGCAAACTGATTTGGGGCCTTCTCTTCACTTGTGAATCAGCTCTCATTTCTGATAATGTAAGAAAGTAGTTAAGGGATCAGGGCCAAAGCACTTATAGATATTTTAGTACTTGTTCATCCATTTCTGCTGCTTTAGATAATCTGGCCTTGTATTGTGAAAGTCTAGTTTAAAAAATAATGTATGAGCCGGTGAGACGTCAGTAAAGGCATTTGCCTGTAAGGCTGATGATCCGCGTTCTTCAGCCCCTAGACTTCAGCCTGTGTGGACTTGCACAGCTTTTCTTTAATGAGCTTCCCGCCTTCAGGCCTGCACGGTGGCTGCATCGTTGACTCTGTTCTGAGGTCTCCAGCTCCATGGGCTGAATAACCACTGGTTTCTTCTCCACTCAACCCTCTGAACATCTGAACCACCCTATGAAAATCCCTATGAACATTTTCACTGTTTTTCTTCCTATAGAGGTCTCTGACTAAAGCAGGCGGGCCTCTTGTATTTCTAGTTCACTAAGGAGGTAGGACCTCCTTGGCATGGTTTTGACTTATGTAGAGTTATTTTTACTGACCTTTGCCACTGTGGGATCATAGAGTTGTTCTAAGGCCTGTGGTACATCTCTAGGGTGGAGGTGGTGCCAATCATCGTGCTTATTATATCAGAGAAGCTCTGTTTTATGATGATCCACAGGAGAGATGCCCTGCAAATTTCCAAACAATAAATACTATCACCCTGGTGAGCTGGCCATACTGTGTATCATGAGACATTCATGCGTTTCCTTACTGATAAATTATTACCTATGTTCTATACTTGCCCCGAGCAGTATGCCTTCAAACTTTCTCTTATATTTTATCTTGTATTTCTGCAATATCTTTTCTCTTTGCTTCAATTTACTTGATCAAATCTGATTGGTATGACATATTTATAGGATATTGTGATTCTGTTTTGGAGGGAAAGAGAACAGTAAAAAAATAAATAAGATAGTAAGATCACCTTGTCTGTTGTACATATAAGGAATGTTGCAAATTGCGGTGTTGTTGGGAGCACAGCACAAAAGGCCTCTTACCCACAAGCATGCAAGGAAACTAGGAATGTTAATCACTCAGGGCTATCTCCTCAAAGGAGGAAATACCTGTTCTTCCACCCAGAAGGCTGAGAATTGGAACTGATTAACAGTCTGGTGATCTTTATCTGATGGGCCAGGCCATATCAACCAGGACCAGAGGTGGCTAGTAATCTAAATGACCTTTACAGCAGGGGAATTCCCCAAACTACCAGAAGCAGGACTAGAGTCACCAAATAATCCAACCCTTATGTTATTTGTATACTCAGAGGCTTCTCCAAGCTTCCTTAACCAGGGCCAGAGATGGCTAATGTCCCAAATAACCTCTGCCCCATTGGCCTGACCAACACCAGGCCAGATCTTTCCATGGACCCTTAAGCTAGGTCAGGTAGCCTATCTTTTGAACCCATCTTTTTGGAAAAAAATGACATATATCCTAAGTTGAGTTTCGATGTAATTATGCTTTCTTGCATACCAGGGATTGTATTATACCAGAAGATACTTTCCAAATTGTACTGTGTTTTAAATATGCTGGCAATGAACCGCCTGGCATTAAACGCTCTAAGTCTGATCCAGATTGATGAAGTCAGTCTGAATCGAGTTTTCTTTCTTACCTCTATGTTTTTTTGCTCTGGATTCCTGCAAGTTCCTTCTCACAGTGCAGTAGAAATGAAGACAGAGCACTTGAAAAAAATCACCAAGAGTATAGTGGGTTTTTTTTGTTACATTTTTATTATTTCAATTTTTCTTATATACAATATATTTTGAACATACTCTTACCCCTTTACCATGTTCTCCCAGATCCTTCCCACCTCCTCCTACCCATCAAACTTTACCCTTGCTCCCCCCTTACTCCCTCTCTTAATAGACAAAAACACAAAATAAACATACAGGAAAACAAACCAAGACCGCACACGAATACACACACACACACACACACACACACACACACACACACACACACACACACACACATCATGGAGTCCATTTCCTGTTAGTCAACTACTCCTGAGCATGAGGCCTGCCTTGGCATACCCTGTCATTTTATTGTAGGAATTCTTTCCCTCCCAGCAGTTATTGATTGGTGATAATTTCGTCACTAGTGGTAAGGAGTTTTTGTCCACCTCCCAATCTCCATACCGGGATCTTCACTTTCTTGAATTTGTGCTGGTCTTATCTGTACTACCACACTCTCAATGAGTTCACATGTGCGTCATCCCTGTAGTGTCTGGATGCTGTTTCCTTGGAGTCATTTGCCACCTCAGGCTCTTACAATCTTTCTTCCTACTCTCCCATGTAAATCTCTGAGCCTTGGGGAAAAGGAGGTTAATAAAAGCATCCTGTTTAGGACTATGTGCCCCAGAGCCTTTCAATCTCATTGCATTGTCCATTTGTGGGTTCCTGGGTTAATTCTTTTATATTTCAAAATAAGTTTCCCTGATGAAGATGGAGCCAGGCACTGATCTGTGGGTACAGAAGAATGTCATTGGGAGTCATTTCATTGGAAGTCAGTTCATTTAACAGGGTAATAGTGTTAGGTTGTTCCCTAACCCTCAGGTCAGTGACCTATCTAGTTCCAGTTTTATGGCTACTTAAGCAGTGGCTGATACGTGTTTAATCTAATGAAGTGGAACTTAAATCTAATATTAATCAGAGTACTAAAACCTAGTTGGTTACTCTCATAACATTTGTGCCACTATGGTATCAGCCTATCTTACAGACAGGTTACTATTGTAGATTGCATGGTTCAGAGACAGAAGTTATTGATGGTTGTCTTTCTCCTTCCATAGTATGTATAGTACTTTCCAGGACCAGGAATGATAGTGTGCAGAGGTGAAACTTCTTGTTGGGCATCAAGCTCAATTTATATTTGACTGTACAAACAAGTAGTATCTTCAGCAATAGCTTGAAATTTTGGGTGGGGAGGTTCTTTGAGACCCCTTTGCCCTACAACTCAACAAGATGTAATCTATTCCTAGTACTGAGGTTTTTACTTGGTAGCATATGTTGTCTGTTTGGGACACTCTTTTTCCCTATTCTCTGGTAACTATTTTTAAAATTTCAACTCATCATTAATCAAAATATTTTAACATACAAGTATAAGGGCCTGTATTCTTTTGTATATTAAAATGTATAAATACTTGAAAATTTATTTTCTATACATGTTAATTCTCTACATAAGAATATTATTTTAAAAACACAACTATTTTTTAAACTGAATGGTTTTAGTTCCTTTATCAAAGATCAAGTGACCATAGTTGTGTGGCTTCATTTCTGGGTTTTCAATTCTATTCCATTGGTCTACCTGCCTGTCATTGTACCAATACCATGCAGTTTTTATCACTATTGCTCTGTAGTATAGCTTGAGGTCAGGGATGGTGATTCCGCCAGAGATTCTTTCATTGTTGAAAATAGTTTTTGCTATCCTGGGTATTTTGTTATTCCAGATAAATTTGGAAATTGCTCTAACTCTATGAAGAATTGAATTAGAGTTTTGATGGGGATTGCATTGAATCTGTATATTGCTTTGGGCAAGATGGCCATTTTTACTATATTATTACTGCCAATCCATGAGCATGGGAGATCTTTCCATTTTCTGAGATCTTCAATTTCCTTTTTCAGGGACTTGAAGTTCTTGTCATACAGATCTTTCACTTGCTTGGTTAGAGTCACACCAAAGTATTTCATATTATTTGTGACTATTGTGAAGGGTGTTGTTTCTTTCTCATCCTGTTTATCCATTGAGTAGAGGAAGGCCACTGATTTGTTTGAGATAATTTTATATCCAGCCACCTTGCTGAAGTTATCAGCTTTAGGAGTTCTCTGGTGGAATTTTTGTGGTCACTTAAGTATATGATTATATCATCTACATGCAGTACTAATATCATTCCAATAAAAACTAGGATGGGGATATATGTCAGTTATAGAATGGTCAATTACATATGAACGGTCCTGGTTTTGATCCCCAGCACTGCAAAAACAAAACAAAGTAAAAAATATTTATTATTTTTGCTCTTTTGATACTTAAGCCATAGGTAGCTTTCAAACTATTATTATCTATTATTATTCAATTATTCTTATAAATAATTCACTTGGGCTTATTTGAAATTTATTGTTTAGGAATATTGTATAATTTTGTATTTGCAAAATTTAAAAATTTATAAAGTCCATTTATTCCCACACTGTTCAGCATCATGCACATATTCTCTAATTAATATTGCATGCTGCAGACAGTTTGAAATTCATCCAGATATCCTTGTGGCCTCCTGCATTGCTTCTGGTGTGGAATATTTACAGCCATATGTATGTAACTAGAAATCTTCTCCTAAATCTAAATCGTTAAGTGTTAGCAACACCACAGCTGAAGCAGCTTTTAATAGAAAATCCAGACAGAGAAATAATCTGCTAGCTTCCTAAAGGAAAACTGTAAATGGCATAGGATATTTGTTCCCACATGGCTTTACTGACGAGAGAAGGGACCACTTTTACTGAGTTGTGTAATGGATGCATCAGTGCAAAAAATGAGCTCAAGTTATTTGCTATGTGAAAACAACCACCCTTCAATTCACCATATTAGTAATGGGAAACATGTTATTTATATAGACTGCAATGTGCGTGCATGTGTTTGCCTATTTGCATGTGTTTGTGTATAAGTGAAGGATGTCTTAGCTTTGCATATGCAAAAAAAAAGCATGTGAGGTGATAGGACAACACTGGGTGTGTGCCCTTGCCTTCTATCATGCTTAAGACAGGGCTTTTCTCTTTGCCATTGCATATACTAGGTTTGTTGATACACGAGCCTCTGGGATTCTCCTATACCTGCTTCTCATCTTCCTGCAGGAGCTCTGGTATTAAGCTATATAATACTGTGCTTGGCTTTATGTGATTCATGTTTAAATTTAAAATAATAACATCTTGAGAGGTGAATGGAATAACATTAGAAACATCAGTGTTGAGCCCTTTGCAGTTTGAAGTACTTGCTAATGTTATTTTGTCTACTTCTCACAATGTTATTGTTTCAAATTTAAAACTGAAGGAAACAGTAAGAAACCCATCCAAAGGCAGATAACCTGTCGGTGGAGTAGAGGAGGTGTGAAAAAGGCATCTGGCTTCTGGATTCTACTCTTAATCTACATTGTGTATTTACTGTACTAACCAGGATTGCTCAGGAGCATCAATAATCTGTTGCTAAATAAAGTTTACTGTGTGATGGAATCTGTCTATCTATCTATCTGTCTATCTGTCTGTCTGTCTGTCTGTCTATCCATCTGTCCGTCCGTCCGTCCGTCCGTCCGTCCGTCCGTCCGTCCGTCCGTCCGTCCGTCCGTCCGTCCGTCCATCCATCCATCCATCTACCTATCTGTCTGTCTGTCTGTCTATCTGTCTATCTGTCTGTCTGTCTGTCTATCTATCTATCTATCTATCTATCTATCTATCTATCTATCCATCCATATAAATATGTTCATGTAGAGTTTTGATAATGTTTCATAATTCAAGCAATTAGCATAAGGCCTAATTGTTTTGGTTGTAAAATTTGTATCATGTGTCCTATATGGAACATATCTTCCAGTCAAGACTATGTAACGTGAAAGCTCTCCTGTTGTGCTTCACTGTGGTTCCCTCATTGAAGGAGCAGCTACTCCCAAATTAACGCATGTGTTTAGAGCAGTTCCCCTTGATTTCATTAATAACAGCTTAACAGAAAAACACCATTTAAAAATCCATCCATATCCAAAGCACCACCCATAGAGTTCTTTTTTAAACACAACCCTTTTGAAAACCACCTACTTCATTTTTAGGGTGAATGGATATCGATATTGCTCAAAGGATTAGAAGGTACAAGGTCTTAGTAACTGACCACAAATGGACTCACTGTTAGAATAGCAACAACTTTCAGGCTTACCCATCTTATAGAAGTGCTCAATGAGAATGTCAAATTTTATATATGGAGTTGATGTTGCATTTCTTTAATGAACACCGGTGTTCCTCAGTCCAGGGCAGCTTTCCTACCGTCCCAGGTAACACCAATCATCCCACATCAGAATTGATTGAAGCAGAGCTTGACACTGAGCACATTAGTAGCTCCCTACTTAGTATTAATCTGTACTTGGAGGCTGAAAACAATCAATCTACTTGGGACTCATATTTAAAAGAACTGATTGTTTTCTGAGTCCCAACGGTCTGTAACATGTTTTAAAGGAAATCACTTTTTGAGGTGCATTTTGCTTTCTTTGATTGACGTGTGTACAAGCCTCTTGTTCTCCAGAAATGTCCCCAAGATGAAAATTTTAAAATCACAAACAATTTTTATTTTAAAATAATTATAGAACCATGGAAATTGCAGAGAAGTGCTGTGCCATACTTTTGCCTCAGTTTTTTCCTATGAAGTGTCTTATGTAACTATAATAAAATGTAAAAGAGCAGGAATTGAACAGTCGTCTGTCTAAGTTTGTGCTGTTTTGAAATGTGTAGGAGTATGTAACCATCAGTATAATCAAAACAATAAAGAGATTTTCCCTAATCTCTACAGCCACACTCAACTCCCTACCCCACAATACCCTAACTCTTGGCAATCATTAATTTGTTTTCCATCCCTATAAATTGGTCATTACAAGAAAGATACTTAAATGGACTCACTTCGTTAGTCTTTTCTGAGATTGTTTGACTTGTTTCATTTCAATGTCCTTGAGATCCATCTAATCTGTGCCTGTCAATAGTTCATTCTCTTTTATTGCTGAGTAGCATTCCAGCTAAGGCTATTATGAATAAATAATAATAATAATAGTTTGTTTCTCTGGGACAAATGCCCAGAAGTGCAACTGATGCATTGTCCAATATCTGTTCAATTATCTTAAGAAATAGAACTCTTTTCCAGTGTGTCCGCCATGTTCTCATCAGCAACATGTAAAAGATGAAGTTTCTCTGTATCCTTGCTAGTATTCAATATGGTCACGTTATAACTGCCATTTTAAATTTCAGGATGTTTATCTCATGGTAGTCTTCATTTGGAGTATCTCAGTAGAGGTGCCTTTCTCCCATGATTACTTGCTATGTGTCCTCTTGAGGAAATGGTATTTTCCTGCCTTTCCTCACATTTTGTAATTAGATTATTTTTACTGCTGAGTTTTAAGTGAGCTTGGTGAACATTTGTCTGTTTGCAAATATCTCCTCATGAATTGTGTCTTTTCATTCTTTTAACAGGATCTCTGACAGAGTGAAAAACATTTAATTTCAATAATGTACAATTAATTGAATAATTTACAATTAATTAATTTGCATCTCTGGAATTTGTTTTTTTGGACCAAGTCCACAAAATGTTAATCAATTTCCATACTCTGGAAATGTTCCTGAGGACTATCTTATAAACAGGTTTTATAGTTTTCAATTTAAACCTTGGATTCATTTTCAGTTGATTTGTGTAACCTGAGCTTAGGTCAAGACCTTGTATTTTTACCTATAGACGCCCATTTGCATTGAGATCTTGGTTCATTGAATTATTGGCTCGATGATTAAAGCATAGATACTTGTTAGACTTCTGATGGATCCCAGGCTGGAAGTGTGTCACATAATCTTACTGTACCTAGTGGCCTCTGCAGGTCTTCCTGGTAAAAGCCTTGTCAATAAAACCACATTTTAAGAGCCTGACTCTCTGAGATGTGGCCTCTGGATCCACTTCACAGAGAGCAGGTGAGCTTTGCTACCTTGGGTTTAGGTAGAAGTTCAAGGTCTTATTTACCTGCCTTATTCTCACATGATACCACTAAGGGGCCCCTTTTAACTGGCTGATAGGGATGCAAGCCTCCTCACTCAGCCTTTTCTTTTATCATCCTGGAGGGAAGGGATACAAGGTATTTTGTAGGCTGCCAAAATTCCATGATATTGGACCCTATGCCCACCTTTTCTGGTTAGGTGAGAGTACACAGTTTTTGGTGTTGTTTGATGAGAGTAGGGTGGTTGTTATCAACGTTTTCTGTTTGGCTATGTTTGCTGTTTCCCAGCCTTTCACCATGAGAAGGCAGGCTTCCTTCCCCTCTGCCTCTTCCTCTTCCTCTCCCTCCTCTTCCTCCTCCTTTATTTTTCCTTCTTCCTCCTCCTTCATTTTCTTCCCATTCTTCTCCTCCTCTCTTCCTCCTTTTCCTTCTCTCCCTTTCTCTTTCTTTTCTTCTTGTCTGTGTCTTTCCATTAATATTTTCAGATTTCTGGTTTCTTCTTCTTCTTCTTCTTCTTCTTCTTCTTCTTCTTCTTCTTCTTCTTCTTCTTCTTCTTCTTCTTCTTCTTCTTTTTCACAATATGGAATGTATAGGACAAAAGGAAAATCCAGAGCCCACTGCCATGGCAATCCTTTAGATTTGAGTTCTCTGTTTTGCCTGCTTTCTTGTTTCTGCCTTCAGAATCTTTGCCCAGGACTTGAGTTATACCACAGGATTCCCGACTGAAGGGTAAAACACATGTATTGTTTCAACTCCTAAAAGCAATGTAAAAGTTAATCTTTATATACCACTTCATTATAAAATACATAGGAACAATGCCTAAATCTACATGTGATTTTGGGAAATAAACAGAAAATAAAATTTACTTCTGTGTGTAATAATGGTAACAGATTTTTGGTAATTCTATATTTTATGATATTTAAAATTCACAGCAAAACTTTATGAGGAACACTCTTCTTCTTCCAGAAATTTGCCTCTGAGAGATTAGGGGTTTGACTTTGGTTACTTTGGTCTTACTAATGCGAGAATCTAAACTTTTTAACCACAGTGTAGTGGTGATACTTTGGAAGTAGTTGTAACTTAGCTCATGGGATGGGGATATAAGAAATGCCAAGAGACAACTGTTATTTTATAGAGAATGAGACACAATTCTTTCTCAGAAATGTTCAGCTGTGAAATGAGGACTGAATCTTAATTTATAATCTTTTAATTTGCTAATAATTTTATAGATATACAAACTTCTTAAGGAAATTGGCATTTGGAGTTCAAGATATAAGAACTGGGTGTCATCTGTGGTGCTCCATCTGCAACAATGTGAATAGCAGCTACAAAGCCAACTGGGAAAGAGATGAGCAGACTGTCAGAACTTCCATCTTTAATATTTATCACCAGATGTACATTCAAAAAACACCTGTTTCTGGACACATTTGTTGCATGAGTCATGGTGTAGCTCCCATGAGCCTGTGCAAACTAAAGCTGAAATGAAAACTGTGTGAAAGCCATTGCTCCTGTGCTTTGCTTTGGGATGTGGGTATGGGTGTGTGGGTACCACAGTGGAGTGGTAACTGATGCTCCAGTTGCTTAATGAGGTGACTATGCATTGAGTTCTTTGTCGAGTGGTGAACATAGGTGGTAGCGTCTGGTCTAAGCTCACTTATGTAATGCCTCTTGTGATTAGCCTCCAAGCCCGAGCTGATTGTTTTTATTCTATTGCTTTGCATTTGAGCCCGTTTATATTACTTTATGTTCTAAATTTGCTCGAATTTTTCTGAAAGGAAGAGCACATTGCCATGTGAAAAGATAATGAATTTATGCATCTGCTAAGCGCTCGTGTTCTCATACAGCATCTTCATATGTACCAGGAAAATAATTCAGACTTCCATAAAGTCCGTGCTTTCAACTATGTGTTCCCCTCTTCTGTCATCTTTCTTTAAATCTACATTGTTTAGACATCTTGCAAGGAATAAAAGTGATTTTAGGAGGCACTCAAATACATTTTACAATTCTCTGTCAAACATTAAAACTTTGCATGATGGGTGATAGATGCCTATGAGGACACCAACATAATGGTACTTATGGGATTCTCCGGGATGACAGCAGTGTCTCCACTAGTAAGCAGTACGTGTATATTTCATGGGTGAATGCTTCTTTTAAACTGGTTTTAATGATATCCTATGTAAAAAAGAAATGTGAGGTTATAAATGTATGCCCTGGATGAACTCCAGTTATAGAGACTTTGCCAGCTGAGGGTTGCTTAACAGAGACAGATTTCAGGCACCCGATGGTTGTCATTAGTGCTTTGTACAGGGTTTTCAGTACCAAATGAGGACCAACAACTAAAACTACTTGTTTTGAATGGATTTTTACATTTTAACAATTTTTCAAAATTAGTATACAAGGTATTGGAATATGATTGTGGCATTTTTGAACAAAGTGTGTTTTAGTAGATTCTCCTTCTCTCCATAAACATCCCAGCTAACGCTGATGCTCCTTGTATCCACCCCACCCTGTCTCCTTCCATCTTTCATGTCCCATTTTGCCCACTCCACCATCCTTCTTCAGCACTTTATTTGCTCTCTTTTGTAGTGGTTTAATCCTTATTCACATTTACATACAAGTATACACAAGACACATGTACAACACACACAAACACACACACATACACACACACATACACACACACACACACACATACACACACACACACACACACACACACACACACACACACACACACACACACATACACACACACACAAAATGAAACCAAACAAATCTACACTCTAATATCCACATAGGAGACAGAACATGATCAGCCAGATTTCTTCCACAGGCAGAAGATGATAGTAGTGGACATGTGATTTCCTATTGTGAACTGTGATAGTGCCCTCATTTAATTTTGGCAGTTATTATATCAGAGTTGATATAATTTCAGGATGTCTAAATGCCCAAACACTGAGATCTGTGAAGATAATCGGATACTAACAGTTTGCACCTAATTACAAGCAAACAAACATAAGTATATTTTCTGTGATAGTTTTGTGCAAGAGTCACAATGTGGTATTGAGTTTGTAGAATTCAACCAGCTCCTGGGTTTCTACCAGACTTTTCATAATCTTTGGGAGTAGTTAAGTCTGACAATGAAGAAGCTAGTATGACATGCTGAGTTCCTTTTTTATCATGGGATTTTATATGACTGATGATAATGTCAAAGTTCTGCCTTACCACAAATAAAGACTTCAACTATTTCTAAGCAGTTCTTGAAGCATCTGGTGTGGAAAATTCTGTAAGAATATGAATGTATGTGCCCCTTGTCAATCACTTCTCTCAGGATGAGAGTTGTGTCCACTGGAAAATGTTTCAAACATAATTTCATGTATCTACCAGCCCAGAAATAGTCACAAAACCAGGACAATAACAAAAAGCAACAACATTCTAATTTGCCTAAAGCATCAAGGGATGCCAAAAATAAGAAACTTCAACTTTTTTTTTTTTTAGTTTTGTGAAGATTTTTTTTAACAATGAAATGCTGGTTTTGTTTTCACCTTTTATAAATAAAATTAGAATAAAGATCAACTAACATGTTTACCCATAAAAGTGTTTACAAAAATTATTTCAGAATTGTCTGTGTCTATCACATTGCACATTTTGTTATATCATACTACCTTCTCATAATTATTTTTTAAATTATTTATTTATTTATTCATTTTACATTCTGATTAAAGCTTTTGCCTGCATGTGGGATATGTTCTTCTAGCTGGGCTGCCTTGTCTAGTCTCAACTGGAGAGGATGCACCTAGCCTCAGAGAAACTTGAAGTATTAAGTATGGGGGGCGGCTATACCCAGGGGACCCTTACTCACTCAGAGGAGAAGGGAAGGGGGAAATGTGGAAGGATCACGGGAGGGGACCCAGAGGAGGGTAGTTTTGTTAAGTTTTCCACTAGTTAACTGTGGAGTAGAAATCTGAGCAAGAAGCCTATCACATAATTAGGTGTAGGTGCCTTAACTACTCAACAAGGTTCAGGTATCAATAGGTAGAAACTGCAGAAAGAAACCAGTCTTAGGTAAGAGGGAAAAGACATTCAGACCTGCAGTGTGAGGAGTCTGGTGTCTGCTGCTGAGAGAAGGAAGGTTCTGCTATAGAGTTGGCAGGGTTGCTGTCACTGTAGGGAAGGCTTCAAGTATCCCTGAGCTCTTGTCATTATATTTTCATTGCACCAAAGAAACAAGACAGAAACAAAAACAAAGACAAGACAAAACAAACAAAAAACCAACCAACCAACCAAACAAAACATATCTGAGAGAGGACATGACCTCTTTTCAGCCAGCAGGCTCTCTCTGTTGTACCTTATTGCCAGCCCTAGGATTGACCCAGAGACCAAACTAGAAATGGGGTCAGCAAAATCCTGTCTGTCAACAGGAAGCAGAACAGAAGGGGTGTGTGATGATGAGGGTCAATAAAGTAAGAACTATTCATCGATGTTGTTTAAGAGGCTGCATCACTGAGCAGTGCTATCTGCTTAGTACCAATTCAATATGGCGCGCTATCCCAGAAATCAACAAAATCATAAGTCTCCCAAGTGTATGCCAAGTTTTAGATATCATGAATGATTCTGAAGAGGGATTGAAAAAAAACTAGATGCTGTTAGCTGGTATTCATCATAGAATCAAGTAAAATGAGCACAGGGCTGCTCTTCAGATGACATCATGTCTAGGCTTTACTGTCTACATTAGACAATGTACCCTACAGTGGAACTAGCCTACTTCCCCTCAGACAGGCCTCCACTGGGTAAGGGGCAGGAATAGTGGGAATGGACTATTTGCCTGACTCCACTTAAATTCAAATATTGGCCTTGGAAACAGAGAAGGCACAGTTCAATTCTGACTATGAAGCCCAACATGAAAGTTGGATATTAAGCTGACATACATTTTAGTTATTCTTCATGGAGCATTCTTGCCATATTTATCTCCTTCACATTGCCTGATATAACATGAATCATGCCAGGAAAGAAGTAATGTTTTTTTTTAAAGATTTATTTATTTATTATATGTAAGTACACTGTAGCTGTCTTCAGACACACGATCTCATTACAGATGGTTGTGAGCCGCCACGCGGTTGCTGGGATTTGAACTCAGGACCTCCGGAAGAGCAGTCTGTGCTCTCAACCGCTGAGCCATCTCTCCAGCCCAGTAATTGTTTAAAAATTGTTAAATGAGTGTGGCTCCCTTTACTTTGCCTGCTCTCAATTCCCAAACTTTGATTGAAATTGGTAGACATGTCCAAGAAGCCACAGGATCTATGCTTACCCTTGAGCATGTAATTTTGAAGACATGGAAGCAATTCCTGTAAAAATAATTCATATCTAAAATATATATTATTATGTGCAATTATTATATAAATAAGTGACATATTACTTTGCTACCTACAAACTTTAATGTAAGCACATCAGCAATATATGGAATTTTCTTTTCTCAGAATGTTCAATTATCTGCTTGATTAACTCTTTCATGTTTTTTTTTAAAATCTATTATCCAGATTTCTCACTCTCTGTGTGGTCTGAATTAAACAACTATTTACAAACTGCCTTCTCCCTTCTCTTGGTCCCAGTATTCCTTTCAGGACATACATTTCCTACCATTCAGTACCATTTATTCATTTGTTACCTTAAGAGATTCATGATCATCCCTTCTCTTCCTGCCCTCTTTTCCTCTGCAGAACACGTTCCCCGAGAACAGGCAGTTCTGTCTCCTTGCTCTCTTGGCTTCGTGGCTCTAGCACTGTAAATATTTGTTGTGTTATGAGCTCCAGTGTCAGTTCCCTTCTACAAGTTAGTAGTCAGTATGGTAGAAGGCATACTCTTAGTTCTTGTGTTGAGTTTTCTGTAGTTTTGTAGATTCTCTTTTGTTGCAACAAATGGCAGTTTTATTTTTACAAGGGCTTTTGGTTGATGTCTCATTACGTTGGCTCTTTTCAATCTCTATACTCTTAAAGCACAGCCTTTAACTGATAAAACCAGAGAATTTTGATGTTGCTGAGATGCCACTAATTGGACTGTGAGGGTTCTCTGCTCAACAGTATCTTCTAAGTCAGCTCTTCAACCTGGGATGTGAAGACATACTGGGAAATATGTAGTATAATTAAAATAAATTGTTGCATAGTTAGATGTGTTCCAATATTTATTAAAGACTGGTACAACACATCTCTATCACTGTTCTATTTAATAATGTGTTAGTAGATGTTTTCTTGATTAGAAAGCTAGGTAAATCAGTTACTATTTATCCATTAGCATTTATAACTCTGACTCCTTAAGTTCAAACATACTGCCTATTAAAATGTCACCACAGAGACTTGGTGGGCTACATCATCACATCTTCATAGGATATTTGCTTTTAATACAGAGAACAGCATATAATTTAAGCAGAAAAAAGTGAGTAAAGGTAAATATATACAATTCAGAAACTTGATGTTTTTCATGTTAAGCAGTCTTTCAACATTACATGATGTCTCAGAACTTATACTAGAAACTATATAATAATAACTTATGTTTCACAAAATAATAGTGAAGAAGTATACTGCTATGATACATGTATTATATCATTTAAGCTTTTTATTTTCCTTGTCTTTTTTTATGAATTCAGCATGGTCATTTCTTTCTATGTTCACATAGGGGGACTGAGGTTTAGTGATTAGACAACTTAACTGAAGTCACAAACCAGACAAAGCAAAATAGTATAAAAAACATGGCTGCCCACCTTGTCTGATTCCTCTGGGGGACTTGTCAAAGGATCTTTTTTTTTTTTTTTTGAGACAGGGTTTCTCTGTGTAGTCCTGGCTGTCCTGGAACTCACTTTGTAGACCAGGCTGGCCTCAAACTCAGAAATCCTCCTGCCTCTGCCTCCCAAGTGCTGGGATTAAAGGCGTGCGCCACCACCGCCCGGCGCAAAGGATCATTTTTATGATACTATAAGCAAGACATTTCAGCTGACCCAATGCAAAAGCAACATTAAATGAATCTGGAGAGACTATTGCCATTTTACTCTCTCTCCCTTTTCCAAAATGTGAAGTTACAGATCACTAAAGGAAGGTGGCTGGAGGTTGATTTCCCTAGGCTTTGAGAGCAATGGTTATCTTCCTCTCTAGACTTTTGAGCTGGAGCTGGGCTGCAAAGGATGATGCCGAGCCATCTTTGCAGGTCTGTGTCCTTCACCGACTTCCACTTGGTACTATCTACTCAAGGTCTTTCCTGTGGTCAAGAAACTAGGTGGGAACATCAGTAGGCAGTGAGCTTTCATGAGGCTGCTCTTATGGCACTGATACCAGAGATGAGATTTGCAAGGTTATTATATCTGATACACACACAAATATATGAGACAGACATTGGGAAGTTATAATAACTTGGAACCCAGACTATCCCATCAGTTCATTCTGTGATTAGTTAGCTTGATACTTTTCAAAACACAAACCAAAGTTCTTGAATTAATTTGTGTGTTGGTTTAGTTTGAAAATGTTCAGTTTTCCTTAGAAAGTTTTTAAACTTTGTCTCGATTGATAGCCAGTAGAGTTTTGTACTAGAGGAAATAAAGGAGACAAATTAATTATAGTTTCATTTCTCTGGCTTGAGGGCAAAACATTGGCAACTGAACTGAGTTCTGGTCTAGCAACAATTTTTGGTGATATGGTCAAATTTGGGGTGAATTTATTCACTATAGCTACTATGACTTTAGTATGGAACGGGTTCTCAAAGACTATGGAAAATTAATTGCTTGTATTGTTATCACGGGTAAAATCATTTTTAAGCTCCTCTGTTTTATACTGGCAACCTTTGAGAGAGGGATCACAGGTCACATAAGAAGAAAGCTATAGGCATCAGAGTGGAAGAGTAGGAGAAGTGACGTGAAAGTCTATACAGGAGAGCTCCAGGCCAGGACTTACTCACAGGGATACCTGCCATCAACCTGAATTATGTCTGCAAACTGTTCTGTTCTTATCTTGCCAAGGCTATCAGGAAATATGAAACTCTAGTACATTAAACCTCAGGAGATGTTGCACAAAACTGTAGACATAGAGGATGACTATAGACATAGAGGCAATTGAAATAGTCGGTTTACTCAGTTACCATCCCTTTAGGTCAAAGCTTAAAATGAAAAAGCTTTAAAAGTAAAAAATGAGACTGTATGCATTCTTTTCTTTTTCTTTATTGAAATTAGAACAGCAGAGGTTTGCTTATGAAAATGACTCCAGACAAATTTTCACAATTCTACCTTATAACTCATCAAACATGGATAAGCTGAGCTAGTGCCTGCATAGAGTCTCCACCCGTACATTCTAGAGACTTTGGTACTGGTAGGTATGCTGCATGCTATCAAAAGAGAAAAATAAACACCAACCTAGGCACTGAACATTTTGATCTACAATGGTGTCATGTCTGTAAGTTATGCTAGGACAATGGTATCATAGTTTGTGGGAGTAACCAACCAATACCTGATTTCACTTAAGGCCCACTTCAGTAGATGGAACCTGTACCTTATATCACTTGGCTGACCAAGAACTTAAGATTAGATAGCCCAGGGATCTAGGGAAATACAAAATACTCCTGGTCATTAAAGAAAAGAAGTAGTAATAAAGTGATTCCTAATCATATTCTGTAATACTCATAGATCGATGTCTAGCTCAGCCATCATCAGAGAAGTTTCCTTCTGCAGTGGATGTAAGTAGACAGACCCAAAGCTAGATATTAGCATAGAGTGAGAGACCTCAGCACATTTATCCCTAAATGTCTCTATCAAATCTTTTCCCTCAGGGCTCAGGGAACCCTGCTTAAGAGGAGGCAGAAGGAATATTTAACCCAGAAGGAGTGTAGGATACCAAGGAAACAAGGGCCTCTAATTCAAAGTAATCAAAACTCATATGAACTCACAGAGATTGAGGCAGCATGTACAGGGCCTGTATGGGTCTTTACCAGGTCTTTTGAGTATATATTATGGGATCAGTTGAATGTTTTTATGGGATTCCTGAGTGTGTTAATGAGTGGGTCTCTGTTTCTTTTGCTTTCTCTTGGACTATTTTTCTTATGTTGTTTTTGTGCGAATCCAATGTGTTAGTTTTTATTCATGATATTATATTATATCACAATATACTATTATATTATATTATATTCCCTTTAAAATTACCACAATTTTGTTCTCAGAAACACAATTGATGAAGCATTGTACTGAAAGAGTGGTCTTGGAACAGCTTTTGAAAGGGAGTTAGGCAATTCCTTATTTAATATCAGAATATATTGAAGCTGGCAGAGATGGGATGCAAATAAGGATCATCCACAGGCAATGAAAGGGATGTCATCAGATGTCAGCGTGAGCTCATTATTGATATGACTGTTCCACAGGGGTCAAGCATCTCACTGTAGCCCAAGGAAGATAGATGGATTCATCAGTCAATACCAGAATATCACTGTTCTTTTGTATTTTCTTTATTTTATTGCATTACATTCACTTATTAAATCAAAAGTACACAATATTTTGTTTATTCATTCTCAGTGGATATCTTGGGTGTTTACTGATTTCAAATTCAGTTTCATAGTTCCAAGTTATCCATGATAATGCTTAAAGAAGCTTAAGTACTGGCATATTAACAACATTTATAATAGTTAATCCATTTGAGACAATATAAGACATCATTAAAGATACATATCTAAACAGCATGATTTCTACCTGGTACTCAAAGAGAGCAAGATAGCTAATTGCCTACATGCTGCAGAAGAGCAGGGGATAGATTCCATAGCTATCTTCTGGGTTACAAGTCACACAACTGATCACTGTGTTTTGGGATACAATGTTAGCTAAGACAGAAAGGCTCAGTTGCTTTTTGGAGTGCAAACAAAGTCACCAGCCCCCAAATGGTCAAGAATCTTGATAGAGCGCTTGTCTCTTCCTAGATAATACAACTCAAGCCTTCTTTTGATATAACCACCCGATCATAGCACTCAATTGGCCAACATGGACATGCATCTTCCTCTTTGACACAAAGATAGCTTTATAAACCATTGCACACAATTACACAGATATTTCAAAGATGTAAAAATAAAGATATGGCATTTGGGAGCATGCTCTTTGCAGAATCACTTGTATAATATATGATTAAACACATGAATGGAACATGATAAAAAACTTGCATTATTTACATATTGAATTAGAGTATGAGAGACATGCATCTTAGCATGGTAAGATCAGTTAAAGACTCTGATAACTGCATTTGGACAACTAGATCAAAATAGAATTTTTTCAGTTAGAAGCCCACAATTCCTCTATAGCAGATAGTGCTTTATTTACTAGAGCTGTCAGAACGTAAATGCTAAGCTGCAGTAATAGTTGATGTGGCACTTTATAAATAGCATAAATCAAATGAAGAATGAATTACTCATGGTTTGTGACCAAAATAAAATAACAATGATAATCCTATCACAAAACTGTCTAGAAATAGGAAAAACTGTCACAGTGGGGAAATATTGGAATAAAGTTATGCAAAAGGGAGAGCAATGACTTTGGAAAGAGAAAAGTTGACTCCTGAATGAAATATAACCTCTAAGACTATCCTGAAATTGGGCAAGTTGAGTGCCTTGTGCCATTCAAAATAGAGTGTACAATAAGTATGTTTACCTTTAACATCCAGTGCTTCAAATAATAAACTCAGGATGTGGTGGTAGAGTCTATCAGACCAATAGTCTAAAGTTTGCTATTTTATTTAAAATACTTTGAAACAGTATTTTACTAAAAATTGAACTCAATATTTAGAGTTCTAAATGTTGAGGAATGAGCTTAGTTAAAAAATTGTGTGTATGTGTATATGCATGTATATGTACATGTGTGTGCCTGTGTGCATTCCTGTGTGCATGTGTGGTGTGCATATGGGTATATGTTTTATTAGTCTATGTGAATGCAGGCATATGTGTACCATGGTGTATGATCAGAAGACTGTCTGTGGGGAGGGGTCCTCACCTATATTTGTGAGACAGGGTTTCTTTGATGCTTTTCTCCTGTGTATGCTACATTAGCTGACCTGGGCGCTTTTGGGAGTCCTCCTATATCTATCTCCCATATCCTTATAGAGGCCCTGGAGTTACAGATGCTCACAGTTCAGGCCTAATGTTTACTTAGGTTCTGGGGATTTGAACTTTGGCTCTCAGCAAGTCCTTTTACCCACTGAGCCATCTTTTCACTCCCAAAGAATGAGTTTCTTTGTTAAATACTATGAAAAGTGTTTCCTATATTAAATTACAGGGTGCATTCACATTTTTCTATTTATTCAGTAAGAGCTATAAATTTATAATATTGGGAAGGGGAAACCAAGTTCCAAACAACATAATAATTTATACACTTAGAGTAAGGTGATTTTGTCAGTGAGAAAAGCAAACACCCTGCAGTCGTGCAGGTGGCCAGTTAGAGGTCAAAGCTCTGGCGACGGCCAGTTCTGTGTTTCTGGAATTAGAGCTACAGTTGTTTCACATCCTACTTTTGGTAAGCTGTCCACGATATTTAGTTCACAACAGTATTTATATTGAATAGTTAAATTACTCTGATCTTTATTTCTCTCATAATGTTGGCAGGCCAGCGCTTCAATTTTGGTCTTAATAAGTAATTATCTATTAAAACTTTCCAAGGTTTTGACTGATGGAGTATCTCATATACATGTTTAGTCATGTCATTTAATGTTCATGAGTCAGGCTAGATAGCTTTTTACTCTCTCCTATAGATTTGTCTAGTGATTAGGTAAATCACTAATATTTCATCACATCTCCTAGTGTCCTACACAGTGCTAGTGACATAGTAGGTACTCAGTACATTCTAAAATGCCATGAGTTTCTCCATCATAAAGAGGTTCAGGTAGGTAGAATCTGGACCTCACTGTTTTGGCCTGTCTTTAGGCTTTCCTCTACTGTTGTTCCCCATTTAACTGGTTCAGGGCACACAATGTTGGCTAGCTTCCTTGATGGCCTTGTTTCTACACCTCACTTCCCAGCTCATATGAGTGATTGTAGTTAGTGGCCTCATGGCCACTAAAGGCAAGACGGAAAAGCAGATACCCTTTGCAGTGCTCATGCAGACCTCTCTCCATCTTTATGACCTCAACTCCCAACATTCTTCCAGGACTTTGTGAGGACAGCTTCCACAAGAAGGGTATCTGCAGGTTCTCTGGTGTATTGCCCATTGGGTCTTTTCATAGGGACTGTGTATTAATATTCAGCTGTTACTTAGAATTCAGCATGGACTTTTTTTGTTTAAAGGAAGCTGGTCTTACACATCCCCTTTTGCCTCAGTCTCTACCCATCACCTGTCAATAGAGCTGCAAGCCTGGCCCCTTTTTTTCCTCTGGCGAAGCTGTAAAGGGCTCTCTCATCCTTGAACTCCCTGTAAGACATTGGCTATTAGCTCTTCTTATTTTAACTTCTAGTTTGTTCCAGTCATGGTCTATTCACTGCTTTGTAAATATTGTTTCCCCAACCAAACTACCCTCCCCCAGTCTATACAATACAATTTTTCATCTCACATGGAACCTAGTTTGCAAAAACAACAAATGAAAATGTTACTGTGCTCACCCCAAGGCTAGTTTAGGAGCTTTTACTACTTAGTCTTCGTGTTTATTATGAAAGTCACACAATTTGCACAATTCTTATTCAAACAATATGTACACATGCTTTTTAAAAGCCAAATAGTACTGTGGTATTTACAGTGAAACAGCAGGGTCCAGTCCATTGATGCTCAAAGGACTGAAATGACAATTTCATGAATTTTTAAATTGTCGTGGTTATTTACTGACTCTTTCTATCACGGCTTGTGACTGAGACTCCTTCTGTCTTCCTCACACTCTTCCATGCTCCTTACCATCATTCTCCCGTCAACTCCAGAGAAAACAATAGTCATCCTTTAGACTGTCATGGCTAGCATGGACCGTTCTTATCATAATCTTTATGGCTGAACTTCAGATTTCATTTGAACTTTGTTTTTATTTTCTTACTTTTGTTTTTCCTTAGAGGTTGATAATTTCATATTATGTTCCAAAATTTGTTGTTTAGTTTTCTTCAATCTATTGCTACATGATCAATCCCTAAATACCTCTCTGTATGGCAAAAAATACTGTACCTCCTCAGCAACAGCTGATTGCCCTTCTGCCTCAGTGGAAATGGGTTTGGTTTGTTCTACACAAAGGACTCAGCTTACATGTGGAATTTTCTCTGTTCCTCTGAGATTTGATGTCCCTTCCTTTCTGGTTTACTTCCTCTTCCCTTTTTCCTTCTTCTTATTTTTCCTTGTTTTTTATTTCCTTCTCAGGGGAAGCTCTTGTCTAGGCTGTTCTGGAGTTTGTGAGCCTGAGTGAGCCACACCTGACTCTCTTCAGTCTCTGTAGCTACAGGCACAACACTACCGTCTCTGGAAATGACATTTTCTATTTATTTTAGCGACTTTCTTCTCCAACATACTTTCTTTAAAAAAATGTGTTGTAGACTAGTCTAAATTTATTGGGGTTTAAGGAACCCTCTGAATTCATTCAACTTTAAATTTATATGGCTCAGTTTTTAAAAATGTTGGCATTGTTATTGATTTTCCTCCTCAGTTCTCTCTTTCTTTATTATGTAGCTATTCTGTATCCTATATAATCTAAAATCATCCTCTCATTTAAATATTTGTATATTTTGAGATTTCACGTATTTTGATCAAGTCTAATCGTCCCTATTCGCTCCCCTTAAATTCCCTCCTAATTTTTCCTCCTCTTCTTCTTCAACAAAATAAAGACAACAAAACAAACAAACAAAACAAAATAAAGTAAAACAAAACAACAAAATAAAGCAAAACAAAACAAAACAACTGTCCATCTAGTGCTGCCAGTATGGACCTGGTTGTAGCTCCATGTACTGGAGCATGGGTAGCCTCTCAGGGGACTTGTCCTTAAGGGAGACTGGTTCTCTTCCCAGTGGCCATCAATAGCCTAGATCCTCAGCTAGCCTCAGCTAGTGGTGAGACTTTATGCCCAACTTCCTAATCCATGCTTAGATTTTTGATGCAAGCTGTCACAGTTGCTGTGAGTTAATGTGTGCAACTGCCCTATTGTGTCCATTGAACTATTTCACTGCTGTCGTTCACCGCCTCTTGCTGTTACAGCCTCCCCCTGCCGCTGTATTCTGCAATGATCCCTGAGCCTTGGATGGAAGGGGTGCTATAGACATGTCCCATTTAGGGCTAGGCACTCTGGAGTCTCTTACTCCTGCATGACTATCTCATAACTCAGTTATCCTATTTCTGCTATTTGATGTCTGCCTCATGGTTGCTCACCTCTCCTTAGTTTGATAAGTCCATCTTCTTCCAAGTCTGGGTGGACAATCCACACCTGACTATTTCTTAGAGTTCCCCTATCTCTGCTGGGTATCCCACCTTCTAATCCTGCCTCAGTTTACTGACCATCAGATTTTTATTGACAGATATGCTTCCACACAGTACACGAGATTATCCCTACAATTGAGTTGATATTTGTTTGTTTCTGTTTTTGTAAACTGGTGGGACTTGCCAACAGTGGCCTCACTGTGTGTGCAAATGCAGGCATGCCTTTCTTAATCCCCACAGTAATTATCAGTTGATACTTTCTTTTAGATTCTCAAGAGTGGGAGTCTTTAATCAATCTACCTGTTTTCAATCTTACCTTATATACTCAAGCTAGCACCTTCTCTTCCAGTCTTTAGGGGAATTGATTCCAAATCCTCACCAGTTTATCTTTTACCCAAGTCCCAAGCATGTGCCTCTCTTTTCTACCCAGGCACTCAGCAGATAAAAGAAGGCTAAAACCAAAATTATTTTCCAATATTTATCTTTTCTTTTTATCAAAGTTTTAAGTTTATACTACATTCTATAATTTTTGAAGTGTGTGTGTGTATGTGTGTGTGTGTGTGTGTGTGTATGTGTGTGTGTGTGTGTGTGTGTGTATGTGTGTGTGTGTGTGTGTGTGTGTGTATGTGTGTGTAATATGAACCTGGGTACTGAGGGTGAACACTCATATGCATGCAGCAGACAGAGCAGAGTCTTGGGTATCCTGCTCCATCACTCTCTTCCTGAGTCAACAGAGAGACTATAAACCTGGAGCTGCCCTGATGGCTAGAAAACCACTGTTGTCCTCCAGTCTCCATTCCTCTTCCCTTTTTTCTTTCCAGTTCTGGGATTAGAGTCATGTACATGACCGTGAAGAGTGGGGGTTCTATAGACTTGAATTAAGGTTCTCATGCTTATGTAAATGGATTGTTCCTAGCATGAGTTTGTAATTTTTTTTTACTGTCATTGTACTGGCCTTTTAAGAAAGAGCATTCCTAGCTGTGTTTAATTCTATGTTCTTGGTCCATACCTAGCTGGGTCAATGTTGAACTTCTAGTAATCTATAGAGCAGTGACTGTCACACAAAGGGAACTCAAACAGGTGGAATTGTGCTGTGGCAGGACCATCTGACTGAATCATCTGACCATAAATAAGAGGAGATAAATTTAAGAGCAGTTAAGAACACAAGGCCCAAATAGTAACAGCATTACTACTTAATTATAATATATGCAAACTATTTCAATCCTGAAAACACACCCATTCCAAAGATAGTCACAGAAAGGCATAAGTGGCTGAGCTGAATTTTTGGTCACTTTCAGGCAACACTGGAAAAAGGAGAAAAAAACAAAACAAAACAAGAAACCACATTACAAAATAGAGTTACCATTACAGTTAGCTTCAGCTATCAACTTGACCCAATCCACAGTAACCTGGGAAGAGGAAACTTCCATTGAGGAAGTACCAAACCCAGTTGTTCTGTGGCCAAGTCTGTGAGGTTTTTAAAATTTGCTTTTTAGTATAGAATTGATGTAATTGCTATCTCATTATGTGTGGTTCTAGCATTGGGCAGGAAGACCTGAACTGTGTAAGAAAGATCGAAAGGAAAGGCAGAGGGAGCCACTCAATTAGTAGCTTTTCTCCATGGTCTCTCCTCTTTCAGTTCCTGCCTCCAGAGTCCTGTTTTAGCTTCTGCCTTTGTTTCCTTCAATGATGGACTGTAACATGTTGGCTGAACTATACACACACACACACACACACACACACACACACACACAGAGAGAGAGAGAGAGAGAGAGAGAGAGAGAGAGAGAGAGAGAGAGAGAGAGAGAGGAGTATGTCTTTGTTTAGTTGAAGAGATACAAATTATTTTGATGTATGCATGGATGTGATTTAACTGTAACTTAGCTAAAATCATAAATTATTTCATAGGACTTATCATAGGACTCTTTGTCAAGGGCTCGGTATTTTAGAACAGAAGAACTTTAAGTGTGATAGTGAACTTACTATCAAGCTACATCAGACTTGATGAAAGCAGGCCTGATAGAACATAGACTTTACAATGTGGTAAAAAAGGAGAGCACTCCATTGCTGTTCCTCAACTTTAAAAAAAAATGGCTGTTTACATTTTGTAGAGAATTTACAGACTCAGGTAATACCTATGTAGATGATTAATATTGACTTAAACACCATTTATATTATATTCAAAAAACTATAGATTAAAGAAATAAAACATTATTTTTACAAGATTTATTTTCATGATTGTACTTACTTTCCATCCATTCTACCAACTCCCAGAATGCCGTTTTCACAGTATTCTCAAAGTCAGAAAATTACCTTTGTAATAGTTTCCCTTGGTAATTAGCAGTTTTAAAATTGCAGATGAAAATCAGAAGAGAGTCGCACATGATGAATAGGGAACGACATTTTAAAAGCTCTGAGTTGTACTGCTCTCCGGGGAAATTATATATAGTCTATTTTTAGGGAGATGGGTTTTGGAGTGACATATAGATAACTCATCAGTGTAAAAACTCAGCTACTTGATAGCTTTCTTATGTTGTGTGTGTCTTCAAAAAAAATCATAAAGCCACGTCTACAAAGTTAGCCTACCATCTGCCATATTCTACTGAGTGACATATGGCCTGGTGTGCAGTGGTAACCACTGAGGTCTGTGTTGGTGCCTTCAGACAAAGTGAAACAACCCTGTTATGGAGCCATGTCAGGAAATAAGAGTGAACTCTCAGCTTTCACTACCAATTTCTGTTCATTTCTTAATGTTAAAGACATGACACCAATAAGATGTTTAATTCTCTCTCTCTCTCTCTCTCTTTCTCTCTCTCTTCCTCCTTCTTCCAAGCCACACGCACAAATAATCACATGGAAATTAAGTATTTTCTCTACTATAGGCGAGTAAAATGAGTATTTAATAGCTCTGTTTCGACAACTGATTTTGATAAGTTAATCTCTTTTTATTAGTAATTTTGTAGAGATTAAGCTATGATTTTTTTCCTTGCTAACTTCAAACAATAAATTGATTTATTTATTGGACAAATAAGTTTTGTTTATTTACTCCCATCAAAATTTCATGCAATAGTACATAAAAACTAGGTTTTAGTTATTTGATTCTTATTAAAACTTCTGAGTTTCACCCGCAAATGAGCTAAACAAAATCATCATATTTTACAAACTCTAATAGCATATCTAAAATAAAATGAGTATTGCATAAATTTGATGTTATCACATATTCGTTCCCTAAGTTTAGTATATATTCATGTGAGTATAATTTAGCATTGACAACTTCCCACCTTCTTACTGACAGTGCAGAATTGGCCCCATAAATAAAAAGTAGGCTGTAACACTCTTGAGAAGAGCAAAACTGGACAAGGACATAGCACAAAACTTAACCTCAAGTATCACTAACTTCTAGGATGAAGTGCTCTTATATACTTTATATATGAAGTGCTCTTATATTCTTATATTCTTTGCCAAGAATTCTTTAGTTTCCTCTGTCTTTTAAACACCTTTAACTTGGCTCCGTATATCGTCTTCTAGCTTTTAAATTACCTGTGTCTATCAGAAAAGAGCTTCATTTACTCTGCCTAGAGGCACAAACCCAGTCCTGGATATCCTTACTTTCCATCACTATTTTCCTGTCATATACTGTCATTTTATAGGGGGGAAAGAAGTGCATTAAACAGAATTATTAAGAAACATCTTTGGAGACTTAACTTGAAGTTACAATATTAAAGAACAAAAATGTAGGGCAGGAACATTCATGATTTAGAAGTGAGGGTAGCTGTCAGATTGCAAAGGAGATTGCTCTGAAGAGAACTTCTGGGGGAAGGTAGTGTGAACAAGAAGACTGCAGCTCGAGAGACAAGAATCCAAAATCCTCAGACAGGAGGAGCCTGGTATTCCGAAATGAGCCCAATCCTGCTAGAAACCAGAGGCTACCATGGCAGTAGTCAGAGATGAAGCCCTAGGGATCACAAATGTGAATGAACAGGGCCACAAATAGAAGGTTTGCCCTCCGGGTAAAGCCAGAAGCTGCTACCCTGTCTCGAGGACAGGCAAGGTACATTCTTGTGTGTTTGAACAGCATCGGGTTGACTGCTGGACCTAAGAATGAAGAGAGCAAACCTAGAGGAGGAGACGAGACAGGAGACTAAGGAACCAATCCAGAGAGATGCTGGTGACACAGACCTCGGGGAAGGGGAGATCAGTCTAGATGCCGGGCTGACTTTAGGCATTGAAGACACAGTCAGGAATCTGTGGTAATGTTGTGGTAGACGAAATGAGAGAGTAGGGAGTGATTGTTACCCTTAGCTCCAGCAACTAGAAACCCAGACAGAGAACGTGTGGGATGACTCTTCTGGGGTGGCTTCCTTAGGCAACACTTGAGGAAAAAAGTTGTTGTGGCCATTTTACGTAAACAAGCTCAGTCAACACTCAGGCGAGGAGCCTGGGACAGGAGTTGGCTGCTCAAGTCTGGAGCTCGGAACAGGGCAGAACCAGGTGATTTGAGAGCTCCGGACACACACACATGGGATTTAAATCGTGAGACTGACGATGCCTTTCATGCAGATTGTGACAGTTTTTGTGCCATTTCTAGGGGGGAGTTCCTGCCATTAGATTTTAAAAGTGGTGATAATTTTTAACCATTGCTCTTTTAAGGCCAATGTCTTTGGGATTTGCCACGCTTGGTAAAAGTTTCCAAACTTAGAAGGACTGCAGACATAAATGTTTAACATGAAATACAGAGAAACACTTAAGTTCAAATGTAAAAGACAAGCAAAAGCAGAATTAAGACATCAGCTATTCAGAATCATGTCAAAATCCTTGGCAAGACGTGAATGAGACACAGGAATTTTAATAATGATTGCTTGAGGGAACATAGGTAAACTTCTCTGCATTTTCAGATCCTTTCTTATTCTCCATAATGTATTTGCAAATATAAAGTTCTTAGGTAATTTTCTTGAGATGGGATTTTATACTGAAGCCTAGTGTGGCTTAGTCTGCGCTTACTAGATAGGGCGATAGCAATCCTCTTGCCTCAGCTTCCTGAGTATTGGAGTTACAGGTGAAACTACCACATCCAGCTCTAAACTCACGTTTACAACAGACAAAAAGGGTAAATTTTATCTTCTTGAAAGCACAAATAAGTTTTTAATTTTCTCCCATGTAATATTAAAACTTGGTTGCATAGCACTGTATGCATTTTCTCATTCTCTCATTTACAGTTACAGGCATGGCCATGAGAACCAAACATGAAGATAAACAGCACTTACAAGCCCCATCTGTACACCAGGTAAAACACTGGACTTACTGACAGTTTATCAGTCTGCGAGGAAACCAAGAGGTAGACAGGCCCCATATTCAGCCTAATCCATGAATCTCACTACAGTCGGGCTCCCATTATCCTGAACTCATACTGATGCAATTTTAGCCCTTCTCTGGGCTCTGATCTCCTTCTCCAGCACACAGGCTCCCTTTGGGATTTCTTTTTTAGCACAGGCTTTCACCATGGGGTTTTTCCACCTTGTTCTTCCAGACACTGAAGGGTTTTGATTCTTCGAGGTTTATTTCAAAGCACTTGAAAGACAGACCTCCTGCAGAGAGGTAAAATGGATTTAACAATACCAACCTCCCTCATAAGGCTGCTGGGAGGAATAATAATATAAAGGACTACAAAGCACTGGGTAAATATAAAGTTCTATACAAATGCTTAATAATAATTACTCAGTTCAGCACAGTGCAGTCTCTTGTGCATTTATAAAGGTGCCAATGAGGATAGGTTTCCCTCCTCCAGTCATCCTTCCATTTTTATAATCAAAGAGTTTCATTTTTAACTCACGTACAGAACATCCTGATGCCGCGGGCCTTGGATGTGTTCCCAAGTCAGAAGTGAAACAATGTCAGGCTGTGGGGAAGGCAGCTCTGTGTCCTGGGTGCAGCTCTCTTCATATCTGAAGCTGCTCTGGCATAGTAGGCAAACAGGGTTGGCTAGAACCATATTATTTCTTTTCTCTGAATGGACCGGGCCTATGTGCTGTCCTTGGCAGTACTTTTGTTGTGTGCAGAGCCCTGATTTCAGAGAAATGTCAAGATCTGCTTAAATTGTACAGTCTCATCTGTCTTCGATGATGTTTTAAATTGATATTAAGTAGCTTTAAATTTCCTGGTTGTTTCTCTCTCTCTCTCTCTCTCTCTCTCTCTCTCTTAGTTCACTGGAGATTTACAGAAATTGCCTATTGGTTCGTTTTCTTATCAGTAGCCCAAGCATATCCTTCAGTACCTATGGCCACTTAGGAAACTGTTGCCTGGATACTAGTTAAATATTCTTATAAATTATTTTTTCTAGTCACAATAGCTAAGGGGTATAAGTCTTCTTATAATTTTTATGCTGTGAGGTAACTTGGATGGACATCTGTTGTAGTAGTCAGAGGGATGACGTGATTGCTTGTTCAAAAGTATGAGGTCAAGGTCCCTAGAAACTTACAGAAGATAGGGAAGCCAGAGGGAAATTGCTTTGACTTTCTTGGTCTTTGAAAAAGAAGTCTTTGGTTTATAGAACAGGTTCAGTTGACTGTGGTTGGAGCAAAGATTTACTCCTCAAGAGCAAAGATTTTTACCTGATTGGACATTCATTCTTTAGCAAATATGTATTGAGTGGCTTCTGAGTTTTAAGTACTGACCATAGTGATGGAGAAAGATTAATGATAAATAGAGTATAACTGATGGTCCTTAATGATCAAAGCTTGATGTTTGAGTCAGGCCCATCCACGTGAAGTCTGATTAAGGTGGTGTACATGCAACTGGAGCATCACATAAGTTGACGTAGCCACTGAGAGGAAGAACTGCTTTCCCTGTAGTCAAATGTTCATTTTGGTGACCTTTGATCTGTCAGATGAGTAAGCACTGTGTAAGCATTGGGTGAGTTTGGGGAATGGTAAGCAATCTATTGGAGACTACAATGTAACTGAAAAATCCACAGGGATACAGAATGGTTGGAGAATTGATGGGAAGTGAGTGGAGGTGGAGTGCGAAATAAAAACAGAATGGCTGGGGCTGGACTGAGGAAAACAACCCCCAAGTTATGACAACATCTGAGACACTGCTACTGGGAGGGGATAAGTTAGCTGAAGTTATCAGAACTACGTTTGTGTTCTAGAGCAATAGCTTCGGTAGTGTTCAGGAACCAATCTAATTAAGGGAACCACTGAAACAGTTCTGTAGTCGTGAAGAGAGTCTGAGTAGCATTGTCTGCAAAGAGCAAGCTTACAGATCCTTTAGGATAAAACTCAGCCACTCTTGTTTGGATATTTCAGGTGCCTCAGGTGGCTTTAGTCAGGATCCTTTGTGTAGTCTGTATCAATGTCTATGGCCTCTTTCTGGATAAGACACCATTAGCAGTAGCTGAATCCGAAGGGCATCCTTTGGTCATTTCTGTAGCATGATAATCAGCACATATCTCCAAGACTGGTTGGGTTCTGTTTTGTAGTTTTTGTCTAATTTTGCTAATAACTTTCTTGTACATGGAGAGTTGTTTTCAAATAGAGCTTACATGACAGATTTTTTTTATACTTTTCAATTAGTCTAATCATACTACAATTTCACTTGACTACAAATATAGCAACGGCAATTATACTTTATGTTAATTGCTAATTGCCTATAAGCTAAAGATTACTTACTTTGGCAAACTGCTACCTCAGGTTTATAAGACATCATGTGTTTGATCCATAAGGATGCCCATGAACAGCCTGAATCTCAATGTCTTTTCATAATATGCTAAATAAATCGGCTGTTTCCACAAGGTGTTTCCTTTTCTACTTGTGTTATTACCTAAGGTACATTGGATTTTCATGCAACACCTTCTCATTCAAAAATTCCACTTTATTTTTAAAATCAACTATACTAAAAAGTTATTTATGTAAAGCAAAATGCACCCATCTTAAAATATACTATTAAGGATATCACACAAACAAGATTATATATATATATATATATATATATATATGCACACAGACACACACTATATAAATACACACACAATGTATATATAAACACATATGATGTATATAAATGTACATATATAATGTGTATAAACACACACATCTACAGACACTCCCCCCCCCACACTTTTAAATAGCTATCTTTAGCTACTTCTCTTCTTCTGTTAGGTTTATTTTAAAAATGGATGCTTATTCTTGTATGTGATAGTAATTTAAACTTTTCATTGATATTGCTCTAAAAGCATGAATACACCATTTTTTTACAGATATCTGAGTGTTTCTAGTTTGATTTATTATTGATTGAATTATTATAAGTATAAATATATATCTTCTGTGTGTTTGTGTATGAGCATGTGTGGGGTAGTAGTATATTTGTGGGAGTTGACAATTCAGAGCTGTCCACTTGGATTTTGGGGTTGTTTTTATTAGAGTACTGGTCTCTCACTAGAACCCAGGGCTCACAGGTGAAGCCTGACTGTAATCAGAAAGCTGCATCATCTCAGGGATCTTCCCATCTCGTCTTCTTCAGTGTTGGGTTCACAGTTCCGTACTGCCATGCTTGAGCTCACATGGAGGGCTTTACAGGGAGTGCTTTACCAATTTAGCTATCTCTATGATTCCCAAGAGGTTTCTGAGTACATGTATTTCTGTTTTCTTAGAAAAATATCACGTTGAGATACTCGTATCACACCCCTCCCCACAAGGCTCAGGGGTCTCTGCAGAAGAGGCTGAAAGACTACAAGGTGATGGATAACTCTAAGGAAACATTTTCTAGATACAACAGAGCTAATGCATGTACAAACTCACAGACCATGTCACCAAATCATGTCTTCAAACCAGATAAGGTCCCAAAACACAGAGAGCGAAGTAGGCTCCAAATCCTACCTCTAACCAAGAAATTATTTTGAAATTGCTAGCTCTCAGAAAGCAATAATTAGTTTTCTTGAATTGTGTCGCTTATCAGTCACACCCTAGGTCAGGCTGCATGTTCAGAAATAGTTTCCCAGCACTAAGCAAACACCATGGGCTTGTTTGTGCTTCTTTTGCTTTTGTTTGTTTGTTGTTTTTCTTTTTCTTTCATTTTTATTTTTTATCTTTTTTAAAGAGAGAAAGAGATTATGAAGTTTAGTGAATAGGGAAAGGGGGAAATTGGAAGGAGTTGAGGACAGGGGAAGTATGAGCAAAATATATTGTGTAGGATTAAACATACATGTGCACACACACACACACACACACACACACACACACACACACACACTACATAGTAATAGTTTCTTCCGGGTGCAGTGACCTATCATTTTCTTAATAGTGTCATTCAGCTAGAAGGCTTAAATTTTGATTATATTGACTATATCAAATTTTCTTTTCTGAACGGTGTTTCTCCTCTGCACTCTGTTAAGGAAATAATCCATGTGTGTAAAAATGTTCCCTGGTGTTTTTGTTCTAAATGATTTGCAGTTTTATTTATACATGTAGATTTAAAACCCATTGAGAATTAATATATTTATAGATGGGAATCTTCCTTCTGATATTTTTCTTTCCTTGCTGAATTTGCTCAGCAATTCAACAGGCACCAAAGGCGACATGTTTGTTTTCATTCCCAAACCATGCTAGTCCTTAGATCTTTATCTTTACAATTATACAACACTGTTTCCTGATTTTTGTAGTGAACAAAAAGTATTATAAATTCTCTAACTTATTTCACTTTCAAAATTAGTTTAGTCATTCTATGTCATTTGTATTTTCATATTTAATTTAGAATTGGTTTGCCAATTACTCCAAAATCCTACTGGATTTTATATTGGCATTGTATTTGGGAACAGTATACTTCTTTAACATGGCAAACTTGTTCATGCATGTCCTCTTTAATATGTCATGACAAGTCTTGTAATTCTTAGTATAGATGTATATCTTTTATTAACTGATGTCAACATACTTTAAATTTTGAAGTGATATAAGACATGTACTTAAAAAGTCTCACTTCTAACTGATTTTTCCTAGCATCTCCAAGTACAAATGATCTTTGTGTATTGAACTTTTATCTTAAGACTTACATGTTGTGTGTATGTATTTGTAGTGTGTGTATATATTCATAAGGATGCCTAAAATTGTCCACATGAGTGCATGTATATTTGGAGACTAGAGTTTTACAGCATTTTTCTTCTTCAGTTGCTCTCAATTCTCCATTATTTATTTATTTTTTGAAACGGAGTCTTTTACTGAACCCACAGCTCCTCAGAACAGCTCTGTTGGCTGATAATGGGCTCCAGGAAGCCACGTGTGTCCCTTCGATGTCACCAGCAATAGGATTAGAACCTTGTGCTTCTGTGTCTGGTTTTTACTTGGGTACAGGGGAGTCTCAGTTAAAACCTTCCTATCAGCATGACATATACTTTTCTGATTAATCCACCTCCCCAGGTTGATCCTCAAACTTTGATAAATTATCTCATTGTCAGGCAAGGGTTTTCTTATTTTATTTTTATGAATGTACCACTTGAAAAACAGAGGAAGCCTTATACTTCTTTCCAATCTTCAAAAGTTATTTTTCATTACTACATTGACATGCATTGACTTGGTTACACTATCTAGCATGACATGGGATAAAAATGTTCAGAGCAGACATTCTTGCCTTCTCTTGAGTGCTATGAAAAAACTTTGTTATGAAATCTGTTTGTTTGTTTGTTTGTTTGTTTTGCTGGTGTTTTCCTTAAAGGGGGAGTCTTGATTTCAGGTTCAGTTCCCTTAGATTAGAAACTATTCTAATTTTAATTCTTGTATCAGCTCTTGTATTACTTTTACAGGAAATTTGTCAATTTCATAAAATACTTTATATTTATTTGCACGAAATTATTTTCACTCCCGTTCTAGCATTTCTCTGTCTTCTGAGGCCTACAGTGACAGCTGCTCTTTATTCTTTTATTTATGCATTCATTTGTCATGTGTCATTCTGAAGACTATTTTCTCTGGATCTGGGTTTCAAGGTAAAAACATTTTATTTTATTTTATTTTGGTATGTTTAAGAATGTCGTTGTCTTTCAACTTTTACTGTTTTTTTTCCCCCACTAACATTTCCCTCTGCCTATTCGCATACTCTTTTTCTTCCATGTGGTTCTTAGAATCCTGATTGCTGTGTTTCAGGAGTGGTTTGCCTCAAAGTTATTCAGTTTGTAGATGAACTGGAAGTCTTTAATCCATAAGCAGTATCCTCATGTTTTTTTTTTTTTTCAAAAGAATTATAAAGTTTTCTCCAGCTCTCTACTTCAATTTTCTGAATGAAGGCTTAGGTTCAAATTAAATATTTGTTAGCCCCAAAATATATACATCAGTTCACCATTATGCTAAAACAGCTATACCTGAGGGCAGATATCTAAGGAAACAAACTAAGTAAATGGCAATGTTGGGGAAACAGAAGACCATGTGACTGTAAAGTACTACTGCATTGTCAGTTCCTCAGTGTGTCAAAAGAAAGGGAGACTGAACATCAGGAATCTTGGTAGAACTGAGGGAAAGGAAGATTGCACTGTGAAGTATTTAGACACAACAACGACAACAGCAGCAACAACAACAAAGAGAACACAAGCCTAAATGCAATTTTCTGCAATCTCTTACCCACAGTAAAATGAAGCTTACTTTGTAGTTACCATATATGAGTTGTGACATGGGGAAATCAGTCAGAGTACCAGTTGGGTTCTTAGATCCCACCCTTAATTTGAAAATGGTTAAATAAAAGGGGTGTTTATTGTGAGAAAAGTGTAGAGAAAGTTTCTAAATACTAAAGTTTTCCAGTACTAGTAATGTCTGATCAGGTAAGGCAAAAAAGGATACTAGGGCTATAGAGCTGGTTCACTGCTCAGGAAAACTGACCATACTTCCAGAAGACCTGGGTTCAATTCCACACATCCATATGGCATCTCACAACTATCTGTAACTCCAGATCCAGGGGACCTAATGCCCCCTTTTGGCTCCCTCTGTACCAACTACATAACTAGTACATATACATGCATGCAAGCAAGGTACTCACTCACATACATAAAACAATGAAATACAAACTTTTAAAATGTCAGGATGGATTCACAAAGGAAACAGTATGTGAAAGGCCAGGGTATCACTCAGATGAGAAAAGTGTGGTTCCTAGAAACCAGGATGCACAGGCTTGGCATGAGAGGCTCCCTTCTAGGAGCTATGAATTTAGATGGAAGGATCAGAAAATCTGTGGTATAAATATCATGACTTTGCTCTCCCCCTTCCTTTAGATCTCAGCCAGTACTCTTTATTAACCCTACCTCATCTAATAGAAAGGCATTACGTTCTCCTGTGCTGATCGTACAGGGCATAGAGCAGGCTGGAGAGGGTGGAAAGGTCTACTGGTAAAATGAGAAATGTTCTGTGCTGCAAGAAATAAGAAAATAATTCTTCACACACACACACACACACACACACACACACACACACACTATATGAATTATATAATGCTGTCTCTTGAGAACAATCATATATAAGAGGCCCCTCTTTAATCACTTTATATTATATAATTATTCCGTAATAATTATATGAACTGTAATGATTAAAAGTGAACTTTTTGCAGCAGAGGTGACCTTCTCAAGGTTACCCAGCTAGGAAGTAGCAAGAACCTAGGTGGCCTGGTTTGGGATCTTACCATGTACTGGAAAGTGTGCATTACTAAACTTTAAGTTTATTCTTTTGTTCTGACTGACTAAGTGGCTCTGATAGAACATAAAGGAATGACAGAAATATCAATCATCCTTTTGTTTCTGAACAAAGAAGATACTCTAAAATGGCTTCCACAGGGATGATAAAAAAAGGTGATGGCCACCTATAGAATTTCTGTTAAGACGAGACTTAAACCACCACCTAGTTCTTCAAGCTGCAAAGGACAGTAAAATTAATTCCACCTCCTTTATTCATTAAGCAGATTCAGAGTTGCATTAGGGCCATGCTCAGTATTCGTGTTATGTAGGCACAGTCTATAAAAGGAGGATGAAATCTAAGTAGGTGAGCTTTCATACTGCCCCCAGAGTAGATACTGTACTGTTTAGAAAACGTTCCTGGATAGCTTAGTATTCTTGGGATAAACTAGTAAATGAAACCTGATTAAGTTGGAAATAAAGGGAAGAGAAAGAAAAACAAAGTCCACACTGCTTTTCAAAGAAAAATGCTTAAATTAATCTGACAAACAATGCACATTCAGTCAAATTTGCACTGTAATGGGATGTTTTTAAGTTCCCCAGAAAAGGTTTTCTTAGCAGAACCCTACTGGACTGGCAAGGCAAATGGCAGAGACATGCTTTCTGTCAGTTTCTATTGAGCTCTGTCACAGCCTCCCGATTATAAACACATTCTCTCTCTGAGCTGTGGCTCTCCTGTGCATCTCATCTTCCTCTGGGTATTTTTATCTTTGCTCCTGTTAAGAGATTCTAGGAGGGACTATTTAGTGAGAGGTTTTTTTTTGTTTTTGTTTTTTTTGAGTATCATTTTATTGGCACCTGGAGATGCAGTAATACAACCTATGCCTACTTCTCCAGTATGAATATGTCATCTTTGAAATCTTCAGAACAATAATTTACACTCATGGAGCTATGAAATACCAATGATTCACAAAACAGTCATAAAATGGTTACACAAGATTAGGAAATGGGGCATTAAAAAAATATTCATAAGGACAATGGGGTGAAAAATCAGCAGGGAGAGAAGCAAGGTTTTATCTCTCACCAGAGTGCCCAGGGCACATTGCCACAGAAGTAAATGCATATGGTTATTAACCACCTGTGATGTATGAGTTATCACCAAAGGCTTTTGGAAAATTAAGGGAATTTAAATTCTGCTAACAAATATTTAGTCCACATATTATGTGGCGTGTCTTGTCTCCACTATATAGGCATTTTGGCTACAAGCTAACAGGTGCTTTGAGTAAAAAGTCAATCATGAGTCTAGAACAAAAAAAGACCAAAGGGAAGAGCAAACATACAATTAAAGTGATTGGAGACTGACGCTCAATGACTAGGTGGAAGAGGGCAGAACAAAGTGTTTAGGAGTGGGCATGAGGCTGGATCCAGTGCCTTTTGTTACACATTGAGGGAATGGGTGAGAATTCTGCATAAAAGATCTTTGCAGTAAGCCAATTAGACTTGAAATGCTAGCACAGAGGGAGGATTCAGGAAGGGACTCTCTTGCCTGCACACATGCTCGGAAGCCCTTTACATATTTGTCTTGGTGGAACTTAGCAGATGGCTGTAACTTCAAGAGGAGGCAGAGCCACTCCAGGACACCAGACTTGCAGGTCACGGAAACATATGGACTAGTACCGGGCACATTGTAAGGAATAATATTCCCGTACCAAATGGGGAGATGAGCAGTAGTCTGGGACCTAACATAATGTCATTTCTTATGTTCCTGTACTACCATAGAACAGACATGATTCTCAGTAAGGATGCAGACAGCGGAGAGCAGGGGCAGGAGACACCTCATGAAATCCTTGTCCCAGCAAGACTCACATTTTAATTATTTAAGGGTCAATCACAGGTAAACAAATAAGACATATAGTAAGTGGGATGAAAAAAGTCAAGTAGTATCCAGATGAGAGAGGCTATTTTATGTGAGTAGTTAGAGAGAGCTTTACTCATGAATTGAAGTTCAAATGGAGCCCTACAAGAAATGATCAAATCCAAATCGCAGGTATTATGGAGAAAGCACACCAGACAGCAGAAGTGTCTGGGTAGTATTTTCTGAAATCAGTTCACGAGGTGGTAGGGGAAAGTGCTATAGAAGATAAACTCATTGGCTCATCCCATGGATGGCAGCTAGTGAAGAGCAATGGGACCTCCATTTGGAACTATGGATTTGGGCTCTAGCAATGTGCCCTCATTTGGATATCCTGTAGCAGATAGTTTGCAATGGAGCCAACTACTGCAGGGTCAGAAAACACGATACAGCAATATGGTTTTGGTGAAAACCTTAAGTAAATGCTTGATCATTTCTTCTAGGATTAAAAAATGAACAGCTGATGACCAAGAGTGTTCACATAATTGACATGATAATCAGTCTGATTGACAGATGAGCATCAGAGAAATCAGAAGAAGAAAGCAGTAACACAGTATCTCACTGTCTTCAAAGGAGCAGTTGTTATAATTTAATTGATTTACATGATAATATAAATCCTTATAAGCTAGGAAAAGAGCCAGTAAGGGACAGCTAGGAAGATCTTATACAAATACTTAATGGAAAGTAATTTAGAATCTTATAAAAATATTTAGTGGAAGATAATTTAGAGGCATTTTGGCTGAGAGAAAGACAAGAATGCATGCTGTCAGCACTATAATTTAAAATTTTACTGAAGAATCAGACTGGTGCAAAAAAAAACCCAGGACCAATTTAAAAATAGCAAAAATAATGGAAAAGAAAAGACAAAGTAATTTTGATTTGGAGCTGATAGGATGTCCATTACGTTTAAAAAACCTGCAGATAAGTAAGAGTATAAAAGAATTCTTGAATACAAGAAATATGTGAAAATGATTCTAAGCATCGGCAATAACCAAATATGAAATTTATAGCTATCAGACAGAACTGGAAACATAAACAAACCCATGAGGTTTGTTTTAAAAGATGTAACAGAATTTTATGAAAACTAATGTATTAGAAGGACACAAAATTGGGAGAATTTGCTATGGCAGTGGATTAGAAACTGAGAATTAGAGAGACATCAAATTTCCTCTGAATTAACTCACAGTGTAATACAATTCAAATAAAAGTCCTTACTAGTGTTTTTATATAGAAACAGAGAAAGTAATTCTGAAATCTGTATGAGGAGTCAAAATCCAAAAGTATTGAACAAAAAAATTCTTGAGTCGTAGAACAAAAGGGGGGTCGTGTCTCGCACATCGTGTTAGTGTAAGTTGTGATAATTAAGATGATATGGTATCAGCTAAGCATCTGTGAGTATGTACAGCATGAAAGAGAAGCCATTGGAATTCTGTTGGGAATGAACTTGTTGGATTAAAAATGTGTTTTTCATAGAGAAAAATGGTTTGGATATTGTATATAAAAGCCATTTACTTTCATCTGTATTTATATTAGAAATAGTTTCTAACATATTTTCCATTTTTCTTCCTTGCTATGCCTTTTCTGTACCAGAAATTTCCATAAAGTCTTATGCCCGTGTTTAAGCAGAGTTTTTAAAAATCAGAATTCTATAAGCGGTAAGGTATAATTACTACTACAGGGTGTCTGAGTTAATAAAAGAGGGTAGCAGGTTTTGAAAGAATTACATTAGGCAAAACATATTCCAATTTTCATACCATTTTAACATAATTCCACTGTTGATCTCTCTTTTGATGCTCTGTGTACTTTCCTCTGGTCATAAGAAATATTAATAGCTCAAAACAGAAGGGAAATATTTTTAAACCGCAAAGTAATTTATTTCAAAAGCTGAATCCAAGGCAAATCCACTTTTGATACATCATCTATAGGAAATGGAAACTCGCAAATGCTGTGTTTTATGTGATTTATAGGACCTTAAACACAGACCTATCATTAGGACTTCATAAACAAATTACGTTAATCAATACCTTGAATACTGTAGGATTCAAAGCATGCTGGAGGCAGCCTCTGCAGGGCACAGCCAGAGGTTCCTTATCCTTATGTGCAGACTAGTGACTTTGGAAGGCTGTGAGCTTGAAGATTCCACCCTTTATCCCAGGAGACTCCAGCTACAAGGTCTAGAAGGGAGCCTAGGGCTCTTCATTGGTAATAAGTCCCTTTGTGATTCTGATGAAGGCAGCCCTTAGACCACATTCTGGGAAAGGTGGGGGAATGAGAGAGGGATTTTTCTTTCTTTTTTCATGGTATTTCTATTGATTATTTGGGGATTTAATGTGATGAACTCTAAGCATACTCATTTCCCACTCCTCCCAGGTCTGCTTCCCCACCCTTGTGAGCCTCCCTCCATCCTTGGAGAAGGAAGAGGAGGAGGTGGAGGAGGAAGGAGGAGGTGAGGGAGGAGGAGGAGGAGAAGAAGAAAGGAAAAAGAAAAATCTAACTTGTGTTGTGCATACATTTACTAGAGCATGGTCAAGCTCTGGTGGCCAGCCCCTTAAAGAAAATACAGTGGCTGTGCCAGCAGCAAGCAATGGGAACACGGTGGTGTGCAGCAGCCTGATCCAGGTTCCCACTGACTGTAAAGGGGAAGAAGGCTTCTTTTGCTATGGTACTGAAGATTGCAGATTCACAGTTGAGAAAGACATAGGGTTCTGTGACAGCCTTACTCCTACTCTACTCCCATTCCGCCTCTCAAGGTAATAGCACAGACAGAAAGCCATTGAAGAGAGAACTCTTAAAAATTATGGCAAAGACGCTCAAATGTAGCTTTCCGCAGTCAATGGCTTCTGGTGGGAGTGTGGATGGGGATCTTTCTGTGGATTAGAATCTTCCTTTTAAAATCTAACATTACTTGATGCCCTGTCTTCCTGCTGGAGGTGGACTCTATATAAATTCCCTCTCCCCAATGGAGGGCATTTCATCTAAGGTTCCTCCCTTTGAGTCCTGAGAGTCTCTCACCTCCCAGGTCTCTGGTGAAATCTGAAGAGTCCCCCCAACCTTCTATCTCCCAAGGTTGCCAGTTTCCATTCTTTCTGCTGGCCCTCAGGGCTTCAGTTCTTTTTCCTCACCCAATACCAGGTCAGGTTTCCCTCTTCCCCCAACCCCCATCTACTTTCCCTCCCAGGTTCCTCCCTTCCCCCTGTGATTGCTTTCTTCTCCCTCCCAAGCGGGACTGAGGCATCCTCACATGGGCCCTTCAGCTTGTTGAACATTTTGAGTTCTGTGGGCTGTATCTTGGGTATTCTGTACTTTTTGTTGTTGCTGCTGCTGCTGTTGTTGTTGCTGGCTAATATCCATTTATTAGTGAGTACATACCACACATGTCCTTTTGGATCTGAGTTACCTCATCCAGGATGATATTTTCTATTTCCATCTATTTTTATAAGGATGTCCTCATTCTTTATAGCTGAGTAGTATTCCACATTTTCTATATCTATTCTTCTGTCGTAGGACATCCGGATTGTTTCCAGCTTCTGGCTATCACCAACAGGCTGCTATAAACGTAGTTGGAACACATGCCCCTGTGGCATGGTGGAGCATCTTTTGGGTATATTCCCAAGAGTGATATTGCTGGGTCTTCAGGTAGATCTATTTCCAGTTTTCTGAGGAATCTCCAGATTGGTTTCCAGAGTGGTTGTTCCAGTTTGCAATCCCACCAGCAATGGAGGAGTGTTCCTCTTTCTCCACACCCTCGCCAATATGTTTCTTTATATATTTTGGATATTAGCCCTCTATCATATGTGAGCTTAGTGACAGGGCATCAAGTGAGGGAGGGGGTTGCCATCTCATAGTCAAAACTCTGACCCATAATTGTTCCTGTCTGAAAGAACAGCAGGGATGGAAATGGAGAGGAGCCTGAGGAAAAGAAAGTCCAGTGACAAACTCAAAGTGGGATCCAGTTCAAGGGCAGGTCCCAAGGCTGGACACTATTAATGAGGCTATGGAGCGCTCACAGAAAGGGACCTATTATGATTGTACTCTGAAAGACCCAACAAACAGCTGAAAGAGTCAAATGCAGATATTTGCACTCAACCAATGGACAGAAGCTGCTGAGCCCTGTGGTTAAATTAGAGAAAAGCTGGAAGAAGCTAAGGATGAGGGCAACGCTGTAGGAAGACCAGCAGTCTCAATTTACCTGGACCCTTGAGATCTCTCAAACACTGGCCCACCAACCAGGCAGCATATACTAGCTGATATGAGGCCCCCAACACATATACAGCAGAGGACTGCCAGGTCTGGGTTCAGTCAGAGAAGATGTACCTAACCCTTAAGAAACTAGAGGTCCCAGGGAGTTTAGTGGTCTGGTGGGTTGGGGGTGGGGGGTGGGGGGTGGGGGGTGGGAGGTGGGGACATCCTTGTGGAGACAGGGGGATGGGGAGGAGATGTGGGATGTGGAACAGTCCAAGGGTGAACCAGAAGGGGAATAATAAATCTGGAGTGTAAACAAACAAACAAACAAACATTACATCTTCCTTATTCTCATTCTTGTTCCAACAATTCAAAAAAATGTTGAAATGAGGATTCACTAGCATGGTAAGGAAGAGAAATATAAATGTGTTTACATCATTTATACAAAAGTTATTTAAAGTATGTTTGACTACTAGCTTGAAGTTCTTTGTTATTTTGTGGATAATGTTCAGACATGATCTAAATAATGAATCCCAACTCTGAGTTGACTTTCTACATAGAAAGTAGTGATGAAAAATGGACCACCACAAGAAATATGTGTGATATAATGCAAAAGTATACTTTTATGTATTTAGTAAACACAATGTAAATATTTTCAAGATGAGCATCCTTTTTGCACATGGGCAGCTCTTATTCTTTTGATATACTGAACTGTACTGGACAAAGAGAACAATATTATTGTAAGTTTTAATGAGATTGTAAATTTCAATCTCATGACAATGAAAAATACCTGATAGAAACAAAGTAAAGAGGAAATATTTTTTTTTTATGGTTTGGGTCTATCATAGAGGGAAAGACATGGTAGAGTTCACAGCGGCAAAGTATATCATAGTATCATCATTTAGCAGAGCTTGTTAAATATTGATGGATTAAGAACAAGAGCTTACATCAGGACTATAGTTGGGCTATGTACTTCAAAGACCTGCCCCTAGTGCCTGTGTATGCTAGCCCAGCCTCACCTCTTAAAGGTCCCATGGTTTCTCAAAAGAGTGCCACCAGCTGGGGACCATGCTTTCTAATATGTGAGTCTGATCAGAGGCATCTCACATTCAAACTATAACAACTATGAATAAGCTTATTCATGAATGCAGTGATCAAAATATAACCAGAAAAACTCATATACCCAGCCAGAAGCACAATAGGATGAGTTCATTCCTATTTTTGAGGCACAAATTGACATCACCTCTATCCACATTAGCTGTGTAAGACAAAGAGAGCCTCCCTCAAAGATCTGTTGCATGGATTACTCTGGCTTGCTCAGGTAAAACGATGTCACTGCTTTCTCTAAAGACAAGGTGGTGAAGAATGGGTCTTTCTGATAGGGTCACTGCAGGTTTTAGTTTGGGGTTTTTGTCTGTGATTACACTAATGGGTGTTGCTATTGTCATTTGCTCCTTTGTATACAAGAATCATCCTTTTCTATTCAGTCATGAAATGTGTTAGGGCATTGCATGGCTGCCATACTTATCATCCAAGTTATAACATTTCTAAGGCAGATTCATTCACAAAACATGTATCTTGCGCATCAGTGTTGAGTCAAGTAGGCTTGAAGGGGTTTCCAGTCTTAGTCATAATTGTGAATTTTAACCTGGTCTTAAGCTCCTTCATGGTAGTATTTCCTGCACCCCTTGGGGTCCATCTTGGTTAATGAATTTCAGTAAGAACAACTCAAAAACTAAGCATAAAATGTCATAGTCTATTTTCTGTGGATGTAACTGGTTAGAACTAATTGATTAAATAATAAATATCTATATGGCTCACATTTCTTTTTTTTTTTTTTTTGGTTTTTCGAGACAGGGTTTCTCTGTATAGCCTTGGCTATCCTGGAACTCACTCTGTAGACCAGGCTGGCCTCGAACTCAGAAATTCACCTGCCTCTGCCTCCCAAGTGCTGGGATTAAAGGCGTGCGCCACCACCGCCCAGCTTATGGCTCACATTTCTAAAGACTGGGAAGCTCAAGATAGTCTGACATTACCTAGAAAGGTCCTTCTTGCATTTGGGAACTGCCTGTGGAGTCCCAAGTTTGCACAGGGCACCCTACAATGAGTAATAATGTCCTAATTTAGGTCTCCTTCTCTCTTATAAAGACATTGTCCAATTGGAATTGAGCCTGATTCTGGTGTCTTTGTTTATTCTCGATTACCCACCATAGGTTGGCTTTCAAGTGTAACAGCTAAATTATGATTAAAGATTTTTGGCACACACACACACACACACACACACACACACACACACAAATCACATATATTATAGATTGATCTTGGATTTGGTGCATAGCCGAGGATGATCTTGACCTTATGATTCTCCTGATTTGATCTTTTAGCATGGTGGCATGCTCCATCATGTCAGGTGTTATATCACATGAAGGGCTTCATATGTGCTAGGCAAGCATTGTATCAACTGAATCATGGCACCAGGAACACATTTAAATTCTAACACTAATTTTAGAGATAGTATATCAGGAAGTAAGTCACATTAAAAAAATCTTCATTTTTTTTTAATTTACATTCCAAATCATTTCCCCTTTCCCGTTTCCTCCCTCCCCGAAAGTCCCATAAGCCCCCTTCCCTCCCTCTTTTCTCCATTCAACCCCCTCTCGTTTCTCTGTCCTGGCATTCCCCTACATCCAGTCTTTCCAGGACCAGGGGTCTCTCCTTCCATCTTCTTAGAAATCTATTGATATGCGAATTGTGTCTAGGGTATTCCGAGATTCTGGGTTAATATCCCCTTATCAGTGACTACATACCATGTGATTGGGTTACCTCACTAAGGATGATATTTTCAAGATCTGACCATTTGCCTAGGAATTTCGTGAATTCATTGTTTTTAATTGCAGAGTAGTATTCCATTGTGTAGATATACCACATCTTCTGAATCCATTCCTCCGTTGAGGGACATCTGGGTTCTTTCCAGCTTCTGGCTATTATAAATAAGGCTGCTATGAACATAGCGGAGCATGTGTCCTTATTGCATGCAGGTAAAGCCTCTGGGTATATGCCCAGGAGTGGTATAGCTGGATCCTCCAGGAGTGTCATGCCCAGTTTTCTGAGGAACCGCCAGACTGCTTTCCAGAGTGGTTGTACCAGCTTGCAATCCCACCAGCAGTGGAGGAGTGTTCCTCTTTCTCCACATCCTCGCCAACAACTGCTGTCTCCTGTGTTTTTGATCTTAGCCATCCTGACTGGTGTGAGATGGAATCTCAGGGTTGTTTTTGATTTGCATTTCCCTAATGACTAAGGATGATGAACATCTCTTTAGGTGCTTCTCAGCCATTAGATATTCTTCAGGTGAGAACTCTTTGTTTAGCTCTGTACCCCATTTTTTAATAGGGTTACTTGCCTCTCTGGAGTTTAACTTCTTGAGTTCTTTGTATATATTGGATATTAGCCCTCTGTCGGATGTAAGGTTGGTAAAGATCATTTCCCAGTTAGTTGGTTGCCGCTTTGTCTTTTTGACAGTGTCTTTTGCCTTGCAAAAACTTTGTAATTTAATGAGGTCCCATTTGTCTATTCTTGATCTTAGAGCATAAGCTATTGGAGTTCTGTTCAGGAAATTCTCCCCTGTGCCCATATGTTCAAGGTTCTTCCCTAGTTTCCCTTCTATTAGTTTCAGTGTGTCTGGTTTTATGTGGAGATCTTTGATCCACTTAGAATTGAGCTTAGTGCAAGGAGATAAGAATGGGTCAATTTGCATTCTTCTGCATGTTGACCTCCAGCTGAGCCAGCACCATTTGTTGAAAAGGCTATCTTTTTTCCACTGGATGGTTTTAGCTCCTTTGTCAAAGATCAAGTGACCATAGGAGTGTGGATTCATTTCTGGGTCTTCAATTCTGTTCCATTGAGCTACATGCCTGTCACTGTACCAATACCATGCGGTTTTTAACACTATTGCTCTGTAGTACAGCTTGAGGTCCGGGATACTGATTCCCCCAGAGGTTCTTTTACTCTTGAGAATAGTTTTAACTATTCTGGGTTTTCTGTTATTCCAGATGAATTTTTTAATTGCTCTTTCTAACTCTATGAAGAATTGAGTTGGGATTTTGATGGGGATTGCATTGAATCTGTGTATTACTTTTGGTAAGAGAAAATCTTCATTTTTAATACACTCATGAGTTTTTTGCCTGTGTGTACATGGAAGTGCAGGTGAATTTATGTACAGGCATGTGTGCATGACAGAGAACAGACTTAAATACCACCAATCCTTTGAGACACGTCTTTTCATTGGCTTTGAGATCACCAATTATGCTACATCGATGGCCAGTGAGCCTGAGGGATGCTTTTAACGCTTCCTCCTCAGTACAAAGATTGCAGCCATGAACCATTGTGCCTGTTTCCACGTGCTTTCCAGGGCTCACCCTAGTTTCCTCATGAGGGTAAAACAAACTCTTTAGTGGCTGAACTTTCTTCCCAGTTTTAAAATCTCTTTTTCTTCCTCTAGGTATAGTGGGAACACATGGGGAAGCAAAATTGCTCACCTGATGAACCAAGAGGCAGACCGGGAAGATGACCTTCAAGAATCATGCCCAAAGATTCTGGGCACCCCAGGAATCAAACATTTACCATGTGGACTGTGAGAGACATAGAAATCCAATGTTTAGAAGCAATAAGGACTAATATGAGAGTTTACAATTTGGGGTCTTACATACTTTTAAAAAGGGATGTGTACTCATTTTATTTTTTTTATCTTGCCTGGTCTCCCCTGTTTCCATACACACAGATGAATCTGGCCCCTGCAGACATTTGCCTTCACACATGTTCCAAAAGTCCATGTAAATGTGTCTTTGGTTTTTGCTTGCCACACTAATACAACCATTACTAGTGGATTCACATATCAAGAGAGTTTTACTTCATGTCAAATGTCACCTAAGACGGGTGGTATATTTTAAACCTGTTATTAAAAACAATCCAGAAATATAAAACATTTAAACAGGCCACCCCACTTTCAGATTCAGTTAAAAAAAATAGTTTTTTTTCCTTTAGAAATATTTTCCAGCTTGTAAAATAATCATGAACCTTACAAAAATAATAGTCTATTTGACTGTGGTCATCATCAGAAGTGTAAAACTAAGGTCATTTTCATTTGAATTTATACCTTTCTGCACAGACAAAGATTATTTAAAGTAGGAGTCATATATAAATTGCTGCAAACTGAACCATCAGCCAACTAGGAAATGTGAAGATTGACTCTGTTTTGTATCTCAGTGCTGAGGTGAAGGCATGACCCTATTGGTTTTCCATTTTCTCTCACGCAGACAGTGGATATCAGGGCTCATACTAATTTTGTCAACGTAACAGGAGAAAAATACATTTTCATGATACATTGCTGAACAGCCAAACTTTGGAAATCATGTGCAAACTCATTTCTTTTTGCCAGGCTGCATGAGAAATGAAGCAGGAGAAAAAAAAAACCAAAAAAATGTTTTTTTGGCAAATTTATAGAGGGTTATTTTATAGAAGGTATAATCATTCTTAATGCCTTCTAGCCTTAGGTTAAGGATTTAATACATAATTTTCTTAGTAGGGCACATATTTAACCATGTTAAGAAAACCCTGAATATGTGAAATAAATCCATAAGTTTAGTATACTCTCTTTTAATATAAAATTCAACGTTCTAAGCAAATGTCCTATTTCATAATTATATAAATAGTTTGATTAATTGACCAACACAATAATCCACTCTTTTCTCTTTTCGTTAATTTTTCAAATATTTAAGCAAACATATTTCAGGTTTAAAAGTTAAAATTCAAAAAGTCTGGAGGAATTTGAAATGTTAATATGGCTGTGGAGGAAAATAATTGGCAGGCAATTAAGAATTAATATTAATATTTTTATTAGAATCTTAAGTTAGAGGCAATGTTAAAATTCTTATCAAGATATTTGATAAAATATTAATATAATAGTGAAGCATCAGTGCCATTTGTAAATAACAAGGTAACGCCATCACACTTTGCATTGATGAGAATGCCCATCTGAAGTAGTCTGTGTTCTCATTAGTGAATGAGCGAGTGATCTAGTTTCCGGCTTGTTGGCACGTCATTGTATGTACACTGAGTTAGGAGGCTGTCAGTCATGTTCATGTCTTAGTCATGAACTCTACCAAAACCACACAGAACCATCAGAAAGAAAAAAAAGTAGCTATCAGACATTAGATCACACATACCTGTTCTTGGTTCCTTTGTGTCTGTGTAGCTCATGCTCATTTCTTTCAAGGTGAGTAATTTTGAATTTTTATCTGCAGGTATATAGATCCACCAACCTGGCTCATGAGAATTAAAAATCAGTTAAAACTAAGGGACAATTGTTATCGTTATAGGCAGAACATTTACTAAGTAATAAATGAATATTTACTTTAGTTTTTCTAGATTGCACTGATTATACCAGGCACATAATGTTTTATGATGCCACAAAGTCTCTTTTCAACAATTGATATGTATGTACAGACTTAAAGTATCTTCCTCTTAACACTTTGTCTAACTCACATACATCATCCTTTGTTTTGAATTTTAAATTTTTTTGACATTCATAACTGTATCTTTAGAAACACGGCTTGCTTCTATTTTCAGTGTCTTGTGGTATGTTCCCCATAATAAAAGTGCCATGACTTCCATTGCCTTTGTCTTCTCCTTGGTTTATAGTAAAAAGATAATGTTGCCTTTTGTAAACATACAAAATGACATTGTTCAGTTTTCTAGGTCTCTCAAGTGGTAGTTTTGGGGGGAGATAGTTCTACTTCTATAGCTGCTTTTCAAAATGACAAAAGTGAGAAGAAAAATCTGCTTTTCCCAAAGGCATCTCTGTCCACATTCAGATTGAGTGTCATTCCAGGAATCAATTACATGTCGAGAAAGAAACCACTCAAGGCACTAGGCTATGTTTTCAAAAACGAGAAAGGGGAATCTCCAGGTTATTGGTCTTTTACTAGAGGAGAAAAGCCTAGACTCATTCTTTTCTTCTTATCCTAAATAACTTCAATCTCACAAGTACACAAGTACATTGCTCTGTTTCCATTTTCCCCAGTGGAAAATTCCACATCAGCTTGCACAAAGCAACATCTGGAGAAAATGACATGGATGCCTAACTGACTTGACTCTCTATTAGCCTTAGTGGATGACAAAAATGCTTTCTAAAAAGAAAAATATAATCCACCCATCAGGATAAATATTGTATGTGGTTATATAGGTGCTAATAGAAGCCATACTGACAACATTAGCATCTCATTTGTTCCTGTTTGTATGGTCTAATATTCTGGTGGAGAATACTCTCAATTGTTTTCAAGGGCTCAGGTGTATAAATGTTACATCTTCTAGAGAAAAGTAGAGCAAAAACTGAGAAAGACACCAAGTAACATAACAAAAATTAGAAACAAAATTATGAGGGAAATATGTCTTGGATACTGAGTCAAGACCATAGATGCTTAGACTCCTAATTTGATATTTTGCAAAGATGGCCATTTTTACTATATCAATCCTGGCAATCCATGAGCATGGGAGATCTTTCCATCTTCTGAGATCTTTGATTTCTTTCTTCAGAGACTTGAAGTTCTTGTCATACAGATCTTTCACTTGTTTGGTTAAAGTTACACCAAGATATATGATATTATTTGTGACTATTGTGAAGGGTGTCATTTCCCTAATTTCTTTCTCAATTTATTTATCCTTTGAGTAGAGAAAGGCTACTGATTTGTTTGAATTAATTTTATATCCAGTCACTTTGCTGAAGTTATTCATCAGGTTTAGGAGTTCTCTGGTGGAATATTTGGGATCACTTAAGTATACTATCAAAGTTTCCTGAACATAACACCAATGGTTTATGCTCTAATAAAATTGCAAAACTTCTGTAAAACAAAGGACACTGTCAACAGGACAAAATGGCAACCAACAGAATGGGAAAAGTTCTTTATCCAATAGAGAGCTAATATCCAATATATACAAAGAACTCAAGAAGTTAAACTCCAGAGAATCAAATAACCCTATTAAAAATGGAGTACAAAGCTAAACAAAGAATTTTCAACTGAGGAATATCAAATGGTTGAGAAGTACTAAAGAAATGTTCAGCATCCTTAGTCATCAGGGAAATGCAAATCAAAACAATCCTGAGATTCCACTTACACCAGTCAGAAGGGCTAAGATCAAAAACTCAGGTGACAGCAGATGCTGGTGAGGATGTGGAGAAAGATTGTTAGTAGGATTATAAGATGGTACAACCACTCTGGAAATCACTCTGGTAGTTTCTCAGAAAATTGGACATAGTACTACCTGAGGACCCAGCTATATCACTCCTGGGCATATACCCAGAAGCTTCCCCTGCATGCAATAAGGACACATGCTCCATTATGTTCACAGCAGCCTTATTAATAATAGCCAAAAGCTGGAAAGAATCCAGGTGTCTTCCAACAGAGGAATGGATACAGAAAATGTGGTACATTTACACAATGGAAGATTACTCAGTTATTAAAAACAATGACTTCATGAAATTCTTAGGCAAATGGACGGAACTTGAAAATATCATGCTGAGTGGGATAACTCAGACACAAAAGAACACACATGGTATTCACTCACTGATCAGTGGATATTAGCCCCAAAGTTTGGAATACCCAAGATACAATTCACAGATCAAATGAAGCTCAAGAAGAAGGAAGGCCAAAGTGTGGATGTTTCAATCCTTCTCAGAAGCAGGAACGAAATACTCCTGGGAGGTAGAGGGTGGGAAGGACTTAGGAGGAACAGAGGAGGGAGAGGGGGAAAATGGGGACCAGGGTCCAGTATGGAAGGAGACAGGAATGATATACAGAGAGTCAGGAATTTCAACAGAGGTGAGTAGCAATGGAGGATGGGCAACTGGGGGTAGCCACCAGCAAGTCGTAGATGTCAGTAAGAGGCTCCCAGGGACCATCGGGCAAGAGATCAGCTGAAATGCCCAACAAAAGGGAGAGAGAACCTATAGAGACCATATCCAGAGGTTAGGCAAGGCCCCTGGTTGGGGGATGGGGACACCCACTCATCTCCCAATTTTTAACCCAGAATTGCTCCTGTCTAAAGAAAATATGGGGACAAAGTGTGGAGTAGAGATTGAAGGATAGTCCATCCAGAGACTGCCCCACCTGGGGATCCATCCCATATACAGATACCAAACCCAGACACTATTGCCAAGAAGCGCTTGCTGACAGGAGCCTGATATCACTGTCTCCTGAGAGGCTCTGTCAGAGCCTGACAAATACAGAGGCAGATGCAGTCAACCATTGGACTGAGCATGAGGACCCCAATGGAGGAGCTAGAGAAAGGATTGAAGGAGGTGAAGGGATTTGCAACCCCATAGGAAGAACAACAATATCAACCAACCAGATCCCCCAGAGCTCCCAGGGACTAAGCCACCAACCAAAGAGTACACATGGCGGTACCAATAGCTCCAGTGGTATGTATCTGGCATCAATGAGAGGAGAGACCCTTGGTCCTGTGAAGGCTCAATACCCCAGTGTAGGGGAATGCCAGGACAGTGAGGAGGGAGTGGGTGAGTGGGTGAGTGGGGGAGCACCCTCACAGAAGCAGGGGGAGGGGGTTGGGATGGGGTTTGATGAGGGGAAACTAGGAAAGGGGATAAAATTTGAAATGCAGATAAATAAAATATCCAATAATAAAATATCTGAGAAATTTCATGTCAAGAGAAAGCAACATAACAAGGTATCATCATATCACCAAAACCCCTATTATCTGTGATTACATAAATAGTATGTTATCCTCCTTAGAATAGAGCCATTCTTTATACATCAGAGAGACACCAAAGACATGGAATCTTTCTCAAAGAACTTGTAGTAATGATTGCACTGAATCTACACAGTGGGGCTGGCACTTCCTAGATGAATCACTGCACCTTGCATTTAAAATCTAAGTTTGCAGATCAGTGACAATTGGTTCAGCTTCCTGAGACAGCCTTAGTCAATTCCACACACGGTTTCAGTGCTATTAGTATACAAGCAGTGGTGGCTTGGAACCATGAGAATAGATTCCAACGGTCTGTTACCTTCTCAGTTCAGAATTTTATAATATTTTGCAAGTTTTCTCCAGAAGACTGGCTGAGTCTAAAGACATTGTTGAAACATTTTAAATATTGCAGTTTCTTTCTTGTCCATTGGTTTCTCCCACACAACACAATAAATAATCACTACATTTGAGTGTATTCCAATTCCATTTAAAATCAATCCATCTCCAGCTGCTTATTCTCTTTTTAGCCAGTGTTTTAATACTCCTGCAATTTGAGGAGGGCTTATGATTTTTTACACTCTGCTAATTTGTAGGTAGACAGTGATGTTAAAAGCATTTAGTTTACATCCCGCCTCACCTAGATATTTGATTAATGTTTAAAGTATGTTTTCTCTGCAGCCTATGATGAAAGTTACACACTCTCGGTAGGTTTGAACAGAGATTCTGAAATGCGGTGGGGCAACCCGTGTAAAGCCCTTGCACGGTCTATCAGTTTCTTTTCTAGTTGTGGTGACCAAATACCTGATAGTAAGCAACTGGAGAGAAGGGTTTACTCTGGCTTACAGCTGAGAGGGTTCTGTCCTTCAGCGAAGGTATCCCAGCAGCAGCGAGAGGCAGTTTCTCTCACAGGAGTCTGCCGTCATGAAACACAGATCAGTCAGGAAGTGAGACTGGATTTTCCAACCTTCAGGCCTACCCTCCATGAATCACTTCCTTAAACAACGGTTCACCTCCTAAAGGGCCCACAGACTTACAAATAGCTCATGTGCCAGGAACCAGGAGTTGAAAGAAATTAGTGTATCTGGGACGTTTCCCATTTGTGCAACAATGCTATTGTACACAGTGGGCCTGGGACATTTGATAGTTTCTCAAGTTATCTTTATTTTGGAGCTGTTTGTTCTGATGATTTTAAATATCCTACTGGTTAGCATTAACCCAGGAATTTTTTCACTTATATCACTTAAATATGATGACAAGGTTTTCATTTTATATTATGATGTTCATTTTACAGCTTTTCAATTTTCAAGTGATGATGTTTGGCTGGATGGACTTATTCAAGAAAATATAACAAAATTTCTGCTTGGGCTTCAGATGTACCAAATAAATAGTTGTCATTTCTTTAAAATTTTAAAAATTATTTTAGATTATAATATAATTACATGATTTTCCCCTTCTTTTTCTTTCCTGTAAACCTTACAATGTACCTTCACCACTACCCACCCCACTCCTCTCTCTTTCAAATTCATAGCCATTTTTCTTCAATTGTGTATGTATGTGTGTGTGTGTGCATGTATGTTCGTGTGTGTGTATATGCACTGTGTGTATGTGTGTGTGTGTGTGTGTTCCTAGATACATAAATACAGTCTGCTCAGTCCCTATAATGTATGTTACTTGTAAGTGTGTTTTCAGAGCGGACCATTTGGGATTGGAACATCGGTTGGTGTTCCCTTTGCTGGAAAAGACTATGTCTACTGCTCTTAGCATTCCTTAGTTGTCTGTAGATCTTTGTGTAGCATTGGGGCCCCAGAAACTTCCCTTAGCCAGGTTTCTAAATCTCCCGACACCATCCTTTCTCAGGTCAGGTTCAGGCAGCCATGTCAGTGAGAGTTCATGGGTATTTTTATATTTATTGAGATGACCTAATGACTATCAATCCTTTAAACAATAAATTATCCTAAAAGTTCTTATAAGTATTGAATTTTTCTTGCAATCTGAATATCATGACTTTAGTATACTATTGTTAAAAATTAGTCTAGTCAAGGTTTTCATATTTTTGCCCTATGTCTAGCTTGGCCATTAAGCTATACAATTATCTTCAAATTATTTAAGGCAGTTCCTGTAGTCTCCCCCCACCCCATGCTCTGGAATCATTTCTCTAAAAATTAGCATTTCTAAGAAAATAATAAGGAATGGTTATTGTTTATCTTAAGTCCTAGTTTTATCAGGTGTCTTATCCTCTGATTTTTCCCCCCCGAATCTAGAAAGAAACACAGAACAAACTTAAGTCTAGCACAAATCAACACTGCACTTCACAAACACCATGCCTTCACTGTTTTGAATTGGGGCTGTTGCTGTTTGATGCTTCTTTAGAATAAAAAAAAATGAAGTAGGAGTTTTCCTGTCCTGTAACACTTCGATAATATGGCCACCTAAAGAAGCCATAAACAGTGACAGCACCAATAGACATGCTAACATGGAAAGGGCAGATTTCAATGGGTTGCACCTCCAGACAAAGAACTCCAGGCAACTAATGACCTGAGAGCAGGAGAAGGAGGCTCTCCCAGGGCTGAGCCCCTATTGGTTATCTGATACTAAGTGATCAGTTGTGAAATTGCGCACACACAAGCAGCATTGAGCAGACTCAGTAGGTTGTCTTTATGTCTTTATGCATAGATACGTAACCATAATAATCAAAGAAGAGGTTATCGCTATGACATGGAGTGAGGGAGACCCTGGGAGGGGCCAGACAAAGAGAAAGGAAGAGGGAAATAATTTAATTATATTTTAATTAAAATTAAAATAAACAGAAGTTTTAATGAATGATCTTTCAGATGCCAAGTTTCTTATATGCTCATTATTTGGTAACTGTATATATTTTTCAGTTCCTAGATTCACATATTTTTGTGAGCTAATTATGAGCAAGTTAACCTAACATCTGTGGCTATGTGTTTGTTAATTTCACATGTATTTTTCTTTTGTTTTATCTCTCTATTATTGCTGTTAAGAATTAAGTATCTTTTATTGTTCCTTCTGTCTTTATGAATATGCTTTTTTCATTTTTCTTGATTTCTATTTCATCTGATAATGACAATTGTACACCTTGTTTCTCCATGTTGTCATTTATCTGATAACTTTGCTTCATTTCTTTCTTTCAAATATTTTTGTGCTGTGTTGTTTAAGATATGACTTTTGCTAGTGCTTTAATTTAGACACATTATTTTACTTCATTTTTATCCAATTTGGGAACTCTGACATTTGCTATCTCACAGACGTGTCTGGCTTTTCTTGCCACAGTTGAAGAAATGTTTATATTTAGTAAACTTTTACAAGCTTTTCATTTACATTTCTTGGTCTTTTGATTTTTCAGTGTTTTTCCAGTGTGAATTATTTTGTTGGTATTAGTTTTGATCTTGGACATTATCTTCAGGACTTTTTCAGAGTTCTTTCATGGACATCATATCTACCTTTGCTGAAGAGAACGAACATCTCAGGTTCATTCCTTTGTAATTAAAAACTTACAGTTTTTACATTGCCCCATCTCTCTGCACATTTCCAGGCATGCCATAGGATTTCTCTTTTGAACTTAGCTAGAATGATGAGTTCTAAACTGAAAGCAAGCACTAGAAAAGCCTTCTCTATCACCTTCCTTTGCTTCTGACTTTCCTCCCCTCAACTGGTTCAAAAACCCTAATTAGGTGAAGAAGAGTCTCTTTCATATTTCTTTTCTGATGTTCCTAGTCTGTTGTCTTCTAGGCTGTGTGCTTACACACTTTATTTCTTTAACATTTTAATACTTCAGTTTACTTTTCAAATATAGTTGTTCTTCTAGCCCATCTGGTATTTTTTTTTTTTTTTAGTATTATTGAACACATATTTTTCTTTTCACGATTTAGAATTCATCCTGTTGTTCCTCTGTCTTGAGACAATTTCACAGTACATCTCTATATTGCTTCTCATCTACTAGGGTTTAATAATTTATATTCACAAGGACAAATTCAAATCAATGAGTCAAATAAAGATCTCTGTATTCTATTGAATTTAGCAGAGACATACATGTTACATGAGAATGTTTGAAATCATCTGTGTGTTTCAGTCAAAGAGATGAAATCATCAGAGACTAGTTGGAACCCGTGAATGGTTAAGGTTTTGGAGGCATAAGCAGGCAGAGCAGATGATGGCTCCATGCACGGTTTTTGATAGACTTGTTCTAGAAGTGCTGCAGTGTCAGCATCTGTTTCGCTCAATCCCCTGGTCTCATCTTCCCGAACAGTGGATTGTTACTACTTTTTGCAGTGTCATCCTACACCAAGTCAAAGGCAGGAAAGGAGAGATGACTAGGACCTATAGGAATCTCTCCTTGGAGCTCCGCATGGCCACCTCTTTCAGACAGGGAATGACCTCTTTACTAGAAAAATGAGCTCACTGAAGTTCCCTGAAGCATCACTACTCTGTGTCAGCTAGTCGTGGTTCTTTTTCTGGGACTTAGGCTACTCACAGTAGAAAAAAAAAATCAAATTCCTTAACAAAAAGCTATCCAGAGAGAGGCTATTGGTCATTGAAGAAGCTATTATAAAATTTCAATTTCATTTATTTTACCTTATTATTTATTACCTAATGAAATCATTACTTTTTTCTAAGTGGAAAAATTGCCTAGATTCAAATTCAAAAGTCACAAAAGAATGTGCAGTGACTACTGAACTTCCCTGCTAGCTAGGGTCCCTTCAGGACCCTCGAGTTCTCAGGTCAGTGTCCTGTTCGAAAACTTTATCTCTTATTTTTAAATCAAGGTAGGATACTTGGCATCTAATTACATGAGTGACTTCTCAGCTCATTAGGTTTGTTGTTTTCCCAAAATCATTGGCTACATTTAGCATCTGGTCATCAATACCTGTGTTCCTTTGGAATGATGATATCTCATTTACGATAACATTTAATATGGCATATATTTATTGTTGGTTATAAAACCAGTCACTTTTTTTTTTGCAATTTACTTCTGTCCATTAAAGCAATAGACTGAGTAGTTTGTAGAGCAATATGGGAGTGCCCCCTCATCCTCCAAAGCCCCACTTAGTATGTCTAAGAGGAACTGTTGTGATATTACTGCACTGTCTGTTACCTTCCCAAGACATTTTCTTGGCCAACTGAGCTTTTGTGTAGTTGAGACCCTCAGAAGAATTTTAATTTAAAGACATTATCTAACCAGGAATAGAACCTTTTCTGATTTATAGCTACCATTTAGACTGAATTACAAGTAGGTCAGCCTCCACAGAGGAAATAGAAAATACCATTTACATTGAGGACAGTGGATTTGAAACATCCTAATTGTGTACAATTAGATAATCATTTTAAGCCAGGTGTGGTGGTGTGCACCTTTAATCCCAGTAGATACAGGTGGCTCTTTGAGTTTGAGGCCAGTCTAGTCTGCCTAGAGAGCTCCAGGGCTACACAGAAAAACCTGTCTCTACTGAATCAGACTTTTTGTTTGCAATCCAGGATACTTTCCCACCATTTTTTTTAATCTGGAATTTTACTCTTACTCCCTTTATCTCTTTACAAGATTATACAGTATTTGCTTTGGCCCTACTTGGTTTTTCTCATTCTCTACTCACAGGTAGTGTGCACCGCCTTCCCTGTTCTCCTTGCCGGTGTGCATAACCCAATAATGCTTCAATACTCTTAATTTATTTCTAGGCAGTTTTAACATATGACTAAATCCATGTTTTTAAAAAAGTCCTCCAGTTTCAGACTTTACTTAGTAAAATATTTTCTTAGAATTTTCTGTAATTTAAAATTTTAAGGTTTATTTAGAGGAGAACTTCACGTATCTGTTTAAAAATATTTAATTCCTAAGTGTAAACTTTTAAAGTCAAGGCTTTCCAAAGTTATTAGCACTCACAGTAGATCTCTGTCCAGTGGAACAGATGTTGCCTGTATCTACAAATATTTCAAAAACAGATTGAAGGCATGCAACATGCAATTCCTCTTGGCACGATTCAAGCACTTTTTGCCAGAAAACGTTTGAACAGATTTTAAATCTTTCTGCTCATTATCTTTGGAAAAATATACAAACTCACTCACACACATTTTTTCCAAGGTGCCTGTTACAAATTTTATGTTGTGAGGGGCACCTTTTACTCAATATGCTCCTACGCATCAAAAAAAAATGCAGCTCAACGATGAAGAAAAGGTTATGTGTATAGTAATTATTAAAAGCAGAAGCAGAAAAGTGTATGTTAATATTTAGCTTGATAGGGTGCATGAAATTAAACTTGAGAAAATTCAACAACATCAACATTCTGACATGCTCAAAGAGCCATTGCTTTGTTAAGAAACCTAGCTGTGAGAAGCCAGCTTTTCTTGTCTTGTCACGCAGTTGCCATTGGAGTACATCTTTTCACATTTCGGGAAGCTCCCAACTCTCTTCAAAGAGTTTGTTCTACACGGATGTTACTCCTCCCTCAACTCTATGTAGATAATATGAATTTACACTGTGTCCATCACATAACACATCATGGCATGACAGCAGGGGAAAGGTGTAAAGGGAGACAGATCATTGGAGAGACTCGCTTCCAGTGCTAATTTTAGAAGCTTGCAATTAGCATTTAGAATTTGATGGGACCAGTGGAGGTTTTTAACCAGAAGGACCACCAGCAGGATTGGAATCTCATTTTAGATAACACAATGGAGGTATTTCATGGAAAATGAACTTAGAAGAGCAAACCAGAATCAGAGAGGCCAAGCAGGGGTTTGTTGCTATACTTGAGGCACACAGAGTTCATCATTAGTTGAGTGTGTTACGCCATGATTCACATTCCTCACGTTTGTGGTGACTGCTTAAAATTAAAGTGCAAGCTACATACATTGGTTTCCATCGTCTTGTCCTCCCAGGCAAAGGCTTTCCCTCTGCCTCGCCAAATCCCTTCCCCCCAGGTCTGAACGCATCCCACTATCCTCTACCATGCCTGTTGTATTTGATCTGCTTCCCAGGATAGTCACACTCTGCCTAGACTAGCTCATGCTTCAGCCTTCACTAAAAACTGACTCTCCTGCAGCTGTCTTGAGTTGGCATGACTCTTCTTTCCATCAAATTGGGCGGGTCAAACACGTCATGCCTCAGAGCCACATCCAGACACATAACTGCTCATCTTTCTTTTCTTCCTGTGAGGCTGATGGCTCTTTTTACAGCATCACCATATGTAGTGTTGTCACGAATATAAACCTTCCAGTCACTGTTCACATTCATTTGTACTTTAGCGCCTCCAGCATCTTTTATTTTTTCAATCCCCATGCCCGTTACTATATGAGATCACACCAGTCATCATTCACACCCCCATACGAAACCCTAGCTTCTCTTTGGCATGTTTCCTAGAGATTGAAACATTCCATTCTGCGGGGCTTAAGGCAGAAGGTAAACAACTCAAAATAACTTAAGGAAGTCCCTATAATGGACCAGATTCACTAGGCCTCTCCCTCCCAAAAGTAAATAATAAAGACTGAGAGTAATTCTCAGACGAACAAAGCTATAAAAAGATTCTGAGATCACTATAGGTGCTTGGAAGAAGCAAAAAGCAGATAAGATCCCTGAAAGCGATTTAGACCAACTGAGTTACTTGGACAGGGCACTCTCCGCCTGTTGAACTGCCTGGAGGCTATACATTGAGCTCCTGGTTTGAAGGTTTGTGAGCTCTCTTCCATGCCCAGAGAGACTTTGGTGATACAGTTATCTTTGAGTCATGATCCTGTAACCTCAATAAAGTAACCTCAATAAAACTCAATGGTTAACCAAGTTCAACTTTGGTGGTATCCCTACTTTTCGCCTGACATGGGCTCTCTACCTAGAATAAACAGGCATGTGTGTGGTGTCTCTCCCCGAAAAGTTTTGTCACAGAACAACAGTTTTTCTCACTCCAACGATGTTGAAGGTTGTCTGTTACACACTTCTTTTCCACTCCTCCCTCTCAACCGTGTTCCCACCAGAATGTCAATGCCTTCTGAAAAATGTGTGAGCTGCCGGTCACCTGCCCTTATCCTCATACTCCCTCCATTCTTTTTTTTTTCTATCTGTGGTTCTCTCCTTTCTTCATCTCTTTCCCATCAATACCCCAATATTTGAATTCTTTCTTGCACACATTTCCCATTCCCCACTTCCATGAGTCTACCAGTGTAATGCAATTTTAAACCTTCTTGCATGCTCACCTTTGTTCTCCTTCCTGTACTTTTAAATATGGCTGGAGAAAATGAACAGAAACCAATACACTTCAGTATGACACTATGAACCACCTTTGGCGAGCTGGTCCTGGTGTTCTGCATGAAAAGTGTTCTCCTGATCTCCCATAGATTCTGTTGTCATGGGGCTTCCCCTAAGCTTATTCCCCTTCCATTGTGGACAGGTCTGTCTCACCCTTGTCTCAGTAAGGACGATTCATAGAGGAGTTAACTGGAACTTTCCTTACATCTCTCCCACTTGTGGATATTTCTCCACTTCTGTCTCTTTGCCGTGTCCTTCCATTTCTGGAGATTTTCTTCCTTTGGCCCAAAGCCCTTCTGGCTCCTGTGTGCTGTGGCCTGTCTTCTGTTGCTTCTTTATGTCTAGTACTTCCAGAAGTCACTTGTCATGTGTTCTTTTGCCCAGTCCAGCTCCTCCCCAGAAAGGTCTCTTGAAAGTCAGTTTTGTATATCCCTCTGCCATCTACTGCCTCGTATAGCATTTCATAGCTTGCACATCTCAAAGTGAACTCACCACCATATCATTCTCTGTTCTTTTCAAAATCACACTCTTGTGTGCCTCATTTGAGTAGACACAGCCGTGGCTCGCTCTTGCTAGGGCTGAAGCCATACTGCCCTTCTTAGAATCTCTACTTTTCACTTTGATATAGTCCCGCTTGTAATTCTTGCTTTATCTCCAGAGCTATTGAATTTATCCAAAAATTCTTGTCTGTGCCCAGATTTTGTAGTGCTTCCCACCTGTTTTCTTCTAGTAGTGGCTTGCTCCTGATTTCTGAATACCTTAGGAATAAAGGCCCTCCCATCTTCTAATCATGATTGTGTTCTATCTACCTCATTTTCTGTGACTCAGCTGTATTAAATTACTGGTTTCATTAAACAGGTTTCTCACTCTCTCGTTGACCTTCAGCAGATGATGAAATAGTTTTTATCCATGTCTAGAATGTTCTTCATTCTCACCTTGACCTCATATGAGTCTGTTTCAATGACATCTGTTCTGAGAAGTAGTTTCTAACAATCCAAGTCTGGACAGATGCCTCTCTGCTGTCCATCCATGGTACCGGGCAATTTTCTCAGCTTCAGCCCATCAGAGTGCATTGTCAGCATGATGGACTGTTTGCTGCATTGAGTACAGATGATTGGAGTGCAGGCCTTGTGTTTACCTTTGACCTTTTAGTGTATGGCACACTGTGTAGCATTTATCAAGGGAGCCACAAATATTTGTTGAGTTAATGAATTAGTGACTATCTGGAAGTGTCATGCTGAGAAAAGGCAGCCATCTGTTTTGCTCAGCAACTGATAATCTCTGCCAGAACAGCTTCATTAAGGTTGAACAGGTTAGAAACGAGTGGAGAAGAAAGCGGCAGAGGAAAGGTTAGATTTATCTGTTGAGAAAATTAAATATTAAACAATTTAACTCACAAAAGCAATAATACAGAACATATAGGATTGTCCCCTTGAGAGCCACAGTTCTCATAGAAAGTTAAAAAGTTTGATGGGGGTTGGGGTGAGTGTTAAAGAAATATATTTCTGGCTAAGTAGCAAATCTGTAAGATGTAATTATTTTTTAAATCATAGTTTTAATAAAAGTTAACATAAATGCTCCATTGAATGTTTAATTAATAATTTTACTATAAAAATGGTTCACACTTCTGAGGAAATAGGTAAAAAAACCTTCTATCTCTTTGCTATTTATGTGTCCATACATGAATTATACATGAATATGTATTTATAAATATATGCATATATTCTTGCTTTACACATATAGACTATTTTTATATACACCCTTCAGCAACTATTTTGTTTAACCTAGAAGTGTAATTCCTATATCACTGTGTTAATACATATACAAATATCTTAACCTTTTTTTTCTTACTTTTTATCTTTTTACATTTTTGTCAAGACAGGGTTTCTCTGTGTAGCCCTGACTGTCTTGGAATTAACTTTGTAGACCAGGCTAGCGTTGAACTCACAGATCTGCCTACTTCTGCCTCCTGAGTGCTGCAATTAAGTGTGTGCCACCATAGCCAGCTTGCACCCCCACACCTGGCTGTACCTTAAACATTTAAAATTTAAACTCTACAATACAGGAGCTAGGGAGCTGAGTCAGTTGGTAAGTACCTGCTAAAAAAGCAAAAAGATCTGAATTGGGATCCCCAAAATTTAAGAATAATGTTGGACGTGGGGATGCACACCTGTGATCCTATTACAGAGGAAGGAGAGATGGGAGGATCCCGAGAGAGCTTGCTGCCTGGCTTTTCTCACTGTCATGCCCTGACTGTAGACGCCAACCCCCCCCACCCCGTGTCCCTTTCTATTTACAATCCCTAAATCATTACTGTGATTTCACTTGGCATCAATTACTGTTTCTCATTTTTTAATTTTATGTAAATTTAATCATATAGTGTTTTTCTGTGCTTGGTCTCTGGAACTCAGCATTTATCTATGTCATTTACTAGTCTGGATTTTTTTTTCCATTGCGATGTTACATTATTACATGAATGTAAAACAATTTGTGCTTTTTGCTTTTAGGAGATACATGAGTTGCATCTGAGTGAGAATATCATAAACAGAGCTGCTGGGAGCATTCTTGTGCATGCCTTTTTGAAAATACAGTCACATATTTCTGTTTGCTATTTACACAGAAGTAGAATTGCTGGGTAGCAAGAGAATTCACATATTTAATTTTAGTGGATATCGTCACAGAGGTTTTCAGCAGAGTTATAGCAATTTATGTATCCATGGCAGTATGTGTAATGTATGTATTTAAAGATACAGCATATTTCTATATAAAAGATATTATAATTTATTTAATACTGGTTATTTTCTAGATTCTAATGATCTATTATAAGTAATTAGCCAACATTTTGAATCTAATATTTGTATCCTTATGTAAATGCATCTATAATCATATTATTAAAATAAAATAAAGGGGTTGGAGAGATGGCTCAGCGGTTAAGAACATTGTCTGTTCTTCCAAAGGACCCAGGCTCAAATCCCAGTACCCACATGGCAGTTCACAAATGTCTGTAATTTCAGTTCCAGGGTATTTGACACCCTCACACAGACATACATGGAGACAGAACACCAATGTAAATTTAAAAAAATAAAATAAAATTGAAACAGAATTTTAAAATTTACTTGAAAAATTATTTTCCCCAAAGAGACAGTAGCATTTTTGAAAGATCAATACAATGAAAGATGTCCCAATTATTAAATTGTATCCCCTAGAGAGAAAGAACATATACACATAGAAATAGGACCTACTTTGTTTCAACTGAAATTAAATGGATATTTAAAGCAGAGAGAGCTCTGTATAGATAATGGGCTGCCTAGGTGAGAAGACACTGAGAAATCACCACAGACAGCTGCAGCGCCTCTGGGCTGCAGTCATAAAGAGAGAAGTGGAGTCCTAGACCTAAGGGCTCAGATGTCTAAAGAGGGAAGATCATGGTCAGTATGCACATGTGAGAATGAGCCTGGAACAGCACAGTGCTTGCCCAAGAGAGCAAAGGAATAGCAAAGTCTTCCCTTCACTCCTTCTCTCCTGGTGCCTCCTGTTGCAAGTGCTGGAAACCCATCAGACAGGAAACATCCTGTGGGCGACAGAAACAGAGCTACCGGGGACGAGTGTGGGGGGCAGGGATGTGCCAGTAGAGAATAAGATGAAGATGACATTCCAACCAGAGGAGACAGAAGGCTTCATAAACCCTGCTGGATTCAGTGACCACTATTATTAAAGCACGATGTTAAACAGATATGTACTTCACACTGCTTTCTAGGAAAACACACACAATGAAGATATAATTAAATGTGATTTGAAGCATATCTGAAGAACAAAATCATGTGTAAAAAATTGGAAGAAGTACTTACAGTGCATAAGAGCAACAAAATGAATCTAAAAGAAATGTTGACACTCTAAATTGAAAAGAAGTGTATGTACAATAACACCCGAAATAAAGGGCTCTTAAAAGTGAGACAATTATTTGTAAAGGCTAATGCTTTTGATAGGGATGCATGTTCCTTCATACATGGTTAATAAAACAGCATGGAAAACACATGTGAAGAAAAGCAACTTCCCAGTAATCAAAATAATTCAGATTTAAATCCTGATATTTGTACACTGAATTGACAAATACTATGAAGTATTGTTTTAACACTACAGTCTGGGTATTAAGCCGTGTCACTATAGCAATAAATGGTGTGATATGTGGCCATAAAATGTTTTTTTGAGAAATATCAGTGCGGAATATAATACTCTTGATAGAGTGAAAATGAAAACACCAGCATTTCAACTATGTTAAAAATTAATTACAAAACCAAGGAACAAAGCTTTCAAATAAATGGCATAACATTCTAAAAATAATGTGCTAATATGGTAGGAGGTTGGCCAAAATGATTTTATTGACTATAAGGTTGAAATGAATTTTATTTACGTCCACATGTTTTTTATATTTTTATACGTTATGCAGGGAACCTTTGTAATCACAACAAACAATTACTTATGCAGGTGAAGGGATGTATTGGGGTAGAAGGGCGCAGAGTTCTAGATCGATTGCTCACAAGGACAAACTTGTATACGTTGCCAAGTGAAATGGAGAAGAGCTAGCAAAGAAGATCCAATTAAAGATCAAGGGGATTAAAAGTGGTTGGAGAAAGGAATCTTGGAGATTGGTAATCACTCAGAATGTGAATAAAGCCAGGCTTGGGTAGGCGAATACGAGAGGAAGAATTCAAGAAAGCCAATGTGAAAGCCAAGTTTTGAAGGTGGTCTAGCTTCAGGATCCTGATTTTCAGATCGCTGGTTTTAGGAAGCAGCTCCCATGTTTGAGAAGCAGGGTTGGACAGGTGGTTCACAGAGATGTTGAAAGGCTGGGGCCATGGATAGAGCGAGGAGAGAGAATTGCTGAGGAAAGCTATGGTTAGCTTGTTGTCTTGAAGGCCATTGGAGGACAGATAGTTTATCTGTAATGGCAGCAAGGTTCCCTATGGTTGTGCAATAAGAATGCATACTGTTAGGAACAGATGAACGACAGCTTTGGGGGCTACTTTGAGAATTCACCATGTGTGCCTAACTGTGCAAAGAATTAGGAATTCCAAAGTTTGGAGAAGCTGAAGTTTGTGCTGAAAACTCAGTTGGGCAGAAAAGAAGTGAGCCCTGGGATATGTCTAAAGGACACACCAAAAGGGAGCAGGATCCTGGAGGTAACCGATATGCTATGAAAGAGAAGTAGAAATAGAGTCTTTGTGTCCACTGAGCACCCACAGTCTCAGAATTCAACTTTTGCCATTCACTGGCCTCTGTCTTATGTTTTTGGCTTGTGTGTGTGTGTGTGTGTGTGTGTGTGTGTGTGTGTGTGTGTGTGTGTGTGAAAGTGAATTTCCCATATCCTTATTCACAGATGCCATTACTGAGGCTGCCGTTTGAAGGAGTCAGTTGATACTGTTGGAGGAGTGAAGGCAACACAGTGTGTTAACTTTTGGAATCATGGTGCATGCTTTTTGCTAAATTTAGAACTAACTACTTCTCTGAAATATTGTGCAGCCCAAAGCATTAAGTAAACTGGTAATGGCATCTATGAGCAACATTACCAAGGCTCTCCTTGGGATGGAGGCCGTTGAAGGTGTTAGTAGAACTGTTGTAGCTCAGGGTGCAAAATTAATTGCTTTTAAGAAACATCATCCTGTAGAGATTTGAAGAAATGGTGGGCAGGGGCCCTTTGCATGGCAGTCAGGGGCCCTCAGGAATGGTTACTGGATGCTCTCAGCTCATTCCCTGTCTACTCGAGACAGTGGCGGGGAAATGTCTTGTTCTTCATAAAACATTTGGTGTCAATGAATTTGCTTGACACTACCTCGTGGACTTACTCTTTTTACCTGAGGGGTATCTATAAATTTTCAGAAATTGGAATAGAAGCTCATAAGAAACTATACCTTTATTTCATTGAAAGAATAAAGAAGGAGAAACTGTTTCTGAGGATTATGATGGATGGAACAAGGAAGATTAATGACTTGTTGTTGTTGTTGCAAACCTGACTGCTGCTTTGAGCATAGATGGTTGTGTGTTGTGTGCACACACACCTTGGCATTCCCATGCATACTAGTTGCTCAGAGACTCACTCAATACTCACAGCTGTGTACCTTCCTTCTAGTCTTACTCTTTGCATCTAGATGTTCACATCCTTTTTTTTTATTTTCTAAGTTTTTTTTATTTACATTCCAAATCATTTCCCCTTTCCTGTTTCCTCCCTCCCCGAAAGTCCCATAAGGCCCCTTCTCTCCCTCTTTTCCCCATTCACATCCTAACTCTGGTCTTCAACCTGCAGTACTTTCTAGGTCACTTTTTCCTGTATCCATGTGTCTAGTATTCCTCTTCCTGGTGAACTATATAAATTATCATCAATTGCCCCATATCGGAATTCTTCAATTTCAGTGCGTTTGGCATCTTTCTCTTCGAGATAAATTTGACTTTGTGTCTTTCTGTGATTGATGCAAGCTCATTCGGGACATGTAAATAACACTTTTATTGCTCCCTAGAAATAAGTAACAGAGCAGAAAACTGATGTAATATTTCACTGCTGAAGATTAAATAGTTCCCCTAAATACATTAACAATGCTTTGGAACTCAAATTGTTTACCTTCATTTTCATGGAAACTGTTGAACTATTTCAGCTCCCTGGGGGAATAGCTGTGCATTTTACAGTTGACCTGTCTACAGACTGCCCTCGTCTATGGTAATGTCTCTGTGATGAGAATGATCCAACTGTGTCATAACCTTGCAGGACTTAGCCTCTTGTGTTTACATAACCCACTGCTTCTCATTTTCACCTGCCTTGCCATTGTGGAATTCTAGTGTCAGAACTGCCCAAACCTGGTTACTGCCAGCATGGATGATTTTCTTATGTATGGGAAAATGCAAATCTGTTAATATCTGAAAGAAAAGCTAGTCTGGCCACAGCAGAAGTAACCAAAAGGATTTTAGCACCAGTAGCATATTCTGGTTTTGGTGGGATTTTGTTTTTTGAGATGAGTTCTTGCTTCTTAACTCAGGTTGGCCTCCAACTCATGGTCCTTCCATCTCAGCCTACCAAGAGTTGGGATAGATAATTGTCACTAAACCTGGCTTACTATTGTGACTTCAAGAAAATAAACCTCACTAAACTTTTTATTCTTAAAATATCTTTATTATCCTTGGCAACATTTGAGATTCATATTACTAAGTAAGTAATTTATGAGTGTATTCATTTCCCAGCTTCAAATATAAAATGAATACTTCTAGTACTTAATATACTAAAAAATGTTAAAAGCACATACAGTCATCTATATTTAAAATTATGCCTGTATATGTCTATCCACACATGCTAGCATACATTGTGATGGCTTGTAGATGCTTGGCCCAGGGAGTGGTACTATTAGGAGGTGTGGCCTTCTTGGAATAGGTGTGTCACTGTGGGCGTGGGCTTTAATACCCTTATGCTAGCTTCCTGGAAGTCAGTATTCTGCTAGCAGCCTTCAAATGAAGATGTAGAACTCTCAGCTCCTTCAACACCATACCTGCCTAGATGTTGCCATGTTCCTGCCTTGATGATAATGGTCTGTACCTCTGAACCTATAAGCCAGCCTCAATTAAATTTTGTCCTTATAAGAGTTGCCTTGGACAAGGTGTCTGCTCACAACAGTAAAACCTTAACTAATATATATATATATATATATATATATATAGTCAGAATTAATTTGATAGATATTAAAACAAATCTTAAACTCAACTAAAATGCAATCAAGAAGTAACTGTTTCTTAAAATGCAAGGTATATTTTAAATAGAAAATATTGTATATATGAATTGATTTTGTTTGAAAGTAGCTTCTTTCCATGCAACTTTAAAAATGTTATTAGCAGTTCCACTTTTTGCTACTCTGAATCAGAAATGCAGAGTGCAATCTGGAGTATTAGGGTTGACATCCCCAGTGGTATGTTGATCTCAATGAGTTCCAAGGAGTAAATAGAACATTAAACCTAAGAGACTCGAGGCCTGGAAATGTAATATCATCAGAGAAATTTCCATATGAACCTGACCGGTCATTTCCTCATACCCTCCTGAAACTATATACCATAGCTTCCCCATATCCTCACCGTAGTCTGCAAAGGGTTCCTTCTGGGCCCTGCCCACATCAGCCCTCTCCTCCCACTGTTTGGCTTGCTCTTACTCCCAGCAACTTTGAAAGGACAGTACTTTTAATTAGGTCATAAGAAATTAACAAACTAGTGTCATGTGTGGATGAGGAACATACGGTTGAGATTGGATTCATCACTGAATTGCAGAAAACCCAAAATCACATATTCCATTCAGCTGGGAAACTGTATCTCCTTCCCATGAAAGACATCCCGTGACCTGGGATAGCACTGTGTTTGCAATGTGGACCCAGCATAACCGCTGTATCTTGTTACTCCTGTCTCCTTCACAGAGCTTCCTGATTAAAATCTTAGATGTTGGCATGATTTCTCCTCAGTATGTGTGGACTCCACCCTTTAGGAAGGAAAGCAATGCAAAAGAAGAGCCTGCCCTCTTGCGAATGGTCATTAGGACTGCAAAAATGATTTGGGGTACTGGTGTATAATAGCCGAGAAATCTGTTAAATAATTGGTTTTCCTTCATGATACTATAAGTGACATGGCAAAATTCATGAGCTACAATTATAAAAAATGTAAAATCTAATGTAACTATATTATAATATAGGCATACATATTTACAGTTCCAATGTAATATATAAGTAATCAAGTATAATATATAATAAAATATATATCATGCAAAACTAGAAAGATTTATCCACAAAACCCAGAACCAGAAACAAAACTTCAATTTCCTAGTATTTTTAATATGCTTGATGTTTTTAAAATATACTGTTTAAAAATAACTGATATTTGTCAATATAACAATATTTCAGTGTGTTTACATATGTTACATTATTCTTCTAAATGAAGTATTATTACTTAGAATAGATTACATGGGTATCATCTGAATATTATTTTAGGATTAGAGTCTTATTTTTCTGTAATTGTGTCTGAGCATTGGTTGTGTTTTAAAGATTCTAAATGTTATAATAGTCACTCTATCTTTTCACTATGGTATAGCTCAGCTTCCCCCACTCTGCTGGGTATTTTCTGAACTTGTCATGTTACTAAAACATTAAAGTGCTAGTTTTATTCACAATATCAGCATATTTTAAATCCTGCCTACTTGTAATCTTTGTGTTTCCTTTTGATGGAACATACCTGTGGATCATTTCCAAATGAATCACGATTAACTTCACTGAGGCATGTCAGGTTAAGTCATTTATCTGATGAAATACTGTGTTATACAACCAATTTCTGCAAATCTGCTAGAGAGTTCAACTAATTTGTTCTTCAGAAACTATGGTGGAATAATTATGCTTTGATTTTGTAAATTAGCCAAATGGGATATTATTTATAATACAATTCAAATGAAAACTGCTATTGCATCAGGTGGTGTTTCTTAGCATCTTGTTTAATGGACCTTGGTTAATGTATTATGCATGGGAATTGGCACAGCTTGATCCACTGGGGTTTACAGGGGCAAAGAAACCAGTCATCTCCTATGAGATGTTTTCATTGTTTACAAAATAGTAGGATCAATTAATATATTTCCACAGAAATTCAAGCATTACTTAAGGGTTTATACTATAGAGAAAAGCTGTGTGTGCATGCTTACATCAGTGAGAAGGGCAATGGTTCAATGTTCCTTTGGAGCTTTCTCCACCATCACAACACGAATTGTCGTACTTGAAACACTTGACATGAGGCAGGGATTATTGTTCTATTTCACATCTGAGAAAACTGTTGTGTAAAGAGCTTTAAAAAACCATTCAAGAAAAGCAAGAGGGGCCTGGAGCAATGTCTCAGTGGTTACCCTGTTGCTCTTGCAGAGTACCTGAGTTTGATTCCCGGCAACCACCTGATGGAGTGACAACGCTCTGTTACTCCAGTCCTAGAGTGTCCACTGCTGTCTTCTGACCTCTGGAGGCACTGTGTGCTTGTGGTGCATAGACATACATACAGGTAAATGCCATACACACTAAATACTAAAATATAAAAAGATGGAAAAAGGAAGGTGAAAGGACAAATATTCACATTCCAGTCTAATTTCTAATCTCATGTACTGTACAGTTCTTTAATGTGTAATGTCATTCAGTCACCCTCCCCTGTCTTAGTCAGGGTTTCTATTCCTGCACAAACATCATGACCAAGAAGCAAGTTGGGGAGGAAAGGGTTTATTGAGCTTATACTTCCATGCTGCTGTTCATCACTAAAGGAAGTCAGGATTAGAACTCAAAACAGGTCAGAAAGCAGGAGCTGATGCAGAGGCCATGGATGGATGTTTCTTACTGGCTTGCTTCCTCTGGCTTGCTCAGCCTGCTCTCTTATAGAACCCAGGAATACCAGCCCAGAGATGGTACACAAGGGGCCCTCCCCCCTTGATCACTAATTGAGAAAATGCCCCACAGTTGGATCTCATGAAGACACTTTCCCAACTGAAACTCCTTTCTCTGTGATAACTCCAGCCTGTGTCAAGTTGACACAAAAAACCAGCCAGTACATTTCTCTAACTCTCAATGGTTGAAAATGTGACCTTCCTTGTGAAAATGGTCATTGAAGATCACTTAATTACTATTAAGCCATACTTGAATAGGGTACCCTCATAGTCCATTATGTCTTCTGAGAAATGAAATCTGGAAAGATGCTTTCCTAAAGAGAATGCTATATGAAGATGACAGCAGAGACTGGGGGGATGCTTCTAATTCTAAGGAATGCCAAATATTACCAACAAACAAGTGGAAGCTAGCAAAATGATGAGGACTGACTAGTGCTCAGAGCCTTTGAAGGAACTATCTTTGATGATAGCTTCACCGTAGCTTTGCAGTCTTCACAACCAGGCACGATTTATCTCATGGGTTAGGACTCCAAGTTTACAGCAAATTTCTATGGAAGCTGGAGCAAATTAAACACTCTACTGATTACTGCTGCAAACTTGAATGTAAAGTTGCATGTGTGTCTACCTCTTTGTGTTTGTGTCTTTCCCTTTTGCACAATTCTATACTCTTCCTTGGGAATATATGCTTCCACATTAATAGCCAGAGTGTAATTGAGAGAGATAAGAGAATTAAGTCTCTGCTGTTCATTTATTCCTGTTGTTCACTTTGGCATGTTCAACTGATAGCATTCTGTGAAAGGAATAGTTTTTACTTGTGCTTTTGCTGTTCAAGCAGAGCAAACCTCTCTCAGAATCTTAAGTCTGGGACTAACTCCAGTATCTTCTCCCACAGTAGGCTTTAAAATGAAATGAATAATTGCTAATATACAAGTGCTGTTATGCTTTGTTTTTAAGGTCCTCCAAAGATTTATACATTGAAAAGTCGGTCCTCAACTCATGGTATGTTAGGATGAGGTGGACCCTTTAAAAGCTTTGACCTATGCTGAGAAAGTATGAAAGTATGTATGAAAGTTTGGGTGTAGGTGTGGATGAGGGTAGCATGCTCTTCATTGGGTATTGGATCACAACCCTTTTCTCCCTCATTGCTTTCCCCTTAGAAGTACATAGACCTTTCAAGTGCTCTTTCTCTGACATACTGTGCAGTACATGTGCATGATCTAAACCTTGGAAGTCATAACTCCCAGAACGTTTTTCTTAATGAAGTAAATTGTTAGGTAAAGTAACAAAAAAGATAACACTAGTCCTAAATGAAAACCTGGGGAAGGTAAAGATGGAGTGACCTGAGGCAAGCTGGACTTGTAGTGCAGTGGCAGATTTTTTATCATGGGCATGACCTGGGTTCAATCCCCTACACTGAAAGCAACTTTCCCAAGGTGCAGGGAGAACATGCAGATGTTTTGATGCACATTGTCCACACCTGTCTCTTTACTCTCCTTCCTTCCTTCCTTCCTTCCTTCCTTCCTTCCTTCCTTCCTTCTTCCCCTCCCTCCCCACCTTCTCTCTTTCCCTTTCTCCCTGAACTAGAGATGGAACTTAGCACCTTTGTACATATAAGGGCAGAGTTCCACTTCTGAGCTGTATCCTGAAAACATTTCTAACATTAAGGCACAAAAATTAGCTTCAGTGCTGACGAAACATCCACCAGTGAAATAAGATGAACACATCTAAGCTGTAGAAGTGCGCATGTGCATGGTCATAGACTGGCTCTAATTGATTTTTAAAGACAGGAAGTTCAATATTTTCATGTACATTAACTAAAACATCCTGAAGGTGAAGGGTGATCCAGCCACTGCTCTCTTCCCACTGTAATGAGGTATTTAGTAGGAAAAGGATTTTATATATTCTGTGAAGCTCCATAGGAAAGGTCCAGGAGTTTCTGAAAGGAAGACTGAATTTAACAATCCCAATAGCAAAGACATTTTAAAGTGGGGTGAGTTCTTGTGCCTGTCCAAGTTCCCAACTTGGGTTGCGTAAAGAACACATTTTGAGGTGTCTTAGTCAACTCCACGATCCATTATTGTGTAATTTTCTTTTCCTAATATAAGTAAAAGACACTCACATCCCTATTCCAGTGTAGCAGAATGATGAATAGTCTTTGATAGAACAATACCAAAATGTTGCCTCCAAGCTCCTTTTAGTAGTGCAGTTTGGCCATAGAGAGTAAGACTACAGAGTCAATGGAGGTGGCTTCAGGGTGCTCGAGACCAAGGTGACACAGAGAACTTCGTAGCTATGATCTGGGGAGGGTGTCGAGGTTCATGGATTTGTTTTCTATTAGATGATGACACCTATAATCATCTGTTGGGAGCTCAGGTAACAAGTCATGTCATTTTCATAAGATAGCATCCTCAGGTAGGTTTCCTTCCACTTGGTTTTGCGGCTGTAAGGTCTTCTTCTTTCTTTCCTGGAAACCATTTGATAATGATGAGCACACAATTATAGTTTAGTACTGTGTACCCAGTAAACTCAATGTCATGAAATGGGGCAAAGTAGAGTAATGTGTCTTATTATAACAAGGAATAGTTTTATGTACTTTTCCTTTCTTGCTAGCACATTTTACAAATAAGAATTTAAAATTGGATAAAATTCAAATACTTTGGAATAATCAATGCTGCCAGGTATAAATCTGATTCAATTTCTTCTTTAAAATGTTGAATTCAACTTTTCACACAACCAAAAACTATTGAAATTGGAACCAGGGCAGAATAACAGCCTGTAGAAAACAAGCCGAGGTAACTCATGCAGCTCTGTACATACAACGCTTTGGTCTGGGGTATGAATGACAGTGTAGCATAAACCAAATGATGCTTATCACGAAGATGCCTTATTTATTTAATCTTTTATTTATTAATTTTTTTTACACTCCAGATTTTATTCCCCTCCTGGTCCACCCTCTGACTGTTCCACATCCCATACCTCCTCCCCACCCCCTGACTCCACGAGGATATCCCCACCACCCACCCTCACCCAACCAGACCTCTAAACTCCCTGGGGCCTCTAGCCTTTTGAGGGTTAGGTGCATCTTCTCTGACTGAGCCCATACCTGGCAGTCCTCTGCTGTATATATGTTGGGGGCCTCATATCAGCTGGTGTATGCTGCCTGGTTGGTGGTCCAGTGTTTGAGAGATCTCAGGGGTCCAGGTTAATTGAGACTGCTGGTCTTCTTATAGGGTTGATCTCCTCAGCTTCTTCCAGATTTTCCTTAATTCAACCACAGGGCTCAGCAGCTTCTGTCCATTGGTTGAGTGCAAATATCTGCATCTGACTCTTTCAGCTGCTTGTTGGGTCTTTTGGAGGGCAGTCATGATAGGTCCCTTTTTGTGAGTCCTCCATAGACTCAGTAATAGTCAGGTCTTGGAACCTCCTCTTGAGCTGGATCCCACTTCGGGTCTGTCGCTGGACCTTCTTTTCCTCAGGCTCCTCTCCATTTCCATTCCTGCTGTTCTTTCAGACAAGAACAATTATGGGTCAGAGTTTTGAATGTGGGATGGCAGCCCCCTCCCTCACTTGATGCCCTGTCTTTCTGCTGGAGGTGGGCTCTATAAGTTCCCTTTCCCTACTTTTGGGTATTTCATCTAAGGTCTCTGGTGCATTCTGGGGGGGGGTCCCCCCAACCTCCTATCTCCTGAGGTTTCCTGTTTCTATTTTTTCTGCTGGCCCTTAGGGCTTCGGTCCTTTTTCCTCACCCAATACCAGATCAGGTTCCCCTCTTCCCCTGGCAAAGCTGCCCCTCCCCAGTGTCCACTTTTCCTTCCAGGTCCCTCCCTCCATGCCCCCCTGTGATTGCTTTCTTCTCCCTCCCAATTGGGTCTGAAGTGTCCTCACTTAGGATCTTGTTGACCTTTTTGAGTTCTGTGGACTGTATCTTGGCTCTTGAAAGATATCAAGACTTAGTCCTTGGCTTTAAGCTCACTAATGTAAGTGTCAGCTCATGTTTCAGAAATCATGTTGATGAGACTTTATGTGTATAAAAGCTCTTGAGGCTTCAATAGTGAACTACAGGAAACTAAGGAATGCTTAGAACAGAAGTAGTCTTTCCAAAGACAGCTCACCAATTGGCCATCCAGTAATAAATAATCATTCCTGAGAACATACTTATAAATAATATTGACCAGACTGGGCAGATGTATTTATGTATATATGTATATGTGCAGATATTTTTGATTGTATGTTTGTTTGTATGTATGTATGTATGTATGTATGTATGTATGTATGTAACAACAATTACTTAAGAAAGAGGCCATGAATTCGAAAGAGAACAAGGAAGGATAATGGGGAAGATGTGAAAGGTGGAAAGGGAAGAAGGAACTGATATATTATAATCTGAAAACATAAAGGAAATTACTTAAAAACAAGGCTTGCGTTCTAACACTTAAGAAAAGATTTTGATTATCAGTACATTTAAACTTATTGAACTTGAACAGAGTAATTCCACTTATCTGCCACTTATAATACACTCAGCATTACTTCAAATGCTTAAAAGAAAAAAAAGACTGACTTATTTAATTCTCAGATTACCATCTTGACCTAATTAGTGGATAACTTTCCTCCGTTTGTTTTAGGTGAGAAGATTGAATTGTAAGTTGGGGATTTCAGCATCAGGGATTTGGAGATGTCCTGGGGAGCAATGAAAAAAAAGGGAGTGATTGAAATTAGCTCTGGGGATGTAGCTCAGTCAGTCTCCAGCACATGCCCAGTGTGTACAAGACCCTAGCAATTCAAAGTAAATTAATCGTACAAATTATTTATTTGCATTTGGTTTCTTTTACATTTAATCTAAATATCTCTAGCTGCAACCCAGTTTTTGTCTTATTTTACCTGTTGTGGATCAGTTGTATGTTCTTTATAATGATGTACTTGCTTGTCCTTGGGTGTATATGCTTTATGTAGCATTTGCATATGGATATGGGGATGCTAGTGGCTATACAGAGGCCAGAGGAGGATGTCAGATATCTTATCCATCAATCTCTGCCTTGTCACCTTGACATAAAGCCTGTAACTGTATTGGAAGTTCACTGTGCTGACCAAGCTGGCTGACTAGCAAGCTCCTAGCATCTGCCATCTCTGGTCCTCTAATATTAGGGATATAGGTACATGTGACATGCCTTGCTTTTGGGCAATAGGGTCACACTCAGGCCCGTATAATTGTACAGACAATTCTCTGACTCACAGAACTATGACCTCATCTCCTTGACCAGTACTTTAATATTTTCATAATTCTGTGTTTCTGTGTCTTGGTTATTTCATCTCTGAGTCAGAGGTTTATTGTCATGAAAACTATTTTTTTCTAAAATAAGGTGTTATCATTTAACTTTCCATGAATAATGATACTATATAAGTGGTATATTTGGTTGGCTAATTGATTCTTTAGATTCTATCTAGTATTTAATGTCATGTTGTTACTTTTAAAATGTGTAAATATTTTATGTATAATGTTTTATTAGCATTTAAGTTAACTGAACTGATGTTTAAAATTCTTTTTTGCCATTCTATTTATTTTGTGTGTACGCACTGGCACACATGCATGAGAGTACACACATTGTCAAAGGACAACTTTTGGGATTCATTTCTCTCCTTCTACTGCATCAGTCCTGAAGAGCAAATTCAGGCTGTCAGACTTGGTAGTCTTTCCTCCTCCCTCCCTCCTTCCCTCCATCCCTCCCTCTCTCCCTCACTCCTTCTGTTCCTCCGTCACTGCCTCCTTTCCTCCTTCCCTACTTCCTTCTTCCCTCCCTGTCTGCCTTCCTCTTCTACCCCACCTCTTTGCCTGGCAGACAGAATTAGTCATGATAAGGTTTTGAGTGAAGAAGTAGCATGACCCTGCAAAACAACCTTCTATTATTCATACTACATAACTTCAGATAGCCCTTCTTTCACACTCCCTCCAGTTTATATTTCCCAATCTTCCAACAATTCCTACTGCCTCTGGCAGCCATTGGATCTTCAGCTTGCGCCCGGAGTTCCATGGTCATGAGAATGCATCTGTAGCAAAGCTGCTAGTGTAGCATTGTGGAAACTCGGCTGACATGCCTTGGGTAGATCATCTGTCTCATCCTCAAGAGGAGCCAACACAATAATCCTACTGCATCCTTGAGCACAAAATAATAAAGAGCATCATAACTATAATTTTAAAATATCAAATCATTGAAGCTGTTTCGAAATGTGTGATGAAGTAATCCTCTGTTAGTAGCATCTGGAAGGAACTGTGGTCCCTGTCAGTTTATTTCTAGGCTGCATTTCTGTGTTTTAAAGGAATTATCTACTGTGAGAGTGCACTCATCCATCTCCAGGCAGACAGCTTTCAGCCTTCAGAGTCCTTCCTGTAATGGCCACTCTAGTTGGCTTTTATGTAGTTTCTCATTTTAGAGAACGGTGCAACAAACTATGCAACTGTTTGGCTTCTGTAAAATGGCTCTTTGCCCTTTTAAACTATGTTTCTCTGGGGAATACAGTTTAGAAGCAAATTACAACTCAGGACTTAATTCTCTAGCTCTATCTGGAACTCTGAATGCATGTTTTCAAGTTGGAGTTGGTGTATTTGGGCTTCAATTTCAAAGGAGATGAGAATTTGACACAGCATCTTCTTAAGGGACGCCTGCATTGGATGATCCCCAGGGAAAGTAGTGCCTAACATCTTCATGTGCATATCCCTTTTTCCTCCTGCTCTATCTCTGAGCTTTTGTGACCTTTTCCTTCTCTGTCATCATGTGAGGAAGCTCATTCCATTATCTACGACTGTTATTTACATTCGAGGTGGCTAATGAAGATGCACTAAAATAACTTCACAGTCAGTAAAGCATGGGTAAGGACTAGAGAGCCAGATGCTGTGGTGAGTATGTGAGTCTGCAAATGCTGGGCTTTTCGCCTCTAGTTCTAGAGTCTGGCAAAAGGACTGGATGACTCATTAATGTTAATTATCTCGGATTGTTGTCTATGTAACGATCAATACCCTATCACCATCTACTTGGAAAATTGTTTTAGCTACAAGATATGTTAGATACTTGAGTGACTCAGGCAAATGATCAATTCATTCAAGTAAGTGTTTTGACTGATCTCATTCTAAATTAATTTAGTAAATCCAGTTGAAGAGATTTGACTTTGTATGTCAGTGTATTATGATTTATTTATTTATTATCATGAAATATTTATGGCCTGGCAAACACAGTGTGAGCATAACCTATCTCCTTTATCTTTTATCAGTTTTTTGTGGTTCTTTAAAGCTGAACTCACCCAACACCATTGTTACCTGTGTGATATTCCAGTTACCCTAATTAAAACCTGTATTTGCTATGCTCAATGAAATACTGATCTAGGAGTTGCTCAGTTCAAATGGAACCCATTCTATATTTCATGAGAAGTAAGTTTTCTGTTTCTCAAAAGAAAAGAGGTTCTAGGTTACTCTAGGGAAGATATGTTTTCAAGCATCTTGGTTAGAGTTTACTAGAAAGTTATCTCTCAAATGTGTATTATCAGAAAAAAAAATCATACAAAATGTGATGAGCTCACAGTAATCTTAGAAAATAATTTTAACGTTAATACCAGCTAGAGGTCATTCTAAAATACAGTCTTTAGTAATTATAAATTAATAATAAGTTGTAAGAATACATTATTTTCTCAGTGAGTATTCTCAGATAATCTTTGCTCTTTAATTTTTGATGGAGGGGTCAAATGCCAATCTGTGAATTCTTCTTTAATCCCTATAGTGAGAATTAATTAACCTCTCCATTGTCTTTCCAGAGAATTTTCACCCCCTTATTACCACATTTAACACATTGAATCTTCATTATTTTTGACCTGTCTTCCCTACAAGCCTCTTCATTTCCCAGCCATGTTTTATTCACCATTGTGTTCCCATAGAGGCAGTCACGGGCGAGGCAATCAATAATCACCAGTGAATGAAATGTGCACAGCTCCCACCTGAGCACATGTTTTATTAATTTTTCATTTCTCTGTTCTATTTTTTGTTATCGTTTCTTACTGCTTATCTTCTCCTGTCTTCTTGTTGCACTTGCCACCTTTGTAAATGTTTGCTTCACTTCCTCTGATGTCTTGTAGTCCTGCGCTGCTCTGAAGTTCTGTTCCAGTTTTTTCTCCGCTCCCACAGTTGTCTTTCACTCACCTGTTCTTGCTTGAGACTGGATTGCCTTTTATGATGGGATTTCACTTATTTTGGGAATCTAACATTTGTCTTATCAAATCATAACCCTGCAACAGTGATCACGGAGTGCAACTTACCACCCTAAGAGAGAAAGTAACAAGTTGCCCTATTCCAGAGGCTGATCTCATAAGGCAATAAAAAAAATTAAACTTTGAAACAAAATCAACTGTGTGTTTTGGAATACTAGTAGCACAATAAAGCCATGGAGATTCTCTGGAAGAGCAGGTCCTGCCAGTGAAAGAATTCCATAAGCCAATTGCTTTGGGGGCCCTACTAGTATCTTTGCTTTAAGTTTTTCAGGGGTATGTCTTCAGTCTCTAGCTAAGTCCTTTGACTTCTCCCATTTGAGACAATAAATGAAGGTCTAAAATGATTCTATTAAAGCACATATTTGGGCATTTATGGAACTCTATAGATAAACAATAATGTTGGTGTGCAATAGATCATAACTTGAAAACAACAGAGTAAGTAAAAGAATGACAGGTGTCCACAGGTCTGCATTCTTAAGCTTGCATTTCAACTTCTCTTTCTTCTCTTTTCTTCATCCTATCCTCCTCCCTCCCTTCTTCTCTAATCTCCCTTCATGCCAGACTGAAATTTCAGCCTTTTACTTCATGACACGGGATCAGCATCAGCTCCCTCAAACTCTCTTATTTGGTTAGTGTATTTCCTTTCACAGTGTAGTCTTTCATTTTCTCTCTCTTACATGCAAAATGGTTTAGTATGTAAACCATAAAATAATATCTTTCAATCGATTTTAAAAGTTACATAAAAGTTACCCCAGTTCCCATTCTTGATCGTTACTGTTTTACGTGGTATTAAAAACATACCTTTGTTATCTCTCCCTTTTCGTTTCTGATTTTATTAATTTGGATACTATCTCTGTGCTCTCTGGTTAGTCTGGTTAAGGGCTTATCTATCTTGTTGATTTTCTCAAAGAACCAACTCCTCGTTTTGTTGATTCTTTGTATGGTTTTATTTGTTTCTACTTGATTGATTTCAGCCCTGAGTTTGATGATTTCCTGCCTTCTACTCCTCTTTGGTGTATTTGCTTCTTTTTGTTCCAGGGCTTTCAGGTGTGCCATTAAGCTGTTAGTGTATGCTGTCTCCCGTTTCTTTTTGGCGGCACTCACTGAGGAAATTCAAAAATCATCAGATCCTACTACAAAAACCTGTATTCAACACAACTAGAAAATCTTGAGGAAATGGACAATTTCCTTGACAGATACCAAGTACCAAAATTAAATCAGGATCAAATAGACCATCTAAACCATCCTATAACCCCTGAAGAAATAGAAGTTGTCATTGGAAGTCTTCCAACCAAAAAAAGCACAGGTCCAGATGGTTTTACTGCAGAATTCTATCAGACCTTCGAAGAAGACCTAACACCAATACTCTTCAAACTGTTCCACAAAATAGAAACAGAAGGAACACTACCCAACTCGTTCTATGAAGCCACAATTACACTAATACCAAAAGCACACAAAGATCCGACAAAGAAAGAGAATCTCAGGCCAATCTCTCTTATGAATATCGATGCAAAAATACTCAATAAAATTCTTGCCAACCGAATCCAAGAACACATCAAAACGATCATTCACCACGATCAAGTAGGCTTCATCCCAGGGATGCAGGGATGGTTCAATATAAGGAAATCCATCAATGTAATCCACTACATAAACAATCTTAAAGAAAAAACCACATGGTCATCTCATTAGATGCTGAGAAAGCATTTGACAAAATTCAGCATCCTTTCATGCTAAAGGTCTTGGAAAGATCAGGAATTCAAGGCCCATATCTAAACATAGTAAAAGCAATTTACAGCAAACCGGTAGCCAGCATCAATCTAAATGGAGAGAAACTTGAAGCAATCCCACTAAAATCAGGGACTAGAGAAGGCTGCCCTCTCTCTCCATATCTTTTCAATATAGTACTTGAAGTTCTAGCTAGAGCAATTAGACAACAAAAAGAGGTCAAAGGGATACAAATTGGAAAGGAAGAAGTCAAATTATCACTATTTGCAGACGATATGATAGTATAAATAAGCGACCCAAAGAACTCCACCAGAGAACTCCTACAGCTGATAAACGACTTCAGCAAAGTGGCCGGATATAAAATCAACTCAAGCAAGTCAGAAGCCTTCCTATACTCAAAGGATAAGCAGGCTGAGAAAGAAGTAAGAGAAATAATACCCTTCACGATAGCCACAAACCATATTAAGTATCTTGGCGTGACTCTAACCAAACAAGTGAAAGATCTGTATGACAAGAACTTCAAGTCTCTGAAGAAAGAAATTGAAGAAGACCTCAGAAGATGGAAAAATCTGCCATGCTCATGGATTGGCAGGATTAATATAGTAAAAATGAGCATCTTACCAAAAGTAATACACAGATTCAATGCAATCCCCATCAAAATCCCAACTCAATTCTTCATAGAGTTTGAAAGAGCAATTCAAAAATTCATCTGGAATAACAGAAAACCCAGAATAGCTAAAACTATTCTCAAGAGTAAAAGAACCTCTAGGGGAATCAGTATCCCGGACGTCAAGCTGTACTACAGAGCAATAGTGTTAAAAACTGCATGGTATTGGTACAGTAACAGACATGTAGATCAATGGAACAGAATTGAAGACCCAGAAATGAATCCACACTCCTATGGTCACTTGATCTTTGACAAAGGAGCTAAAACCACCCAGTGGAAAAAAGATAGCCTTTTCAACAAATGGTGCTGGCTCAGCTGGAGGTCAACATGCAGAAGAATGCAAATTGACCCATCCTTATCTCCTTGCACTAAGCTCAATTCTAAGTGGATCAAAGATCTCCACATAAAACCAGACACACTGAAACTAATAGAAGGGAAACTAGGGAAGAACCTTGAACATATGGGCACAGGGGAGAATTTCCTGAACAGAACTCCAATAGCTTATGCTCTAAGATCAAGAATAGACAAATGGGACCTCATTAAATTACAAAGTTTTTGCAAGGCAAAAGACACTGTCAAAAAGACAAAGCGGCAACCAACTAACTGGGAAATGATCTTTACCAACCTTACATCCGACAGAGGGCTAATATCCAAGATATACAAAGAACTCAAGAAGTTAAACTCCAGAGAGGCAAGTAACCCTATTAAAAAATGGGGTACAGAGCTAAACAAAGAGTTCTCACCTGAAGAATATCTAATGGCTGAGAAGCACCTAAAGAGATGTTCATCATCCTTAGTCATTAGGGAAATGCAAATCAAAACAACCCTGAGATTCCATCTCACACCAGTCAGGATGGCTAAGATCAAAAACACAGGAGACAGCAGTTGTTGGCGAGGATGTGGAGAAAGAGGAACACTCCTCCACTGCTGGTGGAATTGCAGGCTGGTACAACCACTCTGGAAAGCAGTCTGGCGGTTCCTCAGAAAACTGGGCATGACACTCCTGGAGGATCCGGCTATACCACTCCTGGGCATATACCCAGAGACTTTACCTGCATGCAATAAGGACACATGCTCCACTATGTTCATAGCAGCCTTATTTATAATAGCCAGAAGCTGGAAAGAACCCAGATGTCCCTCAACGGAGGAATGGATTCAGAAGATGTGGTATATCTACACAATGGAATACTACTCTGCAATTAAAAACAATGAATTCACGAAATTCCTAGGCAAATGGTCAGAACTTGAAAATATCATCCTTAGTGAGGTAACCCAATCACAAAAGAACACACATGGTATGCAGTCACTGATAAGGGGATATTGACCCAGAATCTCGGAATACCCTAGACACAATCCGCATATCAATAGATTTCTAAAAAGATGGAAGGAGAGACCCCTGGTCCTGGAAAGACTGGATGTAGGAGAACGCCAGGACAGAGTAACGAGAGGGGGTTGAATGGAGAAAAGAGGGAGGGAAGGGGGCTTATGGGACTTTCGGGGAGGGAGGAAACGGGAAAGGGGAAGTGATTTGGAATGTAAATTAAAAAAATAAAATAAAATAAAATAAAAAAATTAAAAAAACATACCTTTGTTCTCAGAACACTAAATCTTTAACCCTACCTTACGGCAGTGAATATGTTATATTGGTGATATTAACAATATTCTACACTGATTCTTCTAGGGATGACAGGTGTTCTGTAGAGTTCTGGAGGTGTAAAGCACAGCCAACTTTATCCTGTCCAGTTCCCACTGTAGGTGCCAGCAGGACCTCTGTATGCACATCCTCAGCTTACATGTCCTGTAGGTTTGGGTGTCCTCTGGAGTGTATTTGGAGATGAAATTCTGGTAAAAATATTCCTAGACTTCAAGTGTATGTTTCCTTAATGTTGCTAAGAATTGCCATTCTGTTCTCCAGAAGAGATTACGCAGTTCTCAGAATTTCAGCTGAACCATGACATTTTCTGTTCTCCAGATCCTTGCTAAAATTCAATTTTTTCAGGTCTTTAGCATTTAATGTGGTATTTATTATGTTGACTTCCTGTATTTTCATCTTGAGTATTTCACCACATAATTATTTAACATTTAGGCCTCTCCTCCATGTACTTGCTTCATAATCAATTTTGGATTTCTTACTATTTTATTTTCCTGAACCAACTCCTCCCAACCCCCACTATATACAGTTCCTCTAGCAGTGTTAGATGTTGCAAATATATTCTTTTTTTTTAATGTATTTTTTTTTAAATCTTTTCTCTGGGGTCTCCTATTTGAACTAATGAATATACTTTCACATGCTATAACCCATTAGCACAAAACATCCGCACACAGATCTTGAACTCATTGTATTGCTGAACCCAGAGCAATCATCCTCTCTCAGCCTCACAGTGGCAGACTAGGTTCTAAAATTTAAAGGCTGTATTTTTATCATCTCATTTAAACCTTTCCATGTTTTCTTGTGGCTGGCTATCAAAGTGCTGACCCCTCCCTACTTCCACACACCAATGATGCTCATTTTATGAAAAGAAACAGTTACTTATGCATTGATTATCTGTTATTTGGGCTTTATGGTGGCATGTTGTGTCAACTAGCCAGATTTTAACTGTTACTTTATTCTTTTACTGAATGGAAAAGGTGTCTAAGTTTCACCCTTACATTTAGATTGTACCCTTTTAAGGGTACCCTAAAATTAGAAACCTTTCTTTTTAATTCTGTGAACATATTTCTTCATTATCGTTTCTTTCCAGGACATTATTTTTTAGTCAGATGTCAATCTGATTATCACGTATTATTGAACAGTCTGCTATTTCTATTTGGAAGCTTCTAGAAACTTTCCTTTATCTTTGATAATTTAAAATTTCATTATATTGAGCAATAATAGAGGATATTTATCTTTTTATTATGCTAAGAATCTACAAAAACAAAAACAAAACAAAACAAAAACCCACATTTATTTAGCCTTTTCTCTTTCTCTCGAAACTCTTTGTTTCTGGTTATTATAACTTTCTGTCTCTGGTGGAATTTTTCAAACTCATATTCTAGGAGCCCACATTTGGGCTTTGAAATGCAAATGCTATTTATGGTTCTAATTCTGTTCCCTCCCCATAAGCTTATACTTCATTTGGCTTTCAAATAAAATCACCTGAACACACAGTTGAGTACAATTCAGTTTTAGCACAGATTATATTATGAGCATCAGTAGTCTCCAAGGCTTCCTTTTTTATTACAGAAAAACAGAATTCTCAATTATTAGTGATTTGTATGATATTTATCTTTATAGACAAAAAAAAACCATGGTAATGTTTTTCTTCCAGTTTTGGCATTATCTCTTGACTTCCTATTTTGGAAAATAAAAATTTAAGACAACTATCTCTTTATCTCAATCACAATATTAGTAATATAGGTATTTAAATTTTTGGTTATGAAACATGGATTGTTTATTTTATTATGGCTATAATATCTGGGTCATCTAATATACTCTGCTTTGTACTACAACAAATCTCCTTTTTTTTCTTTCTTTTTCTAAGTTTTTTTTATTTACATTCAAAATCATTTCCCCTTTCCCGTTTCCTCCCTCCCCGAAAGTCCCATAAGCCCCCTTCCCTCCCTCTTTTCCCCATTCAACCCCCTCTCACTTCTCTGTCCTGGCATTCCCCTACATCCAGTCTTTCCAGGACCAGGGGTCTCTCCTTCCATCTTCTTGGAAATCTATTGATATGCGAATTGTGTCTAGGGTATTCTGAGATTCTGGGTTAATATCCCCTTATCAGTGACTGCATACCATGTGTGTTCTTTTGTGATTGGATTACCTCACTAAGGATGATATTTTCAAGTTCTGACCATTTGCCTAGGAATTTCGTGAATTCATTGTTTTTAATTGCAGAGTAGTATTCCATTGTGTAGATATACCACATCTTCTGAATCCATTCCTCCGTTGAGGGACATCTGGGTTCTTTCCAGCTTCTGGCTATTATAAATAAGGCTACTATGAACATAGTGGAGCATGTGTCCTTATTGCATGCAGGTAAAGCCTCTGGGTATATGCCCAGGAGTGGTATAGCCGGATCCTCCAGGAGTGTCATGCCCAGTTTTCTGAGGAACCGCCAGACTGCTTTCCAGAGTGGTTGTACCAGCTTGCAATCCCACCAGCAGTGGAGGAGTATTCCTCTTTCTCCACATCCTCGCCAACAACTGCTGTCTCCTGTGTTTTTGATCTTAGCCATCCTGACTGGTGTGAGATGGAATCTCAGGGTTGTTTTGATTTGCATTTCCCTAATGACTAAGGATGATGAACATCTCTTTAGGTGCTTCTCAGTCATTAGATATTCTTCAGGTGAGAACTCTTTGTTTAGCTCTGTACCCCATTTTTTAATAGGGTTACTTGCCTCTCTGGAGTTTAACTTCTTGAGTTCTTTGTATATATTGGATATTAGCCCTCTGTCGGATGTAGGGTTGGTAAAGATCATTTCCCAGTTAGTTGGTTGCCGCTTTGTCTTTTTGACAGTGTCTTTTGCCTTGCAAAAACTTTGTAATTTAATGAGGTTCCATTTGTCAATTCTTGATCTTAGAGCATAAGCTATTAGCCTTCCTATACTCAAAGGATAAGCAGGCTGAGAAAGAAGTAAGAGAAATGATACCCTTCACGATAGCCACAAACCATATAAAGTATCTTGGTGTGACTCTAACCAAACAAGTGAAAGATCTGTATGACAGGAACTTCAAGTCTCTGAAGAAAGAAATTGAAGAAGACCTCAGAAGATGGAAAAATCTGCCATGCTCATGGATTGGCAGGATTAATATAGTAAAAATGACCATCTTGCCAAAAGCAATATACAGATTCAATGCAATCCCCATCAAAATCCCAACTCAATTCTTCATAGAGTTAGAAATAGCAATTCAAAAATACATCTGGAATAACAGAAAACCCAGGATAGCTAAAACTATTCTCAAGAGTAAAAGAACCTCTGGGAGAATCAGTGTCCCGGACCTCAAGCTGTACTACAGAGCAATAGTGTTAAAAACCGCATGGTATTGGTACAGTGACAGGCATGTAGCTCAATGGAACAGAATTGAAGACCCAGAAATGAATCCACACTCCTATGGTCACTTGATCTTTGACAAAGGAGCTAAAACCATCCAGTGGAAAAAAGATAGCCTTTTCAACAAATGGTGCTGGCTCACCTGGAGGTCAACATGCCGAAGAACGCAAATTGACCCATTCTTATCTCCTTGCACTAAGCTCAATTCCAAGTGGATCAAGGACCTCCACATAAAACCAGACACACTGAAACTAATAGAAAGGAAACTAGGGAAGAACCTTGAACATATGGGCACAGGGGAGAATTTCCTGAATAGATCTCCTTTTTTTCATCTAGACAAATTATGGTTTTTGGTTTTCTAATTTTCTATACTTTGTCAATTATTTAGTTGCAAACTTTTACTTGGAATATAAATGCCAATCATCAGTCTCACCTATCAGGTAAGATGTCTGTACTTACAACTTAAGCTGTTCCTTGGTGTGGGAATCATATCATGTACCTGGTACACCCTTCTATTCAAGAGGGAACAACATGACTGGCCAATTCTTGACTCATAACTGTGCGGAAGGCAGAAACTCTCATGCAAGAAGTTGTTGCTTTAGTAGATTACAAATGTTAGACACACAATGAGCCTCAGTTCTGAGGTCTTAGCTGTGTTCTTTGTGTACACTATTCACTATTAATATGTAAAGGAGGAAAGAAAAATTGACACAAAACCACATAATAATCTGTATTGTTTCAGTTTACAAGGACATATGGCAAGTTCAACATGTTCCTAAAATGATCTTTGGATTAGTGTTTGGGAACCATGAAGGGAGATCATTGGCCTCTCACTAGTTATCAGTAAATTGATTTTTTCTTCATTCCTGTCATTAACTCAGCCTTCTTTCTTAAACTTAGTCCATACTACTTGCAGGCTACCTCCAGAAGGACATTCTCTACACGCTGTAGACTGATGTCTCTCTCACCAGAGACACAGTTCCTTTATATTTATCCTGACAGGGCCTCTCAGTCATGAGTGAGAGGTAGCCTAGGTCGATGTTTAGAAATAATAGCTCTTCAGCAAGATTGCCTAGGGTAGAGTCCTAAGGATATCTCTCAATAGCTCTCTGAGCTCTTCTCTTATTTACACAGACAGAATACATAAGATTGGATTGTTTTTGGAAATTAGATAGATTAATTAGAACAATAGTAAGTTATCAGTGTCTGTGGAACATAAATGAATAAATAATCAAAAAGTTCTAAGACCTTTTAGAGACTGTTGACATGTTCATCAAGCCCTTATCGGCTCACTCCACTGTTGAAAATGACCAATAACTACAAATTCAAATACAGATACAAAGGTGGTATGCAAATGTCTGTTTGCTTATCTTATTCCTAGTTTTCACTGGGTGTTTAGTATTTTTGTTGGACTGTTTGATGAATTCCATGTACCATATTATATTTTAATTTTCTGTTAATAAATCTCACCAAGGAAAGTTAATTTCTTGGATATACTGATGTTTATGTCATTGTTTTGGCAGTGATTTGAAGCTGGAAGGCAGAAGTATCTGTTGCAGGGTTGAATGAAGGTGTTTGATTAGAGAAGGATTTAAGCGTAATAAGGTAGATTTCCTAGTGGCATGATTGTTCTGAAAACCTCTTCACTCTGCTAAAGTCAATAAGGCAGAGGGAGTTGCTGCTATGTTGGCTTTAGCTGCTGTCAGTTTTAGAACAAGTATTAACTCAGACAGACCACAGAAAGTAATGAAGGCATCTGAGGCATACTAAAGTAAAGCCAATTATCCTGGTGACTATTTTGTGTATATTGTATTGTGTTTGCTGAGACTTAAACTTCTGGAGACGAGTAAAAATTCAAATGCTCACATTTTTTCAGCTTTTCTATGCACCCTCAAGAACTCTCCTCGAAATAGAATATTATAATATTCCTGTCTAAGAGGATCCACACTGTCCCAATGTTTATACCAACTTAGGTGGACTTAGAGAATTGAGCTAATGAAGAAAATAAGACAGTGGGATCTGTAGGCAAGAGAAATATTGTCCTAAATAACTATGTTACTTGCAATAACATAGCATCTTAAATTAAGCCTAAGTGTAGCTATATTATGAGTGACTGGTAATTGCACTACCTATAATGAAAAGTAAATCTTTTAAACCTGGTTCTGAATTAGCCGTACGCTGTACAGAGAACAAAGCACCCAGAGCTCAAGGCATTGCTTCAATTACATACCCAAGCGCTGACTGGTCTGCTGTACAAAGAAGAGCAAAAGAAATGGGGCAAAGACACGTGAATGATGGCAGCTGTTGAGGGATAATGCAGATAGACATGCCAGCCTGCTCAATTTTACAGAATACATAAAATCACTGCTTATTAGTGATTTTGGTTTTAGGAGACTATTCGTTTGTATTGTCCTTCATAACACACAAGAAAAATTCTGCTAGAACTGTGTAGGTTAAATAGTCTCTATGACTATTTCTTAATTAAAACAATTATGAAAAGTCAGTAGACGAAACAATGGCAAGGTTGTGCCCCTACCCTTTGTTGTGTTCGTTGCAGTCACATTGAATGGGCAACTATTTTTACCCAGAATCATTTCCATACCATTTGCAATGAAGTATTTCTGTAAGTAAATCCCGGAAATTGTTATTTCTGTGTAGAGAACTACGATACTCAAAAATCGTACACTTAAAAACAGTTGTTAAAAATTAAAAATTGATTCAGTAAATACCTATTGCACACATTATGTGCTAGCCAATTTGGTAAGAGCTAAAAAAAAAAGTCAAATAGATGAGAGTTTACACACACACACACACACACACACACACACACACACACAGAGAGAGAGAGAGAGAGAGAGAGAGAGAGAGAGAGAGAGAGAGAGAGAGACAGAGAGAGACAGAGAGAGACAGAGAGAGACAGAGAGAGAGACTTTTAGAAGCTTTTTCCATATGGAGTATGGAAAGGTACCTTCTATTATTCTATATGAGGTGAGAGCTCCTGGTTAAAAATAGGAGAAATGTACTCAGAAGCAGGGACCTGAAGGTAGGGCATTGGAGAAGGGGCAGAATCTTTAAAAGGTAGAGAAGATGCAGATGATTTGAGGTGAATGAAGGATGAAGGGTCAAGAGAAAGGCACAGAGACAGGAACAATGAGGGCATCAGGGGCTTGCTGGGAAGACACCTGTCTTCCAGAATGCAGTGGGAGACAGGTCAAGCTCATACCACTGAATGTCTTAAAGTCCACCACAAGGAACGCTGCTTGCTATACTTGTGTGTTGTGTGTTTTAAAATTCATTTCTGTATGTTGCTCCTCTGTGTGTATGTGTGCATGGGTATGAGAAGGAAAGACATCAGACACACTGAAATTACGGTTTTGAACGTAGTGGTACTTTTAAAAACATTTACTTATTTGTTGAAGAATTATTAAATAATAAATGCCACATTTGAAAACTTTAAAGTTGAATTGATTGATATGCAGACCTCTGTGAAAGTTTCACTACACCTACAATAATGATTGTATTCATTACCCTCATTTCCTGCTTCAGCATCTTTTGCTTTCCTGCCTCTCCCTATCCCTAGATAACTAATCTGGTAACTATATACATTAGAGTCCCCAACCTAGATCTCTATGTAAATTGATTGGCACAACATTGCTATCTTCCATGTGACTTCTTTCGGTCCATTGATTTTGAGATTCACCTTCCTATTGTATCAATGATTCAGCTCTATCACTTGGCTAGTCCTGTGCCTGTGCATGAAAGTGATCTGGGTCTCACTGACTTGGTGAAAAACCATTGAACAGTTTTCCTATTTTAGCAACCACAAAGGAAGCTACTGAGAATACTTGTGTATGGTTTTGTATATAAATATGCTGCTTTAGCTTATTTGTGCTGCTGTAACAAAAAATGTTAGACAGTGTCATCTTTATAGGATATAGACTTATTTTGCAGAGCTCTGAAGGCTGAAAAATCTGAGATCTAAGTGCTATCAGGTTCAGTACCTGATAAGGGACCGAGACTCTCCTTCCAATGTAGTACCCTGATGCTCCACTCCCAAGCGGGGGCAAACATGCTGTTTTTACATGGCAGAAGTCAGAGAAGTTAAAAACAGCAAACTTTTCAACCATGAGCAATTTGTAAAAGATGCTAGCCACCTCCTGAAAGCACTGCTCTTGATAGCTGCCGCAGGAATTAAGTTTCAACAGAAATTTTAGAGGATGCACCTCAACAACAGCTTGCCTCTCAACCCTATTCATGATAGAGTGACTGGTTGCTAAGATGTGGTGATGTGTTTAATTTTTAAAGGAATGGAGAGTCTCCCACTGGCTATACAGGAGTGTTTGCTTCTAACACCATTCTTATTTATGTTACCTGGATTTTACTATCCTAGTTATTATATATTGGTATCTCATGACTTTAATTTGTTTTTTCCCTCATGACTAATAATGTCAGGAACATTTTCCTGCCTTTTGCCACTCTGGTTTGTTAAAGTCTATGATCAATTCTATTTCCCATTGAAAGATTGTTAAGTTGAAAAATCCTTAACAGGTCTCTCTGTTCATTTTCTTATATGAAAACATAAAAATAAAAATACAAATTGCTTATAACCATTGTTTTTAGTTTTTATGTTTTGCCACTGAGTAGGGTGTCTTCAAAGGGGAACAGTTGGAATTGTTTTCTTCCTTTACTTGTCTCTCCTTTCAGTTTTAAAATGTATTTTATGTATGGAGGCCACACACATAATTCATGTACCATATCACTGTCAATCATTTCTTCTCAATTTATGTGCTTATGATGGTTCATATTGTCATATTGACAGGATCTAGAATTATCCAACTACCTACACTTGGGGAGGATTATTTAGATTAGGGAAGTCTCTGGACATATCTTGCAGAGATGATGTAAATGATGAATGTGGAAGACCCAGTCCCTGTGCACAGCACCATTCCATGGGCTGGAATTCTAGACTGAATAAAAAGGAGAAAGCAAACTGACCAACAGTGTCCAACTGAGCTCCCAGCTCCTGCTGATCTGGCTTCTCTCCCATGACACGTTGTCCTTCCAACAGTAAGCAAACATAGGCCCTTTCGTTGTTTTTTTATTTTTCCATCTTATATATCATTTTAAATTTTTCTATTTTGAGATTATTATGTAATTACATCATTTCCCCTTCCCTTTCCTCCCGCCAAGCCCTCCCATGCATTTCTCTTTGCTTTCTTTTAAATTTATGACCTCTTTGTTCATTAACTATTGCTACATACATATATGTATGTACATATGTTTCTAAATAACCTTCTCAGATTAATGTTAGTTGTATGTATGACGTCAGGGATGACTGTTGGTATTCGATGACCAATTGCTGAGCTCTTCCCCACGAAGACCATGTTTTGTACTCTCATTCCTTAGTTGCCTGTAGTTCTTAGTTTGGGTTTAGGCCTCATTTGCCCCATACATTCTCATCAACTTTGTCAGGTCTATTTCTGCCATCCTTGTCCAAGTCATGTCTAGGCAGCCATGTTGCTGAAACTTTATGAATATAACTTCTGGAATTGCTAGGAGACTCAAGCTCATAGCAAACTCCCTGATCTTCTTGCTTTTACAATCTTTCTGCTCCTCTTTGGCCGTGTTCCTGGAGCCTTAGGGGCAGTATTTATAGTGTATGGAGACTTATCTATTGGGAATGCACACCACAACTCTGCACGTTGATTGGTTGTGGTTTTTTTTTTTTTTTTGTAATGGTCTGTCTCTTTCAATGAGAGGTTTCTTTAATGAGGACTGAAGGCCAGACTTATTTGTGGATACAAGGTCTAATGGTTAGAATGTAGTTTGGAAATGTAGTGGTTTAGTAAATTGATGCTTGTAAGTTCTTCTCCAGGATACATGATCTCACTAGCGCTGGGTTGACTAGGTTTCCAGTACTAAGCAAGATTTCCCTCTTGTTGAGTCTTAAGTCTAATTAGAAAGCTGTTGCTTACCACCAAGGCATGCATCACATTTCTTCTGCATCCTTCCGGTTATTCTATCACAGGGGGCATTGTCATGGTTCGTAGGTGTCATAGCTAGGTAAGACTGTTTGTTGGTTACCTCCCTCCTTTGACAGCTTGAATGGCACCTTCGGGTACCATGAAAGCTGGTTAATCCTCACTCGGGCATTCAGGTCAGATTCTGCTCAGGGGTCTCTGAGTCCTGTGGCCAAAGTACACATGACTTCTGTAGCAGGGACTTAGATTTCATCTCTGGGGAACAACTAAGGGCGAAAGCAATAGTCTGTACTGTTTTGAAACCAAAAACTCAAAAGAAGGTTTCTTATGCTTGGTGTTGGGGTTTTTGTTATGTGATGGTCTTTGGCTCTTGGAGAGAGCATTGCCTACCCAAATATGGATATTTTCTTTTAATATATATGCATATATAATGTATATACATATGCACTATATATAACTTTTAATGTATATATACATTATATAATTAAAACATATGTGCTATGAACTATATTTATATATGTATATGCAGATATGTAGTATATTATAGGTTTTTTTCAGCCCTCCTTACTGCTGGGTATTTTATCCTCTTCTTTCTAATTAAGGAGAGGGAGGGAGATAAATACAAAGAAGGAGAGAAGCAGGTAAACCCTTTCTCAGGTTGCTTTTGTCTAGCTATTTCATCATAGCAAATGGAAAAGGAACTGAAACAATGCTGCTAATCACTCGATTTCTGTAATGTGCCCAAATTCATCTGTCTGAAATACTAAAGTATTCAAAGTCAACATTCAATGAAAATCTGTTATTACTTTCCAGCTAAAGATAAAATACATTTTCATCTACACATTTTGTTTGTATAGCTTCATATTGAGATACCTTTAAAAATATGACCTTTGTATTTTGATATACAGCTTGAGATAGATAAGACTCTACGGATCTTTCCCAGGTCAACATTGCCATACTTAATAGTCTGTAGGCTTCGCCAGGGCCTCATATACCTAGACACTATAGGATTATGTTTGGCGGTGCTATTGAATTAGAGCTTCACATGTGATGTAAGTATTCTCCCATTTTGCTATATTCCCAGTCTGGAATTTTTAAATGTAGTAGAGTCTACTTTCGATTGACATTTTCACAGCAGTTTTAATAACTACAGCCAAGGACTATGTTCTGTTCTAATGCATTAACTGCCTCACAGGGAGAAGACATTGTTGCAAGAGCATTGAATTAAGCTGAGTTTAGTTACTTATGTCTATAGTGCAGTAGTACAGAGACTAAGACTGGAACACCACTACACATTTGAGGCCAACCTGGGTTACATAATTAGTTCCAGGTCAGCCTTGACTACAGAGTCAGACCTTGTCTTGAAAAGTAAAATGCAATACAAAACAAACAACAGCACTGATATTAAATGAAGTCATTGATAGTATGAGTAATCTGAAGATAACTGAGCCTTCATTTGTAGTTTCACAATATCTGTCTCCCATTTATTAAATCACTTCTTTAAATCTTACTTTGAATAGCTGTGCTATTTTTTAATGGCTCTCATATATTTCCTGATAAGTTTCTAAGCTATACCTTTTTATCACTTTGCAATTATTCTGAATTATTATGAAGCTTTTTATTCATTTTGCTCTCTGATTATTGCTGCAATATATAAAAACTGCTTTTCAAATTTATTTTTATCTGTTTGGCTTACATTTTTCTCTTGTTAATTTTGACAGCATTTTAGTTGCTTTCTTGGGCCTTCTAAATTGATAAAAACCTGATAATAAAGATGGCCTTATTTTCTGTCATTGGTTTGGGCCATGCTCCTCTGGCTACTAAATCATGGTTGTGATCAGAATTGCATTTATTGTCTTTCAAACTCTGACTGATATCGAGTCTTCAGTATTTCAGAAGTTGGACTTTTATTGACTGAGAGTGATCTTTTTTATTACCTTAAAAAATGTTTGTACTATTCTCTGACTGCCCATCCTTACTTGAAAGCAAGGATTTGTCAGATATTTTATAAAGAAAGATGAAAAACTTTAATTATGTTGATAACAGTGGATATCATATAGAAAAATGCAAGCTGAAGACAGCGGTTTCAACACACACATTATTGCAATGTCCACATCTGGAATCTATTTTGCAATTAAATCAAAGGATTTTTAACATTGGAAACCAAGAAAGCACATTGTCAGCTTCAAGAACTCATTAGAAATAGAATTCACAATTAATTTAATAGCCAGCCCATTACCGAAAAGACCCTGGGGCTTGTTCTTCCATGAGTTTGTAGGTATTGTCTAACTACGGATTAGCTAGACACTATGTTAAACACGGCCTAATTATGAATCAGGGCAGAGAACACCAGGGAAAACAGAGATGTTAGCCCAGATATACTATATAGTTCTATAGTAACTATAGTTACTGTAGTAAATCTATAGTAAATCATATTCACCCATTATTATATTTGTTTTTCATTTTGAGATTAAAACTATGGACCAATAGTTCTCAAAATTAAATGTTAATGAAAAATTTGAGGAGATTTAAAAATGCTCATTTATAATTTTTGGAGTTTGTACTTACTGTAGTTCCCATGCTAGGAAATGTGTTCCCATTATGGAGAAGGGACATAGGAGGCACTGGCGGGGGAGAGGGAAGTTGTGTCAACACTGCTGTTGACAAAAGCAACTTAGAGAAGGGTGGCTCTGTATGGCTTACAGTTCTGTGTAATAGCCTATCACTGTGAGAAGAGTGAAGGTATAAACTAGAGTATTACATGCAGCATGCATAGCCATGAGCAGAGCGGTGTGTGTGTGTGTGTGTGTGTGTGTGTGTGTGTGTGTTTGTGTGTGATCATTCTCCTTTGCTCACCCATATTTCTCAGCTAGCTTTCTCCTCTTGTATAATTCAGGTTTGACCCAGGAAATGAAGCCACTGACAAAGCTGAGGTCTCCTGGAACCAATTAACAAACAAGACCACTTCCCAGGCCTAGCTAGAGTTTTCTTCATTGACTCTTATACTTGGTGATTCTAGGTTGCAACACTTTGACAGTTTAGATGTTAGAAAACATGAAGGCTTTACTGCCAAGAATCTGCATACATATTTGCAGGTATCAGAAATACTAGAAATGCAAAAACAATAAAAAGAAACTTAGAATTGCAGAAGTTTCTTTCCTGTTGTCATGTTTATTAATTGAGAATGGATCTATAAGTGCATGCATGGCCTGATCACTGAAATGTGAAATTCAATAAATAATAGTTAATATTTATTACTTAACTAATCTTTATTGGTTTTTGAGGTTATAGTTATATAATTTCCTTTCTTCACTCTCCTCCTTCCAATCCCATTTACCCCTCTTAATTCTATTTCAAATTCATTGCCGATTTTTCTCTTCCCCCCTCTCTCTCACACACACTCTCTCTCTCTCTCTCTCTCGCTCTCTCTCCTAAATATATAAATACAACCTGACCTGCTCAGTCTGTATAATATTTCATATATCATATGTATATGTATAGGTATATGTATAGGTATATGTATAGGTATAGGTATAGGTATAGGTATAGGTATAGGTATGTTTTCAGGGCTGAGCATTTGGTATTGGATAACCAACCAATTGGTGTGTTCTTCCATAAGAAAGGCTGTTTCTCTTACTCTCAGGATTCCTTAGGTGCTTGTATTTCCTTGTTTAGGGTTGAAGGCTTGTAAGCTTTCCCTCTTCCATGCTACTGCATCTATTGCTATTGTCCTTCTTTAGGACATATTTAGGCAGTCATGTTTGTAAGACTTAATGGGCATAGCTTCTATAACATTTCTAGAAAAAACAATATCACAAGTTTCCTGTTTCTCTGGCTCTTTTCACCCTTCTGCTCACTCTTCCACATTGATACCTGGGCCTCAAGTGCAGGAGTCTCATTCTCCAAGTTTCTATTCTGATTTCTATGTAAGAGTGTTAATACAGTGTGTCTGCCCATAGCATCTTCCCACATGGTATGACAGTACATCTTACGTAAGAATAGTCAGTTACTTCCAAGTTTGAAAGAGTAACAGAAACAACTGGCATGTGTTTAAGTTTAGCATTGTATGTATGACCTTGCTGTAACTATGAATTATTTTCATCCTTATTTTACAGAATAGCAAATAGAATCTCATAGAGTTTGACTAACCCAACATAGTTGGGGTTTGATTCTTTGTTTGTTTGTTTTACAAAATCAAGTGGCACAGTTAAAATATGAAGGCAAACCATGTGACTGCAGACTCCCCACTCCCCACCCATGCTATCAGAGGCTCAGTGATCCAGCAGTGGCAAGGCTGGCTGTGATCTGGTTCATTCTTGGCAGGTGTATGTGTTACTGCTGTTAAACATTTTGAATGTCCATCATGTTCAAATGATAAGTCTTTCAGGACAGGGATTTTTGTTTTGATTTTGTGACCATTTTAAGGTAGAGCCCTTTAGTTTCTAAGCCCTGGTTGTTTGCTGACTAGAATTTGAAACAGAATCTCTCTGTTGACAGTGATTGTCCTGTTTATTGCTATTTTCTTTGGCCTGGAATGGCATATAATATGGCACAGATGCCTTGTAAATAATTTTTCATTGACTTGTAATCCACGCTTTTTGCTTTAAAATCTATTTTGCCTAAAATTAAAGTTTTACTTTCTCAGCTTTAAATTTTATTTGAAGAATATTTCCCAATTGTTTTTGTTCAATCCTTTTTGATGGGTAAGGTTATTTAGTGTATCTTTGAGCAGTAACCTATGTATCCCTATTTTGGATAGCCTGATACTCCTGTTTATATATGTTCCCCATAGAATGAGTGATGCCGGCTTCTGGTACCCACTATAGCCATGTTATTTGTGACGATACAGAGTAAATTATTCCTTTTCCAATCTGAGAATCTATGTTAGTGTTTGGCCATATGCATTATTTGTAGTTAATATATATATGGGTTTGCTTCTGTTTATTTGCTTTGTTTTTATTCTCTGACTTTTAACTGTTTATTACTAAATTTTTGAGTTCATTGCTATGTAGGTTATGTCCCATTAATAATTTCTAATGTTTAAATTTTCCTATTACAATTGCCATTGTAGTTTACTCAAATAAAAATAAAAGTATACTCAAATATAAAATTTTCAACTTTCATTATTTTAAAAAACAGTCCCAGAGAAGAAAGCGAGTTTAGTGTATTGAATACCTATTCAAACTGAAGGGAAGAGACGACAGTAAAGATAGCTCCCAGACTCTCAAACACCAAGAAACTCACGTATACAACAGGTTAGACCCGAGTCATCTTCCTGTAATTTCCCTTCATTATCCTGCTTTTTTCCCCTAAATCTCTTCTGGTAATACAACATTGTTCTTTGGTTCTGGTAGATAATTTTTTTGTAAACATAATTTATAAGGTTTACAAATGTATTTAATTAGACTTTATTGAATGCTTCAATGAGAGGTTTTGATTTAATACTAGTCAATGAGATGTGGCAGGCACTTGGCTTGGGGTGCTTTTCAGATCCTTTTTTCTAAATTGTCTGAAGCAGATGCCAAAAGAGATGGCTGGTCTGAATGATTATGTCTGGATAGAATTTTCATAAGGGCTTCAGTATCCTGTAACCGAGATGGAATCCAGCCTGCCGTCAAAGTGTGTACAGCATAAACATGGGGGTAAAAATGGGCAAAAATATGGTTTCTTGACGATTGAATGATCTGAACAGTGATGTCCCCTAATCTCTGGATGCTCTCTTCTGAGGTAACCAAAATTAGTGAAAGAATATTTTTTAAAAAAATTAGCTTATAACTTATTATATCAACTGTTAGATATTCCAACTCATCCCCAGTTTTCTAAGCTCCATATCCCAGTGCAACTTTATGTCATGTTTTTGCTTTATTAATGATTCTATGTATCACAAGACAAGGCAGACAAAAATAAAAATATCCATTTCTTTGGAATTCATTTGCTCTCCTATCTTCAGGGGCATTGATTGTATGTCCTTTGCTTGGCAAGCTACCATTGATTCAGTCGATGCCTGTTTCTACCATAAGATTTTGTAGAAATAACATCATAGTATCCTAGGGGAGGTATCACCAAAAATGGTAGGTGATTTAGAACGAACTTTGCACATATAGATTGAAAGAGCCAGGTCTAGGCTCAGGAGAATGATCGATACAGAAAATGAGGTTGAGGGGAGAGGAGAAGGTGTGAATTTTGGTGTATCTGAAGAGCTTGGAGACATTGTCTTTAAAATTAAACAGATTTTGACATAATTGTAGTGTAGTTTTAAGAAACAATATAAAGAAATGCCTTCTGGTCTAACCTTTGTTTGGTTTGTTTTTTTTTTTTTGTTGTTGTTGTCCATGGGAACAAATCATAAAACTAATGTCCAATATCACAACTCGGTTGGCAACTTTGATGTTTTTACATCTCTGTGAAGATCCTTCTTGGTGCTCTTCTGTATAGCCACATCTTGCCCTTGCACATCTGGTCACTGTTAAATCCCCAATCTGTTCTCTATTTCTACAACTTTATCTCAAAAGGTTATATGGGTTAATATCAGTAAAGTTTTGGGCGTGTTTCTTTTGATGTGTATGATTCTTTAGGGATTCAGCTAAAGGACCCAATGGATCAAGTTTATTCTGTTGATTTCTGAATATTTTACCACAATACAGATGTTCCCCGTGCACCTCACAGTTTCCCCCACTTAACAATGTTTAGATTGTTCCAGAACTCCAGTGGATGAAGGTGATATAAAACTTAGTGTGCAGGTTCTGTGTGAATGTCTTTATTTCTCATATATGAAAGGCTTACAGTACAATTGCTAGGTTGGATGAGGTTTTTGAAATACTAACAAATGTCTTCCTGCATAGTAATGTTGTTTGATATAACCACTAGTGTTTGTGAGTGATCTCTGCATTTCTGTTAGAATTTGATGTTGTCCAGATTTTTTATTTTAGCTGTTCTGATAGTTCAGTAGAGGAATCTTACCAATTGTGTGCTACTCTAAAGATTTTCAATATCATTTGTGGGGCAAGACACGCCCCTATCCTCATGTGGAGGTCAGAGGACAACCTTCAGAAGACAGTTTTCTCCTTCTCTCCTAGGCTCCAGGGACAAAACTAGGGTCCTCTGGCCTGCATGGCAAATGCTTTTATTGGCTGAGCCACTTCTCTGGCCCAGATTGCAGGTTTCATTTGTATTTCCTCAGTGGTTAATGATGGGGTTGAATGTCTTTTTTAGGTTTGCCATTAGTGTTTTGTCATTGGTAAAAAAAACTTTTCCCTCCAAGGACTAATTTGATTTGTATTTTGCAGTTTCTTTATAATGGTATAGAAACTAATCCTTTTCTGAATATGTGCTTTGCAAATATTTCCTCCAATGCATATGTGTCTTTCAGTCATTTTAAAAACTTTTATTCCTGTTTTCTTCTTTCCATCATTTTAACAAGGTCATTTGAACAATGAAGGATAACAGTACATTTCCAGCATTCTTTCCTTATACCGATCTAACTGTTATTGTTAAGTTACAAAAACCTTCTGTCTGGTCCTAGATCCTAAGGATTCATGTCCGTTTTCTTTTTTCCCTTCTAAAGGTTAGTTTTCCATTTTACATGTGAGCCTTGGAGTTTATTTGTGGAGTGTGGAAAGTGTGAGATGTAGTGGCTGAGAGCTTTATCTTTTTCTTGTAAAGTCTGAATTCTTCAGGACCATTTGTTGCAAAGCCTTTCTTCTCTTGCTGCTTTGTCCAAGCTCAGTTGGTCAGATTTGTCTGGGTGTATTTCTGGATTCTGGGCTGTATTCCATTGATCTGTGTGTCAGTTCCTCCTTTAGAGCAGCCAGCATTGATTACTGTTGCTGCATACAATGTGTTGAAAGCTGTCAGACTGATTCTTCTCATTTTTGTACATTTTGGTTTTATTTTTGTGGGGGGGATGTTTTACTCTTTAAATTCTATTGCTTTTTTATTTGAATTTTGTATCAATCTTGTTTACATATTTAATACATCTTTTTGTTAAGATCCCTCTTTAATTTCTTTGATATTTGCGAAGAATGGACATACTTACCATCTCAAATCCACCTCATGTCTTTCGATCCATGAACAGGGTATGTCTCCTAGTTTGTTTAAATAGTTTTTAATTCTTTCATTAGCATGTATAGTTTTCCACACACATTCTGTTCAAGTTTGGTTACATGTCTACCTAAGAATTTCTTCTTTACCAAGTGACCGTAAATGTTATTGTATTTAAATTTTGTTGATAAGAAGTTCATTTGCTGCTAGTTCATATAAGTACAATTGTGGTATTTCTTGTAGGGTATGTGTGTGTGTTTTGCAACTTGTTGAATTTCATGAAGGTGTTTTTTTTTTAACAAGGAATCTACATAATGAAAAACATTAAAACGAGAGAGAGAGAGAGAGAGAGAGAGAGAGAGAGAGAGAGAGAGAGAGAATTTTTCTTTTCTCTTTGATCTGTGTACTTCTGTATTTTGTTTTCTTGTCTCTCTGAATCAGGTGGAATTTCCAACAGTTTTCTAAACATAGTGAGAGTAAATTCACTTCTGGCTGCAGGGAAGATCATTGATTTTTTTTTAACCATTAAATATAATGTGAGCTGTAGGCTTTTGTAAATTTTTAAAATATATTTCTTACAGTTGATGTGACTGAAATAGGTTTTTTTTTAAGCCTGTTAAAATAGTGAACTACATAGATTTTTGATTACTGATAAAAATCTTATATACTTGCAATGATCTGATTACTTAGTTTAAAGTATATATGAATTGCAAGTTATTTACAAATAAGATAAGACCTTTTAAAAGAATTTTTGCACCTATATTCATGAAATATATTGGCCTAAATTGTTTATTTTGTTTGTTTCATTTTGGACTTTTCTGTTTTGCTTTTCTTCATTTATTTTAAGGATAAAACAAATTTTATAAAATGAATTAAAAAAATGTTCTTTCCTCTTCCATATTCTAGAAAAGATTAAGTAATTTTTTTTATATTTGATAGACTACCCCAAAGAAGTCATTTGTACCTTAAAATTGGAGGCCAGGGGCAGATATTTGAAGTAGAAAATTTTATCATTATTAGCTTAGTTTTAAGTAAAGCTTAATATGTAGTGAAATGCTTGGAGAAGGGGTAGTGTAAACTCCAAAACAAGTCTGGCCTTCTCAAGAGAGTCCTACTTGTCAGTAGCTAGTATATGATTTTGGCAGCTTCAAAGTACTCAGTCAATAGGTTTCTAAGGATTTCTGTTTTGTTTTTGTTTTCTGTAAGTGAGGGCATAGGATGAATACTGAGATACACTGGACAGGGTTATAGACTATAAGAAAAATCATAAGTCAAAGGGCCACACAAGGGAGCTGAGACACATTTCTATTGTAAATGACTTTTACAATCTTTTTTATTGGGTTCCTAAGAGTTCTCAGGTTCATGTCTAGACAAGAAGAAAAGCCGTATTTGGTCATCTATATCAGGCACCATGCATTGCTTATTACTATTTTAGCAATTTTTATTTGAAATACCTTTATATAAAAGGAATATTGTCTCTATGTTAGAAAAAAAAGCTTCACAGCAAATTTCGTGAATCGTGCTGATTTTTTTGACTATTATCTGGAGAGAGACTTCTGTCATACTTTGTAATGAAGGGATACTTTTTGTACATATGCCTTAGTTTCCTTTGTCTTTTATTCTGATTTAGTTTCCTTGAGGGAGGGATGAGATTTTAAAATTACAAACTCATTATCAGTAATAATAATGTAACTATTAATATACTATTTTTATATTGGATTGCAATGTCTGTATGCAGTTTTCAAAGTATTAGTTAACTTTGTCTAAGTTGTCAAGAATATGTGTACACGAGTATTTATAGTATTTTCTAGTTTGTGGATGACTGAGGACTTTGCTCTGATACAATGAGCCTTAGAAACTACAGAGGAATGGATACAGAAAATGAGGTACATTTACACAATGGATTACTACTCAGCTATTAAAAACAATGACTTCATGAAATTCGCAGGCAAATGGATGGAACTTGAAAATATCATCCTGAGTGAGGTAACTCGGTCACAAAAGGACACACATGGTATGCACTCACTGTTAAGTGGATATTAGCCCAAAAGTTCAAATTACCCAAGATTCAATTCATAGACCACATGAAGCTCAAGAAGAAGGAAGACCAAAATGTGGATGCTTCAGTGCTTCTTAGAAGAGGGAACAAAATACTCACAGGAGGAAATATGGAGATAAAGTGTGGAGCAGAGACTGAAGGAAAGGCCATCCAGAGACTGCCCCACCTGGGACTCCATCCCACAAACAGAAACCAAAGTCAGTCTTGGTCGCTATTGTGGATGCCAGGAAGTGCTTGCTAATGGAAGCCTGATATAGCTGTCTGCCAGAGCCTGACAAATACAGAGGTGGATGCTTGCCCCCAACCATTGGACTGAGCTTAGGGGTTCCAGATGGAGTTGGAGAAGGGACTGAAGGAGCTGAGGGTGTTTGCAGCGCCATGGGGAGAGTAACAGTGTCAACAGGCCAGATCCCCTGGAGCTCCCTGGGACTGGACCACCAACCAAAGAGTACACATGAAAGGACCCATGGCTCCTGCGGCATATGTGGCAGAGGATGGCCTTGTTGGACATAAGTGAGAAGAGTGGTCCTTGGTCCTGTGGCTGTTTGATGCCCCAGTGTAGGGGAATGCAAGGGCAGGAAGATGGGAGTGGGTGGTGGGTGGGGGAACACCCTCATAGAGGCAGGGGAAAGAGGAATGGGAGAAGGGGTTTTCAAAGGGGAGACCTGGAAAGGGGATAAAATTTGAAATGTAAATAAAGAAAATATCAAATAAAAGAAAAAATAAAGAAAGAAACTAGGACCAATGCAAGAAATAGCATTCTGTGAATTACAATGGCCTGCCCTAGGGGCTCTAACTAGAGTCTGTAGCTGATTCTATATGGGTGTGTTTCTTGACTTCTGTTTCATCTTTTTTATAGTTTTAACAGTGAACATGTAAGGAAAAATTGGTAAAAAATTTATTTCCTCAATCTTTCTAACATAAATATGTCTACAGAAAAATAGATATTTACATAAGCATATGGATTTATAGTCATTTTCTTAATTCAAGCAAGTGTTCTAGGACAGAGTTAGACCTGTGTCCAGAAATTCTACTACATTTAATTTTGGCCATACATTTAATTTTGGATATAGTGACTTTGTGAATTTTAGTTTCTCTTTCTCTCTTCATTTTACTGGAGTTTTGTTCATTTTATTGATCTTTACAAAAACAACAATAACTCATTTCATTGATTTTTTTTGCATTGCTCTTTTGCTTGGTTAGAATGCTGTTGGAATGCTTTTAAAAATTATCTCACAAAAACTCAAAGTGTACAAAGAGGAATAATATAGTAAGAGCTATAATTCTATCAGTTGGATATAAATAAAGTCAGTATCAGATTTGTTGATATTTTTACATTCAATCAAGTGTTCAGGGCAAATTTTATTACATTCTAAATAAATTTGTCCTGCTCTTCAGAAAGAAATAACTCTTATAAGATATATGTTCTTTCTATAATATTCTTACATATTTACAATTTGTGAAGGGCAATTTCTATGAGTACTTAGGATAATGTACTTAATGATAAGCTGCATTATTTTATGTGATTAAAATCTTTATACTGAAAGCTTTCTCATGTGTATTGATGGAGACACAGAAACATTTTACATCATTAGAGAAACTGCCACTATGACATGGAAAGTGAACAGACACCTGGCTTTCACTCTGGAGAGATGGAGGGTGGAATGCTAATCAAAGTAACTTAGAAGACTTGCTCATAATGAAAAAGCCATTATGGGCTCCTATACTAATGTCTACCTTTTGGGAAGGGTGCAAACCCTCTCTTTCCCTCCCTCCCTCCCTCCCTCCTTCCTTCCCTCCCTCCTCCTCCATCCATCTACTTTCCTCCCTGCCTCCTTCCCTCCTTCCCTCCCTTCCCCTTCCTCGCTCTCTCCCTCTTCCCTCTTTCCCTCCTTCTCTCCCTCCCACCTCCCTCCCTCTTTCCCTCCTTCCCTCCTTCTTACTCACTCTTTCCATCTCTCCCTCATTCCCTCTTTCATTTCTTTTAAATATGTCCAAGAATCAACCCTTCTGGGCAAAGCTTGAAATGTTGAAAAGCCTTACATAAATATTCAGGGCAAGCATTTCTTTTTTTTGTTTTATTTTATTTTATTTTTTTAAATTTACATTCCAAATCATTTCCCCTTTCCCGTTTCCTCCCTCCCCGAAAATCCCATAAGCCCCCTTCCCTCCCTCTTTTCTCCATTCAACCCCCTCTCTCGTTTCTCTGTCCTGGCATTCCCCTAAATCCAGTCTTTCCAGGACCAGGGGTCTCTCCTTCCATCTTCTTAGAAATCTATTGATATGCGAATTGTATCTAGGGTATTCCGAGATTCTGGGTTAATATCCCCTTATCAGTGACTGCATACCATGTGTGTTCTTTTGTGATTGGGTTACCTCACTAAGGATGATATTTTCAAGATCTGACCATTTGCCTAGGAATTTCGTGAATTCATTGTTTTTAATTGTAGAGTAGTGTTCCATTGTGTAAATATACCACATCTTCTGAATCCATTCCTCCGTTGAGGAACATCTGGGTTCTTTCCAGCTTCTGGCTATTATAAATAAGGCTGCTATGAACATAGTGGAGCATGTGTCCTTATTGCATGCAGGTAAAGCCTCTGGGTATATGCCCAGGAGTGGTATAGCCGGATCCTCCGGGAGTGTCATGCCCAGTTTTCTGAGGAACCGCCAGACTGCTTTCCAGAGTGGTTGTACCAGCTTTTCTGATTCATTAATCTCATTGGTGAGTAATATCCCTATGTAGAAGCCTGTAATAGTTTGCTTTTTTATTTTTCTGTTATTGGATGTTGTAAAGTTTCTATATTTCAACATCCAAATAACATCTTAATGGTGATCCATATCTATTTTCCTCATATATGTGTGTGAGTTTTCTTTGTGGAAAATACCATAGTAGAATAGCTGGATTTTAGTGTGTGTGCATCTTCATATTTGTTAGATATTTTTCAATTGTTCATCAAAGTAGTATAACTTAATTTATATTTCCAAGAGGAATGTAATTGTTGACTGTTTTCCTTTATCTTATATTGTGAAGTCTTTTTTTTTTTTTTTTTTTTTTTTTGGTTTTTCGAGACAGGGTTTCTCTGTGTAGCCCTGGCTGTCCTGGAACTCACTCTGCAGACCAGGCTGGCCTCGAACTCAGAAATCCATCTGCCTCTGCCTCCCAAGTGCTGGGATTAAAGGCGTGGCCCACCACTGCCAGGAGAAGTCTTTAAATAAGTTCTCCCAAAATGTTCAATGTGTTTCCATGGGTCATTGAATTAATTTACCTCTGTGGTATCTCAATGAGGCTCAGTGCCTGTTCACGTTTTTTACAGGGATCAATTTAGAGGAATTGGTATGAAATTTTAGCTGTGATTCTTTACTAACCATATGAATTGTAGTAACTTCCCTCTTAAGAGGACCCATAATATTCCTAAAATTTATTGAAACTTGAATGTAGGTAACTGCACCCATATTTCTCCTTTGTTTGTGAGGTTAGTTTAGGTGATTCTTCCTTATTCTGCTATTGTTTAAAACTTAGTTTTTACACTTTAGAAAGCATTGGCTGTGTAATCTTGACATGGATTTTTACACGATAATCAGGTACTGCTTTGACCATAAGCCCGCTTTTTCCTGATTAGTTCTTCCTGGATTGTTTGTTCTGCTCCTTAGATTATCATTCTGCCTTGCACCAATAAATTAAACATATTCCTTTCTTTTTTTTTTTTAATTTAATTTTATTTTATTTTTTTAATTTACATTCCAAATCACTTCCCCTTTCCCGTTTCCTCCCTCCCCGAAAGTCCCATAAGCCCCCTTCCCTCCCTCTTTTCTCTGTTCAACCCCCTCTCATTACTCTGTCCTGGCGTTCCCCTACATCCAGTCTTTCCAGGACCAGGGGTCTCTCCTTCCATCTTTTTAGAAATCTATTGATATGCTGATTGTGTCTAGGGTATTCTGAGATTCTGGGTCAATATCCCCTTATCAGTGACTTCATACCATGTGTGATCTTTTGTGATTGGGTTACCTCACTAAGGATGATATTTTCAAGTTCTGACCATTTGCCTAGGAATTTCGTGAATTCATTGTTTTTAATTGCAGAGTAGTATTCCATTGTGTAAATATACCACATCTTCTGAATCCATTCCTCCGTTGAGGGACATCTGGGTTCTTTCCAGCTTCTGGCTATTATAAATAAGGCTGCTATGAATATAGTGGAGCATGTGTCCTTATTGCATGCAGGTAAAGTCTCTGGGTATATGCCCAGGAGTGGTATAGCCGGATCCTCCGGAAGTGTCATGCCCAGTTTTCTGAGGAGCCGCCAGACTGCTTTCCAGAGTGGTTGTACCAGCCTGCAATTCCACCAGCAGTGGAGGAGTGTTCCTCTTTCTCCACATCCTCGCCAACAACTGCTGTCTCCTGTGTTTTTGATCTTAGCCATCCTGACTGGTGTGAGATGGAATCTCAGGGTTGTTTTGATTTGCATTTCCCTAATGACTAAGGATGATGAACATCTCTTTAGGTGCTTCTCAGCCATTAGATATTCTTCAGGTGAGAACTCTTTGTGTAGCTCTGTACCCCATTTTTTAATAGGGTTACTTGCCTCTCTGGAGTTTAACTTCTTGAGTTCTTTGTATATCTTGGATATTAGCCCTCTGTCGGATGTAAGGTTGGTAAAGATCATTTCCCAGTTAGTTGGTTGCCGCTTTGTCTTTTTGACGGTGTCTTTTGCCTTGCAAAAACTTTGTAACGTATTCCTTTCTTTTTAATTGAGTAATTAAATACTCTTTTCTCTACTATTCTTTTCTTATTGTTATTGGTATTTGGCAAAGGATATTTTCTTTCATTCTCTCCAAAATTACTCTGCTAATTGTTGGAATTCACTCTTTCTCTGTGACTTATAAAATCTGACTCCAGTGGTTGCATTTTAATCCTGTGGGATTCTCATTTAAATTGCATCCAATTTCCTGCTTAGTTAGTGACTGAGTTGACTCCATTCAAGCATTGTTACTCCATTAGTGCCTAGAGCACTTCGACATTTCTCCCATTTTTCATATTCCTCAAAAATGGCTGTAATCTCAACTGAAGCACCGTTTATCTTTTCATAGTTCTTTCTTTGTTATTACTGTTACATTTTCTAATTAGTTTTCATTTGTATATTGGAAAGCTATTAATTTTTAAATATTGATTTTGCATCTGTGAAACTTGCTCTCCTTTTATATTAGTAGATTTATTTTGGAATTATTTTCAGTAATTTCTCTTCCTTCAAGGACACTGCCTATTTTTTTCCATCTTTTGTTCTGATTCTTAAGCCTTTATTCTTTGCTTTATTTTATTGCAAGTTTCTCTAGCCATCTGCTTTTGACTTTGGCAGCACTATTTCTAGAATATCAGTTCTTGCTTTGGCATTAACCATAAATTTTTGCTATATAAATTTATAAGGGTAGATCAATACCCTCCTATTCTTATTTACCAATATTTTATTTTTAAATTACAGTTTATTATTTATTATATAAAAATTATTTTCCTATTAGTTACAAAATAATAACATGTTTTCTCTCAGTCTGTTCATGTGGTTAATTATAGTACATGATCTTTTTCACTCATGCATTTTGTTTTATTTAAATGCATATGTTAAAAATTAATTTACATCTATCTCAAGGTAGTATCTATTAAATGTATTATACAAAAGGAATAATCCTTTTCTCAAAATTGAACGCCACATTCTGATTATTGTAATTAGACAAGATAACTGAATTTTCACTGTTCTAGAACGTATTATTTGTGTGTAAAATTTTATTTAAATCAATAAAATTTAATGAAAGAAATCTTAGTTTGGGTTACATATTTTCCTCCTTTTGCTAATATTTTCTCTTAAAATTATTCAATTAGGCTCTCTTTTGAAAGACTACACGAAGATAGTATGTATGTTTCACACAGCAGTGATCAAAGCTTTGGGTATATGTGTGATAAGCCTGTTATTAGGGGACCAGTGTGGATGCTGGTGACCTGCAGCAGAGAGAAGAAAGTAGATGGTGGCTGGAAACGATGTTGGAACATTAACTGGACCAGGGGATGCTGGCCTTGCACATCACGATAAGGACCCTGTATGTACTTTCATCATGACTGACCTACATGTCTGGCTGGATAGGTTATGCAGGATCTCTGGTTCCTGTTTCTCTATGCTTTTTTTTTTTTAAAAAATATTCATATTATATAACGAATCTTTTCATGTCAATATTATAGATGTCAGTAGAATTTCCTTACATATTAATTTGCATTTCTATTGTGACTAACTGACCATAAGTATTTTTTAATAAAAGTTCAATTTTTAAAAAACAAACAAACCGCCTCCTGCTGCCATCTGCAGCAGGGAACCAGGCAGCTCCACAGCCAACCAGGAGAGAGTGATCTCCCAGCAGCACTTTCACTTCTGAGTGCAGAGGTGAGATCTCCACCTTCTCTCCGGAGGGGAGCAACTAGGAACACACAGGGCATAAGATCAGTGGAGCTGCTGGGACAAGAGTCTTCCCTTCTGGCTGCCAGTTGCAGCAGGGGACCAGACAGCTCCACAGCCTTTCTGTGCACAGACCCTGCCAGAAGAGAGTTGGTCTCTCAGGAGTACAGATACAGGCTTACAGGCCCAAGGAGGGACAAGCTCCAGCCAGACAGCAAGACCAACTAACACTAGAGATAACACCAGGTCTTGCAAGTGCAATAACCCTACCAACAGAAACCAAGGCTTCTTGGCAACATCAGAGCCCAGTTCTCCCACCACTGCAAGCCCCGGATACCCCAACACACTGGAAAAGTAGGAGTTGGATTTAAAGTCTCATCTCACGATGCTGTTAGAGGACATCAAGAAGGACATAAATAACTCCCTTAAAGAAATACAGGGGAACATGGGGTCAGAAGGTAAAATCCCTTAAAGAGGAAACTCAAAAAGCCTTAAAGAAATACAGGAGAGCATGGGCCAACAGGTAGAGGCCCTTAAATAGGAAACACAAAAATCCCTTAAAGAATTACAGGAAAACACAAACAAACAAGTGAAGGAACTGAACAAAACCATCCAGGATCTAAAAATGGGAGTAGAAACAATAAAGAAATCACAAAGTGAGACATCTCTGGAAATAGAAAATCTTGGAAAGAATTCAGGAGTCATAGATGCAAGCATCAACAACAGAATACAAGAAATAATCTCAGGTGCTGAAGATACCATAGAAAACATTGACTCAATAGTCAATGAAAATGCAAAATGCAAAAAGCTCCTGAGCCAAAACATCCAGGAAATCCAGGATACAATGAGAAGACCAAATCTAAGGACTATAGGTATAGAAGAGAGCGAAGATTTCCAACTTAAAGGGCCAGTAAATATCTTTGAAAAAATTATAGAAGAAAACTTCCTTAACCTAAAGAAAGAGATGTCCATGAACATACAAGAAGCCTACAGAACTCCAAACAGACTGGGCCAGAACAGAAAGTCCTCCTGGCACAAAATAATCAAAACACCAAATATTAAAAGCACTAAGGGAAAAAGGTCAAGTAACCTATAAAGGCAGGCCTATCAGAATTATACCAGCCTTCTCACCTGAAACGATGAAAGCTAGAAGATCCTGGGCAAATCTCATACAGACCCTGAGAGAACCCAAATACCAGCCAAAACTACTATACCAGCAAAACTCTCAATCACCATAGATGGAGAAACCAAGATATTCCATGATAAAAGCAAATTTACACAATATCTTTCCACAAATCCAACCCTACAAGGATAATAGGTAGAAAACTCCAACACAAGGAGGGAAACTACACCCTAGAAAAAGCAAGAAAGTAATCTTCTTCCAAAAACCCCCCAAAAAAGTAACCATATAAACATAAAAATAACATCAAAAATAATAGGAAGCAACAATCACTATTCCTTAATATCTTATAACATCAATGGACTCAATTCCCCAACAAAAAACATAGACTAACAGAAATATTTTTCATGTAAATCTTAAATTTTATTGGAAAATGTTTGTAATTCCCCTTTCAATCAATTTAGTAATGTTTTTTATGTCTACCATTTTAACGGTATTATTTTCCATGATAATCTTTAATTTTAACATTTTTTCTATATATTTCTTTAATTTTATCAGAGATATTTTCCATGTAAATCTTCAATTTTGTCAGAAAATGTTTATAATTTTACTTTCAATCAACTTAGGAATATTTTTATTCCTGCCATTTTATCTGTATAATTTTCCATGAAATAGTCAGTTTTAATGTGTTTTTCTATATATTTCTTGAATTTTATCAGAAATATTTTCCTTGTAGATCTGCAATTTTATCAGAAAATGTTTATAATTCCACTTTCAATCAACTTAGAAATATTTTTATGTCTACCATTTTATCTCTAATTTTCCATGATAATCTTCAATTTTAATGTTATTTTATATTTTTCTACAATTTTATTAGAAATATTTCCCATGTAAATATTCAACTCTATCATAAAATGTTTCTACTTCCTTTTTCAATTAATTTAGAAATGTTTTTTTATGTCTACCATTTTACTCTTTAACTTTCCATGATAATTGTCAATCTTAATGTATTTTTCTATATGCTTCTTCAATTTTGTCAGAAACATTTCCCATGTAAATCTTTAATTTTATCATAAAATGCATTTACTTCCTTTTTCAATAAAAAATAAAATAAAAAACAAACAAACAAACCAAATCTATAGCTAAAATATTCAGTAGAATCTTCTGATATCTTCCTCAATTTCTTTCTTCAGAGACTTGAAATTCTTGTTACAGGTCTTTCACTTGTTTGGTGAGAGTTACCCCAAGATATTTTCTGTTATTTGTGGCTATTGTGAAAGGTGTTGATTCCTGATTTCTTTCTCAGAATATTTGTCATTTATATATAGCAATGCTAGAAATAATAAAAAGCCACCTTTTTACACAATAACTGCAACTATTCTTACAAAATCTTTTATGTCACTCTATTGCTTAAATAATAAATTAAATTTTGATGGTAAACCATTATATAAAACTTTATCTTAGGGATTGAAAAGAGCAAAAAAAAAGTAGTTTTTCATATCTAAACTCAAAATCTAGACTATATATTTTGCTTTTTAAAGTATATATACATATATATCCCAGACCACAACTCCAGCAAAAGCACCCTGCTCTACCAGAGGCCATTTTAGTACTTGGAACCTAAGGTAAGACCCTGACCTCATACCTCCAACACATTTTCAGAACACACCCAGCTTTCCCCAGTAGCACCCTGTCCCCTCAATACCATATTGCAGTCCACAACCCTGGTAGAAGTTCCACCAGTACCCAGAAAGCCAAAGGCCATATCAGTGCTAGAGAACCCCAGAGGCAATGCCAGCACCCCAAACCCCAGAGGTTGCAAAGACCCACAAAAACCCTTAGCTGAGGCACCCTACTTGACCAGAGGACTTGTAAGTCACCAGAACTACAGGTCATTCAGGTTAGAAGTCCAGACAGAAAACAGAAACCAAGGGAAAGAAACACGCATCCAACAAAGATAAACTCAGAAATCAGCACCTAAACCTATAATTATCCTAGAGGCCAGCATAAGAACAATCCACAACAGGATAACGTGGAACCATTAGCACCCAACTATCCAGAAGCCAACATTCCAGAGCTAAAGCACGAGAAAATTACCTTAAGACTACCATTATGAAGATGACAGAGGTCCTTAAGGAGGAAATGGATCCATTCCTTAAAGAAAGCCAAGAAAAACAGAGAGGTGAAGGAAATGCATAAAACTGTTCGAGACCTGAAAATGGAAATAGAGCAGTAAAGAAAACAAACTGAGGGAATCCTGGAGCTCGAAAATCTAGCTAAGCAAATGGGAACTACAGACATAAGTGTCACCAACAGAATATAAGAGATGGAAGAGAGAATCTCAGCTAAAAAAAAAGATACCAGAAAAGAAATTGATACATTGGTCAAAGAAAATGTTAAATCTAAGAAAATGTTGACATAAAATAACCAGGAAATCTGGGACACTATGAAAAGACTAAATCTAAACATGATAGAAATAGAAGAAGGAGAAGAATCCCAGGTAAAAATTCAAAAACTCTTTTAAAAAAATAAAGGAATTTTTTCCTAACCTTAAGAAGGACATGCCTATAAAGGTACAAGAAGTTTACAGAAAACCAAATAGATTGGATCAGAAAAGAAAGCTCCTCCACCACCTAGTTATCTAAACATTAAACATACAGAACAAAGAAAGAATATTAAAAGATACAAGGAAAAACTGCCAAGTAACATATAAAGGCAGACTTACTGGAATTATACTTGACTTCTCAATGGAGAATATAAAAGCTAGAAAGTCCTAAACAGATGTCCTATATATGCAAGGTGCCACTCCACAATACTCCAACATACTATTACCAGTAAAACTTTCAATTACCATAGGTAGAGAAAACAAGATATTCCATGACAAAGTCAAATTTAAATAATATCTGTCTACAAATCCAACCCTACAGAAGGTTCTAAAAAAAATTTCATACCAAGGATGCTAACCATATCTCTAAAAATACAGGAAATAAATAATCTCACATGAGCAGAAAAACCAAAAGAAGGGAAACACACACACACAAACACACACACACACACACACACCAGCACCACCACCACCACCACCACCACAACCACAACCACCACCACCATCAAAATAACAGGAATTAACTAACAATGTAAATAAAAAAAAATCTTAGAAAAAAAAACTTTTCCAAATACAAAAAAAATATATTAATGGATTCAATTCTCAAATAACAGCAGAGGTTAACAGGGTGGATGCAAAAGCAGAATCCATCTTTATGCTGAATAGAAGAAATATGCCTCTACATCAAAGATAGACATTATCCCAGTAAAAGGTTGGAAAACAATTTCCCAAGCAAATGAACTAAATAAGCAAGTCAGTGTAGCATCTAACAAAATAGAATTGCAACCAAAATTAATCAAAAGACATAGGGAAGGATACTTCATACTCATCAAAGGAAAAAATCATCAAGATGATACCTCAGTTATGAACATCTATGCCCTAAGAGCTAGGGTACTCACATTTGTAAAAGAAACATTACTAAAGCATAAATCAGACATTGAACATCACATATTAATAGTGAGAGACTTTGATACCCCTCTCTCATCAATAAACAGATCATCCAGACAGAAACTACACCAAGAAATAATGGAACTAATAGACATTATGAATCTAAAGGACCTAACAGACATCTATAGAATAGTTTACTTAAACACAAAAGAGTAGACTTTCTTCTCAGTCCTGCATGGAACTTTTGCCACACTGATCACGTGTTTAGTCACAAAGCAAGTCTCAACGGATATAAGAAATTTGAAATAACCTCCTGTATCCTATCAGGCTACATGAATTAAAGCTCAATTTCAGTAACAGAAACAACAGAAAGCCTACAACTCAAAGAAAACGAGTAACTCTCTACCAAATGACTACTGAGTTAAGGCAGAAATAAATAAAGACTTCCTAGAATTCATGGAAAATAAGTGCATAATGTGGCCAAAGCTATGGAACACAATGAAAGTAGTGCTAAGAGGAAAGTGCCTAGCACTAAGAGCCTTCATAAAGAAAGTGCATAGCACTAAGAGCCTTCATAAAGAAATTGGAGAGCTCTCTTACTAGCAACTTAACAGCACACCTGAGAGCTCCAAAACAAAAAGAAGCAAACACACACCCAAGTGGAGTGGAAAGCAGGAAATAATTAAACTCAAGGCTGAAATTAATAAAATAGAAACAAAGAGCACAGAAAAGACTTGATTCTTTGAGAAAATTAACAAGATAGGCACTTATCCAAACTCACTAAAGGCATGGAGACAGTGTTCAAATGAACAAAGTCAAAATAGAAAAGGAGGACATAAATACAGACACCAGGAAATCCAAAGAATCATTAGGTCACATTTGAAAAACCTTTACTCATAAAATTTGAAAATCTAAAAGAAGTGGACAATTTTTCTGATAGATACCCCTTACCAAAGTTTAATCAAGATCATATAAACAATATCAATAGACCTATAACCCCTAAGGAAAGAGAAGCAGTCATCAAATTCTACCAACCAAAGAAAAGCCCAGGGCTAACCAGTTTTAGAATAGAATTCTACCAAACTTTCAAGGATGAGCTAATACCAATACTCCTCAAATTGTTCCACAAAGTACAAAGAGAAGAAACACTGCCAAACTCATTTTATGAGACTAGTCAACCTTATACCCAAACCACACAAAGACTCAACAAAGAAAGATAATTACAGACCAATTTCCTTCATGAACATTGATGTAGAACTACTCAATAAAATACTCAAACCAAATCTAAAATCTGTCAGTGTAATCTACCATATAATGAACCTGAAAACAAACAAAAAGCAAAACAAACCTACATGATTATCTTGGTAGATTCTGAAAAGTCTGACAAAACCCAACACTCCTTGATAAAAGTCTTATAGAGATCAGGCATACAAGGGACATTCCTAAGTATTATAAAGGCAATTTACAGAAAGCCATTAGATAATAACATCAAATTAAATGGAGAGAAACTCAAAGCAATTTCACTAAAATATGGAATAAAAGAAGACTGTCCACTCTCTTCATATTTATTCAATATAGTACTTGAAGTTCTAGCTAGAGCAATAAAATAACTAAAGGAGATCAAGAGGATATAAATTGTAAAGTAAAAAGTCAAAGTGTTCTTATTTGCAGATGAAATGGTAGCATACATAAGTGAGCCCAAATATCTACCAGGAAACTCTTACAGCTGATAAATACCTTCAGTGAAGTGACTGATTACAACTCAAAAAAAATCAGCAGCATTCCTATATACAAATGACATATAATCTGATAAAGAAACCAGGAAATAACATCCTTCACGGTAGCTACAAATATTAGAAAATATCTTGGGATACCTCTTTTCAAACAAGTGAAAGACCTGCAACAAGAATTTCAAGTCTCTAAAGAAAGAAACTGAGGAAGATCTCAGAAGATGGGAAGATCTCTCATGCTCATGTGTCACTAGGATTAACATAGTAAAAATGGCCATCTTACTAAATGATTCAACACGATCACCATCAGAATTCAAACACAGTTCTTTACAGATCTTGAAGGAACAATTCTCAACTTCATATGGAAAAACAAAACCTCAGGATAGCTAAAACAATTCTGTACAATAAAAGAATGTCCAGAGGTATCATCATTCCTGATTTCAAGCTCTACTACAGAGTTTTAGTAATAAAATTGCATGATCTTGTCATAAAAACAGACAGATTGACCAATGGAATCGAATCATAAAACCCAGATACAAATCAATACACCTGTGACACCTGAATTTTGATACAGAAGCCAGAAAAATACAGTGAGAAAAAGAAAGAGTCTTACATAATTGGTGCTGGTTCAGTTGGAAGTTTTCATGTAAAAGAATGAAAATAGATCCATATTCATTACCATGCATCTGACAGATATAAGTATATAAAGAACTCAAGAAACTAGACATCAACAAATCAAATACTCTAATTAAAAATGGGATATAAACCTAAACGGAATTCTCAATAGAGGAATTTCAAATGACCAAGAAGAACTTAAAAAAATGTTCAACATCCTTAACCATTGAGGAAATGCAAATCAAAATGACTCTGAGACACCTTACACCCCTCAGAATGTCTAAGATCAAAAACACAAGTGATGGCTCATCCTGGTGAGGATGTGGAGCAAGGAGAACACTCTTTCATTGCTGGTGAGAGTACAAACTTGTATAGCCACTTTGGAAATCAATACAGTAGTTTCTCAAAAATTGTCAATCTATCTACCTTAAGATCCAGCCATACCTCTCCTAGGAATATGCCCCAAGTTAAGCAAGGGCCTACTACAAGGGCACTTGCTTAATTATGTTCATAAGAGCATTATCCATAATAGTCAGAAACTGGAAACAACCTAGATGTCCTTCAACCAAATTTATTTTATCCTCATAACCAGAAGATAAAGAAAAAAATTGAATATAACTCAGCTGTTTAAAAAATGACATCATTAAATTTTGAGGCAAATGGATGAAACTAGAAAAGAATTATCCTGATTGTGTTAACTTGGACCCAGAAAAACAAACATGGTATGTACTCATTTGTAAGTGGACATTAGCTCTAAAGTAAAGGATAATCATGCTACATTTCACAAACCCAGAGAGACTATGTAACAAGAAGGACTCAAATGGATATGCAAAGATTTCCCTAGGAAGGGGAAATAGAATAGACTTTATGATTTTTACAGGTGGACTGGGTATGGGTGGGGACAAGAACAGGAGGGTAAGGGAGTTGGGGGAGAAATATTGGGAGAGAATTGGAATTGGGGGTCATTTCAGGAGGCAAGGTGGAAGCCTATTACAATGGAAACTCCCAAGAATCTACAATGTTGATCCTTGCTAATACTCCTAGTAATGGGGGATATAGAGCCTGAACTGGCTATCTTCTGTAATCAGGTAAAGCTTCCAATAGAGAGATTGTGACACCAACCCAGCCACAAAGTCTTCCATTTACAATTTGTTCAGTCTACAAGGTTTGCTGGGCTAAAGGTGAAACAGAAATTGTGGGGATGGCTAATGACTGGTTCAGCTTGAGACCATGCCAAGAGAGAAAGCCTATCCTGCCTGGAGTGCCAGGAATCAGAGGCTGGATAACCCAGAGACCTTGGATAGAACTAAACATGACTGGAAAAAAATCAACAAAATGATTTCTATTGATATTCTGCTGTACTTGTAGACCAGAGTTTAGCTTAATCATTCTAAGAGAGGCTACATCTAGCAACTGATAAAAACAGATGCAGAAACATTATGCAGAGCTTGGAGAATCCTGCAGAAGAGGGAGGGGAAGGATTGTTGAAGCCAAAGGGGTCAGGAATACCACAAGAAACCCTACATCATCTACTAATCTGGGTTCATAGGGGCTCATAGAGACTAAAGAGACAATTAGGGAGCCTGCATGTGTCTGACCTAGGCCCTTTGCATATATGTTATGGTTGTGTAGCTTGGTCTTTTTGTGGGACTCCTAACAGTTGGAGTGGGTGTCATCTCTGACTCTTTTGCCTACTTTGGGGGCCCTTTTCCTCCTACTTGGTTGTCTTGTCCACCCTTCTTAATATGAGGGGAAATGCCTAGTTTTATTGCAACTTGAGATGCCATATTTGGTTGTTATCCTTGGGATTCTTGCTTGTTTCTGAAGGGGTACTGAAGAGGAGTGGATCTGGAGGAGAAACCGGAGGTCCGGGGAGGTACTAGGAGAAAATGAGGGAGGAGAAACTTCAGTTGGGATTAAATATATTGGAGGATTAAAATATGTTAAGAATGAGAACTAAAACACATGACTTCACAATTTATTATGTTTAATGTCTTGCAATATTAAATGATAAGTGTTGTGCAAGATTTTTCTAATATGCTTTAATATTTCTGACCTATAAGTATGAACATACATATATAGATACAAAATTGTGTAGAAACATTTCTAGAATTAAACACACAGATTTCCACTGCATAAATGATCTTCTTAATCAGAAACACATAAAAGCTAAAACACTTTAAACTTCCAAAACATAATTTTTGGAAACTTAAAAACATGAGTCTCATGTAAATATAAAATGAACATACCAGTAATATTTTAACCCATTAAAGCATTGACACTTAAACTGTGGGTTGTAGAAATACCCAATTATTACTTAAATTAATCCTGGGGGTGGTGGTGACATTGCTGGCTACCCTTCCCAATGTTCTAGGTTCCTAATGAAGGATACACACACAGCCTTTATATTTTGATATGCCTAAAACCACTCAATGGTTGGGCCACTTCCTAACCTCCACGTGGCTAATCCTTCTCCCTCCGATATTTCCAAGTTATTACTTACTAAAATCTACATTCCATCTTTGCTGCCCTGGACCCAGTCGGGCAGCCCTCTTGGGGCTGCTATTCCATGGCTCTTCCATGGCGGTTATGCTCTCTATCCCCGCTACCCTCCCCCACCACACACACACACCTTCTTCAGGCATGGTGGGCCTCCTTCCTTCTTCTTCCTTCCTCTATGTCCCTAGTCCAGGAATCCTAAAAGTCCTGCCTCTGTCTGTGCTGCCTGGCCCTTGGCTGCTAGCAACTTACTTACCAATCAAAAATAAGTGGGGGCAGGATCCTCAGTCTCTTACATGTGGATTTGTGGATTCTAGAGCAATTTGGGGACCCAAATTAGCATAATATAAGCAGAATGATCCATATCTGATATTTGCATAACATAAATTATATTTATGAAGTAACAATGAAATAATTTTATGTTCGGAGGGGTCATCTCAACAGGAGGAACTGTATTAAGGGGGTCACAGCATTAGGAAACTTGAGAGCCACTGCATTTAATAGTACATCAGAAAAAATTTTAAGTTGATTAAGATGAGAACTTTCTAAATGAAACAACAGTTTGTATTATCAGTTTGGAAAGGATATTGAAATAGTTTATTGTAATTTGAGACAGAATTGTTTAATTGTTTAGTATTGCATAACCAATGAAACATGATCTTTAGTTTTTTGTCTTTTTCTCTGATGGAAAGGTTTGCATTTCTGATTAACAAAAGCTACATAATTTAACATGGTCTCAGAGTAGTTCATGGTTCTAGTCAATAGTAAGTACAACAAAAATATAGCCCATAGAACTAAGGGTTTCTTGAATGTATCTGTTAGACAGCACCAGAAAAACACCAAAGAAACAGGCCTTTCTTGTTCTACTTATTTTTGAATTTTATATATTGATAAAAACATTAATATGAAAACAATGTTTTTAGAAATATTCATGAGGATGATACTTTTAAGTGCATCACTGCTATAATCTTTTGTTTATTTGTTTTTTCTTTTTCTTTTTCTTTTTTTTTTTTTTGTGACAGGGTTTCTCTGTATAGCCCTGGCTGTTCTAGAACTCACTCTGTAGACCAGGCTGGTCTCTGCCTCCCAAGTGCTGGGATTAAAGGCATGCACCTCCACAAGGGATGATACTTTTTAAAATAGTTCTTTCATACAGTGCTAGTGTGCAAACTTAGTTGGTAAAGAGCTTGTTGTGTGAGCCTGAGAACTTGAACTTGATCCCTAAAAGACACAGAAAAAGGCAGCCATTGTGGCAAACACTTGAAATCCACCACTGGGGCGATGGAGTCAGGTAGACTTCTGGAATTTGTTGACCTGCTCTCCTAGTGACAGACAGACATGTGCCAAAACCCCAAGGTGGACATCTTCTAAGGTGTTGACTTTTACCCCCTCATACATTTACATGATCATGTACATACATGCACATATTATGCCTGCACAAAATTTGAAAATAATGAAATACTATAGTATTTTTTAGAAGTTGGTGGGACATAAGTACTTTATCTTGCAGTTTATGAATGTTAGTAATGATGTTAACTTTCAGAAGGAGAATGTGGCATATTTTAGTAGGTTAACAGAAAATTGAAGACTCTCTATAAAATAAGTTGATCAAAGTAGCAGTCAAATCTGTATGCAGACAATGTGGAGCTGGAGGCTTCCTATTTTCTGTCAGCAAAGCAACTACCATTTCAGAGACCACCCTGCTACCATCTGGCAGGCTAAGACTCTCCAAAAAGTAAACGGACTCTTGGTAAAGTCTGGTTGTTGCTGGTGGGATAGGGATTAATATAAACCTGAAGTGAAGCACGTCAACAGTATTAGATAAACACCCTCCTTCCATTCCTCCCTTCGTCCCTCCTACCCTCCCTCCTTCCCTCCCCCTTTCTCCCCTTCCCTTCTTTCTTTTATTTTCCCTATGTCTTTCTTGCTATGTTAAGGAGGCAGATTCTCTCTTTCCTGCATAGTGCTGGGGATTGGAACATAACATGAGGAAAGCCAAATTGATCATTGTTGGATGAAGTGAGGATAGTGTTATTGGACAAGATCATCACAACTGTTAGAACTAAGTGGCGAGTCCCAAACAAATCACAGCACACAGCAGGTCTCACGTGGGAGGCTTATTGGGAGGGGAAATAGAGTCCCTTGAGAGTTGGCTGTAAAGATGTTCAATTGTTGTGAAGTCAGAATTTGGCTGTCCATGGATGTGTCTGATTGCCAACAATAACCAAGTCAGAAAATGGAAAACCACAAGAGCAGATATTTCCACAGGAAGAAGCCATCTACAGTCTGAGATTCTATTCAAATTTGGAAGCTGATATAACAGACAATTCCCCAACAGAACCCTCCCACCCACAACACACACACATGTTAAATGTTGTTACAAAGTTCTCCTCCAAATTCCTTCTTAAATGTGAAGAAATTCAGTTTAAAAAGCGTGGGAGAAGGTATGTGGATATTTATATATTAAGTGAATATTTGTATATTAGGTTTCAATGCACACTATAATCTTATCATAGTGATGAGAAAAATGTACTGTGACAAGAATAAATGTAAGGTAACCATGCAGATAAGAGTTCAGGAATACCCTAGACACAATTCGCATATCAATAGATTTCCAAGAAGATAGAAGGAGAGACCCCTGGTCCTGGAAAGACTGGATGTAGGGGAATGCCAGGACAGAGAAGCGAGAGGGGGTTGAATGGGGAAAAGAGGGAGGGAAGGGGGCTTATGGGACTTTCGGGGAGGGAGTAAACTGGAAAGGGGAAATCATTTGGAATGTAAATAAAAAAAAAACTTAGAAAATAAAAAAAAAAAGAAACCCTAACAGAGAAAAAAAAGGAAACATTTTCTAAATGAGCTAATCATATTAAAGTCATGTGTTTTTTTTACAGTTTTATTTTCTTTTATTATTATTTTACTATTTCTTTTTTCTTGTTTTCTTGCAAGTTTATTTGTGAAAACAGCATAGGACACTGGTCATCTGCAAAGAGTGCACAGTTAGGCATGTCACAGCAGTTCTTCTGTCTGCAGGAGCCTTTTCCATGGGGCATTAACAGGGACCGGGTCACTTTTGGGAGCCTGAACTATAGCTGAACGGCCTTGGCTGGAGCTGTGGCCTCCGCCTTGGTTTGAACCTTGAGCTTTGGTTGGCAGAGCCTACAGCTGTCTAACTTTGAATCTGCTTCTCAAGCTTGAGGTGAGCGATGAAAGCCTGAAAGCCTGAGTTTGAGGCTGGGGAACGTTGACATCTTGGGCTTGATGGCCTTAGGCTTCACAAGGGCCTTGATGGCCTCTGCACAAACACTCACTGTCTTTGCATTGTTGGCCTGCATCTTCTTCAGGCCTTTTTTTGTGCTTCTTGGCAAAGTGCATGTTCCTCAGGAACTTGAGGTCAACACCCTTAAGAGATTCATGTCTTTGTGACCGTGGTTTCTTGATGCCATTTCTGTGCCATTTGTGGGACTGGTTGTGTGTGATGTGGTTCTTGGACTTGGCCATGTCTGCACGGTAACCCAAGGCTCCCGCAGTGCCTGGGAGCAGAAGAGAAAGAGAAAATTCTTTTCTATACTTAAGTCAGAAAAACCAGATACCATATGAAACCTATTATGTGAAAGTTCACGGTTACATGGTAACCATTATACACAGACGTGTGTGTACAAATTTTACACCTTACGGTTTTATTACATAAATATTAAATAGAATTTTCTTGAATTTATGTATCAAATTAAATTATAATAAGGTAATATAACATAAAATACTTAAAATCTATCATAAAAGGGAACAAGCAACAGTCCCCCAATACCCAGAAGATAAGATTGTAGAAGCATTACTTTGTTACACACTGTCCAAATTTTAGACTCTCTGGCTTTTTTTGTTAGAGAAGATCTGGCAGAGAAACACATGTTTTCAGTTTTGCTCCATGCAAAGATAATCTCCACATTAGAATTCATTATGCGCAATGTATGCAAAATGCAGTGAGCCAACTGACTCACACTTTGGTGTCATGCAAATAAAACCTAAACACAAGAAAGTGTAACATCTAGTAAAATGTGCAGAAAGCCACAAAGGCTAAGATAAGAAAATAGATAGCTAAAAAAAGCAATTAGCACATTTACTGAGGGCAAGCAGCAGGATCTGGAGACGAGCCACAGAAATATAATCTGCTTTTGGCTAAAAGTAATGTTCTATTTATTGGCAAACAGGGGTTCACATTTGCAGAGAAGTTTCTGTATCTGATTAAAAAATGAAAGTGAAAGTTTGTATGAAGAAAGATAGAAAAAGACAGCTCTATGAGTGTGCCAGAATGTGATCTTCAAGTAAAGAAAAAAATAGGGATGTGCATCCTGACTTTCAGATGTTTAAAATGGCACTTGTGTCCTCTCTCAATATTTAGAAAATACTATTCAATCATTCAGCATTTAATAATTTAGATAAGAGACAGGTTTTCTTCATAAAAACATAAAGATTGATCTTCCTTTCCCTAAATAATGCCAGACAGAATATGTGTGCGTAGTTATTTATTGATCTTTTATTCTAAACTTGGATGTTAGGCTTCTTTTAATCAATGCATCCACAATCGATTTGACTGTTTTGTCCAAGTGACAAATTAGAATTGATTAGGAAACCCATAGAGCTCAGAGACTGAGGTCACTGACAGTAACTGCTATCATGTAGGCAGTGATTACATATAACTAAATGTGTTTGGATTGCTGAGATATAAAACCTATCGTGAAATAGAGGATGACTGCTCAAAATTGCATTCTGGACTGGGACAAGATAGCCGGATGGGAACATATGATGGGTGGTGTGGATTGCAGAGCAGAGTGGGCCAAGACAGCATGAATAGTTGCCAATGATGACTGGTGAGGATTGCAGACCAGAGTGGACCAAGACAGCGGGGTTAGGGGTCAATGATGGGTGGGTATGGCTTTCTAAACACAAGAAAGTCTTTCAAAAGACTATTAGGCAAAGTCAGTATCTTAACAAAACCAAAAGTTAATCAGGTTTTTTTGTTTGTTTGTTTGTTTTCCTTTAATATTTTTAGGTTTATGTTGCCTCCTTTGATAATAATTATACATGATCACAGCCAAATAACACCATAGAACACGTAGAAAAATCCATAGCTTTCCCAGAACCTAAGCTATTACTCTTCATTATATGTCTCTTTGCATGAATAACTGATTGCAGATAAATGCTTTTTAATAGACTCGAGTGGCAAAGGTCAGTATCCCCTGGTGTTACTCGGAAGCCAGTTTGCAAACACACAGACCTGTTCTTACTTCTGCATAACAAGCCCTAATCTGCTCAGAGCAAACCCACTGAACCCTTTTTGTCCCACATTCCATCTGACAGACATTGCAATGACCATATGTATCTTTAGTTGAAACCAAAATACATTTTACATATTACTCAAAATTTGGCAGCACACCCAGGAAACATTTGTTGTGCATACCCATATGCCCCTGGCATGCCAGTGAAGGGCAACTGACTCATGTGATCCTTCCAGTCATCAAAGAGGCAGAAAGATATGTTGGACAAACACTTCCTGCAGCACAGTAACAATAAAGTGAATAAGCCGTCTCTAGCTGACATCAGGTAGTGAGGGTAAGGTGCTGTATGGCTCCAAATGGAAAAAACTCATGTTGGGCTTTCTGTTCCCTATTTTGTTTAATTGACATGGGAGCATATCCAAATGTTTGTTGTTGATGTGTATTTACATGTAGCAGTGTACAATCTGTGAGCTTTGTGTGGATCGTGACAGCTGGTAATTCACTTCTAGTTCATTAATATTCCCTAGTATACTCTTTGAAATTATTTGTTCACGAGTAATTGAGGATTTGATAACCTTCCCCGCTTACCTCTGTGTAGTCAATAGGACTGTGAGTTTTGGACTTCTAGGGAATTAACTGTAACTTATACAAAGGATTTCACCTTTTTTGGATCTGTCCAATGAGTTTTGATGAGCACTTCTTAGGGTCACTGAGAAAGCTGAATAAAGTAAGTCATAGAAATACAGTTAGTGCAATGTCTGTAGGTGTTCAATAAATGTCACCTGTTATGGTTCATCTCCCCCTCATCATCTAATTTTTTATTAGAAAATTTGAATTTATAAGAACTGGAGAGGATGAAAGGCATCAAACGGAAATAGTGAAAAGTGTTCAAATGTGTGAAAGTGGAATTATCACAGCACTTTTAGTGATGTCGTTACAAACGGAAGAGAACATACAGCTAGAAATAAATTTCAAAAGCAATTGCTAACAGAACATAATCAGGAATTTAAAATAGCTTATAAATGGTCAGATTCTAATCCAATCAATCATGGCTTTTAAGCTTTAAATGCATCATAGATAACATGTACTAAGATTTAATTATAGGGCATTTTTCTGCTGAAATAATGCCCCTAGCAGTCTCCTACATCCTACTTTTTATACCTCCAGATTTTAAAACCTGGAAGAATAAAATATTATAAATATAACTCTGACATTGCACAGTAACAAAAAGTGTCAGGTCTGGAAAGTTTAAGTGTACCAGACAATGGTAAGCAATTTCCAGAAAATATCTAAAGGGGAACATAGAAATAAAACTTACTCTATGTAAAAACAGGAGACTTCTTCCCTGATGCATTAACATCTGGAAAGATGTGTTTCTTCCTTCAGTTTGTCTTCGACATGTTTCTATGTGTACCAAACAGCAAAGAAGACATAAGCCATGGGATTCTCAGGATTATATGAAACAAAATGAAGGAACTCAATTAAAATAATATTATTTTTTAAGTTGAATATTGTTCTCCGAACTCATTGGGTAATTGTATATTTTGTTTCCAAAGCAATCCAGAAAGTAGATCTAAATCATTTTATGCGTAATAAAGCCTCAAAACATAGTCAAGGTGTTCCTGAAGAAAAATGGTCAATTTACTGATATGTCGAAATGCACACTAAAAACTTTTTAAGATTTGAGGAAACAGAATGGGATGAAGAGCCCCATTCTGAAAGAAATGTCGCCAAGCCTGACAAAAGCGGGTTGCCATCATGGATGGCAGTCCATATAAGGTCTCTGAAGTTGACATTGTTAAGCCCAAGGCCACTGGTCACTCCAGCAAGTGTCAGACTGTCCAAAGGGTGTGCATTTAGAAGCTGTTTGCACCTCAAGTTGTCGAATGCTAGTCTATATTCGGCTTTCTTTACTCACCCATTTCGTGCTTACAGGGAAAACATTAGCTACAGCATTTGCTTCCATTTTCCTGGGGAACCCTGAAGCTTACAAAAGTAAAATGCCACTCTCTCATGCTCAGTGACACCACTTTTCAAAGGGCGAGTTTAACGTTGTAGTATGCCTCCCTGCCGTGCTTGCTGCTTCTTAGACATCAAGATGTTTAAAGGGAAAGAATAAGGCAGCGTTGAGCTGAGAAAATTGCAAGGCACAGTTCCTCACGTTAAAGAGAAAGGGGTGGGGGGGGGGTGAAAAGCAAAATTGATCCGCGCTAACATACAAAAAGATAATCAGAGCCGTATCAAGTTCAAGGGTTTTGTGGTCTTCAAATAATTGTGTTATTTTTCAGTGAATGGTCATTTTATCCCACAGATTAGTATAACGGACTGAAGTGTGACATAGAAAAGGCAAAGATCTGTCTTAACAAGTCAGTCAGGTAAGACCCCGCTCCTACCGACCAGTGAAGAGTATTTGCTTGACAAATTCAAATGGAGTCATTTAAATCTGTCTGTGTATGCTCTTTACCAGCGTTCTTACCAGGAATCACTGCAGTGAGCCTCCCGAAGCAAACATTTACAAAAAAAAAAAAAAACAAAAAAAAAACAAAAAAAACCAAAGGTACAATAGAAGCAAATTCTCTCTGGTTTTCCATCCTGAACTGGTTACTTTCAAAACATTGTTTACCTAAAATTAGCCTGTCTAATCTTTAAATGCAAAACCTACAAATAAATAAACCTGTGTGTCTTAGCTCCTGGGATCTGAAAGTACATTTTCCCTTATAGTTTTATGAACAATAATTTTTTATCAAAGTAACAGTAAGTGGATAATTTTGACAGACTCATGGAAATTAAAAATCCATAGCTACAAAGATGAATTTACTCTTATGCAGCCTCCTCTGGAGGAGTGAGGGTGCTGGTGTGAACATCTAGGTGGATGCCCACGTCATCAAAGGTCACAGTCTTTCACTCAGGAAACGCTTAGGTTTCCCCAAATACCACTAATCCTCAAGCATGTCTAGCATCATAAAATTTGTATTCCACTGAGAATAATGCACTACAATTGTAAATAAAAAGTACAGACAATGTGGTTTAACTTGACTCAAGAATAAAGGTTCCAAGGTTTGTAGAATTTTTGTGGTTTTTTGAGACAGGGTTTCTCTGTGTAGCCTTGGCTGTCCTGGAACTCACTCTGTAGACCAGGCTGGTCTCGAACTCAGAAATCCTCCTGCCTTTGCCTCCCAAGTGCTGGGATTAAAGGCGTGCGCCACCACCGCCCGGCCAGGTTTGTAGAATTTAATTCGAAAGCTGTTTGGAACCTTGTCGTTTTTCTTCTCCTATCTTTGTGTCACATGGATGAGACCACAAGTAGAATGCTGATTTGCTGTAAAGATGATTTTTCCAAGAAAGATAGAGCTGCTTATATATTACTAATTGATAATTTCTAAATGTAAAGTTATTCGAGTCCAGGCATCAGTAATATCGTAATTAAAATAAGCTCTGAGAAAAAGCAAACATTTGGGTCTAGCCAGATTTGATGCTGAACCATTATTGCTTCCATATTGGCTTAGGTTAGAACTTGCAACTCAGAGACTCAGATCTTATTGGAGGTACTGTGCCAGTAGTTTATTTTCAAAACTACTCATGAGGCACCAGCGAGGAAATGTAGGATGCTATCACATAATGTGATAATAACCAGGCTGCCACTATGGGCAAGCGTGACTCATGTCATTTAGAAAAATTTCAGTTTTATATCTGAGGTGAGGAGCTAGAAGTTTCTATCTCTGGCTATGGTGCAGCTCCTAAGATGTTTGCCATCTGATGCCTCTCCTCTCCCTTTCTTTTGCCTGTACTTACCAAAGCAAATCCTGATAATTATGGATCATGTATGCACAATTACAACACACACACAAGTATATAATAGAATTCCTAGGCAAAACACCATATTTCTATTTACATTTCTATTTCTATTTACAAATTCAGTGGATATATTGGTCTTGATTCAAGAAATCTTAAAAATACCTGTTCAACTTTAACCCAGAATCTCGTTTGTCTCTTCCCTATCCTCTCCCTATTTTGTTTCAGCAAACATTCATTAATACCCTTAGAATACATTTGTAGATTATCTTTGTAATCAATATTTTATCCTATGGCATGTATTAAAAGTCATTTAATATCATTATGGTTTGTGATTGGGAAGATTAATCTGCTTTTGCTGGTTTATAAAGGTTGAGTGATGATTTCCTTTGCCCTGCGATAACATCAAATCAGTTTTTGCTTCTCTCTTTTTTACATGTGCTTTGTCTTTTTAACTTTCACTTTACCAAATATGGCAACAATTCATGTTCATTTCTCACATAGCTAGAAAAATCTTTTGCAGTATCTGTGCAAATAATTTCTCCCCGCCTTTCCTAGTGTGCATTTATTTGCACTGCTCTGTCAATATGTTTGAGTTGCAAATGTAAACAATGAAATGATCTGAAATTTCCCAACAGGGAGATTTCCTCTGCTGACGCTCGTCTCTCCTTGTATGTGTATCTGTGTGAACAATTCCTCTCTTTGTTCAGACATTAAGGGCTTGCTGGAGGCAGTCTTTTATGGCATTAGTACATAGAATGTTCTGGGTATCTCTTTCATGATCTGGAAGGAGAGCAGATGAAAACAACACATACTCTAAAGGCATCAATGAGCACAACCGAGTTCAAAGACTAGCTGCACCTAAGGACTTCTTCAAGTTCGGCTGACAGACATCTAACTGGGGAGGGGAGGCAAAAAAGGGAGGAGAGGGAAAGGGAGGGAGAGCGGAAGGGAGGGAGGGGAGAGAAATGGGGAAGCAGGGATGAGAGAGGACAGATAAAGGAGGGAGGGAGGAGGAGCTAGGGAGGGACACACACACAGAGAGAGAGAGAAAGAGAGAGAGAGAGAGAGAGAGAGAGAGAGAGAGAGAGAGAGAGAGAGAGAGAGAGAGAGAGAAAGAGAAAGAGATTCAGTCCATCATTACTAGTGAAAAATACTTTTAAACTTCGAAAACGGTGTATCTTTAAGGGAGCATATAATGAAAAGAGGTAAAGCATTAGAGGGCCATTGTTTCTGTGAAATCCTATGTGAAACTATCCAGAGGAAGCAAAAGATAACCAAAGAAAGCCTAGCACCATCACATGCTCCCAGAGCTCATGTGATTGAGTGGATTAGGCACTTTCACTAATGAGGCTCAGGCTTATGCTAAGCTTTAAAAGGGACTTGTGGAATTTGCAATAATTCTCCCCAGTGTCCGCAGCACTCTCTTCCTCCATTTAGACTTCTTTTCATTAGCATGCCCATGATGAGCACTAATGTACACCACATTATTTTGATTTAGCTTCATCTCTGGGGTTCTCAGTGCTGTGGGGTGTTTTCAGTCTCTACAAGTAATCACATTCATCACTATGAAGAAGGTAGCAGAGAAGAAATAGCCCCATTTTACAGACAGCAGAAACGTTTGCTGAGGTTTATAGAAGGCGGATAAGGAAAGTTCAGTGACTTGATTATCCTAAAGTTTGGTGCTGATGTTTTAGAGCCTAGAGTCTGGAAAGGTAGGTGGTGTATCCTTGGAAGCTATGTGTGGGTGTGTAAGGAGTCAACTATGAGTTTCTCCAATGATGTACCATGCTCATACAACAAGGCTACTTACGTTGCTATGTGTGTGTTGAAATGTGAATGCTTGGAATGTGGTAGAGCCTTCGGGGTTGACAGTGAATGACTGGTGCTAACCCCAAAATTAATTAGTTTAACTCAGAAGTGGTCTTGTTCACAACACAAGCCTTCTGAAATAATGGCAGCTTTCCCTTCTGTTTGTTAGAGTGTAAGTCAGTGTAGAGTTAGGAGTCCAATGGATGCTTTCCCATGTTTTCTGGACAAAACAAAAGCTATAAATGGAAAGAGTGAATTAGATATTGCTATGTTAAGTAAATAACATTTCAATTGCAAATCTCAAATCTTGTTTTACAGCAACCAAAAGCTGCAATTCCAGATTCACACTGGGAAGCAAGCTGGGCATCACATGGAAGTCAAGGTCTGTAGCACCAGTTTAGGCTGGTTAGGCACAGCTGAACATCAAGGGGATGTTTCTGGAACTCCTGTCTATAGAATCCTCTTTGATCACAACTTAGAATAGCAAAGTAGCCTGTCTTAGTTAGGGTTTTACTGCTGTGAACAGACACCATAACCAAGGCAAGTCTTATAAAGGACAATATTTAATTGAGACTGGCTACAGGTTCAGAGGCTCAGTACATTGTCATCAAGGTGGGAACATGGTAGCATCCAGGTAGACATGATGATGTAGGAGGAGCTGAGAGTTCCAACTTTTCATCTGAAGGCTGCTAGCAGAATACTCGTTTCCAGGCAGCTAGGATGAGGGTCTTAAAGTTCACACCTACAGTGACACACCTACTCCAACAAGGCCACACTATTCCATCAGGGCCACACTTCTAATAGTGTTACTCCCGGGGCCAAGCATATACAAACCAACACATAGCCCATGGTAGACAGGAGGCCAGGCTGAAATCAAGGAACTGCAGAGTCAGCCATATTTCATGTCTTCCATTCCTTTGAATTATTGGGAGTCTTGTTGAGAGTGTTGAAAAACACTCTAGAGAATTCAGACGAATCATGTACTAGCCAATCTTTGTAATAGTTTTCTATCCAGCTGTAACACAAGATATGAGCTTAGATGCCTCTAACAACACAAATCAGCTATATTGTACTTCTAGAAGTCCAAGAGTAAGAAATGTGGGGCCCTGGACAGAAACTGAGTGATCAGGACCACATTCTTTACCCCAGGTTCCAAGGAAACACCACTCCATGGTATCTAGGCCAGGAGGGGCAGAGACAGGGCTTCTCAAGTCTGATCACCCGACCTCCATTCCTGTCCTCCCATCTCCATCTCTAGCACAACTCAGCATGTATTCCTCTTTTTACTGTTCAGCATCTTTGTGGCTACCTGGGCTCAACAAGATAATAAGGAGTATACAAGAATTCCAAGAACATCTGAAAGTCAAACAATTAGCAACATTTAATCCATTTATAACCTTAATAATTCTGTGTTACATAGCAGGCTTGCAGGTTCCAAGTCAAGATGGGTGCCTTTGGGGGGATTTCATTCTGTTTAACATTCCTCTAGTCACCATCTCCCTATTTGGTACTGGGCTGTTTCTACGTACCCCTGGAGTTTACACTATGTCTTTGAAGAAATTTAACTTAATCTTGTTCTTTTATGTTTTCAAAATTTCAAACATATTATTGCTAATAATTCTGAAAGTACTGAACAAACTCCCATTTCCAGGTTGGTAAAAGAAGACTAATAAGGACTGAATGACTTTACCATTATTAGATGTGTAAATGGTGTTCTGTGTGGTAACAGTGATTTCTACTTGTGTGTGTGTGTGTGTACAGGTGTATGTGTGTCATTCATGGAAGCTAGAGGACAACCTCAGATAATTGGGCTCACCTTGCATTTAGTTAGAGGTGGGGTGTGTTATGTTGTTTCTTCAGTATGTATGCAAAGCAAGCTGGTCTGCCAGGTTCTGGGTACTCTCCTGTCCTATAGTAATGCTGGGATTGCAGATGCATGCTACTGCCTCCAGCTCTTACCTGGCTTCTGGGGATTTGAACTCAGATCTTCACATTTGGGTGGCAAGCACTTTTACCCACTAAGCCATCTTTCAAGTCCCTGAAATACAGCTTGATTGCTGCTCTGTAACTGTTTCTCTTGTAGATGATATAATATTCTATACATGCACTCAGAAGTTCCTCTCCTTACACAGACTCTAAATGTCTCAGCACATTTGTGGACCCTTTCGTTGATAATGAGAGGAGAGTGATACTTCCCTCCTAAGACAACTAACGGAATTTAAAAATAACCAGATTCAGTCCGTCACCTTGAGAGCAAGAGACTAGTGGCTTCATAACTGAATTTACCCACCACCCTTTGGTTAAAACAATGTCTAAAATGTAGAGTTTGAGAGAAGCAGGTGAGCCTCAGGGTCGGAAGAATACACCAAGTCCTGCTGCTTTATACCAAGCTGCGAGGACAGCCTGCCTAGGCCATGCGATTAGATGTTAACTTTTTTTTTGGGGGGGGAATACCAGGATAGAGAAGTGAGAGGGGGTTGAATGGGGAACAGAGGGAGGGAAGGGGGCTTATGGGACTTTCGGAGAGGGAGGAAATGGGAAAGGGGAAATCATTTGGAATGTAAATAAAAAACTTAGAAAATAATAATAATAAACAGAAGCCAAAACCAACCAAAAAACAAAAACAAAAACAAAACAAAACAAAAAAAAGAAAGTAAGAGAACAAATATTTTTTTTAAAACCAAAGAAAGAAAGAAAAACAGTAATTCATTCCTCTTTTACACTTTAATAAGAAATTTAGAATTAATCTTCATGGTTGACATCCTCATTGTTATCAATAAATCAGAAAACCACAAAAAAAGATGTTAAATTTATATTTCAGAACTAAGTGAACAATGCATGATTATTTCACAACATTTTTTTTTCTTAACATATACAGACATTCAAACCCATCAGTTAAGGAAGAGAGTGGGAGAGTGCACTTATGTTCTTAAGGCAAACCATGAACCATGTAGCAGAAAGAAACGCAGCAACCTGGGTTTAAGACAGAGTAATCTTTTCATCATCATCGTCATCATCATCATCATCATACTTATTCACCTTACATTCCACTAACTGCTCCTTCTCTGTCACTTCCTTCTACAATTCTTTCCCCATTCCCCATTCCCCTTCTCCTTTGAGCAGGTGGATATTCCCTCTGCATATCCCCCCACCCTGGCACATCAAGTCTCTGTGAGGCTAGACTCATCCTCTCCCACTGAGTCCAGACAAGGAAGCCCAGCTAGAAGAATGTATCCCACACACAGGCAACAGTTTGGGGATAGTTCCCTGTTCCAGTTATTTGGGACCCACATGAAAACCAAGCTGCATATTTGCTGTGTATGTGCAGGGAGACCTAAGTCCAGCCTGTGTTTGCTCTTTGGTTGGTGGTTCAGTCTCTGAGAGCCCCACGGACCAGGTTAGTTGACTCTGTTGGTCTTCCTGTAGAGTTCATATCTGCTCTGGTGCCCATTTTCTTTCCCCTATTCTTCCATAACAGTCCCCAAGCTCCATCCAATGTTGGCCTGTGTCTACTTGGGTCTGAGTCAGCTGCTAGGCAGAGCCTCTCAGAGGACAGTCATGCTACACTCCTGTCTGCAAGCACAACAGAATATCATTAATAGAAGACCCAGTAATCTTTTGTATCAGACTTCTTATTATTTCTTTCTAATTTTTCCATTAACTAAAATGCAAGACCATATACCATGCTAATAAATAATTTTCCTGAAGTGTAGGTCAGGTGGCTTTGATTAAGGAAGTTCTCTTCATCAAACTGTTTCTGCTGATGAGGTCAAGATCAGGTGTAAATGGAGCACCTACAGCATCAGAATAAAGGCTAATTAATTGTGCCTGCCTGTGTATTTCTTTTATGATGTAAATGGTTCTAGAAGCAACTCAAGGAGAAAAAAAAGTAAATGTCAGTACTTGCAGTTATCTGAGTATGATCCTCTTACAAATAATAAATCCATCTGAGTATCCAAATGAAGGGAATCCTGCCAAAAGAAGAGTTAAAATCAAGGCACACAATATTTTTCTTTTCCCCAAATCCTTTGATTTTATTATTAATTCAATAGATGGTGAATACCTTGTCCAATTGCTATGAAAAATTTTAAGTGCTGGATTCTCAACCTCTGAAAAATTTTGGGATAAGCAACGTGTGACCGAATCCTGGTACATAGCTCTGCAGTGAAGGACTTCCTGGCATCCTTTCGATACTTTCCTACTTCCACAGTCCTTGGCAATGCCAGCATTTACAAGACTGCTCTCCACCTCTTCTCATCGCTGGCTGTGATTACTTAGATCTTAAAAGGCCATCTATTAAAGGTTTGTTTGCCAGCCTGTGACCCTATGGAACCCTTCAGAGACACACCTTAGTTGTCATTGCCGCATACTGAGGACCAGCATTTGGACTGTGGTCTGTTTATGTCTCTTCACTTCCTGAACACTTTGAGGTGAGCAACTCTGTCCTCCCGCATGCTCCCTGACAGACAGCCAACACAACAGGAGCCAAGCAATCAGACAGGACGCTCTGAAACTCTGAACTGAAAATAAAATCTTAACATTCTCCTCTAAGGTTGATTTTTGGGGTTTGGAGAAGAGTATTTTGTCACAGACCCAGAAATCCAACTAACACAACAAAATAGGTAAAGAATGATTTATAAAAATTTATAAAGAATGATTTATAAAGTCTACATGGGCCTCCTCATTTTCATAAATAGCTGAAATTAAATATATTACTTGTAAGAAAAGAATATGACTTATGCTATGAATCTAACTACACGGTAGATATTAAACCCCCCTTCCTAATGTGCTTGCAAAGAATTTGTCTTGTTTTGGAAAAAAAAATGCCAATACCAAATTCATTAAGCCTGACACTTGGCTACTTTCTAAACGGTTAATAAAAACCATGAAAAGTAGGACTTATTTCAGAAAAATCAAAGTGAACCAAGTTGCCCATAGCAGTGTAGAGTCTAAATCCTGATTTCTTTCAAAGCTGACTGTTCTCTTTAGCCCCTCATCTCCGACTGTGCCAGTCTGAGAGTGTTGCACCGGTGTAAATCATTGTAGTGTGTAGTTACTGCATTTTCTAGCATGAAGATCTTAATTCACTGTTACAGTTCTGTCAATTGCCATTTAATTATTCATGCATACATTTATTTTTCATTTTTCTTTTTCAATAAGGATGTGCATTTTGAAGTCAAGATTTTTGCCTGTTGATTTTTTTAAAAATCTTTTCTAGTGTCTAGTGAAAATCATAACTCAGCATGCATATATCAAAATAGAACAAAGATAGTTGCATTGCTTTACTCCTTGTTAATTAATTGTTTTGTTTTGTTTTATAGAAATGTTAACATTGTTTTGTCACACCTTGGTTACAGTTTCCCCTCCCCTCACTTCTCCCAGCTCTTCCTCATCCAGACCCACATTCTTTCTGCCTCTCATTAGAAAACCAACAGGCTTTCAAGGAATAACAATAAAATGAAATAGAATAAGATAAAACAATACTCAACATATCTGAATAGAGCAAAACAAACACCAGAAGGAAAAGAGCCCAAGAAAAGGCACAAGAAACAGATATATACGTAGAAACCTTTTCTCACACTCAGGAATCCCATAGGAACACTAAATTGGGAGCCATAATGTATATGCAGAGGACCTATAGGGCATATATATATTCTAACATATTAACATTCTTATATAAATATAAGAAATATATTATATATAACAATATATTTCATAAAAATAAATTAAAAATAAGATAATATTTTTTAAAAGAAGAAAAGCTTTGACAGACCTTATGAAACAAGGACCCTCCAAAGATATCAAAGAGTTCATTTTCTACTGGGCATCTATTGCTAAGCATTTAGCCTATCCCTAAAAATAGTTGTTTCCCCAGTGAGACTCTGTTGGAAGACACTAAATTTTCGTTTGTAAGTGGTTATAACTGGAGAGAGCTTCTGAGTTAGAGATGGGGTGTTGCTCCATTTCTCTTTCCAGCTTTATAGCCCAGTCTGTGACGCACATGATATTTTCACTTAGAGTCCAAAGATATTTATAGAAGCAGCAATTACTCTGCAACTTTAAAGCATGTATGTAGCATCCACAAAAAAAAATTGTGTTCTACTAAAGAGAATTAGAAGAAAATAGATGCTATGGGACCCTTATGAAGATTGTTTTTTCTGGCCAGGTGTGGTCGTGCATGCCTTTAATCCCAGCACTTGGGAGACAGAATCAGGCAGGTCTCTCTGAATTTGAGGCCAGCCTGGCCTATAGAGCAAGTTCCAGGACAGCCAGGGCTACACAGAGAAACTCTGTATTACTTAAAAAAAAGGAAAGAAACCAAAGAATTGTTTTCTTCTTCTTACCATTGAAACTAGTTTCTCTGCAAATGATTTATCCTAATTTGGGCTACTTTGCTCTGTAGATACTTGCTTTCTTAAAGAAGAAAAGTCAGAATAAAAGAAGGAAGAATATATTTTTAAGCAATTACAAAGTAGATTTTTTTTTTAAAAAAAAACAATGCATTCTAAAAGTTTTCTGCAATGATAATGGGTTTGAACAATACAATTATCTTCTTCAGGAAGTTTGAGAGAAAGCTAATGAGTGATCTCAGAATCAACAGCATCTAGGAATATAAATTGATTGCAATAAAAATGAATCTTCCGTGTTGTTTTAAAATAACTTTAGGGATGGGGGCATGTCTCTATTTCTCATTTCAGCTCTGGATCCCCATCTGGGACACACACAGTATTTTCACCTAGAGTTCAAAGCTATTTATCAAGGCAGTAATCACTCCACAGCTTTAAAAACAAATGTCTGACACGCCTCATGTATTTTGACGTATGTTCTCCTGATTTTTCAGCAAAAGGTGAATAATACTGGTGCTTTCTGGCTTGCTGTCAATGGAATTTGGATATTTTATCTACTAAGCTGATTACTGGTGAGCCTTTCTTTATCTCGCCTGTGTGATCCAATAGAGTTTGCATGAAAATATAAGTGGGAGCATGAACTGTCTTCATTCACTATCTCCTTATTTACCAACGAGCAACCAGTAATCTCCAGTCTTTTCAGAACTAAAGAGTAGTCCCTCAGTCAACTACAAGTAGGATTCATTGGTGCCAAAAGGTTTATAGTGAATACTTTTGAATGAATAAAAATGAATAGTTGGATGAATAAAGGTAGCTAATACAAGTAGAATTTAATAACTAGGAAAACCAAAACTAAGAAGGAACAGAGAAATGCTTAAATCATAATGAGGTTATAAGCTATCTAGTTGTTTAAGGCAAAAATCAAATGTGTTATAAGACCTTTAACCTACAGATATACATATATTCTGTGATTTTTTTAAAAATAATATTCTAAATTTAAGAATTACAAGAATTTAGAAAAGGCTTTATCCATACCCCTAATTCCCTAGTACTATAGGGAACATACTTTTCAATGGCAGCCTAGAAAACATGGAATAGAAGTGTAATATTGATTCAGAGACCTGGATGGGGATACACACACACACACACACACACACACACACACACACACACACACAGAGAAGTAGAAATTTCTGGTTTCTTTGGAGACTTAGTTGTATCATGTGATGTTTTTCTGGAAACTGATAAGAGGATGTTTTGCTGAGGCAGACAAGTGTGATATTTCAAAAGAGTATGAGGAGTATCTAAGACAGTAAATGACCCTCTTACATTGGTACACCTTGCAATACTTTGCTGGTCTTCACTGATTTTCACTTGTCATGACTTCATAGAGAGCAAAGCACCAAAGAACTTCTGCAAACTTGTGACAATTCAGCGGAATCTCTTGGTTTCTTTTGAATCAGGCTGCTGCTACTGATTCATGTTTTATATTTGCCAGTTAGACTGGACTGATGCTACTGATTTGTGTTTGACGTTTTGGATTGGACTGCTCATATCCTGATAGGAAACTTGAAATTGCCCCAAAGAACTACTTCTAAACAGGTCCACATCCTCCTTGTCCTATTAACCATCTTTCTCCCCTAACTTTGGTCAGTGCACTAAAAGGGAGGTTGAAGTACTAAAGAAACCTAAACAACGTAGGCTTTTAAAAATCTAAGCCTATAGCACACACTCACCCATGCAAGCACAAATGCACATGCATACACGCACAGAGGAACATGTGGATTATAAAATCAATCTACGATAAGAGTCAAAAGAACTTACTCTAGGCTCAAGTCATGATAAATTAAGCATACTTACTTAGAAACAATACTATGCTTACATTCTAGAAATAACTAATAGGAAAAAATAGCATTATAAAATCAGGTTAAACTCATAGGAACTATTTATTTCATTTAGAAAGTGGTTTTTCTCTTGTTCATTTGTTTTGTTTTTGTGGTTTTAGGGAATACACCTGTTCTCTGCTCATGCTATAGATACTGTTAATAGAGACTTTAAGGAATTTCTCCAGAATTACCCCCATGTGACTGGGAAATTGGAGCAGCTTCTTGACATTATCAGTCCAGGTGGCAAAACAATTTAAGAATGAATTCAAATGGAATTTCAGGACAATTTTATCAGAGTTTAAAAGAAACATCCAAGGGCAGATAAGCTGTAACCCAACAGCTGCCTGAAGGAGAGGAGAGAAGAAAAAGAAAAGGAGCCAAGGCCTTTGAATCCAACTGGCATAGTGGACAGCCACATGGCAAACAGGTAACCTCACAGCAATGATGGGAATTGAGAGAGAGAGAAGGCCAGAGTGTTAGGGGAGCTTGCATAGGACAGAGAGTAACTCTGACTTATTGTTGCTGCATAGCCTTAGTTCTGTAAACTACTGGAGGTGTAGAAATTCTGGGGGATGAAAAGTACATTAAATGGATAATTACTCCTATTTCTCTGGCATGGCTTAGGGTGAAACTGCCTTCTCAATGGCTAATCCCTTGTTCCTGGTGATTCATGGTCCAACTGGAGTAAGTTGTTTCGGGTATCTTGGAACGTTATGTCTCAATGGAGTCAGGGAAATGGTTTCCTTATTGGGCCCTCATAGAACTGTAGTCAAGGTTGTTGAGCCAAAAAGTTTTACTGTGGGGATTGTAAATAATTACACAGCAAGGTCTACAAGACATGCACACTATAGTACTTATACTCTTACTTAGGAAAACGAATGGAAATGTAGACAAATGAAGAGTAATGTAATTTTCATGTTAAATCCAAATATATCAATGATTCAATCAAAACCCCAATAGATCTTTTTGTTTAAAAGTTGACAGCCAATTCTCAAATTCATATGCAAACACAGAAGCATTCAGAATAGTAGAAATCTTGAAAACGAAAAATATTCCAGACACACTTTGACTTTAAGAGGTCTGAAGCAGATGGAGGGCCCCAAATTGTAAATATGTTAACTTATACAATATATATTGTAGCACTCTCCTCTCCTGCTGAGAGAAGAACACAAATTTCATCTCTATGTAAATAAATGTAAATAAATATTTACTGGGAGTGAAAGATCTCTGACTTACAAGCCTATGAAATGAAAACAGATGAGTCCCAATTTCACCCTCTACTGAAATATATGTTATTATGTATAGCATATAGTATTGCAAATATATAGTATTAAATTATGAAGAGCAAAAGTTTCTAGGGGACAAAAGGTGACCTTATTTTTTTGTCTTTATATCGTGTAGATTTCCATTAATTGAAACACTGGGTCACTTAGAAAGTGTGAAAATACCAAATAGATTGAAGTAGAATGAGTTCTGAAGAGCAAGTTACAATGTTCATTTATTCCTATGTTTATTCTTTTATTCATCACTCATTCATTCAAGATAAAGTCTCAGGTAGTCCAGGCTGGTCTTGAACTTGCTATGTAGCTAAGAATAATCTTGAATTTATAACCCTCCTACCTTTACATTCTAAGTTCTAGGATTTTAAGTGTGCTCTATGGTGCTGGTTTTTATGGTACTGGCAATCAATCCTAGCACTTGGACTTTCCAGGTAAGCACTTTACTAACTGAGCTTCATTTTCATTCATCTGTCTTACCTGCTCAGTTAGCTGCACCTCCCCCTCTTGGCCTGAAAGCAACAATGCATGCTATATCACAGAGACAGTTGTGACTTGGTGTCAATGAATATTATTTTAAAAAAGCAAGCATAAAACAGAATTACCTCAGGACTGTGTTCTTCCTCCTCTTTTAATTTTAGGGATTAACTTGACTAGTCTGACATACATTATTTCTGTGTGTGTCTGCAGGAATATTACTAGAACAGATTTATGTATGACTTTTCAGACTATGTACAGCTATTATCTAATCCTTTGAGAGCTCATACAGAAGAAAAAAGAGAGAACATGGGATTGTCTGCTGTATTCTTTGGAGTTTTAGAACCAATCTTCTGTCTTCTCTGGCTTCTAGGCATTAGGATTCCAGCTCTTTTAGCCCGTGGACTACGGAGCTTGCCATAACAACCACTGAACCATCTTTCATATCCTAGACTTACCTTGGCATCTCCCTACATTGTTGGCACTTTTATCATCTTGGCATTGAGAGCTGTGGGGTTTGTTCTATTAGTTCTCAGGCCTCTGAACCCAGACTATAGTGGGCTGCTGGCTTTCTTTCCTCATCAATTGGCAAGGAGAACTGAGACTTCTCAGCCTCCATAATCAGAGAGCTAATCACCATAACACATGTTCTCTTATATATGCATTTGAGATTGATCTATTGTCTAACTATTTATCTATCTATCTATCTATCTATCTATCTATCTATCTATCTATCTATCCTCCATTCTCTTTCCCTCTGTCTTATTTTTCTTGATAATAAAAATCGTACAAGTGACTACTATAGAAATAGCAATTATTAACTAACATGGTGGTCAAGAGGATTTGAAGAATATTGGAAATGTTTTCATATTGGTTTGGATGATGCAATATTGTATATTTTTGTGAAACTTCTTTGATCTGTGTTATTCAGAATTGTTGTATTTACTCTTATAAAATTTACTTAACTTTGATTTAAAAATCACTAATTATTCTTGCAGCTGTTAAAAAGACAATAAGGGTATACTATGAACAATTTTATTCTCACTAGTTCAACAATTTCTTTAATTAGTTAAAAAATAGAACAGTTCCTTAAAAACCCCCAAACCGATAGAAGAAATCAATCAAGATAAAATTGATAGTTTGAGTAGTTATATAACTATTAAAGAAATTAAATTTGTAATTGAAATGTTCTTGGGAAAGATATCTCAGTAATGAATTGGACAGGATATTTTTAGTTCACATTTAAGAAGAACCAATATGATTCTATATAGTCCTTCCCACGATACAGAATGGGAGTATATCCCAGTGACGCACTACTAAGCTGATAACTAAATAAAAATCAGTAATGTAAATAAGAAAAACAAGCTAGAGATTAATATTCTTCATAACGATACAAAAGACTCAATGAAGCATCAACTTTGAATTACCTAAGAAGTGGACTTATGCGAAAATGAAATGGGGCTGTCCTCTAAGGGCACTACTGATAGGGCTGAATATCTGCAAACATTTCCAAGTAGCCCACCCACAATGTCAACAAAACAGAGATCTAGAAAAGTCTTGGTCTATGTGAAAAGTAATAAAAGCAGGGCACTTGTGCTCATCTGCTCTATTCTGTTGGTCATTTTCATACAGATAATTTTCAGGTCAAAGGTCTTACTGCATGGCCTAGGTTGACTCTAGGCTGATCTTGACTCTGCCATGGAGCACTTGTTGACCTTGAGTCCATAATAATACTTCTCCCTCAGCCTCCCACGTACTAAGTCTATAGGCATGTGATACAACATTTGACTCTGATTTTACTTTCTAAGATTAAATGTGAATCAACTGAATAAATGATAATTAAACATTGAAAACAATTACATCCCTAATCTGAATGCTAAACATAAAATGAACTTTCTCTCATTCATGTTTGCAAGAGCATGTGTACATCTATCTACGTCAGCATATAGATAGATGATGAGCAAAAGGATGTGTTGAGAAGTGAGGTATGTTTGTAACTAAAATTTATATAGCTTTAATTTTCCATTTTAAAATATATTTTCTACATCTAGACATGAGAAAGTAATACCATAATATGATCTGAAAATAGGTATATCCTAAATAATTTTATACATCATTTTACTCTTGAAAATTGTATTAAATATCAATATAAGCAATTCAATAATGCCAAGAAATATTATTCCTACTGATAATGCCTCTAAATATTGTGGCCTTTAAATAAATATATTAAAGTAAATGTTTAAAGTATTTACCATACTATTTTAAACCAATGACTTCCAAACCATATTATAAAGAGAGACTAATTGAAATGAAGTGATATAACTTACAGAGAGTGAACCATTATGCTCAAATCATGAGAAATTACCTTAATACAGCAGCTTTGCATTCCCACAAATTAGTTGTCATCTATGGAAAGTTGTTACTCCCAAAATATCAATGAAAAGTACATCTGTGACCATTACTGTACTAATAGTCCACCATTAATATAATGTCCTGGAATCAGATGTAATTACACTGAAAACTCCGTGGCTCAGATTTGCCACTGATTTCCTTAGAAAATTAATGTGAGAAGCAAAAATAGTGAGTCTAGGGGCATCTTTACCCAAAAGAAAATTAGAGCTTCATTAAAAATAACACTTCAATTACTTTTTAAAGTGGGCATTAATGAAAAGAACATGTATTTAATATAATAACATAAAATCCCAGATGTTTCTCTCTTCTGGTTAATGTGTTTTTTATTTCAAACTATTTCAATTCCTCCAACTTGAATATTGTATAGAGAACTTTTATCCATTGAAAGAAGTAAAGTTTCTGTCTTAGAGTTTCCATTGCTATGAAGAGACATCATGACCAAGGCAACTGTCATAAAGGACATTTAATTGGGGCTGGCTTACAGGTTCAGAAGTTCAGTCCATTATTGTCATGGAGAGAAGCATGGCAGCGGCCAGGCAGATGGGGGGCTGGAGGAGCCAAAAGTTCTACATCTCGATCCAGAGGTAGTCAGGAGAAAAGACTGACTCTTCTGTACTGAGTGGAGCTTGAGCATAAGACCTCAAAGCCCATCAAAAGTGACACACTTTCTCCAACAAGGCCACCCTATTCCAACAAGACCACGCCTTGTGATAGTGCTACTCCCTGGTCCAAGCATATTCAAACTGCCACAGCATCTATCCTAATAGAAAAACAATACAGCAAAATCTTTCCTTGATGGGTCCTGGAGGAAGCATACCCCCCCACACACACACATGCACACACATGCACAGAGAGCCACACATACACTCACTCCTCTGAGTTTGATTGTTAGAAGCATCTTCATAATTTGCAATAATGTAGAAGCTAGAGGAACTGGGAGAACAAATTGAGACAAGTCACTTGACAGAAGGAATGAGAGTGGAAACAGTTTATTTTCTCTTTATGCTTTCTTTTAGTGTAAAAATATTTATGAAATAAAATCATGTAAGATCTGCTCAAATATCACGTAAAATTAATTAACACTATTAACACCCTATTCTTATTTCAAGCATTTTCAGACATCTGAACATCCATCATTTTCCACACTCAACAAGGCTGGAAATAAGTAATTTCTAATCTCACATCTGACTGCGCATGCTCTTCACTCTGCTTCCAATAAGGTGGCAGCACAGGTGGGCCCAGCTGCCAACTCCCTTCAACGAGAAGGGAAGATACAGGAGAGGAAGCATTCTCAATTGAGCCATTTGAAATTTTACCTTTTCTACAATTGAACTTCAATTCAAAACAAGTTTATTGGTCATTAAAATCCTTCAGTTTTTAACCCATGTTAACTACAATTCAGGTCTTTCACAGTCTACCCCATGAGAAGAACATGGTTGTGGTCTAAGACTTTCCTAGACTTCCTATGGAACTTGAGGAGTATAAAACCTGAAAGACCACACTACACAGATCCTCTTACCAGCAGGTGTCTAGATAAACACGCTGACAACTGGCACTTAGCAGTTTTGAATGGAGAGGGGAAGGAAAAGCCTTACTTCTCCAGTATTACACAGACTTTAGAAGTTAGTAAATGGCTTAAGATTTCTGAGACCCTTAGTGGTACTTTTTTTATAGTCTGTCCATCTTGAGGCTTCTCAAGAGAGGCTCTCCTGGCCTTCACTCTTCCTATCTTCTTGAAGGTTCATGGATCTCTAACTCTATGATAAACTCTTCTCCATCCAACACACATAGGCATACTTCATTTTCTTGTCCCAACCCTTATCAGTAAGTATACTTTCCCATGGAGGAAGCATTAGCCATAGCAGGCAATCTCGGGTGTGAGGAATGCATGAGCTTATTAATTTCATCTCTTTAAAAGAATATCTGTTTTACCAAGAAACCAAAATGGAATAAGTTTATGAAATGATAACTTATGATAAGAAAAGTTAAACATTTAGTACAGTTCAGCATCATGGAAAAGCTAAGCTCCCCATATTGTATTTGAAGACATAATGAAATTAATCCTTGTAAAACTGAGATGTAATATTGGGAAGAAAAGTGAGCTGATAAAAGTATCATGTAGATGTATGAAAAAGTTGTAGTCATGACTGGTTTGAACTACAAAACTGAAACTATATGGTTCACTCTAAAAACAACATAAATCTTATAAACTTCATGGTTACATTCAGGATAAACGTCATAAGAGCACAGTTCTAAATCCATAACAGTCACATTTTAAACAACAACAATAAGAGAAAGGGTTGGGAAAGGATTAGCCTGTTTCATGTGGGTATATGTGTTTATGAAATACATAAGTCCAGCATCACACACTTATCTTCTGTTATCCAGAATCCTTTCTTTTATTTGGACATCCCAGCTCACATCCCACTTGGATGCCCAATCTCACTCTGGATTCCAGAACAGCCAGGGTTTAATATGGACTATAGACATCTTAGATCAGCCAGACATGATCTCCCCGATACAGTAAAGCTGGCTGAGCACTCTGCCCATCCTGAAGCTTGCAGATGAGAAGGGAAGATACAGGAGAGGAAGCATTCTCCATTGAGTCATTTGACCTGAAGTTTCATGTTATTGCTTCTGCTCATCAACCTGTGTTCACCATCAGGTGACTACATTTCATGGAGAAAAGGGGGAATATTTTCTAGTGACTATGCCATGCTTCATGCTTAGAACAATTAGGCAGTGTTCTCCAAAGAAACAGACCCAACATATTTTAAGGGGCCCTCATAGGTTAGCTAATGCAATGTGGTCTGGGTAGTCCAACAGAGGCTCTCATACTATGAATGTGAACCTGATAGTTGCTCAGTCCATGGGGCTGGCTTTCTCAGTAGTCTGCTACTGAGAACCTAGAAGGTTCTTGTAGAGCTGCTAATCTTTAGTCAGCGTTCGAAGCCTAAATGAGCTGGCTCATTATAACAGTGAAGGGAATACAGTAGTAACACCAACAGAAAAGATGAACTTGCCAGCAAGAGGGAAGGCAAGCAGGCAAAAAAGCAAAACTTCCTCTCTTCTAGTCTTTCATCTGAGCTGCCACCACATTCAGGATGTGCCATTCACATTCAGGATGGTCTTACCATTTCAAATAAGCAGATCAAGAGAATCCCACACCTAAGTCCAGAGGGACTTGCCTTAGTTGATTCCTGATCTAGTTGAGTTGATAGTCAAAATTAGCTATCAGATCTTAAACAAATGTATTTAATAAAATGCAGGCAAGAATGGAGGGAGGGAAGGATGGAGGGAAGGATGGAGGGAAAGGGAAAGACAGGAGAGAGAGAGAGAGAGAGAGAGAGAGAGAGAGAGAGAGAGAGAGAGAGAGAGAGAGAGAAAGAGAGAGAGGAGAGAACAGAAGGGAGGGAGAATGCTTCAAATTTATGGCTTTTGACAGGTGTGGGATTTAAAGGGAATTCAGAACTCTAGGTGAAAATCACAACTTCATTGCTCCTGCAACTGTGTTGCTCTATCTCAGTCTTACAGGTTATAGGATATAAAAGATTTAAGCAGAGACTCACTATAATCAGATTTGCCTTTTGAATGATCTCTTCAGAGAAATGAATAGGCAAGGGTCAGAAGAGCATTTACAAAGGGCAAGAAAGATGGTGGCTAAGAGAGGTATTTTCTCGTCAGTGCTTTTGGATGCCTTTACATGATTAAACATCACTCACTGAAGACTTTAAAGAGCTTTTGCTAATTGAATTATTATATCTTGTTGATTTCTAGAAAGCTGTATTGGAAAGGAAAATGGTAAAATTTTAATATACAGTGAAACACAAGTACATATTCATATTCATTAAAATCATCAAAGTGATTATTTCATCTTAGGTCATTGAGCTTCGGGAGAATTCTACTGAATATTTTAGAGAGGATGAGAGTGAACCAGGAACATATTATGTAAACATTTGAACCTTATTAATCCTGTAAAAGGGTCTTGGGGGATCCTTTGGGATCTCTGATCACTCTTGCAAGACATCTGGCTTGTGCACAAGTCATTTGAGTGGAGACTGTAAGAAAGAATTGGCTCAGAGGTCGAGAGGTCTTAGAAGAGAGCATAAATTAACAACTTAGAACCACAAGCTCTAACGATTCGATAAGCAGCTTCTGCTCTAAGGTTACCTGTGAAAGAATCCTAGCTTTTCACACTTATTCACGCAATCCTTTCCTAAACTCTATGTTGCAGCATGCGAAGTTTCTCATTGTCAATACACATAATGAACGGTATGTAATTGTGTTTAATTAAACCATATAAAATATCCTGATTGCCCAGAACTTAGTCTTCAAAGGCAAGTGAGGTTTTATATGATAGCTTTTGACCAAAGCTTCAGTGAGCTGTTGCTTAAGAGAGCCTCCTGGGTAACAAGCCTATGATCTCCGTTTCTACAGATAGCTGGTGGCTTTATTTCTCCAGGTTACAACTCCTGATCTCGATACTCAGCAGTTCTCACTTCCCTCTCCCCTCCCTTCTGTTTCTCCTGACTGTCTTTAACCTGGATTCCATTCCTATTACATCTCTAAACTTAGTTTCTCAACACCTGGTCCAACTTCCCCCGTTACTTCCACACCAATCTGGCACGCAAACTGATTTTCTTACATTGCATTTGGCAGTTTGACCCAACTGCTTCCTGATCATTGGAAACATCATAGTTTGCAAAGTGAGACTGTGGCCTTAACCACTGCTATGGTCAGCCCATAGAAAAGTTTGTTTTCTTTTGTAAAGTTTTTGCATGTGAAATAGACTTTTACTGTTATTGTTCAAAGACTCACAGTTTTAAGTCAGACTGTGTACATTGTCACCAGTGAGTCTCTCTCACCAAGTTCCAGCTAAGATTCACTAACTTCAAAAGGAAAAAAAATATTTTGAGAAAAATTCAACTTCTAAGAATAATATTAATTAGTCTAATTAGAAAAAAAATGAGGACCATGGCACATTCCTCTCTGTGTCTTTCTGCTCATACAACTATCACTGATGAACACCAAATGTGTGTATTTTCATACCTCCCCCCATCAAAGAACAGTGCTTAGAATATGTTGAATAGTAAAGGATTTTGTTTGTATGGATCAAAACCTCTAAGGCCAACAGCCCTTCTGAACTTCCGAGGGGAAAATGCTCTCCTATGAAAGAAACTTATTGTCATGTTCAGATATAAAAGAATTTCAGATAGTACCATTGTTTCTCTTTAAAGTTCTAGCGATGCTGTCAAAGGCATCATTTTTTCATTTTCTGGCGTGCAGCAGGAGAAAGTCTATAGCTTTGCACAGCTTTGGGCATTAATTTTTCAGGACCCGACAGTTCAGTTAGGAGGTTGCACTAAGGAAAACAGGATGTGTTTGAGGGAGTGGGAGTGTGGCCCCTTAAGAAAAACAGCTTTTTCTGCCTGCTGAGGTTGCTAATATAAGGTGAGCGAGCAGGTTTCCTTTGTTCTGTGCCCCATGTGTCATGTAAGGTACCTGTAGTAACAGAACTATGAAGAAGGTTATGAGGAAGAGAATGTGCTGAATATTCCATGCCATGGTGTTAGTTGGAGAAGACCTCTGGGAAACAGGGTCTCCTCTGTACAGAAATAGGGAAAGCAGCCATTTCCTGGAGATAGCTGCAGGAAGGATGTTATCTAGAATATTGAATTCTTTACACAAAAGAAACTCTGTATGGATCTCTCAAAAAGGAACCAAAATATCACAACACTTTTAAAACCGACTGATAACTCAATGACCACCCATCAATACTTGGCGTTCTCATTCTTCGACTATGATCTTATAAATGCTATTCTTTATTCTTTACATTCTATCGCTTGAATTGGAGCTGAGTCCCTGAAGTGTAATGGTGTGGCATGCCTCTTGAAGTTCTTTAAATCTCTTCATTCTATGTCTTTTCCAGGCCCCTTGCATTTGTTTGTTTCTTTGAAGAAGCCAGGTCAGTTCTTATAAAGGATTTCCTTCACTATGGATTTTGTTGATTGCACTCCTCAATTTCCTCTATATATTTCCTGTGCAGTGATGACGGAATCTGTGTGAGTTATGAACCTACTTCAGCCGAAATGCTGTGTCCTTCCTTGGGAGCTATAGAACCCCTGGTGCAACAGTTCCTGCAATCTTAGTGGCTGATACTTATTATTCATGTTTATTAACATTTTTCAGGATAGCAAAATTTTTAAGAAATCCCCCCATTTAATAGCTGTAATTCTTATATCAAGAGTTTTCCTGTCTGTCATAATCAAGTGTCCTGAGATGTTTTCAGCTGAATGCCTGGCTTGACCCATCCTCTGGGCCAGTAAGAAACTATCGGAACGATTTCAGGGATCTTCTTAGTACTGCATGTTAGCACTCTTAGACTTAGCTTTCCTGTGAAAATAGGTTCTACTTGGAAATTTTCTATACTGGTTTTGGAGGCTCCATTTCTCTAAGTATATAAAAATCATTTTCTAAATAATATTAGTGTGGAAAATGTGGACACTATGGGTGCCAGTAGCTATTGAATCTATTCTCATTCCAAAGCCCATTCTATGCACAGATAAGAAATAGACTTTTCTTTATTGCTTTGTTTCTAAGAAATAGCACATTCCAAATTCATATCAATGCTTATAGTTTAACTCCAAATATACTAAATGTTTATATAACTTGTCTACAATCTTTATTGTATAATAACATGTATATTTTTTCCTATGCTAAGAATCTTACTTTATTTTTGAGAGGGTCTGTCTATGTGGTTCTAGCCATCCTGAAGCTGATGCAGACCAGACTGGTCTCAAACTCATTGAAATCCTCCTGCCTCTTCCTCCTGAGAGGTAAAACTAAAGGCCTGAGTCACCATGCTTGGCAGAAGTCTAACTCTTAATGATACCACTCTAACTGTTCATTGATTTATTCTATGTTATGCATAACACTGTCTCAGAATAACACAAGCAGTACCAACAGAAGAATAACTCATGGAAACAGTTCACAATAGTTGTATGTTTTTTTTTATTTCTTTTGGCTTCATTGGGGAACTGGAGTCAAGTAATTGATGTTTTATGTTGTCCTAAATATTTTTTTAATAACAATTCATGGACTAAAATACATCTTGACTTATATATCTTCATTTTAGAGTTTTAGGAATTTAAGGTTTTAAGATAATTATCTAAAAATACCCAACTTAGCCAGGCAAGATGCTTATAGGTAAAAGAGTGACATGATTGGTAGAAAGAGTAACCAAGTGATCTCTGATTGGATCTGAGACCTGTTCTTTGGGAGTATCTCATGCCTGGTACTGTGGAAGTGGTCAAAGGCCCATGGCTGGGAAGACCACACAGACATTAGTAGTAAACCTACTACTCTAATTTTACTAATTAGACATATTACCAAGCTGCCTCTTAAATATTTATGTCTGCATCCATAGATTAAGGCTGTCCTTAACCTGGCATGTCAAGTTATTGAGCACAAGTGACAGTTGAGTGTTCAGAATTAAATGGGGCACCCGAACCATTCCCTCAGAACACTGTGGAGTGTAAAGAATATAAGAGTCAGAAAACAGGACACAAAGATGTGAAATGTTATGTGCATTATTTTTTTAAAGATTTATTTATTTATTATAGGTAAATACACTGTAGCTGTCTTCAGACACTCCAGAATACGGTGTCTGATCTTGTTACAGAATGTTGTGAGCAACCATGTGGGTGCTGGGATTTGAACTTAGGACCTTCTGAAGAGTAGTCAGTGCTCTTAACCACTGAGCCATCTCTCCAGCCCCTCTGGGCATTCTTGACACAACCGTGGCACTCATGAACTTACAAACAACTACTTCAGTTGCTTCCATAGGGCTTGCATAAGACAAAGTTAATTAGCATTGATTCACGGCTGGAGAAAGAGCAATGGGTCCTGCCTCATCCAGCGGAACTTATAATAGTCTGATGGAGGTCAGAAAGTTATTGTCTTCAGAGATGTACCACTGGTGATTTATGTATGTTTCTTTAGATAGCTTAATATCCCTGACCATACAGGTAGTTTTGGTTAAATCCATCAGCTTACAAAACAAAAATAAATAAATAAATAAAACAGCATGAAAATAGGATAGTGACTCCATGGGAAGAAGGGGTAGGGTGGGAGTGGTGGGAGGATGTGAAGATGGAGAGATTAATGTGATTAGAATGCATTATATACATGTATATAATTGTCAACCAATAAATGAATGGAGAAGGTAAACTCCTATCTGTGCTCTTTACCTTTTTTATTTATCCAGTTGTTGGTGCTGGGATCCAGCAGGCACCTCACAAACCACACAAACACTGATCTCAGTAAGGCAGGGAGAGTTCATTCAGCATACATCATAGGACTGATTGATCAGGGCCACAATTCAGGCTCAGGGGCCGAACCGTGACATTGAGTCAAGATCCTATAAATCTTTTTAAGACTGATATTTACAAACATCTTTGCCAAGTTTATTCCATCAATCAGAATTTAGGAATAGGGGATTTTCTTAGGAACATGCCTTTCTTGTATATGTATCCTGCTCCCATTGGTTGGGGTACTCAACTGTGGCAGGGGACTTGCCTTCCCTAATTAACACTTATGATTTAGCTTGTCAGCCAACATGGGACTTTTCTAAATTTCATGTCTTAACTTCCTAAACAGGATGTCAGTTACCCATGTACATGTTTCTTTCTGCCAAATAGGATGTCAGTTCCCAGGGAGGTCTTGGGAACTTAAACTTTACTTGACCCCTACCCAAAATGCAAGTCTTACTCTAAATAGATATAGGTTTCTCTCATGTTGGGCTCCATCCCAAGGGCAGCTTATAAAATCAAATATCATAAGGGTTTATACACAGATGCTGAAAATGCTACCAGGTGGCTGGTTTGGGTTCAAGTTTATTGTTGGTCACTATACAGAGCAGTTGTACTGACTTCTATTGTGATTGTTTTCCAAGGACACAGAACAGAACATAGCAGAATATGTAAAAAAAAATTGGGCATGAGAAATTTTCCTTATAATATTAGTAGCAGCACAAAATGGCAGGCCAGCCAGGTAACAGTTACCAAGGCCTTAATATCCTATCTAGACCTAGTTTTTGTCTGCAATGTTCGTCACAGGCTCCTGTATTTAGGCATGCGGTTGTGCTGTTTTGAGAGGTTGGAAAATGTTTGGCATGCAGAGTCTAGCTAGAAGAAGTAGTACTACTTGTAAGTGGCCACTGCAGATTAGAGTCTGGCTCTGCTTGCTTCCTTCCCTGCTTCCTGCTCACTCACCATAATGTGAGCAGCCACTACATAGCCGTCCTGTCAGGATGGCTTGACCTTGCTGAAGCCATAAGATAAAAGTCAATCTTTCCTCCCTTCTTTTACTTTTGTCTGGCATTTTGTATCAACAATGAAAAAAGTCACCAATGTCCCTGTTTTTCAAGGGGATTTTTTTTCTCTCTCCATAACAGTATATGACCATTTGTCATGGGTCTAGAAGAGGACACTTCCAAGACTGACAAGAGCACCAATATTTGCACCTCAAAAACAAAATGAAATCAGAACTATCTAGGGCAAGTTTGGTGTGTACATAATCCTATCTTGAAGATATGATTTGAAACACTTACAGTGACCTTCTAAAAATATAGGTTAATGCATACAAATTACAGATAATTACATGAAATTGCCAACCTTTGACTACTTTTAAATCTAACAATGATAAAGAACCAGTGTCTTCCCCTATGTACGTAGTGGTACACAAAACCTACTTTTATTTATTTGAAATTTTACCTAAACCTATGCTGTAGATATTGTCTACTAGACAAAAATAGCCTTTGTTTCATTTATTGCATCTACATTATGTAGCTCATGCTGTCTTCAGCTCCTCTCTGTTAATTAAATGGTAGACTTGTTTCTATGTTTGTCTTTGAAAATGCTCCGGCAATCAGTAGTCTCATACTTAATGTCTTTTTGTGCCTATGCTACTGTCACTTTTTGGATAGACTCTTAGATTGCTGAGTCAAATGACCATTTTGATAGAGGTTGGAATTTTCTGTGAGTTGGAGCGTCTGCCTTCTCACTAACAGTGTGTAAGAACTCTTCATAGTATGACTTATTGCAATACTTTTGCTTGAGATAGACCATACTCTAGTTTTCCCATGACATTTTACATCCGATATACTTTAAGTTACCTTCAGTGTCTCCATTTAGATTTAATAGGCTTCCTCAGCAGGGCTGCCAACATTTCTTTAGGATTTTGAGTTAGGTGAAGATGTGTAGGTGAGATATATGTGGATAGGCAAGGTGATTTGGCACAGTCTTGTTGGAACTTGGCCTAGCAATCTATACTGGTTTCCCTACATCTTGCTTTTCCATGTTAGCTCAGCCTCACAAGTTCTGAGAAAAAGTTTCAGCTTCCATGAAACTTCCTGAACTCTCGTCTCTGCTGCTGCTGTATTTTGGGGAATTTTATTGTAAGGGTCACACCTTCCTTAATCACTGTAAGTCTTCCCTCATTGTGTGAAATTTTTGAAGTTAGAGGATACATTTTTTTCATATTTTTGTTGCTAAAGCTCTGCCATTTCTATAGCACAAATAAAGACATGTCTAAAAGAGCAGGCAAGGAATTAACTGATGGATGACATTGACAGTTATCATTTTTGATGTAAATAACAATAAGGATTCATGCAATGTTCTTCAACTGCTATATGTATGCTTTTTTTTTTTAATTTGAAGAAACAAATTCCATTTAAGATAGTATTTCTATGTATGGCCAAAGAATCTTTTCATTTTATTTCTAGTTTTCCTACAAATTGGCACAGTATAATTTTTATATTAACTTATACAACAGGTCACAAAACATTATTTTTTCAAGATTTTCTTCAAGGGTAATATACATTAACTATTCATGCTTATAAAACAAATTAAATTGAATTATATTACCCACTAGTGCTTCATATTTAAGCTGAACAGTATGTATTTGCACACTCATCCCCAAAAGATGACAAAAAACACAAGACATTCTGAGAAAGTCAACATTTTTAAATCAGACCATTTGGATGGAAAACAGGAGTGACTGAGAATGGGATGCTCCCAGGATCTTTTACTTGCTGATTTCCCGCAGTAAGCCTGGATCATGTCACTAGTTTTGACCAATGAAATGGGAGGAAGAGTGTGATGAGATACTTGTGGATTAAGGGAAATGATTGCAAAAATTTCAGTCTCTCTTGTTTTCATTGCAACTGAGGCTGCACTATGACCCACTGTGCATCTGTTAGGTGGTGAGACTTCTGTCCTTTTTCTGTGTCTCTGAATGACTATCACCTACTGAGGCGGCTGAGATGTGGAGGAAGAGAAGTGCATTATTATCATTGAGGGTTGATGATCTTTAGTTATGAAGAAGCCAAGACATATACTCAAACAAATGAAATACCATCAATTCTATTATTTCCTAACTTACAGGTAAACAAACGAAAAACACATTGTAAATGATTACTTTGCGGAGACAGTGGGGACTGATGTGAATGAAGAGAAATAGACAAGAGTGCAGTGAATGATGATGCAAGTGGAATGGCTGGCTGTTTATTTGTCATTTCCTGTGGGAATGTCCTGCTAGGCCTGGGAGCTGTAAGGTAAACAGTAGGCAACATTCCTGCTTCATGGAGCTTTTATCTGAGAAAGAAAGACAGCCAGTTAAAACTGGTCTTTAATTGAATAATTGCAATTATAGAGTATTTTGAAGGCAATAGAGAGGGTTGTTTTGAGAGAAATTAATAATGATAGTGCAGGGGCTAGAGTGAGAAGAGAACCTTTCTAGATGTATAATATTTATGGTTTTTTTTTCAGAAAAGTATTTTTTACTTTTAGATTTTAAATATAATTACATCATTTCCCTTTTTCATTCAACCCTTCAATCCTTCCTGTGTATACTTCTTAAAAACTCTCATATTCATAGTGTCCATTTATGAATGTTATAAATACATAATTACAACCTGCATAGTCCATACAGCATAACTTATATGTAAAATATTTCAGGACTGAATTCTTGGTGTTGGATTACCTACTGGAAATCTCTTCCCTTGCATAGATTATTTCTCCAAATTTCAGCATTCATTGGTAGACTGTAGTTTTCTGCATGTGGTTGAGTACTCATGAAATTCAACACATTCGTGGTAGTATATCTATCAATATCTCCCTTTTTCCATTTTAATTTAGGATGCCAAATTTATAAGACATCATGGATGCCATCTCTGTAGCATTTGTAGGAGGATATTCTTAAAGAAATCTTCTTGATCCTCTGGCTCTTGCAAGATTTTCAACTTCTTGTCCACTATTATCCTTCAGGTTTATATGCATTTGTGTTGTAGATGAACCAGATAGGGATAGGCACTACATGATCTCTTATTCTCTGAATATTGTTCTCTTTGGTTCCCAATAAGGGCTCCCATCTGTTTCAATCCATATTTTTCTTAAGAGGGGTGAGAGCTGTAGTGTACTCTGAGTACAAGGATAAATATTTACCATGTAGTTAGGAATCATTTTGGGTTAGTAAAGTGGCAGTAGCAGATTCTCTTCTTATGTCCATGACTTCCCTAGTTCCAAAAGGTTGCCTAGGTTTCCCACAATGCTTTGATTTCCTCCAGAAAGCAGAAAAGATTCCTAAATCAGTTTGTTCAGCTACTTGTAACCTAAAATCAAGATAAATATCCAACAAAATTTGATATATACATGTATTCTAGGACTTTGTTTACAAATACTACCTAGAACAAAGTTATGTTTCATGAAGAACAAATGGATACCAAGAGAGAATGTATAATATTTAAACAGAGTCCTTAAGGGGAAAAAGGAACCAGGATTCAGGGTATCCTGTGCAGGGGAGGAGTGCACCCCCGGACTGGAGCATCTGTGGCAGAGGGAAGAGAATGACAAGAAGCCTCCCAAGAAGGCTCACTCTAAATCATGCAGAGCCGGAAGCTTAGGGTTGACTTTAGACCTGGCGTCAAGGCTTTGCCATGTATTTGAGAGAAGTTTACATTAACTAACTGTTTTGATCATTTCTCTTACAATGCTTTGGCAATTTCGTCCCCACTGACCACACATTTCAATTTCTGTTCATTTCAATTTTTTTAAACACATGTTGACATTAGGTATCTTCCTTAATCACTGCCTCCTTTATCGACTGGGACAGAGTCTCTCATTAAACCTGAAGCTAGTCAGCCTGCTTCCACCCCCATCCTTGTCACCACCATCATCATACTGTGGTTGTATGTGGGCCTCAAGATCCACTGAGAATTTATTTGGGTCCTGAAGATCCAAGCTTAGATTCTCAAGCTTGAGTGGCAAGTGCTTAATCCATTGAGCCATTTCCCCAAGTCCACATTTTTCAATTTTAAAAAATTTTATGCTATGTGAGGAAAGAGAAAAGAATCCTAAACAGACCCTGACACAGCAGTTGGTTAGTTGTGGTAACAACCAGAGCAAGGGTGGTGGTAACAGATATGGAGCCAAGTGGGAGGATTTAGAGTGTATTTTAATAACAGAACCATCAGAACTTTCTGATGGATTGGATACTGGAAATGAGAAGGATGGAAAATTCCAGGCTAATTCCCAGTTTGGCCACATAGATAGCTGGACAGATAGTGACAGTAATTACTGACTGAGATGGGGAAACTGTGGAGGTACAGGTTGCTAAGGGAAATGAAAAGCTTCACTCTGGATGTTTGAAATTTGAGGTGCTTTTGAGACATCAGAAGTCAAGGGAATAGCTGACTGCAAGAGCTTAATTCTGAGAAAAGATTTAAGGTAAAGATACAAACATTGAAAGTGTCCCCAGGTAAGCGTGTTATAGCCATAAAAATAGATGAAGTGGTCTAGGGAGACAGTGAAGGTAAAAAAAAAATAGAAGATGGACAAAGAATTTTGCTCATGTTCCAGCTGCTCTGATTGCATAAGACAACGTTTCAGAAGATGCCCAACTCTGCACATTAAATCATCATTTATTACATACTAATACTGGAGAAGGAACAGACAAAATAAGAGAGTGAATAAGTTTAAATGTCAATGAATGAAGGTAGAGAGATCTAAAACAGCAAAAAAGCTGTTTTGTTTTATTTTAGTAAGAGTGACAAATATATTCTTTACGTTTCAAAGTGAGTTAGTGTGAGGAATGCTGGCATCTTTGCCTTTTGAATGCTTAAGACTGAAGAATTCGTTTCGTTTTAACACATGAAAATGACTGAGTTTCGAGGGGAAAAATCCCCTCAGTGTGTCTTAATAATGCCTTAAATGTTAAAGTATGCTTGAGATAGAAACCCAATCATGGAGAATTTATAGTACTATGTACATACATTCAATCATCATGATAGTTTCTGCCTAACTAAATAGTTAGAATAAAGGTAACTTTAGAACAACAGATAAGGCTCTCAATTGCAGAATCATGGTTGTAATGATATAGATATAGGCTTTCAAATCTCCAGGGAGAAATCTTAAAAAAAAAAGAACAAAACTTATTGGAGTAAAGAAATATGCATTCTACATTATCATGGCAACAAATCGATAATGGTATTACAATAAAATCTGAGGTAATCACATTTTCCTTCTTAGTATTGCAGCATCAATCTACATCTGTGGATGCTGGGATGGATCACAGGACATATAATAGGATGGAAAATATTTTTCTTGCTCCAGCCAAAGCAGTGGGGCTAATAACCCCCAAGTTCTTATTACTGAACACTTGCTGTTGATTCATTATGCTTTTTAGAAGCTTAAGTAGCCATACGTCAGCGGTTCCTAACCCTTATTGTTACCATCAGTATTGTTCATTTTATAACTTTTATTTTTCCCTTTCTCTCATCTCATCTCTCTTGCAAAAATGCTTCGAGCCTCCAGGAATGGTGGTAATACTGAATTAACCAAATAAATGAAAGCAGACCACCTAATTGCTATGCAGGTGAGCCAAAATCTGGCTGGAGTTGCCTCAGTTGTCTCTGGAGTAATAAAACAGTAGAAGACACATACCTCCAGTGACTTTCTCTAAGGCTAGTTATTCCACAACAAAGAGAGGAACTGTAACATATAAACAAATAAAAAGGCATATGGCCTTAATAGACTAAAATCCTGCTATAGCTTTTAAGTTTTAACACTTTCCAACTGCCTTAACAAACTCATATCTCAAGGTATGATGCTAAATGTATTATCCTTTGTACAACCTCTAACACAGATTGACTATTTTCTCTTTAAAAGGAATTGTAAGTTGCGCAAGGATGGCTCTAAACATATAAAGACCTCTAAGAGCACAATAGTGCTAGAAACAAATATCTATAAAAGATACTGAGATGGTTTGAGTCACATATTTGGACACTTGGTCAGCAGGGACTAGAACTGTTCAAAAGGATTACAATGATTGTCAGGAGTAGCCTTGGAGAAGGCATGGCTTTGTTTGAAGAAATGTGTCACTGGTGCTGGGCTTTGAGGTTTCAAAAGTCACCCCCAAGTGCTCTCTCTTTTGCTCTCTCTCTTCTCTCCCTCTCCCTCTCTCCCTCCCTCCCTTCCCCCTCTCTTTGTATCTCTGTCTCTGTCTCTGTTTCTCTGTCTCTGTTTGTCTGTCTCTCTCTCTGTCTCTCCCCACTTCTCTCTGCATGTAGAGCAAGATTTAGCTCTTAGTCACTTCTCCAGCAACACATCTGTCTGCCTGACAACATGTTCCTACCACCATGCCTCATACCATGATAATAATGGATCTAGTATACTATAAGCAAGTCCCCACCATGGTCCCCATCTGCCTGCTACCATGCTCCTGACACCATGCCTCCTACTATGAGGATAATGTGCCTCAGAAACTGTAAGCAAGCCCCCAATTAAATGCTCTTCTTTATAAGAGTTGTCTTGGTCATGGTGTCTCTTCACAGCAACAGAATAATGACTAATTGAAGTATGATGACCTGATTAGACATATTGAGATTATTCATGGGATAGTTACATCATGTTAGGCACAATTATGACCTAGTCATTGTTTTATTTATAAATTAAGCATGACATCAGGAAATATGAGTGTGTGTCAAATTAACAAGGAGTGGGCTTGTAGCCGGGTGGTGGTGGCACACGCCTTTAATCCCAGCACTTTGGAGGCAGAGGCAGGAGAATTTCTGAGTTCGAGGCAAGCCTGGTCTACAAAGTGAGTTCCAGGACAGCCAGGGCTGCACAGAGAAACCCTGTCTCGAAAAACCAAAAAAAAAAAAAAAAAAGTAGGGGGCTTGTAATGGCTCTTGTTGGTTGTCAACTTGGAATTAACTAAAACCTAAAAGTCAGGATACAACTATGAGAGATTTTTTTTTTAATTAAAACATTTGAAGTGGGAAAACTCAATTTTAATCCAGAACCTTTGAGAAGGAAAAATACATCTTTAGTCCAAATATTTTGAGGTGGGAAGATACACCTTTAGTGTGTGCCACATCTTCTGCTGATTGCCTGTGTAATGGACATGCAAGAAGGAATCTTATTCTCTCTGCCTACTTGCTCTTGCTGTCAAGTTTATTTCTTCTCTGGCATTAGTGCCTACTTCTTCAGGATTCCAGTGTATACTGAACCTTGCTGAGACATCCAACCTTGTTGACTGAACAACTACTTGTTGTACTTGTATCTTCCCTTAGTAGACATTACACATGTATTTCTACTATGTACATATATATACATACATACATACATAATATGTATTTAAAATGTATACTAAATAATATACATACATATAAAATATGTAAAACATAATATACATGTATGCACATATGCACACACATATATACATATATATTACATATATGAGTAATATATACATATATAATAAAATATACAGCAAATATTCCATATTTATAATGAATATAAAAGAATAAATGAATTATATTGAATATATTATAATGAATATGATATTCATTCTATAACATCTGTGTCCTTAGAGAAGCTTGATTAAGACAGATATATATATATAAAGTGCCCTCTCCATATATGCATGTTTGGGTTTTTTTAATTTATTTTTTTCAATCATTTCTTGAATTTATTTTGATAGCTTCTACGTTCTAGTTATTCATCCATTTCCTCTATAATGTGACTTTTTATCTATACAGTAGAGTTAAGATTTATTGTATTATTGGTATAAATTACAAATGTACATATTAAATACTTACTAATATACATAGACTTTGCTTTCTACAGCTATCATTTAAATTCATAGGGAAATGACAAACTTACAAGCATTAGCATCAACTCATACATTCGTTCACCAGGTACACTTTTGTCTATGGTATTCTTTCTTTGTTTTTTCTTCTTAGATATATTCTTTATTTACATTTCAAATGATTTCCCCTTTCCTGGTTCCCCCCTCCCTAAAAGTTCCATAAGCCCTCTTCCCTCCCCCTGTTCCCCAATCAACCTCCTCCTTCTTCCCTGACCTGGTATTTGCCTACATTGCTGCATTGAGCCTTTCCGGAACCAGGGGCCCCTCCTTCCTTCTTCTTGGGCATCATTTGATATGTGAATTGTGTCTTGGGCATTCCGAGCTTCTGGGCTAATATCCACTTATCAGTGAGTGCATATCATGTGTGTTCTTTTGTGATTGGGTTACCTCACTTAGGAAGATATTTTCCAGTTCCAACCATTTGCCTAAGAATTTCATGAATTCATTGTTTTTAATAGCTGAGTAGTTTTCCATAGTATAAATATACCACATTTTCTGTATCCATTCCTCCGTTGAGGGACATCTGGGTTCTTTCCAGCTTCTGGCTATTATAAATAAGGCTGCTATGAACATAGTGTAGCGTGTGTCCTTACTACATGCTGGAGAATCCTTTGGGTATAATATGCCCAGGAGTGGTATAATGGGGTCCTCCAGTAGTGTCATGCCCAGTTTTCTGAGGAACCGCCAGACTGCTTTTCAGAGTGGTTGTACCAGCTTGCAATCCCACCAGCAGTGGAGGAGTGTTCCTCTTTCTCTATATCCTCACCAACACCTTCTGTCTCCTGAGTTTTTGATCTTAGACATTCTGACTGGTGTGAGGTGAAATCTCAGGGTTGTTTTGATTTGCATTTCCCTAATGACTAAGGATGTTGAACATTTCTTTAGGTGCTTCTCAGCCATTTGATATTCCTCAGGTGAAAATTCTTTGTTTAGCCCTGTACCCCATTTTTTAATAGGGTTATTTGGCTCTCTGGAGTCTAACTTCTTGAGTTCATTGTCTATATTGGATATTAGCCCTCTGTTGGATGTAGGGTTGGTAAAGATCTTTTCCCAATTTGTTGGTTGCCGTTTTGTCCGATTGACAGTGTCCTTTGCCTTACAGAAACTTTGTAATTTTATGAGGTCCCATTTGTCAATTTTTGATCTTAGAGCATAAGCTGTTCAGGAAATTTTCCCCTGAGCCCATGTGCTCAAGGCTCTTCCCGTATGTTTGTTTTTATTATGTATATTTTACAGTCCATGTTCAAAACCACATTACTAAACTGATGTTGCAGAGCCTTCCAAGTCAACCTTCAGAGATTCTGTAATGGTCAGGAAGGAGAAGCATTCAGAGTAGTATACCAATGAGTTTTAAAGTTTGGGAATTTGATCAAAGCCAAACATGCTTTTGTCATTTTAGGAAAGAGTAGAGGTGATCTGGGTTCTCTGAAATACCTGGAGAGAATTTAAATAACCAAACAATTTTTTATAATCAGTGGAACAACTGTATCTTATTTCTGGAAGCAATCAAATGAGACCCATGTGAGCAGTTAGCCTTTACTTTCAAGTTAAGCCTTCGGTAAATAACTTCTGTAATCTTTTCTGAACCCGCTTCTGAGGCGTTCATTAGTAGTCTTTTGCTGTCAGGCAGTTGGTGCCTCTGTGATAGTTATTAAACATCATAGAGGAGACAAGCCCCACAACTGTGCAGCAGGCAGTATAAGCTTAGGTTGTGCTGGGAAGCCTGTGACTAAACCTCAAAGTGACAGATCACAGCAGCTAATCCAAGGATAGAATGAGTGAGTCAGGCCCAGAGTTAATATGTCCCCCTCACACCCATGGCCACATTATCTTTAATATGACAATTCTTAACTTCTTCAAAAATGGGAAATCACAGCACCTGGGCATTTTGATGCTTAAATCCTATGATATTGATATAAGCATTGAGCATACTGTGAACTTAAAGGTGGTACTTGCATGAAGAAATAATTTATATTTCCTACACAACAAACTTATTCACTTCTTAGCTATTGAGCATCTACTACATGCCTCATTCTCATCCATTCTTGTTCTCACTGAATCTTCTGATTGCTAAAGTTTGACATGAGAGCTACAACTCTGTTGGTCCTCAGATCTGAGCCATTATGCAAAGAAGAATAAACCACACTTTGTGGTCCCCAGGAAATCTTTGTAATTTCTTACTGTGTTAGTATGAAGTAAATATGAAAACTTAAGTAGGAAACACATGTCTGATGTGCTGGGAATAAAATTATATCATATAACTATATTCTACTTTCATTTTTGTTGCTATGATAGCATAGTTTGACAAAAAGAAACCCAGATCTGAAAGGTTTTGTGGCTATAACTCTCACTCTAGGGTTGTCACAATGGCAGAGTCTTTAGATAGCTGGTCATGACAGTCAAGAGCTGCGAGAGAATAAATGATGCATGCCCACTTCTTCCTTGCTCTGTTCAGCTTAATTTCTCCACTTTTGAATAGTTCAGGAACTCCTTCATAGGGAATAGTGCCACCCACAGTGGGATGGGCATTCCAACATCATATTAGTTTGGCTAATTCAATTAAGGTACCCACCCACAGACATGCACACAGGGCAAATCCAATGTAGACAATCCTTCACTGAGATTCTCTTTCTAGGTTATCCTAGATTGTGTCAAATTAATAAAGCTAATGATAACCATATATAAGGTAAAAAAAATCAGAATATATGGTTTATATGAAATAAGAAGTAGTTATTACTTAACTGCAAATCATTATATATATCCTGAATTAATTAAGTACTTGACCTGTACACTTAAAAATTCCCAACAAAATACTCTAATTCAAGTTCCAATTTTTGTATCAGTGTAGTAGTTTGAACAAACATGTCCCCATAAGCTAAGATGTTTCAATATTTAGTTCCCAGTTGCCAGTGCTGTTAGGATAAATATAGAAGGTATGGTCTTGCTGGAGAAAGGGTGTAACTGGGGGCAGGCTTTGAGATTTCAAAACCAGATGGTATTCCCTGTTTGCTCTGTTGCTTTGAGTTTGGAAGCCCTCAGGTTTGTGCTGCTACCACCATGCCTGGCACTTATTGCAACATCTCCTTGCCATGTCAGACTCTGATCCTTCTAGAACTGTAAAGCCCAATAAGATCTTTCTTTTATACTTTTCTTTGCTTATAATATTCTATCACAATAGAAAAGGAATATAATTTATTAACCACATGATATTTGCAAAGATCTTCTAATTCTACTTTCTAGTAAGACCATAAGGTAATTACTGTTTCATCTGGGCACCATATTAGAAAATGGGGGAAAAGCTCAATCAGTAAAGAGCTTAAAACACTAGCCTGACATTCTGGACTTGATCCCCATGCAGGAGTGATTGTGATCACTTTTAATCCCAGAGCTATGGAGGTAGAGACAGGCAAAACTCCAGCTGAATCAGTGAATCATTGGTTCCAGTGAAAGACTCTCAAAACACAAGACAAATGGCACCATAGGAACCACACCGAAGGATTATCTGTATCTCCATACATATATGCATGCATATATGTGCATATATACCATACACATGAACATACATCTGCTTGTGCACATGTGTACAGGTACATGCACATATACACACACAGAAAGAGAGAGAGAGAGAGAGAGAGAGAGAGAGAGAGAGAGAGAGAGAGAGAGAGAGAGTTCAAGAAAGAGACAAACCCTGTGTTATTAAACAAAATTTAATATTAGGAATAAATGTTTAATGGAGGATTGTGGTTGACTGAGGATTAGCTGGGAAGCTGTGCAAAGATCTCTAAAGAATTCGGTAATAGCAGTTCACAAAGAGTAGCCAGAGCCTTAGGACTGAGACTGAATACCTAGGGGAAAGTCAATGGAAATAGCTTGCTGCAAAATGATTTGGGAAAGTACCAGAGGGAACTATGCACGGGGAGATGATTTTGAAGTAGGAACTTGGCAATGACTCTATCAGCTAGGGTGCCTGGAAATGACTTGGCTGTCAGAGCTCCTAGCTGCAGCATGCACAAGCAGGAGATGCTGGGGTAAATGTCTTTGTTGCTGGTGCTTGACTTGAGACGCAAGGCAGACCTAGGGGAAGGTACATCACTCTCAGCATCAGTGTCCTTGAAATATCTTCTGTGGTTACAGCTTAACGCTGTGAACTCTGCAAAGGAAAAATATTTGAAAGATTCAGCCCTCTCTTTGTGGAAAAGAGATTTGGAGCCGAGAGACAATAATCGGCTAAATGATTTAAGCACACGAGTATCACATTAGGGGCCTTGCCAAACATGTTTAATAAGCTGGCAAATAATATGTATAGCACACTATGTGGAACGTGGCAAATGACTTATAAATACATGTTATATAGTTCTTATATGTTCTATGTATTCTAGTTTACCATTAAACAATGCTAGGGTATCAATTAATAACTTCCTGTTTGAATAAGTCATTAAAATAGTGGCAAGACTTAAAAAAAAAATAAAACCTTGAAATTCAGTACGGAAAATTGCAAGCCTAGAAATTCTCATGTTCATACAGAATGTATTTCCTAATTAATGAAAGCTCTTTCCTCTTGAAGCCTCATCACCTTTTTTTATATATTAAATGGGTGTATATTGTCATCTCATTAATCCTCAGTGCCCTTGGGAGGCAGAGGATAGAATTATCCATCCCGTTTATACAGCCTTTACTTCTAATAATTGGTTGCATATCTTGTTATTCAAGCCTACATCCCTACCTTTTATGGTTCTAATTGAAATCAATTGACTATCTGTTTTGATACTGAATCATAACATTTGGTTAATTTGGTGCCTAGCCTTGTCACCTGTGTTTCGTCTTCCCAAATCCTGATGTAAAGGTCAGCTATTAGGGCTTTATATTTATTTTGTACTTCATGTCTCCACCTGTGCTCCTTATTGCTCAATACATCCAGTCTACATTCACTGCAATCATTCACTCCCACCTACTGTTTATTTAATGCTTCTCTTTACAATTAGTCTTTTAGGTAATATCTGTTGTCTTGACCTCTCGTTAATTAGATTTACAGCCTCCTACATGTTTTCTTTCCAATCATTTCTTTTAAATTCTACCTGTTTTTAGAAGTTCTTCATGAGAAAAACGTAACAACTGTTTTAGACTCAAAATGGCAATAGCCTCTTATTTTTATCCTAAGTAATTTATTTTCTTGTTGCTGCATAATACATATTTTTTTAAAGATTTATTTATTTATTATATGTAAGTACACTGTAGCTGTCTTCAGACACTCCAGAAGAGAGCATTAGATCTCATTATGGATGGTTGTGAGCCACCATGTGGGTTCTGGGATTTGAACTCAGGACCTTTGGAAGAGCAGTCAGTGCTCTTAACTGCTGAGCCATCTCTCCAGCCCCCATAATACATAATTTAAGAACTCCTCTCTTTCTTTCTCTCTCTCTCTCCCTCTCTCTCTCTCTCTCTCTCTTTCTCTCTCTCTCTCTCTCTCTCTCTCTCCCCCCTCCCCCCAACTGAATCATGAGAGTCATCTGAAATCTTCATATTTCTTCTCTATTTACTTTTTCTCCAACATAGTATTTTTATTGATTCTTTGGGGATTTCATATCAATTTCTCAGCCCTTCCATGTCTGCCCCCTGACCTTTGTGACTTCTTCCTTGCCATAAATAAATAAATAAATAAGAAAATAAAAACCCCAGTGTGCATGAGAGGGGGAGGGGAAGAGGGGGAGGGAGAGGGGAGAAGGGGAGAGGGAGAGAGAGAATAAGTCCAATTTGTGTTATCTATATACTCACTGGTGCATGGTCAAACCCTCAGTGGCCTGCTCCTTAAACCGAAGTGAGTCATTCCATTCCCACACCCCTAACTGAAGCCATCAGTTGTGGAAAGCATTCTTATCACACTGTTTGAAAGTCCTCTTTGATGGTTTCCTGTTTAGGCTGCTACTTTTGTGGGTGGGAATGGAGATTGAGGTTGGGACAGGGGTTCTTACAGAAGCCTTCCATGTCTCTCTTTTCAACCATATGACTACAGTCATCGATATCACTGCAAAAGTAGCTTCCTCGGTCTTTACACTCAGCAGGAACACAGATCATGGGCTTCCACATGGTTTCTAGTGACAGCACAGACCACAAACAATGGCTCCTGGCTGATGTAGCATTCAGTTCCCAGATAAGACTCTTGGAGGCAGCCAGGATCATCAGCACCATTATGGCAAGGTGGTAGCCCAGGTTACATCAATACGGGCCCTGGAGACAACACAACCCAGGAACACCAAAATGGCTTCCACAGACCTCAGATTGGCCTTGGTAGTAACATGGGCCAGGGACATCAACACAGACGCCAGCTGCAGTAGCCCTCAGCCCCAGGCATGGCCCTTAACAGCAAAATGAATCCAGATATCACTGTGGTCTTAGGTGCCAGCACCAGTCACTCACGTTAACCTGTTCCTCACCACCAACATCTCCAGTTCTGCCTCCCTCCACAGCTCGCATACACCTCAGGCTTTTCTACCTTTTCCACCTCTCCATCACATATTTGACCATCATAACTGGGACAGCCTGGCTGCTTTCTGCAGCCTTCCATTTTATTTTTATGTGAATAAAGTTTCTCTGTCTCTGTCCCTCTCTGTCGCTGTCTCTGACTCTGTCTCTCTGTCTCTCTCTCTCTCCCTCTCTGTTCTTTTACATTCTCTCCCGTCCCTACTCTTTCCATGTGCCTGTGTTATGTATTTCTAGAATATCAATGACAATCTTTAAATTGACTTTAAAATATAAAGCTAGAATCTGCCTTTCATTAAAATATACTGTTTCATTGTAATGGTTTGAATGAGAATGGCCCATATAGGTTCATACATTTGAATCCTTGGTCCCTAATTAGGAGGTGAAGCCTTGTTGGAGTAGAGTAGGTGTGGCCTTATTGAAGGAGGTGTTTTACAGGGAGTAGGCTGTAAAATTTTAAAAGCCCATGCCCGGCATGTGCTCTCTCTCTCTCTCTTTCTCTCTCTCTCTCTCTCTCTCTCTCTCTCTCTCTCTCTCTCTCTCTCTCTCTCTCTCTCTCCCTCCCTCCCTCCCTCCCTCCCTCCCTCCTTTGGATCTGGATGAAAAGCTCTCAGCTACTGCTCCTGGCACCAGTACCATTGCCTGTCTGCTTCCCTCCATGACTGTCATGGACTAATTCTCTGAAATTGGAACCAAGTTCCCCAATTAAACAATTAAATACTTTCTTTTATAAGAGTTGCCTTGGTTATGGTATCTCTTCACAGCAAAAGAACAATAACTAAGACAATTGCATTCATGTATAGTGTGAAAAATCTATTAAAAGAATCTTTGAGGAATGGTGGGTTTGAGAAATAATTTTATATTTCATATTTTCCTCTCTTGTGACGCATATTTATAGTTTAAAAATAGTCTGAGGGGAATATTGCAGTTGACAGTAAGTACTGGAACCATATCCAGATACAGGAACTCACTGCATGATTATAAAGCTCTCTATATAAATTTCTAGTTACAAGCTTTAGGCACCTGATCTTTTTTTTTTTTTTTATTTTTTTTATTTACATTCCAAATCACTTCCCCTTTCCCGTTTCCTCCCTCCCCGAAAGTCCCATAAGCCCCCTTCCCTCCCTCTTTTCTCCATTCAACCCCCTCTCTTTACTCTGTCCTGGCGTTCCCCTACATCCAGTCTTTCCAGGACCAAGGGTCTCTCCTTCCATCTTCTTAGAAGTCTATTGATATGCGGATTGTGTCTAGGGTATTCCGAGATTCTGGGTCAATATCCCCTTATCAGTGACTGCATACCATGTGTGTTCTTTTCTGATTGGGTTACCTCACTAAGGATATTTTCAAGATCTGACCATTTGCCTAGGAATTTCGTGAATTCATTGTTTTTAATTGCAGAGTAGTATTCCATTGTGTAAATATACCACATCTTCTGAATCCATTCCTCCGTTGAGGGACATCTGGGTTCTTTCCAGCTTCTGGCTATTATAAATAAGGCTGCTATGAACATAGTGGAGCATGTGTCCTTATTGCATGCAGGTAAAGCCTCTGGGTATATGCCCAGGAGTGGTATAGCCGGATCCTCCGGGAGTGTCATGCCCAGTTTTCTGAGGAACCGCCAGACTGCTTTCCAGAGTGGTTGTACCAGCCTGCAATTCCACCAGCAGTGGAGGAGTGTTCCTCTTTCTCCACATCCTCGCCAACAACTGCTGTCTCCTGTGTTTTTGATCTTAGCCATCCTGACTGGTGTGAGATGGAATCTCAGGGTTGTTTTGATTTGCATTTCCCTAATGACTAAGGATGATGAACATCTCTTTAGGTGCTTCTCAGCCATTAGATATTCTTCAGGTGAGAACTCTTTGTTTAGCTCTGTACCCCATTTTTTAATAGGGTTACTTGCCTCTCTGGAGTTTAACTTCTTGAGTTCTTTGTATATATTGGATATTAGCCCTCTGTCGGATGTAAGGTTGGTAAAGATCATTTCCCAGTTAGTTGGTTGCCGCTTTGTCTTTTTGACAGTGTCTTTTGCCTTGCAAAAACTTTGTAATTTAATGAGGTCCCATTTGTCTATTCTTGATCTTAGAGCATAAGCTATTGGAGTTCTGTTCAGGAAATTCTCCCCTGTAGGCACCTGATCTTACCCACTCCTTTGATATGCAAGGACTCATCTTCATTTCACATAGTCTTAGAACAAGTTAGAACAAGGCACATCTGTGTTTTTGTTAAACTAGAATTTGTCCTGCCTCACTGCATTTGAGTCTCTCCTTGTCCGCGCAGCCCCGCCCCGCTCCCCCCCCCCCCCCCCCGCGGTCTAGCTCCCATCTCTTTCCTTGAAACCTTTTCTCTCCCTGGCTGGCTCCCTCCTAGGCTCCAACTCAGCTTTCTGTTCTTATCATTTACTTTAGTCATTCTGCAGATTTTTTCTTTTTAGCTTAGCATGCTTTTATTCATTTGACAGTAGGTAAAATTAGTTGCTATACATTATGTTAAAACAATTTAACCATTAAGAACAAAAACATTAACCATTAAGGGCAAAGAATGATTAAACTATTACATACATTTTTTTTTTGCCACTGACTAACAAAGAGTTTAAACAGTTTTTTAAATTATTTTCTATATTTTTTATTTACATTCCAAATGATTTCCCCTTTCCTGTTTCCTCCCTCCCCGAAAGTCCCATAAGCCCCCTTCCCTCCCTCTGTTCCCCATTCAACCCCCTCTCGCTTCTCTGTCCTGGTATTCCCCTACATCCAGTCTTTCCAGGACCAGGGGTCTCTCCTTCCATCTTCTTGGAAATCTATTGATATGCGAATTGTGTCTAGGGTATTCCTAGATTCTGGGTCAATATCCCCTTATCAGTGACTGCATACCATGTGTGTTCTTTTGTGATTGGGTTACCTCACTAAGGATGATATTTTCAAGATCTGACCATTTGCCTAGGAATTTCATGAATTCATTGTTTTTAATTGCAGAGTAGTATTCCATTGTGTAGATATACCACATCTTCTGAATCCATTCCTCCGTTGAGGGACATCTGGGTTCTTTCCAGCTTCTGACTATTATAAATAAGGCTGCTATGAACATAGTGGAGCATGTGTCCTTATTGCATGCAGGTAAAGTCTCTGGGTATATGCCCAGGAGTGGTATAGCCGGATCCTCCGGGAGTGTCATGCCCAGTTTTCTGAGGAACTGCCACACTACTTTCCAGAGTGGTTATACCAGCTTGCAATCCCACCAGCAGTGGAGGAGTGTTCCTCTTTCTCCACATCCTCGCCAACAACTGCTGTCTCCTGTGTTTTTGATCTTAGCCATTCTGACTGGTGTGAGGTGGAATCTCAGGGTTGTTTTGATTTGCGTTTCCCTAATGGCTAAGGATGATGAACATCTCTTTAGGTGCTTCTCAGCCATTAGATATTCTTCAGGTGAGAACTCTTTGTTTAGCTCTGTACCCCATTTTTTAATAGGGTTATTTGGCTCTCTGGAGTCTAACGTCTTGAGTTCTTTGTATATATTGGATATTAGCCCTGCAGACGTCTATTTAAACCTTGTACTCTTATACTACTTGGGGTCATTTCAGGTGGTAAAAGGCATATATGCTTGAATGGACCAAATGAAGACTTGGGTATGTAACACTTATGGATTAGGGTGATTTTATGCTAGCTTTTCTGAAGATTCTTAGTCTTAATGGCTCCTCTAAAACGAGAACCTCTCCCTCAAATACCTGTAGACCCAGAACTATTTATGTATTTACTGTTCTGGAATTAATTGTTTTGTATTTTTTGTTGTTAGTGGTGGCGGCACTTTTCTTTTGTTTTTCTATTCTTTATTTGGGGTGGGGGGGCGTTTGTAACTTATTTGATTTTGAGTTAAAACATTTTTTTTTAACTTTGTACATAGCACCTGGTATGTGCCAGGTGTTGTTTTGGTTGGGTAGGAAGAAAATACCAAGTTTAAAGAGGCATTCCTTGTAGAACTCTGTCTAGGAAAGAGGAAGGTATGCAAATAAGTATTTTAAATAGCTAAGTGTAGTCTAGACTTGGTGCTTTGAGGAGAGGTGGGGTTGCATGGCAAATCAGACACAGCTTGGCAAGAGACCTTCTATTTTTGTTGAATCCTTACACAAGGGTTAGGAAATGAATTTTAGGTGGAGGTTAAACTGAATGTGAGATATACGCTACCTGAATTGGAGCAGACTGAATCTATTGAAAACTAAAGCTTTTTGTCTTTATGAAAAAGAAACATAAACACCAGAGTACATTCTATCTGCTTCCATAAAACTGGGAAGCCACAGGAAATCTCTACAGCCCCCTTGACCCTGGAAACATACACCAGCAAGACTTTCAGGGACTTGATCATTATAGAGGAAATACACTCACATTGAATAAAGGTTTTTTTTCAGTCAAATACAACAAATATTTCTTTCCAACACAGTGTAAAGGTGAACACTAGAAAGTAAAGTATGTTTTAATGTCAGAATAACTTTTGAAGACTTGTTAACCAATTGATGTTCAAATTTTTCAATCTTGAGTAAAACTGGACTACATTTTAGTCATCCTTGATAAAGATAATTCCAGTTGGAATTATAATATTGACTCTTAGGGACATGCAAATGTAAACGGTGAAGTTGAGGAACCCCACCCTGTAGGCACTCTTGCATGTTTGTAAACACAGCTCTACACATAAATGCTTGCTCAGACAGGAAACGAATCTGAAACAAAGTAGGTTCACTCATTGTGGCCCAAATTAAGCTTTGTTCTCAGGTTGCTATAGCAACCTTATCTGTATGAAATGTCCTGCTCTAGAAAATAATTGGAAACATTTTCTTCTTCTTTGGGTAGAAAAATAAGAGTGGTGTTCATCTTTTTTTTTTTAATCATTCTACACAAAACATTAGTTTAAAAAATCAGCAAACATCATGAATGAACACATGTGTTAATATACGTAATGATGACAGCAACATCAGAAAAGTAAGAATGCAATCAACATGAGTAATTCAGACAGAATATGGCACAACGGGGAGTTAAATAAAATGCTTAAATAAAGACAGTTTTCTTCTTTCTCATGTAGCAGAGACCAGAAAGCCATGGATTGTTCATTGGGGCTTTGTACATGCTAGTTACAAGTTAGTTTTTAGTCACTCTAGTGACAAAATATCTGATGAGACAATTTAAGGGAGAAAGGAGTTTAGCTCATGGTTTCAAGGGTGTTAGTTCAGGGTTGGCTGTCTCCATTGCTTTTACTATTGTGCAAAAGCCAGTGTATCACCTTGGAGGAGCATGGCCTGGGGCAGCTGCAGACTTCAAGGCAATCAGGAGTTAGGACGAGACTAAAGAAAGAAATAGAGCCAAAGATTCCCTTCAGTGACATTCCCTCAGTGACTTACTTCACTCAATCAGAGTCTACCTTCTAGTTCCTGTCATTACCCAGTAACAGCATGAAGTTAAGACTCCACCTGTAAGTCAGTCCAATGATTAGATCAGAGACCTCAGGGGCCAATTACATCAGCCAAACCTCACCTCTGAACAACTGTAGAGTGAGCAACTCTTGAAAATACAGCACTTTCGGGGGACATTTCACATGCAAAGGGCACATGAATTGCCTATTCACTACGCCATGAAGAAATACTTGAGAGGAGTTGAGGAATAGCTGAGATTGTCATATTATTGACAGTATTGCAAATAGATGTAAAGACTATAAAACATGCAGTATAGCACAGAAATGGCTGAAAGGAAACTGAGGAGGAGCAAGTGGCTCAAAGGGAGGTTTGTGGAAATCAGGCAATGCTTTCTTTAGGTCACACCATGATGTATAAAACAGCAGCTTCAGGATCTGCCTGTCCCATTAAAAACTCAAAAACACTGGTTTGCTCAATTTTGAGTGCTGAGTCAGACTGACTCTGTATCCAGATTTGTGCTGCAGAACAATTCCTATCTGTCCAACACAAACCGTAATCCACAGGCAATTTACTCATGCAAGTAAAATTATACCTTAACCTGTGACCTTACCAAATTAAGTCAAGAATACACAGGTACAGGAGCCCAATTAAAACTCTACCAGAAAAACCAGGCCCGTAAACTTACAGAGGACACCAAGACAAAGAGTGGTGACACACTGTCATCTGATTCATGTGAAAGACGTGATACTTCCTATGGAACATGACCAGCTTGTCATCAGACCGTCTGGCACATGTGTCACCACATTCCCTTGCCTGGCCCACTTTGCTCTGTCTTGAAACAGCTGTGTATATTCCAAGCAAGTCTCCAAATAGATTTTTATTTCCTTTTGAGAGTCACAGGGTACTCTCACTGGCCACTGTATAAACCTCAGAATTCTGGCAACCCTCCAGCCCCATCCTTCCGGAGTGCTGACATTTTAGATATGAACCGTACACTGGGCTTATAACTAGGTCTTTTGATAGTTTTCTAATTACCCACAGTGATTCTTTGAGTCTGCAGGCAGCTCCCCACCACTGCCTTTAGTAAGGTTTTGTGAGCTTTGAAATTTCTTTAGGACTTTTGTAGACATTCTGTAGCCTCTGTCCCTTCATGCAGATATATTACTACAAGACATATAAGTTAGCATGGAACAGTTAATATTAGGTATTAATTTCAAAATTCAGTTTCTTAAGAAGAATGGAGGTTTAACTTTAGAAGAGTATGGATTCCAGAGCTCTGAATCAGTTAGATCTATGTGACTTTTGGTCAGAATTTCATTGTAGGCAGAATGTGTTCACAGGACCCTAAACAGGAGAGAACCTTGATTCTTGGAGAGCTATTCTCTGGTTGAGGAGATGAGGGGACAGAAGAGAAGAGCTATATATAGGAAACCTTTGCCTTTGTGACACCAGATGAAGAGAGCTTTTCTGGAGAAGGATCATTTCCTGTCATCCTCCACCCACTTCAAGACACCAGGGTTCACACACTGCATGTTAATAGTAGGCTTCTTTCTGGGTAAAAGCCCTTTTTGCTTTGAGAGGAATTTGAGAGCCCTGGTTTTAGGACGGTGTTTACCCCTCAGAGATCTGAGACAGAAGGTCATAGCCCTTTGCTGGTTATTTCAAGATGGAGCAACTGACTGTTAGCTAGTCAGCATTTCCTAATAATGGAGACTTTTCGAGGTTACCTTTAAAATTTATATAAAAAGGATGCTTCATTGCCTAAGTTACCTGCTGCATTACCTGGTGGAAGTGGCTTTGCACTTTGAAAACTGTACGGACACCATCTGCAGAAAACTGATGGCCATTGGAAATCTGGGAAATCTTAGAAACCTAGTGAATTCCCTCTTGGTGCCTCAGAGGAAACAATAATAGCTGACTGACTGAGAAAGATATATTAGATTGCATAGGAAAATATATCCAGTTCTTAAATATTGTTAGATAATTGATCAAGTTCTGGAATAGCAGTGGTTTCTTATGCAAATAAGTTTTCTCCCATTATTCTGAAGGAATAGAATGTAAATGAGGAGGAAATTTCACAAAACCTGTACCTTTGTCATTAATTTATTACATTTCTCTAATAAGAACCTACTCTCACCCAGCTGAGGATTTCACATTTTCTCTTCTGAGTGAAAAAAGAGAAAAACTTAATATGCATGCCAAGCCTGTGATGTTTTAATTATTAGGGAACTGATTCCATTAGCCTTTGATTAGCTACAGCTCCTGTTTTCTCACCGAGACTAGACACAGGGGTCAATGAGGCTGTATATAGAAGGAGATGTGTCTATTATCCTATATTGATTAATATTTATCCTGTATTCTAAGACTTATCAGTTTGATTGTGAATCTGTTTTCACATTTGAGGAACCCTCATGTTTTGGTCTTGAGTATTGCTGTGTCAAATATAGAAGGCTTTCACTAATAAAGCCCATCCGTGTTAACTGAGCACTAGTTGAGTAACTCATATCCTACAAGGGAACCTCTTTGACAGGCACCAAAATTTGTACTAAGGCCTAGAGCTGGTAGAGTCATCACAGGGATGAGACATGAACTCAGGTTCTGGAACCTACCTTTCTGGCAGAAGTAACCTTGGGCAAACAGCCTCTGTAGACTTCCATGGTTCTCCCATGTACAAGGGGCATTGGTGTTAGGGTTGGCAGTGTAGCTTCTCAAATGTTCCTGTCACAGAACAGTTATGTAATACCTACTTTCTCCTTTTGTTCTAGTCCTTAAGGCTCTCAAAGGGAGATCCCATCTGCTAAGGTATCACAAACATGTGAATGATGACAACTGAGTCAGGACACATGGGCAGCTAGGGTAAGAGTAGGAAACCTTTCTGCATGCTGGCAATGGCAGCAGGGTGAGCACCACAGAAAGCATTATTTGCTCACTTGTGATTTAACCCATGGATGAAAAGGAATCTAAAAACAATGCAGCATTTCCTCAGGCCAATACTATCTTGGCATTTTTATTTCTTCATTATTTCCTAAATCACCCTTGCAAAGGCAAATTAATAACCCTTCCTTAAAGAAAGCTGATGTAACTTTTCTGACAGAACGTGCAGTGTACATCGGAGAGCAGCTGCACAGAGGTGTTCCATGCGACTTTATGAAACAAGTAATGGGGCATCTCCCTGACACAGAATGTCAAACAGAAAACTTGTGGACTAGAGAATTATCTTCAGCCAGTGTCACACAGAGTCCAGAAGGGATATTGACAGTATCACGAAATATGAAATAACATTGATTATAAAGTCTAGACTCTTGTATCTGTGTGTCATTAAACTTCTTGTATGTCCCTTTCTTACCAAAATGAATATAATAATGGTACTTACCTCATGGAATTGTTTAAGGGCTATTTTAAAGAAGTCTTGGAGAAGTCTCGGAAGCACTGCAGTTCCTGGAGTGTAATTATAAATGTATTATTAGTTGTAATAGGATACTGGAGTCTCAGAGTGTTTCCCAAAGTCTAAGTTAATGACTTCTTGTATCTTAATCCCTAGAGATCTTGTTAAATGTGAAGATGTCTAGGCTTAGGTTCATACCTAATGAATCAGAGTATCTGGGTAGGAGGGTGAACAATTTGCTCTAGAACAAATGGCTTAGGTTGATAACTGACATCAGCTATGGATGCTGTCCACTGTCTATGTGCTCCTCTCCTGGTAACCATATTCACAAGTCGTTTCTGTGGGATTGCACTTCCCACTGCTACTATTTTTGCTTTCAGCAGAGCATCTGATCTATCAGTTGAGCCTGATTGGTAGTTCCTTTACAACAGAGATTGAGATCTTAATTTTCTCTAAGTGAAGCTGATGTGATAAAACTCTGATTCTGCTAGGATGTTAGAACAAAGGAGACATGCTTTGGAACATGTACCTGAAAGGACCTAGCACTGACACTACTGGCAGTCATCTTGTGACCATGAGGTAGGGAAAGATGGAAAGAAATAAATCTTAGGGTGATGGTTTCACTATAATTTATTGTCTAGCTATGCCTTAAATCAAACTGACTCTTGGATATTTATTCAGCCAGTACATTTCAATTTGGTTATTAATTATTTGGTTATATTAGTTTATGTTTTCTTAAATTATGAGCCACTCCATGCCTTAATAAGTCAGAAAACATATGTAATGATCTTGTCAAATGTATACAAGATAGTTCTTCTATACATCTGTCAGTCTTAACATAATATAAATGTCATGATCACCTTCAGAATTCCTCCAGTCAAGAATCCTTCTATATTTCTATCCTTTAAGTTGATACCTGCATCTTAGCCTCCTAAGACACATACAAACCCAAGAAAATCCTACCTACCTCCATACTTTGAATAAAAGTTGATTCTGTTACTTGGAAGTTTCAAAGTCCAATCTCTCAAATCTCTAAATGTTCTAGGCATGTAACATGAATAAATACAAGAGCTGGCAGCTAGTAATAGTCTGTGTGTTCCTTAAATCTGAGAAAAACATCAAGTAACTATGAAATTAAACATTCAGTCTCAATGTTAACAAGACAGTAGGGGATACAGGGAAGAGAGGTGAATATGTACTTCTTTCAAAGGAGCAGAGAATGGGAAGCTCTAGCCAAATATCACCACATGGGAATTCAGTCTCACTATTACAAGTTAGGCATCTTTAATTTTATATAGAACCCTGGATATTAACAAGTAACTCAAATTTTAAAGATATTCAGCATGGACTAAAGAGAAAAGTCATTAAATCCTTCTCCAGACATCAGTCTTGGCATCTGAAGACATTATGATGCTACCACCATGCCTGCTTCTCCTAGTCCCTGCTCAAGTGAAGATGTCTTCTTTAACCCACTTCACCTAAAGTGTTATTTGTATGTTAGTCTCCCCAGTAACCTGGGAGTTCCCTTGAGGATGGATGCAGATGTAGTTACCTGCCAAGGAAGAAATATGTGCTGAAGAACAAATGCGTGAATGAGTTTGATTCAAGATTTTTGAAGTGTCAATTTTTACAAGAGAGAAAAGGTCCCTAGGAACCTGTATGCCTGGATACATTTGGAAGAGAAAAGGTAAGACTGTGCTAATCTGATGATGGGTTGGCAAGGCCTGGTAAGAGTGAGAATTCAACACCAACTAGAACTGAAACCCGACGTCTCATCTGCTTTTCATGCTAATGTCTCCCTTTATGAATGCATTTGAATATATAATTTTTAAAAATTTTAAATTATGCACAAGACTAAGCTGTGTGCTTTACATATCTTCCCAGTTATTTTCATTTCATAAAGTTGGCATATGTGTAAATATAGAACTGAAAATTGACAGAATGGGTGCATTTTTCATGTGAAGAACAAGGATTAGAGGAAGGCAAAGAAGGAAGAGATGAGGACTTGCCACTAGCTGCTTTCCTGCTTGTAGTTTTTTTGACTTATCTGCAAGTTGAGATAACTTTTTTTTATTAGTCAGAATGGACAATGGGCATTCACTTTGAAATCTCATTGCTTGGAAACAACAGAAGCATCTTAAATACCCAATGTGATATTGAACTCTACTTCCTATGGAAGATGAGAGTTTCAAGTTGGTAGCAACTATAACAACTTTAATCAGACTTGTGTTATATGGGATAATAATATGTGCTCTTTTTTTTTTCAAGTGAAGAAAGTACCTAAAGACCTTACTGTGCACACACACAGATGCATGTGCATACACATATATATCATGCTTAATTCCTCAGCTCACGTTCAATTATTCTGCCTAACTGAAAGATACTGTAAGACGACATTTGGGTACTAAAGTTGAGAGAAGAGCCATGGTTGGGGAACAAAGCCACTGATCTCATAGGTTTGACCAACAAATGAAATCTTTGTGTTGATTTGAGTCTCACATTCCTTTCTCTTTCTCATTTCTAACCCTGTCTTCTTAAAGCAGTCAAGATAATAATAGATATTCACTTCAGGGACAGGAAACTGTCTCTGATTAGCTAAGTAATAGCTTTTCTGGGTTCCTCAAATCTGATTTCCAAGAGATAGAAGGAAATCAAACCCTAGGCCTGGAATTAGAGCAACTCACTAGAATCCTGAATCCTTTAGTGCATGTGAGAAAGATTGGGAGATAATAACAGGATGTAGATGGAAAGAGGGTTGGGCAAGCAGAGGAGATGTTTCTGTATTTCATCATCTTCATGAATAAAAATAGTGGGTACCATGTTACTTTCTGTGTATGTTTCTTCAGGATAACTTTTAAATGTCTCTCTTCACTCTCTTCTTTACTTTAGATGTATACTTCAGTACTTATGTACAAATGCCAAGAAGGAATCACATGCTGCCTTCTTTACTCTTATAGGAATAATGGTAAAGATAATGCCTTTTAAAAATTTTGTCAAATGGCCCCATGTGCCTTACACATCCATCTTGGTATCTAAGAACAAAAGTAGAATGAATATATAATGAACTGGAAGAGATTGTTTAAAGGCTACAATCACAGAATCACTTATCGAGAGTGACCATTCTTCCTCAGCTTGTTGCGAGAATTTAATACTTGAGTAGGAGCAGATTTCTGGCCAGTTACATCTCTCAGAGAGAAATCTAAACACATAAAGTAGAAAGTAATGGAGGAAGACCATACATTGACATTTTGATCCCATGTACATATACACCCTTGCACATATACCACACACATATGCAAATAAAAGTATGACTTATGGCCTTGTATCATGAAATAGATTCTTAATTCTAAGTAGTTAAGTACCAAAAGTACTACTCTTTTTCTCTTTTGAGTGTCTGAAGTTGGACCCAGGATCATCATGTTATGAATGTGTCCCTAAGTATCTGAGCATGAAGGAGCCACTTACCATGGTGGTGGTTCATGGTGGCAATGTAAGGACTGGGTCATTGCCCCAATGTGTCATCAGCTCTGATAATCAGCAATGGTGGGAAGAGACAGCTCTAGTCTAGACTCACACAACCTGGTTCTTATATCTATTTCTGCTACTTCAGTAGTCCACCTGGAGTTGGACTCTGAGCTTGGAGAGTTGCTTTCAAGTCCATTCTCAAAATCTTCCGAAGGCTCAGCCCCACTGGGCAAAAAGGACATTCTGGAGCTGAGCAGTGGCTTATTCAATGTCTAATTGATCTGTAAAGTGTGTTCAGTCTACTTCAAGTTGAAGAATAATCAACAGTGGTTTTATTTTAACTATGTGTGGTTTAGGATATATATATATATCCTATACCACACATATATACATACATATATATACACATACATATATATATGTGTGTGTATTTATGTGTGTGTATGTGTAGTGTGTATAACCTACTTTATATTCATACACCATCCCAAATTATTGCTGCCAGTCAAGTGTTGACTATAACTACTAATTTTTTCTCCAAATTTTCCTATAATTGCAATTTCAGAGCATTTTTGACTAATCACACAGAATCATTCTTTCCCTTGAATCTTACAATATAACCCTACTTATTACACATGCAACAATATAAAATTCACATGTTGGTATTTGATCTCTAATTTCAAAGAATGAGGCTAAAATATTTAAACTCAAGGAATGGTTTTGAAACGTGTTAGCTTATGAACTATAATTATGACAATCAGTCCAACTCATTGTTCTAAAATATTTGCTTGATAACACCACTCATATCTTTTGATACTCTTAAATTCTATTATAAAGCATTATATATAATAAATATATAATATGCTTATATATGTATCATAGATTGAAAATGGGAAATATCAAAGAAGTATGAAACTCACTGGGCTATCAATTCAATACTAGAAGAATATAAGACTAGAAGAATTCAAGACTAGTAAATGTCTGTTAAAAAAAAGTATCAGGCTGATGTATGAAAAAGAAACAATCTAGAAATCCAAATGTGAAATTGAAAATGACAAGAGAAAAAAAGATAATAAAAGAAAGACAGAACAAGACAAGATAAGATAAAGAAGGAAAGAAAAGCCTTGTTCCTTCTGGCCTCACTCTAAGCTGCACATCTCTCAACATTTTGTATAACAGAAGCAAGAATAATATTCATATTTGCAGGGTGTATGTTCATGCAAAAATCCTAAGATGCTTCCAAGTTAAAACAAAATGTAAAGGCAGTGTGAGCACTGTTCTTCCAATCTCTATGATTTATATTTTCTATCTTCTCATTGTTCCTCTTTTATTAGATATTTTCTTTTTATTTACATTTCAAATGTTATCCCCTTTCCTCATTCCCCTCTGAAAACCCCCTTCTCCTACTCACCAACCCTCACACTCCTGCTTCCCAGTCCTGGCATTCCCCTACACTGGGACATCATGCCTTCACAGGACCAAGGACCTCTCCTCTCACTGATGTCTGGCCAGACCATCCTCTGCTACTTATGTGGCTGGAGCCATGAGTCCTTCCATGTGTACTCTTTGGTTGATGGTTTATACCTTGGGAGCTCTGGGTGTACTTGTTGGCTCATATTGTTGTTCCTCCTATGGGGATGCAAACCCCTTCAGCTCCTTGGGTCATTTCTCTAGCTCCTCTATTGAGGACCCTGTGCTCAGTCCATTGGTTGGCTATACACATACACTTCTGTATTTGTCAGGTACTGGCAGAGCCTCTCAGGAGACAGCTATGTCAGGCTCCTGTCAGCAAGTACTTTTGGCATCAAAAATAGTGTCTGGTTTTGGTGACTGTATATGGGATGGATCCCCAGTTGGGTCAGTCACTAATTGGCCTTTCCTTCAGTCTCTGCTCCACACTTTGTCTCTGTATCTCTTCCCATGGGTATTTTGAATCCCCTTTCTAAGAAGGACCAAAGCATCAATACTTTGGTCTTCCTTCTTCTTGAGCTTCATGTGGTCTGTGAATTGTATCTTAGATATTCTGAGATTCTGGGCTAATATTCACTTATCAGTAAGTGTATACCACATGTGTTCTTTTGTGATTGGGTTATTTCACTCAGGATATTTCCTAGTTCCATTCATTTGCCTAAAATTTCATGAATTCATTGTTTTTAATAGCTGAGTAGTACTCCATTGTGTAAATGTACCACATTTTCTGTATCCATTCCTCTGTTGAAGGATATCTGGGTTCTTTCCAGCTTCTGGTTATTATAAATAAGGCAGCTATGAATATAATGGAGCATGTGTCCTTATTACATGTTGGAGTATCATCTGGGTATATGCCCAGGAATAATATAGCTGGGTCCTCAGGTTGTCCTATGTCCGATTTTCTGAAGGACCACCAAACTGATTTCTAGTGTGGTTGTACCAGCTTGCAATCCCTCCAGCAATGGAGTAGTGTTCATCTTTCTCCACATCTTCGCCAGCATCTGCTGTCACCTGAGTTTTTTATCTTAGTCATTCTGACTGGTATGAGGTAGAATCTCAGGGTTCTTTTGATTTGCATTTCTCTGATGATTAAGGATGTTGAACATTTCTTTAGGTGCTTCTTATCCATTCCATATTCCTCAGTAGAGAGATCTTTGTTTAGCTCTGTACCCTATTTTTTAACGGGGTTACTTGGATCTCCAGAGTCTAACTTCTTGAGTTCTTTGTAGATATTGGATATTAGCCATCTGTCGGATGTAGGATTGTTAAAGATCTTTTCCTAATCTGTTGGTTGCCATTTTGTCCTATTGACAGCATCCTTTGCCTTACAAAAGTCTTGTAATTTTATGAGGACCCATTTGCCAATTCTTGATCTTAGAATATAAGCTATTGGTGTTCTGTTCAGGAAATTTTCTCCTGTGGCCATGTGCTTGAGGCTCTTCCGCATTTTCTCTTCTATTAGTTTCAGTGTATCTGGTTTTATGTGGAGGTCCTTGATCCACTTGGACTTGAGCTTTGTTAAATGAGATAAGAATGGATCGATTTGGATTCTTCTACATGCTAACAGCCAGTTGAACCAGCACCATTTGTTGAAAATGCTGTCTTTTTTTCACTGGATGGTTTTAGCTCCTTTGTCGAAGATCAAGTGCCCATAGGTGTGTGGGTTCATTTCTGGGTCTTCAATTCTATTCCATTCATCTACCTGCCTGTCACTGTACCAATACCATGAAGTTTTTATCACTATGTAGTATAGCTTGAGGGCAGGGATGGTGATTCCACCAGAACTTCTTTTATTGTTGAGAATAGTTTTCACTATCCTGGGGTTTTTGTTATTTGAGATGAATTTGGAAATTGTTCTTTCTAACTCTATGAAGAATTGATTTGGAATTATGATGGGGATTGCATTAAATCTGTAGATTGCTTTTGGCAAGATGGCCATTTTTACTATATTAATCCTAACAATCTATGAATATAGGAGATCTTTCCATCTTCTGAGATCTTCTTTGATTTTAATCTTCAAAGCCTATATGCAACAAAACTGGAAAATCTGGATGAAATGGACAATTTTCTACACAGATACCAGGTACCAAAGTTAAATCAGAATCAGATAAATGATCTAAACAGTCCCATAACTCCTAAAGAAATAGAAGCAGTCATTAATAGAACATATTATATTGGTCTCCCAACCAAAAAAGCCCAGGACTAGATGGGTTTAATGCAGAGTTCTATCGGACCTTCAAAGATGACCTAATACCAATACTCTTCAGATTATTCCCCAAATTAGAAACAGAAGGAATTCTACCCAATTTGTTTTATGAAGCCACCATTATTCTGATACCTAAACCACACAAAGACCCAACAAAGAAAGAACTTCAGACCAATTTCCCTTATGAATATTGATGCAAAAAACACTTAATATAGTTCTCACAAAATGAATCCAAGAACACATCAAAATGACCATCTATCATGATCAAGTAGGCTTCATCCCAGGGATGCAGGGATGACTCAATATATGGAAATCAATCAATGTAATCCACTATATAAACAAACTCAAAGAAAAAAAACCATATGATCATCTCATTAGATTCTGAAAAAGTATTGACAAAATCTAACACCCCTCCATGATAAAAGTCTTGGAAAGATCAGGAATTCAAGACCCATACCTAAACACAGTAAAAGCAATAAAAAGCAAACCAGTAGCCAACGTCAAACTAAATGGAGAGAAATTTGAAGCAATTCCACTAAAATCAGGGACTAAACAAGGCTGTCCATCTCTCCCTACCTGTTCAATATAGTACTCGAAGTCCTAGTCAGAGCAATTAGACAACAAAAGGTCATAAGGATACAAATTGGAATGGAAGAAGTCAAAATATCACTATTTGCAGATGATAGGATAGTATACTTAAGTGACCCCAAAATGTCCACCAGAGAGCTCCTAAACATGATAAACAACTTTAGCATAGTTGCTGGATATAAAATTAACTCCAACAAATCAGTCACCGTCCTCTACTCAAAGGATAAACAGGCTGAGAAAAAAAATTAGGGAAACAACATCCTCCACAATAGTCACAATAATATAAAATACCTTGGTGTGACTCTAACTAAGCAAGTGAAAGATCTGTATGACAAGAACTTCTCATTGTTCTAAAAGGTTCGGGTAACCTTGGAACATGCACTTGCCTGCCTAGAGATTGCAGCCATTGGTTTGGATGTAGACCATTATACCTGAGGCTATGTTGCCAAATCTGACTGTTCAATGACTACAGTTGACCTTCACAACAACTCTTGCCTCAGTATTTATTGCTGAACATTTAGTTTCTCTTTTATTCCTGTGACTCTTTGTGCTTGAATAATATAACAAACTTAATGTCACTGAGACATCAACACACTGATACCTCTAAACAGTAAAGGTAATCCTCCCATCCCCTTCTCTCTTGGCCTCCTTTCTGTCACCTTGTCCTCCCAGGGTCCATCTTAGTTGCTAAAAACTGTTCTGGAGGACTTGGAATTCCCATTGGAGGTCTCTACTTCTTTTTACTCTCAGGACTTGGTTTCCACATCTCTAGCAATCCTTAAAGGTACTCAGCTTTTTCACTTCTCTGCTTCCTGTGTATTGCTTTCTCTTGCTACGCTTGGGCAAATTCACAGCACTAGTTCAGTTTATTGCATTTAGAAGTAAATTTAAGGATTGCTTCTTTCAAACCAATACATCATAGTACACTTTAGTGTGCAAGTGAGTTTCTCTTTTAAGGTGGGGTCTCATGTATACTAGACTGGCTTTGAACTTGTCATGTAGCCAATGATGACCTTGAACTTCTGATTCTGTGACTTCCTGAGTGATGAGATTACAGCTATGTTGCACCATAGCTGGGTTTACACTATGCTGGAGATCAGACCAAAGACTTTGTACATATTGGGCAAGAACTCCACCCACTGTTATATAAAATGTAAGACTTTCTTGAGGGTCCCGCCCCACGTATATTTTAGTGAATAGTAGGGTTTGAGATAGTTCCTATTCCATTAACTTAAATCCCAGAGTGAAGATCTGTGAAACTGAGCATGAACTAAAAGTGGGTGATAAATCACTAATTTCAAAAGCCAGCAAGCTTGAAGGATACAGGGTCATTAGAAAACCTGGAAACCTTAATTATGCACTAAAACTTTTTATGCTCAGTATACATTAAAATATTTTAATGATGACAGAAATTTCATCTATGGTATGCTCTTCTTTTTCATTTACTCAGTGCTTGCACAGTTTCTAGAGTTTGGGAAATAACACAAATAAGTATTTCCTTGTTCTAAAAATAAATTATTCTCTTGTTATTGTAGGAATGGGGTAAGAAAAGGTGGTTATTTGGGCACATGGATTAATCAAGAAAGCCATACATTTTAGGTCACATCGTTTCTTTGTTGTGATGGCAGATCTTCTGAAGGGTTGGTATTTAGCATGATTTCAGTTACAATGCATATCTTTCTCCTCTGGAAAAGGTCACTTGGTCATCTGCTTGTCCAGTTTTATGAATGAACAGGTCCAAATCTATTTAGGGTTAGATACAAGTTAATGAAAAGGCTAATTCACACACACACACACACACACACACACACACACACAGAGAGAGAGAGAGAGAGAGAGAGAGAGAGAGAGAGAGAGAGAGAGAGAGAGAGAGAGAGGCTAAAGAACACCTTGACACAGTGTGAAGTAAGCCTAGCTAATTAACCCACCACACACTTTATAATTTTCAGCCTTGGAAAAATTATAATTTAGTTGAATTTTAGGATAGATTCTAGCTGTGAATTAATAAGGACATTTCATTTTTAAAGTAAATTTTGCTTCATGAGTTTTAAAAGTACAATGTTCATCAGTTACAACTCAGTGAATTAACATAACTTTCCTCTCATAATTTGTTAATTATTAAGTAGGAAGACATACCTGTGATAGCTAATTTTAAACCTTTTTCATATAGTTATTTTTTATAACACAAGATTCTATTACTGAATATTTATATTATAATCATTTTATTTTTGTCAAATTTTGGAAAGAAGTCAAAGTGGGTTCATATATTTTAGCACTTCAGATTCTATTTTTCAAAATGTTTCCTTAACAACTGGAAATATAAATATTTTGTATAATGACACTATGTGATTATAGTTTCACTAACTAAACACAATACAATAAAAGAATAAACACTTTTTCATGTTATGAATGCTTTGACAAGATGGTGCCCAGAGAAGGAAACTAGTCTGTTTCTTGGAGGCCTAATAAGACTATAGACCCCAACAGACACAAAATGGAGTCATAGAGAAGCCATGTCTAAATGCTCTGCTCTCATGGTCCAGAGTGGGTGAGAAGAACGTTAACACATAGAACCGATATCAATGCACCAGGTAACAGACTTGGGATGCTAAGTTCTTCTAACTTTGTTTCTAAACACAATTCATTTGACAGTGCTCAAGTGACTCCTGGTACAGAATATGGAAATGAGGTGAACAGAGGCCCTGAAACTCAATTTCACAGAAGAGTGTAGGTAAAATAGTCACATTGTGAGAGCCATAAAATAAAAACAAATAGCAAGAAAGCCATGAGAAATTTACAGATAATGACTTTTCAATATCATTTATTTCCTTGTCATTATAAACCAGAAATGGTGAGAACTTGAGATGTTATTGCCTAACAATAACAGTCTTCCTTACCCACCTAGTTTAAGTTGTTCCTTGTTTGATTATTTGTTCATAGTAGCAAGAAAAAAATAACTAAGATAGACATCTGTTCCCTTCTCTCATTGGCCACTTCTACACTTCTAGATGGTATTGAAATTGCTCTGGAGTTTCTTTCTCTCTCTCTCTCTCTCTCTCTCTCTCTCTCTCTCTCTCTCTCTCTCTCTCTCTCTCTCCTCTATTAAATCACACGTATCTCCATTTAAACTCTATTTCCATCACGTTCCACTTTGGCTTTTATTTCAGGGATTGGGATTCTGGAGTATGACGCACACAATGATGAAAATCTCATCAAGCCACTAGAACATTCTGAAGACACAGCATAAAACTCAAAATTGAACATCAGTGAAGCTGGATTTAACTGGCAGAGCAAATTTAAGTAAACCAAAAATTAACAAGGGACTGGAGACACACGCATGTAGTTTCAGCACTCAAAGAGCAAAAGCCGGAAGAAAGTAAGTTTGAGGGCAGTCTGCAATAATTAGTGAGACCCTGCCTTAAGACCTCAATAAAGAAGAAGGAAAGCAAGCAAGCAAGCAAGCAAGCAAGCAAGCAAGCAAGCAAGCAAGCAAGCAAGAAAGAAAGAAAGAAAGAAAGAAAGAAAGAAAGAAAGGAAGAAAGAAAGAAAATATATTACAGGCAAGAAATAAATGGAAGACCCAGGTCAGAGGCTAAGTGAATTCAGAAGACCTAGAGAGTTACACTGTCTATTAGGGTAATGTCTAGCCCTATGTGGCTACTACCGTTTGAAACGTGGATGATACTTAAATGAGTAATTCTGTGTCTATAAAAAGGCACTATCTTGTAAAGATTTAGTGTACTCTGAATGTAAAGAATCCCACTAGCAATATCTTAATATTTATTATGGCTCCAAATAGTAATAATTTAATGTGAGTTATATAGAATATATGATTGTAAATAATTTTATCTGTTTTCATTTTTCTTAATGTGGATGCCAGATAATTAAAACTGACATGTGGGACTCAAATTTTACTTCTAATGGTGAGCGCAGTACTGGTGTTACTACAGTAACCCTCTAAGTTACTTATATATTCCAAGAAGATTTGAAACAGGGATTATGTTCTTCAGTCGGAAGTGCTGAGGTATTCCTTTGAGGGATATAATTTCCTATTTGAGTGAGGACATTGAAGAATTAACTTGTAGACTCAGTTATTTCTAGAACTATCTATGAACAAACACAGGACCACCTAGAAGTAAGGTATCAAACTAAACAGGTGATCTTAGGTAAATGTAACTTCTTTTACTAGGGAGATCTGTGATACATTTGGACACATCACAGGTTTCCCATGGTTGAGTCACTTTCAATGGGGCATGTACACCTACTGAATGCCTTCTGTGTCAGTGTATGTCTAATTGGCCATATGCCCAGATTGCTACAGCCCTCTTTGGGTCAGTAATAGTCCTGGTTCTTGGGTGAAGTACTGCTCACCTCTCAGAGGTAAATTAACTCTTTCAGAACACTAGGGCACCATTAAGCACCCTAGAAAAAAAAGTAATTTACTCAATGGTCCCCTAAAGATACCCTGGAGAAGAGAACAGAAGCTGTTAAACACTAGTTCACATGGAATTACTGCAAAATCAATTAGGGAAACAAGACAAATTAGATGGCACATGCTCTGTCCAATTGAGACAGAAAGAGTCTTTATGGGCAGGATGTAGTTGCCTGGTGAGAATGTGGCTAAGACAATTTGTGTTTTCTGAGAAGGACTTTGAAAGGAAAGAAGAAAGCATGTGAAAATTTCTGTTCTGTATCAAAATACATTGCACGTTTGTGGGCTTTAAAACGTATAATTAACAACGTGCTGGTGTAGCCTTCCCTTCTACTTTAGCTTAACTGTTGTACCTAATATTTGATTGCTAAACTGGGAATAGGGAAATTTGCCTTTAAGTGATACTTTTCCTGCCACACATCTACCTAACCATGTGATCACGGGCAGTTTCTTTCCCCTCAGCTTCTCACTTAGGAGATAACATTATAGATTGTGTTAGCATACGGATGGCCTTGGAAGGTTTTGATGACAAGGATCCGGGAATTCCCAATTCTACCCCAGAACACCAGAACAGGATCTGTGCAGAGAGAAATTCACAAACAAGCAATGAAAACCCAAAGAAGCAGATGGTCGTTATATATTTAACTAGACTCTTGCCCACCCCACCCCCACCCCCATTCTAGAAAGAGCCCTGATAATCTGAATTGAAGCAAGTTTCTATGCCTGAAACCCTGACACAGACTTCCTATACTCTCAAGGACTGTAGCAAAAGCACAGACACAGACTCCAAGTGATGCATTTTGCTTTAATAAAATAGGTTCTGGGTCATCCATTTTCTCGTGTTATGAGATGAATTAAACTGAGGTAGTTTTGTTTCCACATATCTTATGGAAGTGTGGCTTACTTAGACTTATCTGAAGCCACAAGAACCTCTTCTTGAGATAAAGGTAGAACTAGTGGACTTTCCTGGAGAGGAGAGAAACAGTTTTCTGCCTTTTCTTCTCTACCACTGTTCCATCTTGCTGTTTATGGACTTCTGAGATCATTAGCACTGACCTAATTTGATTGATCTGACTGGTTTCAGATTTCTAAAAGCAACAACAAAAACTTTCTGTTAGTTCTTTTTTTTTTTTTAATTTTCTATATTTTTTATTTACATTCCCAATGATTTCCCCTTTTCCGGTTCCCCACTCCCTGAAAGTCCCATAAGCCCCTTCCCCTGTTCTCCATTCAACCCCCCTCCCACTTCTCTGTCCTCGTATTCCCCTACACTGCTACATCCAGTCTTTCCGGGACCAGGGGTCTCTCCTTTCTTCTTCTTGGAAATCAATTAATACGTGAATTGTGTCTCTGTTGGTTCTTTGTGCTGTCTTTCCAAATGCTCATTGAGGTCCTTTGAGAAAGCTTATGAAGGACATATATCTTAATAATTTAGATTAATGGCTCTCAGGAAAATTATATTAATCCCTGTCTCTGTGGCAATATCCATAATATGTCAGGTATCATCCTATGTACTGAGATGCTCAATGTGCTTAATCCTTCCAAGCTAGGGAAGGGTTTTAATCACAGTTGGCATTCCTATTTGAGGAAAAGGGCTGAGGTACTGAGAGGTGAAGCAGGAGCCAAGGTGTCCTGAATAGCAAGCAGGTAGCACAGTCACCAAGTAAATACAAGTTCAAGGCCCTCGGGCATCGGGGTACAGTGCTGTTTAGTGGCAGTCTCTTCTCATCCCTTCTGTGTATTTCAATTGTCTAATTCCTTCCACTTAAAGACAAAACAGAGTTTAAGTTTGCAATCCTGCTTTTATATTAATTTAATTCATAGAAAGTGATTCTAGCTGTATGTTAACTACTTATGCGCAAGTGAGCAGTGATTATCAAAGAGCTCTAATTAAGAACACACAACATATTTATATTTGTTGTAGCTAATGTTTTAATTGCATAATAAAATTTGCTAATCCACAGCAGTAATTATGAAGCATCTGAATTTCATTTCATTTTATGCAAAAACGCCATATAACCATGGAGGGCTAATGACATTGAGTGCCTCTCCTCTTATCCTTTCTTCATTCAGGCAGGAGGAAGAGGGACACACAGATCAAATACTTAGTCAAAATCAGCCTTAGCACATATCATATGGCGCCCTCTGCTATCATATTGCCATTCATTAAGCTGCAAAATTTAGTGACTTACAATAGGCATCGTACTTACTGTTGGGTTGCTATGATATGTGAAGAAAATCATTCCATGAAAACCCTGCCTGGGAAGACACACTTCAGGGACTAGTCTTGGTAAAGGATATCCACTCATTATCCCTCCTGAGGGAAAAATTCTGAAGCCCTAACATCACTCAGTGGCAGTCTGGCACACAAAAGGGTTTGAGTCCCCAGTGTTCTAAATAATGCAGCAGATAATGACCTCATCAGGGTTTTTAAATCCCTTAATGCAAATTTGAATTTTTCTTTATAAACATCTAACTAATAAAAACCTTCCATTTTTGTTACAGTGAAACACAAGGAGCATGTGGTTTGGATTCAGCATTTCAGGCGCCCACCTCTTTGCACCTCCCAGCCCAGCAGTCTTGCAAACACCACACACTGTGTCTTCTATCTTGTAAGACTTAAAAGATTATGCAGGGCAGGAGTGGAAACACAAGGTCTCTCTCTATGACTCTGAAAATACACCTTAAAATTCCTTTTAACTGCAGGAGTAGATCACATGATGTTCTGTCAGGAAGGCAAATGCAAATTTGAGCTGTAGAAATAGGTACCAACCCCCACACGCGCCCCCCGCCCCCCCCAGTAAGCAAAAAGCTCACTCTTTAAATATTACCTTTTTCTTATTTTCTGTAATTTTTTTTTTGTCATGCTTGGGTTTCTGTTTTCTTTTTCTTACCTCACTTTCTGGCTCGTGGAGGAGGGAGATCTTCTCTCAATCACTGCCCCCTTGTCTTTCTTTCCTCCTGCAATTCATCTCTTTAGAGGGACATCACAGGACTGAGGAGTTCAGAGTTGGGAAGTTCTCACAGCTGGACACGGAGATGTAGCAATATCTCCTAATTGTCACCACCTTGCAGGAACAGTAGGACTCCCTCTTTTCTGCCAGACTTCCAAAACACACAGTGCAATAGAAAGCAGCTGCCTCCGAGCTGCTGTTAAAATGGCCACAACTATCCCGCTTCCCACCCGAAGACCTTTCAAAACAGTGGCGATGGAGCGTACAATAGGTGTAAAACAAATGTATAGAGCATGGACTATTTTTATCGCAATGTGGTTCTCGGAGGGAAACATGGAGATTATTTTGTGGGCTTGGATTTGTATCCGAATGACAGGAACCAAATTCTCCTCCACGCTCTCATATTTATGTCCACATTTCTCTAATTGTATACATGCCACATTTTATGTGAAATAGCTCCCAAAAGCTCATGCACTTGAACACTTCATCCCCAGCTCGTGACACTTCTTGGAAGACGGAGACACCTCAAGGAGGTGAGGCTGAGGTTTAAGAGGTGGGCAGCTGAGGGGCTTTAGCTTACCCAACCCTTCAGGGTTTTAACTCACCCAACCCTGTTTCTGGCCCAAGCTCCCTTTACTTCCGCATCTGCTGGAGGCCACACAACTATCAGCACTGCACAGAGCCTCTGCTGCCGCCCCTTGTTTACCATGCCACAAAGACTGTATCCCCAGACTCTAAGCCTCAGTAAATCTCTCTTTAAGTTGCTCTATCAGGAGCTTGGTCGCAGTGACAAGGACATGAACTCTTCCCGTGAATTTACAGAATCACTAAACATAATTAGTTTGACAATAACAGGATCACAGGTCATATTTATTTGTAATTACAGACAATGACTCTTGAGGCATGGCTGCTATATAAGCTTTGGTGAACAAAAGAAGATACAGGCTAATGAAGATGCTGTCCTCATGTTACCTCGAGTGTTTTAGTTCACCTTTCAAGCCAACCATCTGCCCATGTGTTCTGTAAGAAATGACCCATGAGCTTTGCACTGAACACTGAACTGATCTTCTATGGACCCTTGTCTCCATGAGGTTTGGATCAGAGCCCTGGACAGAGTAAAAACTACTTTATGAATACCCTGCCCTCCTCACATATTAGCTATCCTTGGTTACCCACCTAAACTGGAAACCTTTCTGTTTGTCGCTCAGCTCTGTCTTTGCCTACTCATGAGACATTCTTTGACCTTTACCCCACTGACCTGTGGCTGTCCACAGCCCTCCAAGGAAGTCTTGCTTCAGGAGAAACCATTCCTCAGCTACTCAAAGAATGAGGAATGTTTCCTTGACTCACCCTTCTTGGAGGCCTTGCGTATTTTGCCTCATTCAAGAGTAGAAGCTTTTCCTTCTACTGTACTTCATATGACACAGGTCTTAAAGAACTCTTTCCTCCTCCCCATGGGGAACAGAATAAAGAGATTATCTTCATACTTCTTACCCTTACTTGTGATGTTATGAGCATGTGTTTTAGGTTACATTTGTCTAGATGTTAATCCTAGAAGAGATTTGAGGATAGTTTAGTTGGGAAGTGATTTCCGGGACACCTAGTGGGGAGTTGGGAGGTTACAAAGGAAAGCAGATATTGTTAAATAAGTGACCACTGCACATAAAGTATGGGTCACATAAAAAATTCTGGAAGCCTATATGGAATATATCTTTACAGTGTCCCACACCTGGGTCAAGAGAGCTGTGATCTCTATAGACCAGATCCCACTAGTCATGGGTTAAGACAACAGAGTAGTGGCTAGGGATAAAAAAGTAGATCTTAAGATGCTCAAGGGATCAGGCTGGAACTCAAGATGGTTATCCTGAAAGCTGACAAGCTCTAGACCAGGCACTAAACACAAGGTAATAATCTTAGTTCACTTCTTTCAACTTTTATTTTAATCGAGACAATACTATCCTCCTAAGAGCTACCTTCAAAAGACTATCAGAGTCCATTCTAAGCTTGGACTCAAGTCCTTCTTGTACTTCTCACACGGGTTTTATCTTGGTCAAATTTGACTCTATTTATTTTAATATTAGTTCCAAACTCTTTGTCTCATGGTAGCAAACTTGGTTTAGTTTGCTTTTACTCTAACAGCCGTCTAACTCATCATCTACCTTACATTTTAAAATTCATTTTACTAATATAACCTCTGAGTTTGTCCCCCATACCACGGAAACCTTAAGCTCATCTATTTGCAAACCACTCGTGTCTTTCTTGCTTCATCTAATAGACAAATATGATCATGATGATACTGCAAACATGAAGAATTATCCCAGTAATGGCAGGCATAAAATTGAAAGGGATTATGTACTCTTAGGCAAAAGTTTTAATACACTGACTTCAGGAGAGTCAGACTGCTTGACAACAGACAAAACAAAAAACATACAAACAAAAAACATTGTATTGGGTTTGTGGGAGGTTCTAGGTTTTGTTAGTCATAGAAAATGAAGACCCAATCGTTTTTGGAAGGTTTTTCTGATAATTTAAGGGGAACTTCTCAAGTGAGAGATATAAATAAAGGGCCATCTTGTCTCTGAAGACATCCTGGCATTATTTTGTACCTTGTGCTGTTTTCCCTTATGGTAAGGCCGTACGGAGCAGGCATGATCCAATGCTATTATAGGAAAGAGAGAGATTTAGTAAGTAAAATCTTTTATGGATGAAAGTCAGGGAAACCCATATGACCTTTTGTATTCCTGAGTGTCCCTATCACAATTTTTACTGCTTTAATGTCCAGCCTTACTTACCTGTCTTCTGTAACACCTTACAAAGCTTAGACTCAATCTTAGCTTCCCTGGCAGGGACTATGCGTTCTTCCTGTCCACTGCTTACCAAGCCCCAGGCTCACTGTGTCTGATCACTACTCATCTTCTTTATCCTCTATGATTGGCAGCTATCTTTTGATCAACAAGCATGCTCACAGAACCATACCTTGGTTCTTGGCAAACTTTCTGCCTTTAAGATGCTCTCAAGCTCATTATTGCTCACTGCCAAGCAGGTACACACTGCTCTCCATACTACAAATAAATTACATATTTCTGTTTCCTGATCATCTCAGGCTTTTTTGGAAGGTTCCTGCATATTTCTGGACAGCAAATTATCTTCATGAATGAAATTGAGTTTGTTAAGTAATGCACAATGCTGCGTTCATCTTTGCATTTCAAACACCTAGCACTGTGATTAGTAAATAATGTTCTTTTGGGACCACATTTAAAGAAAAATGAATAATGAAATTATTTTTATATAATATTTTCTCTCTTTCCACTAATCTTCTTAGCATTGAGTTTCTTGATCTGTTTCTGATGTCTGATATGCACTTAAATATTTTATAGGAAAGTAAATAAAATTAGAAATATGAACTTTTTATTTGTTACAATGATGAACGAGTACGAAGATCTCTCTTCAGAGGCAACTACATGTCATCAATATAATATAAATGTGAAATGTCTGCTAGCTTTCATCTTGATGAGTAATATTTTCAACAGCCATTTTCTTAAGTAATTTTTTAAAATGTGTACTTCATTTATGTGTTGGGAAAATACACCATTCCTTGGATTAGCATAAATCAAGTTGCAACAAACTGCTATCTGAACCTACACCATGCTGCTTTGTATGTGCATTAAGTAGTAAATCAATTTCATTGGAAGGCTTGAGTTTCCTCATTCCACTGAGAATGCATTCACTCTTCCCAGAGATGCAATAATCCTTTTATATCTCTGGAGTTGCTTCAATAAATTTTTCCTATTTACAAATTGTCACACCACTAGATAATCCAAAACAAAAACTAAAAGTATTTAGACATGTGCAAAAGCCACATCTCTGTGGTATTACAGAAATTCTGAAGCTTTGAGTGAAACTCAGTTAGCCCTGTCACACACCTTTGGCTCACTCATGACAAGTGTGTCAGCATCCGTTAGCTAGCATCCTACAGTCTGATAGGCTCCTGGAGAGGTTTTAGAATAAAAGGTAATACAAAAAGTCTAGCAAGATACTTTACAAAAGAATATGATTCTTCATTGGACAGATAAAAGTCACTGCTTGCCACAAACATCACCTGTATGTGCATCTACTAAATTATCAATCCTCTAGAGTGTTTCCATTTTATAGAAAATTTATCAGCAGTCTACAGAAAGCAAGACTAGTCCAGCCTCACATTTTAATCTGTTGGCATCCAGGTCTGGTGAAGTGTAGCTTTAAGTCCATTGCAAGAAGAGCATTATGGTGTGTTTTTAAAACATTTTCAGGAAGGAGAAAGTACATTTAGGGTATGAAAAGGTTTTTCCTTGAGCAGTGTGAATACCCAAGGGAAGCTCTCTTTTTTAAACTGAAACAGTTTACCCAATCCCTTTTGACATGATTATTTAATATTTTACAGAAAGTGCACACACATACGATCTGTACACATAGAACAGCCCATGATCTCTAATCTGCGTTCAAACACAAAGTAAGTTAACTCATGTTTTAGTTCACAGTTTTAAAAGTAGCTCTCAGTGTTGCATGCTGCATCTGAACCAACTGTGGATTGAATGGTCCTTTGAAAGCACTTCCATAAATATTTCTGGGAAGGAATAATCCCATTACATTTACTAATGGTATCTTAATAACAAAGCAAACAAATAGTTCAGACATCACATCAGGGCACACGGGAACAGTAAGGGGCAGTCTGGTGAGCGTACCTCATTACCAAGAATCGCATCACTGATTGTCTCCAAGGGAGACATATTTCTTGACAACCTGTCACCAGGAGACATGTGAACGTTCAGTGAACAAAGAATAACAGTAACATTATGTATTTTAAAAAATTGAATCTCCCAGCCTCTGAAAAAAATGGGGATGTCTTCTTACGGCAAATAAAATAGTGAAAAAATAATTAAGAGTGGAATACAGTGGAAACAAAACAAAACAAAAAATTACTGTGTCTGACTAAAACTGTTATTTTTTATAGAAAATGTGGAAGTCAATTTAAAAAAAAACACTGTAAATTTATTTTTGATGAGTAAGTGGATGTTGTTTGTACTATCCTGTTAATTTCATCTATTAGCTATTTGTTTCTGCAAAATTATACTAAAATTTGTGTTTTCTATTAATTACTATTTTTGTTTGTTGAAATGAGAGAAAATGAAAATATCTCCTAGATGATGGTAATTTGAATTATACGTTCACATAAATGGTTAACAATGGTGATCCTGCAGTCCTACACTTACAAATCTCTCTCATTACTCCCAGATAACAGATTTTTATGACCAGGCATCTCATGCTATGGAATTCCCAGAAAAAGGTGATCACAGCCCCACATCCCACTGCCAGCAACCTTGAGCTTTTCATCTCTCCATCATCATCTGCCAGCGAGAATACCACTCAGAACTCTTTTATCTGTCTAGCTAGGATGCAAAGGCTTCTGCTTGGCAGCATGAAATAAAATTTTGTTATAGAAACCAAATATGTGCTTTAACCATCAAGGAAACAGTCAACCGTGGGTGACGGATAACACGTGCGAGTCATAGTTTGCTCAGTTCTCAGCTCTGCTTCCTGCCTGTGAAGTTTCTGATAGATGTCGTCTTCTAGAAAAACACAGTGCAAGTTGAAGAGGTTCCTTGTTCTGAGATTTACACTGGGAAAGCGTGACTATACTAACTTCACTGCTTGCTGAGAGAACAAAAAAAGGTATGCTTAAAAAGTTGGCCATAGAATGATTGAGAAAGTTTTTGTTTTAAATAAAAGTATTATCATTTTACAATAGAAATTGAAGCATTAAAAAAAAGCTCTATAATTTTTCCAGTTGCCTTGCTCAGTGGGACTTGGAAATGATGATTCTCAATCTATCCTACCTCTTCCAGAGACTAACGAAATAGCTCAGCTCTTGATCTAGTTATGGAGTTAGTAGTATCCCCTTGCTTTTTATGCCTTCTTCCTTCCCCTCTCCCTACCTGTTTTCTTCCTTTCTTCATTTTTTTTGTCTTTTTATGCTTTTTTAGAAGAAAAAAATTTCAGTATAAACTGATCAGCGTTTAGCTTTACATGACAATCTCCTGACTCTTGCCCAAATGCAGAGATCACAGTTGCGAGACTTATTTTAGCACACCTTGTTGTTTATGTTCTCAACCTGTGCAAATATATGAGACCTATTAGAGAGTCTTAGAGTGCAAAACCACCCGAACTGTAAAAGTATCATTTTGAGAATGTCCTGTGGTATAAATTAAAGTTATATAGAATTTTCATAGAAATTGCTAGTACGTGAGAGAATTACTACCAGGATCGCCCATTCGGCTTAACAGAGGACAATAATGAAATATTTTTCAAGTCTCAAACCACATAATAGCAACAAGAGGAACAGAACAGCGATGAAGTGCCACCTCCTCAAGACTCTAATGGCCAAGACTCCTACCAACAACTGCAGATTGTCTTGATTGTTGAACTTCCATTCAACCTTGACTAGGTGGCAACATTAATGAACGGTGTTTGGGGAGAAAAGAAAAGAGAAAAAACCCAAAAAACACCCCCTCCCCCCAAGAGGCCCAAATGGCATAGCTCTAGTTACTGTTCTGCAATGCTAACACAGTTATCTTTGTAAGTACAGTGAATAGGTCTTTACTGTATGGACAATGTCCTAGGAGATAAGGAATAATAAGATTCCAGGCAGACATATTTCCCTTTCTTCCCCTAAGGAACATTCAGACTACCTAATCAGGAGCTTGTGCCTCACAGCCAGCGTGAGGTTTGTGTAGCAGAACTGACTCCGGCCAACAGTGATTTAGAGCACTCCTGTGACCAATTTATATTCTCACTCAGTTCAGAGAAAACCCACCCCGAGGACTTTAAATGACCCCACTGGAAAATCATTTTCTCTGCCGTCTATTTCTCTCCCTTAAAGTTAGTGAGAAACAAGCTGCTGAAATCTGTTATAATTCCATCTGCATGCACCCTCCACAGATCAGGTGTGTGGACTCGTTCCTACTGCTGCCCAGGGACCCGGGGAGACCATTAGCGGCTTATTGTTGGGCAGTAATACTGTAACAAGGAATACTTTCCTTGCTTATTAGTTCTAGATTTGAAATATCAAGTAAGATACTTATGGACATTGTGTCTAATGATTAGAAACACAGAAGCATTAATCCTTTTCATAACACATACACATACAACACACACACTCACACACACACACACACACACACACACACACACACACACAGGTGAACAATGAAAAGGGAGATTATCTTTTGCATATCAACACCATATGCTGTGTCATTTCCCAAGGACTAATGACTACTGCCGAATATGTGTATACTCTGTGATACCTGTAAATGGTCAATGATTTAGGAGCAATGTGTTTTTAAGAATGATGGCCACAGTGACCTTCTAGATATACATAAGAAAAGGGAGAGAGAGATGCATGGGTGAAAAACAGAAAGGAGGAAAATTTCATAGACCCCACGATTACTATCTGGACATTTCTCAGAGCAGAAATATTCAATCATTACAAGAGAACCAACACTTTTCCTAATAGCCTCTCCCCTGGTAATATAAAGTTTGTAATTAGGATGTAATTATTATTTAACTTTTTTCCTTTAAAGGGATTTAAGATGATAAGTTTGAGCAGACGTAAGATACAGCTGGATTCTATAGAGAGAATCGGTACCATCTGATGCTTAGTGATGAAGGCTGCATAGGATGGTTTGGTCATTTAATTCTTCTATAGTCATGCAGGAGACACAGTTTGCATGTGTGAATACAACTTAGTAATGACATACAAGTAAATAAGAGGCAATCACCACTCTGCCAACCTGCAGTAATACATTAATCCTGCTGACAACCTTGAGATCTTCGGCACCACCCACACATGGACACTGCTGGGAAGTGGAAGTTTCATAATGCTTTGCTAACAGTCTTTCGACTTACCTCTACAAAGTCACCATTCTGCTTTGCAAATAATTCTAGAACTTTCTCTTAATGATATGTAATACAATGCAGTATGACCAGTGACTACAGACAGAGAAAATGGCATTGTGAGACAAAATACATTTAACAATGGCTTTTCAAAATGTGGTAAATTATAGAAAAATAGCTTTAACAACAACAAAATTCATAAAACAGGTATCAATGAAGGATTTGTGAAAAAAAAACATAAAACATTGCTGTAGATTCAAACTTTTATTATCAAATAAAAGATTACAACAAACAAATCAAGATTACACAACATCTATTTAGTTTAATAGTTTTAGTTCTAATCGTTTTGGTCCAAAGTGGTATTGGCTCACAAAAAGCAAGCAAACAAACAAAAATACTGTGTAAATGTTAACTTCATTACTACTAGGAGGCACAAACTTTAATGTTACAGGAGTGTGTGTGTGTGTGTGTGTGTGTGTGTGTGTGTGTGTGTGTGTGTGTGTGTTTTCAGTGTGGCTTTTGTTTTTCTTGTAAGCTACCACTACTTATTTTGGATGAATTTTAGTTCTAGGTTATCCAGGTTACCATCCTGCTACAGAAACAGCTTACAAAAGAAATTAAAATTATGACTGTGAACAAAACCGAGAAAACAGATAGAAACAGGCTGATACAAGGCATTGGTCCCATGAGGACGCTGCTGCCTTTTAGCACCTCTTGCTTCAGTCATCTTGGTGGTCTCAGCACCTTAACCCTGGTCCTTCGCCATAACATGATTCCCTAGTCATGTTATCTGATCATGAATGGAAATGTGAGAGCCCAAAGGATTGAGAATAGGAACATTTTCTGATGGGTCAGGGCAGAGCAAGACTGACCTAGTGATTCAACCTGTTGGGGAACTTTTCCTTTAAGTGAAGGCTATACTGCAAGGGCAGTATGGGGCATGGCTTTGATGGGTAAATATAACGGTAATGTGAAAGATGGACTCCATTCTAGGATGGAAGAGAAATCCCCTACAGAAACAGATACAGAATCAGAGGACTCAGAGAGGCAGAAGCATCTCCAAAGAAGCACAGAGTCAGTAGGCAGGACATAGTGAATATTTAGAGCGGAATTTTAAGGGTGATCCTACATTAGCATCAGAGCTGGATAATTCAATCTTGGAAAAATAAAAAAGAACCATTTCTTCCCGTGAGGCTATTAAATGTGTTTCTAAGCATTGATCTTGAGGTAAAAAAAATGAGCATCCACATTAAAAAAAATGCTTGCATTAGCATAAATGTTTATATTTTCAAGGTGATTTCTCATGTTGTTTTGTTAGAGTCTCACAACTATTGGCACTATTATGTGTGTTTTACAAATAAGAGATTGAAGGTCAAATACATTGAATGAATTACTTAAGGACACACAGTTCTTATGTGTTGCAGAGCTAGGATTCCAACATAAATGTGCTGACTCCTAAGTCAAGAATAAATGTGCCAATGCTTGTCTTTCTAAGAAAGAGGATTAGAGTTTGTGCACAAGATTTTGAAACTTACCAGGTGATAGAACCTAATGAAAGCCCATGTTCAGCTGCTCAGGAGATGCCCCTCAACTCATCTTTGTGGGCTTACTGGGTGAACAGTAATGCACTTTGAGTCCTCCCCCATCCAGCAAAATGACTTTTAAAATGACATGAAAGTTACCCATTTCCCTGTTTCCCACACCATCTCTTCTTTTCTGTCTGCCCTTTCCCAGAGTGATTTTCTCATCTGTTCCTTCTTCATAAAAACCAGTATATCCCTGGAGTTTTAGAGGCTATATTTAGTCACTAAAAGGAGAATAAAAGATTTAACAATGAAGATCAGGAGGGGTTAAAAAAGAACCACCCCTTCTAAGTGAAGGTGTAGACATAACCTGGAACATCCACTAGCATGCAAAGGTTAGTGACTGTGCTGCTCTACGAGAGAGGATGGAAAGGATCAAATATGAATGTGCTCTCACAGGTCCCACTGAAGATCTGACAAGTTGATATAACAATTTTTTTGGTTCATTCCATTCATCTCTCTCTCTCTCTTTTTTTTTTTAAAAGGCTACATTTTCTTTACGATATTCTTCACAGATGAAAATTAGCCAGTTAATATATGCCTTCCTCAGGATGGTATTTAATAAAACATTTGAAGCAATTTATAGATTTTTCTCCCTCTTTGGAAGATGCATGGTCTTAGTCTCTTTCCTATTATTATGACAGAATGCCTGGCACTGGATAGTTTATGAAACAGTTCCTGTTGCTTCTAGAGGTGAAAAGGTCATTGCTTACAGCTAAAAGTTTGTGTTACTCCATAAGAGAAGAGAGGAAGAAAGAGACCAAATAAGAGATTGTCCTGATTTTCAAACCATCTATTCTCATAGTAACTGGGTAACTCCCTCAGGAACTTAGTCATTTCTGAATTCCTCTGTAATACTCAATCATCTCCCTTAATAGTAAAGGTTCAATGTAAATTTCGGAGGGGCCAAGCAATTTTTAACTATGGTGGTCCCAAAAATAATTATTTAAAGAAACACAGTGTTGAAAAAGAAGATATGAAGTTTAGAAAAAATGTGTAGTTTTCTGGGCCTGTATGAATGTATTTAGTGAATGAGAGCATTATATGGCCATACCAGTTAGTTAAAAAAGCCAAAAAGGCATTTGTCTTACAGAACTTAGTATATCCTGTACCAGTTTCCATACAAAATACCAAAAGGACAGAGATAAGCATGTCGTCAAAATGAGAGCAGAAATCAATCTAACAGAACTCAATAAAATCAGTGCTGTCTTCTAAGTTTGTAAGACAGCTGTATTTGCAACCCAAGAAACACATTGCTCACATTGGTTCTTGAGAAGGAAGGAGAGTCCTTTGAGTCCCATGTTGCCTGGAGCTACTCACCACAGTTCAATTCCAGACCAAACACAGGGCAGTTTCCCATCTGTTCCATGATTTCCTGGAGTGAGTTAGACCTTATGCAATTTCTTCCCTTATAAATCTCGAGTTTGCCACTCTAAGCATCACATGCACAGAGTAGCATAGGGCAGTGGAAGGGTATTGTGTTATAAGCTTCAGCTGAGTGTTTAAAAAAACGATCAAGGCAAGTTTCTTCTCAATGTTGGCCTGGGCATTTTGGATTTCCTCTGGAGAACAGGCCAGGAAGACTATCTGTGGACAATCCAGGCCCGTGTTCTGCTCTTCAGTAAGTCTAAGTTCAAGGAACTGGGGCTTCACACATGGTTCCATCTTATGTAGTCGTTTCTTTAAAATTGCGCCATCTCCTCCTGGAGGAAGAAAATTTCTAAGACCCAGGAAGCTCCCTACTTACAGGATTCACAAAGTCCCTTCCAGAGGTCAAATGCCTGGTAATCTCTCTGAAAAGGAGAATTTTCAGCCTGTCTACTAGTCACTGGCCCAGCTGCAAGGAAGTCATTTTCTTGTATCACACCTATGTTGGGATGAGATTTTGGTGATTCAGTGTCCTTGAATTATGGACGCCTTCTGTAAAGAAATACTCACCTACGCTCTTGTGAGTAACTGATTCACCAAGTTATAATGAGGAGAAATGTTCTGCCGTTGGTGTCTGGGATGAACAAATATTTGTTCATGGCTCCCTAGGAACCATGGGGAGTTCAATTTGTTCAAGATTCACACAATTCTTGCATTCATTAAAACTCTAGATCAGCTAAGGCATAATTAAAAATGACTCTCAAACTCCAGCTAAGTCCATTCAAATTTTCTTTAGTCTGATCTAAGGATAGACAGATGAAATGGTAAGACACGGGCTTGCAAAAATGCCTGATGTTATGTTTTGGATTTTATTTTTCTTATATAAACATCTTTTTTGGTACTCTTGGTACTCAATATTGACAAGACTCCAAGGAATTTCTAGTAGTTTCTTCTTAACCACCCTCAGTGGATATCTGAAATCAAACTATAGAGCTGAACCCCATATACGTTATGTTTATCTATAAATTTATACTGATTATGCAGGTGAATCTATAAATTAGGCAGAGAACAATAGCAAATAGTATTTATAATTATAATATAAATATAATAAAATTAAAATATAATTTATTTTATATATAAATATGTTATGTATATGTAAATACATTTTATATTTATTTGTATATCATCTATATTTATAATATATTATAAATATTTTATATATAAATCATGTATAAAATATTATTTTATTATATATTACTTATAATATATAAATATTATAATGTGATTTGTTACACGGTAATAATAAAAATTATAACAACATACTACAACAAAAACTGTATGAAGGCAGCCTCTGTTTCTTCTGTGAAAGACTGCTTAAAGACAAGAAGAGTAGTGATATTCCACTCTCTGACAGTCAAGAAAGTTCAAATGTGACTAGTAGGGAAAAGAGTCCACAGTGTGGATGCTGGGCAAAGGGGCAGCTCACATTCCAGACTGGCACGAAGCAAGACCTTCTTAGATTCCATTGCCTTACTCAGAACAGTGTATAATTCTAAAGTCATAAATTATTTCTGGAATTTTCCACTTAATATTTGTGGCAATTGACTGAAATGCTGATAATGATACCATGAAAAATGAAGTCATCTAGTGTTAGAGAGAGAGAGACAGAGAGAGACAGAGAGAGAGAAAGAGACAGAGGCACAGAGAGACAGAGACACAGAGAGACAGACAGATAAACAATGACAGACAGAAACTAAATGATTCACTGTATAGCAGCCACCTTTAGTATCTTCAGTATTATTTTTCTGTATTTCTGATAGAATTTCTTATAGCTTTCTTCCTTTGCCAAGAAAAGGAGGAGGAAGTGCAGAAAAGAAAACAATCTGAAAAGCATTCTGAGTTTAGTTGAGTCACCCTCCCACGGAGCTTAGTACAGTATCTAATCATAAGTAGTTATTACAGAACAGTTCATGATAGGCATTGCGGATAGGCATGGTGTGAAAAGATGAACATCCTGTAGGTAAAAAGGGGATAATGGCATGTGCTACTCTTTTTTTTTTCTAAGTTTTTTATTTACATTCCAAATGATTTCCCCTTTCCCATTTCCTCCCTCCCTGAAAGTCCCATAAGCCCCCTTCCCTCCCTCTGTTCCCCATTCAACCCCCTCTCGCTTCTCCGTTCTGGCATTCCCCTACATCCAGTCTTTCCAGGACCAGGGGTCTCTCCTTCCACCTTCTTGGAAATCTATTGATATGCAAATTGTGTCTAGGGTATTCCGAGATTCTGGGTTAATATCCCCTTATCAGTGACTGCATACCATGTGTGTCCTTTTGTGATTGGGTCTTTATCGGTGATTATACAAGGCTATGTCTACCATGTTGTGTGGGAAACTATGGCACAGTTCTCAGAGACTAGTGACATTAGATGATATTTTTAAAAGTTTTTTTTTAAGTGTTATGTGAAATAAAGGTAAAACCTTTAATTTCTAACTTTTTATTATTATTATTTTTATTAGATATATTCTATATTTACATTTCAAATGATTTCCCCTTTCCTGGTCCCCCTCCCCCAAAAATTCCATAAGCTATCTCCCCTCCCCCTGTTCCCCTATTAACCTATTAACCCTCTCCTGCTTCCCCTACACTGCGGCATCGAGCAGGTTGATGTGACAGAGCCGGAGAGATGGCTCAGTGGTTAGGAACACCTACTACTCTTAGAAAAGAGGAGAGTTCCCAGTACCCACATCGGATGGCTCACAACTGCCTATAATTCCAGCTACAAAAGATCCAGTGTCCTTTTCTGATCTCTGTGAGCATCCGTACTTCCATGTATATACACACACAGACAAAGACGCAAAATATACATAATAAAATAAAAATTTGACATCACTACTAGGAATGAAACCATGTCAGTCCCACTGTCAAGCGGTTTGGGGTAAGGTGGTTGTGCTGTTCATCCATGGATTATAAAGACACCTGGGTGAGGCTTTAACCTTGCTACTTATTGTTATTTAAGAACTCAAACTTGGTTATTTTATTGTTACTTTATAGACTTTTTAGTAAGATTAAAATGAAGTGTTTGGTAGAGGGAGTATGCAGCCCACAGACTCAGCTAAATAGGGCTCTCATATGGGTTCACAGAGACTGAACTGGCCACCAAGGAGTCCTCATGGGCCTGGGCTAGGTCCTATGCATCTATGTTATGGTTGTGAAATTTGGTGTTCTTGAGGGACTCCTAACAGTGGGTGATGGGGTGTCTCTGACTCTTTTACCTGTGCTTAGGACCCTTTTCCTACAACTGGGTTGCCCAGTCTAGCCTTGATAAGAGGGTTCGTGGCTAGTCTTATTGTATTGTGTTATGCCATGTTTGGTTGAAATCACTGGGAGGCCTGCTCTTTTCTGAAGGGAAACAGGGGAGTGGATCTGGGTGTAGAAGGGAGGTGGTGGTGGTAGTGAGATGGACTGGAAGGAGTTGGAGGATGCAGCTGGGACATATTATATGGGAGAAGAATAAATAAGAAGAAAGGAAAAGTCTGCTAGAAAGAAAATCACCTCAAAAGTTAATGTCTTTAGGACCTTTATCTAGTTTTATATCTACCTAGAGCCTTGCTTTGGTGCTGCTCTTAAAAATGCTTATAAATAGCTGTCTTTTCAAAATGCTTTACAACTGCATTGACTCTGTCATTCAAAATTTAATAAATCCCTGATATAAGTTCATTCCATTCTTGTGAAATTGCCATATTTTAATTTCAAAATACATTAATTGGCATCACTAGAAAATGGATCATCATGATTTCAATGAAATTCTTTTGGATAATCACATTTTAGCTAAAATATCCATGCATTTTTCTAAGCTTTGGCTTAAAGTGCAAGGGTAACATGGGGTTTCTGAGATAATTAAGTGCGATAAAAATAGCAATTCTGAACCAAATGCCAATGTATTTTGTTATACTCTATGTATGCATTACAGTAATGGACACACCAACTCACATTTTCTTCCCTGTGGAATATTTAAGACCTGAGAGTAAAGAAATACTTATGCCAACGGTTATCAACTATGTTTTCCCACACAATTAAATTCAATACTTAACATTTCAATAAAGAGTTTAGTGTTCATTTTTGTTCCTTTCTCCACAACACCATGTGGAATGCACCTCATTTTGCATTTGTGTGTGTGTGTGGGGGATTAATTAGCTTTAAGTTCACTACCTTGTATTTATCTTGGTGAATTTCATCAAATTTTATTATAATCTGTTTTTCAAGCTTTTACAATCAGTCTGAATTTTTGATCTCACATACCTTGGTCTGAGCATTTTGTGATCTTTTGTGAAGGCATTATTTATAAAATAAGGCATAACTGCAGCATGAGATCATCAGCTTTCCATATTTAAAACATCTGAGAAAAATGATTTAATAAGAGATATTTTAATCTTACAATGATGTGTTTCCATATTATATTCATTGAACATTTCCTGAATTTAAAAATATAATTAATCAAATTAATCTCCTGTGATTTCTGGTATTGTGTCTGAAAGAAGGTTTATGTCAGAGATAGAAAATGAAATACCAAACAGTGTAACTAACACACAGTTAGCATTAATTCCTTTTAAATGTTGCACAGCAGTTCTCAACCTTCCTAATGCTGGGACCTTTTAATACAGATTCTTTTGTTGTAGTGACCCTAAAAATAGAATTATTTTGTTGCTACTTCATAATTGGAATTTTGCTACTATTATGAATCATAATATAAATATCTGCTATGCAGGATATCTGAGGTCACAACCCACAGGTTGAGAATCATTGATATCATCATTATGGGCTGAATTGCCAACCCAAACAATGGCTATACAACAACAAACATGCATTTGACAATCTTAAGGATGGCAAGGTAATTGATAAAATAGGAGAGTTAAGTTTCTTTTCATTTTTGTTTCTTTAATTATTGTATAACTGAGTTTTAATCCACAAACAGTGCTTTGTTGGTAGCATAAACAATCCCAGCTGATCCAGCAGAGATTAAAAGATGACACTGGTGCCCTGAGCAGACCTTGGGCCAAACTCTGCAGCCAGACCCACAGCACTCAGAGGAAGTTCCACTCCCAGGGACTTTTACAAGCCCAGGATCCCAGGATCCCAGGATCATAGGATCCCAGGATTCCAGGAGCTTGGTCACAACAGGATCTCAAGGTCCCAGAGGCAGCTTGACTCCCAGGAGCTCGGACACACCCAGGATCTCAGGAACACAGGGTCCTAGAATCACAGGATCACAGAGACAGCTTGACTCTGAGGAGTTCTGACACAACCAGGATCACAGGAAGGACAGGTTCCAGTCAGATATAGTGAAGGCAGGTAGCACTAGAGATAACCAGATGGCAGGAGGCAAGTGTAAGAACATAAACAACAGAAACCAAGGTTACTTAACATCATCAGAACCAAATTTTTCTACCATAACAGGTCCTGGATACATCATCACATTGGAAAAGCAACATTTAGATCTAAAATCACTTCTTATGATGATGATAGAGGACTTTAAGAAAGACATAAATAACTCCCTTAAAGAAAGACAGGAGACCACAGGTAAACAGCTAGAAGCCCTTAAAGTGGAAACACAAAAATCCCTTAAAGAATTATAGGAAAACACAATCGAACAGGTGAAGGAAATGAACAAAACTATCCAGGATCTAAAAGTGGAACTAGAAACAATAAGAAAATCACAAAGTGAGACAACCTTGAAGCTAGAAAACCTAGGAAAGAGATAAGGAGTCATAGATGCAAGCATCACCAACAGAATATAAGAGATAGAAGAGAGAATCTCAGGTGCAGAAGAGACCATAGAAAACATTGACACAACAGTCAAAGAAAACACAAAAAGCAAACTGCTCCTAAGTCAAAACATCCAAGAAATCCAGGACTCAATGAGAAGACCAAACCTAAGGATAATAGGTATAGAAGAGAGTGAAGATTCCCAGTATATATCTTCAACAAAATTACAGAAGAAAACTTTTCTAACATAAAGAAAGAGATGCCTATGAACATACAAGAAACCTACAGAACTCCAAATACATTGGACCAGAAAAGAAGTTCTTCCTGTCACATAATAATCAAAACACCAAATGCACTAAACAAAGAATATTAAAAGCAGTAAGGGAAAAGGTCAAGTAACATATAAAGGCAGGCCTATAAGAATTGCACAAGGCTTCTCACCAGAGACTATGAAAGCTAGAAGATCCTGGGAAGATGTCATACAGACCCTAAGAGTACACAAATGCTCGCCCAAGCTACTATACCCAGCAAAACTCTCAATCATCATACACAGAGAAAACAAGATATTCCATGACAAAACCAAATTACACAATATCTTTCCATGAATCCACCCCTACAAAGAATAATAGATGGAAAACACCAACCCAAGGAAGGAAGCTATACCCTAGAAAAAGCAAGAAAGTAATCTTTCTACAAACCTACACAAACATAATTCCACCTCTAATAACAAAAATAACTGGGAGTAACAATCACTTTTCTTTAATATTTCTTAATATGAAAATTAATATTTCCAACATTTCCTAATTGATTGAAATTCAAAAATATGAAAAATTAGAAATTTGTAGGCTCTCACCCAATGGTCTCTCCAATTTGTTAATTGGAGAAATATGTCCATATTATACAATCCATACATACTTTCTGCTTGTTTGTATGTGACAGTGTCTTGCTGTGTACCACATAATGGTCTTGAAATCATGCTTATCCTATCTCAGACTCTCTATCAGTAGGATTGTTTATTTGATATTTTTTTTTTAATTTAATTTAATTTTATTTTTTTAATTTACATTCCAAATCACTTCCCCTTTCCCGTTTCCTCCCTCCCCGAAAGTCCCATAAGCCCCCTTCCCTCCCTCTTTTCTCCGTTCAACCCCCTCTCATTACTCTGTCCTGGCATTCCCCTACATCCAGTCTTTCCAGGACCAGGGGTCTCTCCTTCCATCTTTTTAGAAATCTATTGATATGCTGATTGTGTCTAGGGTATTCTGAGATTCTGGGTCAATATCCCCTTATCAGTGACTTCATACCATGTGTGATCTTTTGTGATTGGGTTACCTCACTAAGGATGATATTTTCAAGTTCTGACCATTTGCCTAGGAATTTCGTGAATTCATTGTTTTTAATTGCAGAGTAGTATTCCATTGTGTAAATATACCACATCTTCTGAATCCATTCCTCCGTTGAGGGACATCTGGGTTCTTTCCAGCTTCTGGCTATTATAAATAAGGCTGCTATGAATATAGTGGAGCATGTGTCCTTATTGCATGCAGGTAAAGTCTCTGGGTATATGCCCAGGAGTGGTATAGCCGGATCCTCCGGAAGTGTCATGCCCAGTTTTCTGAGGAGCCGCCAGACTGCTTTCCAGAGTGGTTGTACCAGCCTGCAATTCCACCAGCAGTGGAGGAGTGTTCCTCTTTCTCCACATCCTCGCCAACAACTGCTGTCTCCTGTGTTTTTGATCTTACACTATACTATGGTTTTCAGAACAGCTTACATATTTTGAAATATTTATACAGTCAAAAGAAACATAGACAATTAATTTGTGAGGTGGCTTGTAAGAGAACAACAAATAGTGAGACTGAATGTTTTGGTTGATATTTACAATTATTGTATCGATTTTGAATAAAGTGACCTTATAAGTTACTCTTTTTCTGCAATGAATGCTTTACAAAATTATCAAAACCAATGAACCAGAATCTTACTGTCATCTAATGTCTGTGCCACCCTCCCGGCCGAATCATTGTTCATGGAAACAGTTGATGAATGACTTCATGGGTAGACCATCTTAATACATATACCTTTTTTTTCTATATTTTTTATATTTACATTCCAAATGATTTCCCCTTTCCGGTTTCCTCCCTCCCTGTAAGTCCCATAAGCCCTCTTCCCTCCCACTGTTCCCCATTCAACCCCCTCTCGCTTCTCTGTCCTGGTATTCCCCTACATCCAGTCTTTCCAGGACCAGGGGTCTCTCCTTCCATCTTCTTGGAAATCTATTGATATGTGAATTGTGTCTTGGGTATTCAGAGATTCTGGGTTAATATCCCCTTATCAGTGACTGCATGCCATGTGTGTTCTTTTGTGATTGGGTTACCTCACTAAGGATGATATTTTCCAGTTCTGAAATTTGCCTAGGAATTTCCTGAATTCATTGTTTTTAATTGCAGAGTAGTACTCCATTGTGTAAATATACCACATCTTCCGAATCCATTTCTCCATTGAGGGACATCTGGGTTCTTTCCAGCTTCTGGCTATTATGAATAAGGCTGCTATGAACATAGTGGAGCATGTGTCTTTATTGCATGCAGGGGAAGCCTCTGGGTATATGCCCAGGAGTGGTATAAAAGGATCCTCCGGGAGTGTCATGCCCAGTTTTCTGAGGAACCGCCAGACTGCTTTCCAGAGTAGTTATACCAGCTTGCAGTCTCACCAGCAGTGGAGGAGTGTTCCTCTTTCTCCAAATCCTCGCCAACAACTGCTGTCTCCTGTGTTTTTGATCTTAGCCATTCTGACTGGTGTGAGGTGGAATCTCAGGGTTGTTTTGATTTGCATTTCCCTAATGACTAAGGATGATGAACATTTCTTTAGGTGCTTCTCAGCCATTAGATATTCTTCAGGTGAGAACTCTTTGTTTAGCTCTGTACCCCATTTTTTTTTGTTATTATTTATTTTATTTTATTTTTTAATTTACATTCCAAATCACTTCCCCTTTCCCGTTTCCTCCCTCCCCGAAAGTCCCATAAGCCCCCTTCCCTCCCTCTTTTCTCCATTCAACCCCCTCTCGTTACTCTGTCCTGGTGTTCCCCTACATCCAGTCTTTCCAGGACCAGGGGTCTCTCCTACCATCTTTTTAGAAATCTATTGATATGCGGATTGTGTCTAGGGTATTCCGAGATTCTGGGTCAATATCCCCTTATCAGTGACTGCATACCATGTGTGTTCTTTTGTGATTGGGTTACCTCACTAAGGATGATATTTTCAAGATCTGACCATTTGCCTAGGAATTTCATGAATTCATTGTTTTTAATTGCAGAGTAGTATTCCATTGTGTAGATATACCACATCTTCTGAATCCATTCCTCCGTTGAGGGACATCTGGGTTCTTTCCAGCTTCTGGCTATTATAAATAAGGCTGCTATGAACATAGTGGAGCATGTGTCCTTATTGCATGCAGGTAAAGTCTCTGGGTATATGCCCAGGAGTGGTATAGCCGGATCCTCCGGGAGTGTCATGCCCAGTTTTCTGAAGAACCACCAGACTGCTTTCCAGAGTTGTTGTACCAGCTTGCAATTCCACCAGCAGTGGAGGAGTGTTCCTCTTTCTCCACATCCTCGCCAACAACTGCTGTCTCCTGTGTTTTTGATCTTAGCCATCCTGACTGGTGTGAGATGGAATCTCAGGGTTGTTTTGATTTGCATTTCCCTAATGACTAAGGATGATGAACATCTCTTTAGGTGCTTCTCAGCCATTAGATAGTCTTCAGGTGAGAACTCTTTGTGTAGCTCTGTACCCCATTTTTTAATAGGGTTACTTGCCTCTCTGGAGTTTAACTTCTTGAGTTCTTTGTATATATTGGATATTAGCCCTCTGTCGGATGTAAGGTTGGTAAAGATCATTTCCCAGTTATTTGGTTGCCGCTTTGTCTTTTTGACAGTGTCTTTTGCCTTGCAAAAACTTTGTAATTTAATGAGGTCCCATTTGTCTATTCTTGATCTTAGAGCATAAGCTATTGGAGTTCTGTTCAGGAAATTCTCCCCTGTGCCCATTTGTTCAAGGTTCTTCCCTAGTTTCCCTTCTATTAGTTTCAGTGTGTCTGGTTTTATGTGGAGATCTTTGATCCACTTAGAATTGAGCTTAGTGCAAGGAGATAAGGATGGGTCAATTTGGATTCTTCTGCATGTTGACCTCCAGCTGAGCCAGCACCATTTGTTGAAAGGCTATCTTTTTTCCACTGGATGGTTTTAGCTCCTTTGTCAAAGATCAAGTGACCATAGGAGTGTGTACCCCATTTTTTAATAGGGTTATTTGGCTCTCTGGAATCTAACTTTTTGAGTTCTTTGTATATATTAGATATTAGCCCTCTGTCGGATATAGGGGTTGGTAAGAATCTTTTCCCAGTTTGTTGGTTGCTGCTTTGTCCTTTTGAGGGTGTCCTTTGCCTTACAAAACTTTGTAATTTTATGAGGTCCCATTTGTCAATTCTTGATCTTAGAGCATAAGCTATTGGTGTACTGTTCAGGAAATTCTCCCCTGTGCCCATATGTTCAAGGTTCTTCCCTTGTTTCCTTTCTATTAGTTTCAGTGTGTCTGGTTTTATGTGGAGGTCCTTGATCCACTTGCAATTGAGCTTAGTGCAAGGAGGTAAGAATGGATCAATTTGCATTCTTCTGCATGTTGACCTCCAGTTGAACCAACACCATTTGTTGAAAAGGCTATCTTTTTTCCATTGGATGGTTTTAGCTCAAGTGACCACAGGAGTGTGGATTCATTTCTGGGTCTTCAATTCTGTTCCATTGAGCTACATGCCTGTCACTGTACCAATACCATGCAGTTTTTAACACTATTGCTCTGTAGTACAGCTTGAGGTCTGGGATACTGATTCCCCCAGAAGTTCTTTTACTCTTGAGAATAGTTTTAGCTATCCTGAGTTTTCTGTTATTCCAGATGAATTTTTAAATTGCTCTTTCTAACTCTGTGAAGAATTGAGTTGGGATTTTGATGGGAATTGCATTGAATCTGTATATTGCTTTTGGCAAGATGGTCATTTTTACTATATTAATCCTGCCAACCCATGAGCATGGAAGATTTTTCCATCTTTTGATGTCTTCTTCAATTTCTTTCTTCAGAGACTTGAAGTTCTAGTCATACAGATCTTTCACTTGTTTGGTTAGAGTCACACCAAGATACTTTATATGGTTTGTGGCTATCGTGAAGGGTATCATTTCTCTTACTTCTTTTTCAGTCTGCTTATCCTTTGAATATAGGAAGGCTACTGACTTGCTTGAGTTAATTTTATATCCGGCCACTTTGCTGAAGCTGTTTATCAGCTGTAGGAGTTCTCTGGTGGAGTTCTTTGGGTCGCTTAAGTATACTATTATATTGTCTGCAAATAGTGATAGGTTGACTAGTCTAGGCTGACATTTGTGTTCTCTTAGAGTCTGCATGAGATCTGCCCAGGATCTTCTGGCTTTCATAGTCTCTGGTGAGAAGTCTGATGTGATTCGGATAGGTCTTCCTTTGTATGTTACTTGGCCTTTTTCTCTTACTGTTTTTAATATTCTTTCTTTGTTTAGTACATTTGGTGTTTTGATTATTATGTGACGGGAGGTATTTCTGTTCTGGTCCAGTCTGTTTGGAGTTCTGTAGGCTTCTTGTATGTTCATCAGCATCTCTCTCTTAAGGTTAGGGAAGTTTTCCTCCCTAATTTTGTTGAAGATATTTACTGGCCCTTTAACTTGGAAATCTCCACTCTCATCTATACCTATAATCCTTAGGTTTGGTCTTCTCATTGTGTCCTGGATTTCCTGGATGTTTTGGGTTACAGGTTTTTTTTGTTTTTTTTTTTTGTTTTTTTTTTTTTTGGTTTTTGGTTTTTGGTTTTTGGTTTTTGGTTTTTCAAGACAGGGTTTCTCAGTGTAACCCTGGCTGTCCTGGAACTCAGAAATCCTCCTGCCTCTGCCTCCCAAGTACTGGGATTAAAGGTGTGTGCCACCATCGCCCTGCTAGGGTTGCACGCTTTTTGCATTTTGCATTTTCTTTGACTGTTGAGTAGATGCTATCTATGGTATCTTCAGCACTTGAGATTCTTTCTTCTGTCTCTTGTATTCTATTGTTGATGTTTGCATCTATGACTCCTGACTTCTTCCCAAGGTTTTCTATCTCCAAAGTTGTCTTCCTTTGTGATTTTTTAGTTGTTTCTACTTCCTTTTTTAGATCTTGGATGCATTTGCTCAGATCCTTCACTTGTTTGTTTTTGTTTTCCTGTATTTCTTTAAGATATTTTTGCATTTCCTCTTTCAGGATTTCTGCCTGTTGACCCAAGTTCTCCCGTATTTCTTTAAGCGATTTTTATGTTGCCTCCTTATGGGCCTCCATCAGTTGACCCATAATCTCCTGCATTTCTCTAAGCGATTTTTGTGTTTCCTTTGTAAGGGTTTCTACCCGTTGATTCATGCTCTCCTGTATTTCTTTATGAGATTTATTTGTGTCCTTCTTGAAATCTTCTAATAGCATCATGAGAAGTGATTTTAAATCAGGATCTTGCCTTTCGGGTGTGATGGGGTATCCAGGACTTGCTGCTGTTGGAGAGTTGGTTTTGGATGGTGCCATATTGCCTTGATTTCTGTTAGTAATGTTCCTACGTTTGCCTTTTGCCATCTGGTTACCTCTGGTGTTAGTTGGTCCTGCTGTCACTGGCTGTTGGTTGGACCTCCTGTGAGCCTGTAAGCCTATTTCTGCCGCCCCTCCCCCCCCGATGACCGGGATTCCCCCGACACCAACTGCTGAGGGGCTGTCCTGCTCCTGAGTGATTTTGGAGCTCTGATGTGCCTTGCCCCAAGTGATGTTATATTGGGGAATCCCTGAACCTCCGAAGGCTCGGCGTAGTGAATCCCTCTGTAGGGCAGATGTCCCACAGCAGAGCTGGCGCGTAGGTGAACACAGAACTGTCCAGCTCTTGGGAGCAGGGAGCACACAAGCTGTCTGAGTCCCAAGCGATATTATGCTTGATTATCCCTGCGCCTGGAGGTCCCAACTGCTCTGTTGCTGGAACAAAGATGGCAGAGTGCCTCAGGAGGAGAGCACGAATCTGCTCTTAGCCCCGCCCCACGCTGACCACTGACCACATATACCGTTTCTTAAATGAATGCAACCTCTTCCCTGTGGGCTGAGAATGATGACCATCACTCAAGTCAAATAGCTTTGACCATAGCAGCAAATGTGTATCCAAATAATTGTGTCTACAGTTCATTCTTTGGCGCAGCAGAACTGTCAACTCTTAGCTTAGCTACTATGGAGGTAAAATCCTTTGGTGGTGTGAGGGACATCGAAGTACAAACTTATTACAATGAACTCCAATGTCTAAAAATTGTTCCTATTTTGGGTTTGTACCACAGTAAGAACCACGATTTTAAGCTTTACTGAAAACAAAACAAAACAAACAAACAAACAAACAAAAAGACTTTTATCTTTTTATGTTTGTTTAATAACATGTCAATCATTTTTATGATTGGTATAAAAATATATTGTGTTGAATATAATAAAAAAGAAAAATAATAAAAGTCAGTATGTAAAAGAAAACAAACAAAAAGATGAAAATTAAGTCAAAGGTTTTGAAATTTTGAAAAGATAGATGGTCACATCGTACTATGAGGTCCCACACCACTGATGTGCAGGAAAGATGGAGGCTCAAGGAGATGGGAATCTGTCTTTAATGGGAACATACTATGGATCACCGTTAAAGTCGTCATCTTCTTAAATATTTATTCAAGGCAGTGTAGGACATGGTCAAATTAATCCAACTAGATAAGAGCCTTTAACATTAAAGAGGACTTTGTTTATTTGTAAAGGAAATCTTCCCTCCATGTAATTTAATCTATGGCATCAGCTTTAATCAGAACTATAAGAACTTCCTGACTTTAGGGACTCATTGAAGGCACATACCTATTTGTGCCCTATGCTTAATATGAATCAATACATAAGAGCACACACTTTTCCTTGATCAGGAGACAGTAAACACTCCTCACAAGACAAATTCAGCTTATACCGTTTTATAATATTTTACATTTTTAAATATTTGGGAAAAAGTAAGAAACAAAGATTGTGTTGCAGAAGCCACTGTGGTTCTAAAGCCAAAACACTTACTATCAAGGTCTACTGAAAGTATCTAGTAACCTCTACTTTAGAAGTGTAATCACAGGTCTAGTTTGATCTAGGCACACTAGTGAGACTGCAGGCATATGAGTCAGATCCATTGAGTTCAACTTATTGACTTTCTACCAAAGATACTTGGATAGATTTTTCTCTCTGAGCGCTTTTTCCCTCATCTTAGACAGTCCATGCTTTAGATGAATATACATGTGTGTAAGACATTAGGTGTATTCTCTGGTCACCAGCCAGTATTAGCTTGATGGAGCATCTCTAACAAATGTCAGCAAACATTTTCTGTAAACAAGGAGACATAAATATTTCAGGCATCAGATGGCAAATGGCCACTCATGACAATGAATCAATTCTACTGTTGTAATATGAAATTAGTCTTAGATGGTCAGCAAAGGAATGGCTGTGTCTGCTTTCCAGTGGTTTTTGTTTGTTTTTTTGTTTGCTCGCTTTTTTTGGTTGTTGTCGTTTTATTTTTGTTTTGTATTTTGCTCAATCAGTAGGACAGATTTGATGTTGACCTTTATTGTAGAAGGTAGTCCTGTAGTTTCAACTTGATCTATGTATTTCTGTTCATGTATGTTTTTTGCCTTGTTCTCACAGAGTCAACTCTATCTGTGACCCAACTTTCCTTTCTCTAAGTACCATAGCTTAACTCCAAATACAGACTTCAGTTGTCTAGGTTGTTAAACTTCTTGAAAATGAATTTGTGTTCACCTGTGATATCATCCACAGAACCATGTTTTTTCTTTCTCTACCTATCTGTTCTGATGTTCAGATCTCAGAATGAAGAGCTCTTTTTTATTTATTTAGACAAAGGCACTGAAAATAATTCTAAACTCAGAGGAATCCTTACTTCGATGCCAGAGTCAGTTTAGCACATTAGAGAGACTTCAGGCATAGGAGTCAGATACATTCAATTCAACTTCTTATTGACTTTCTACCAAAGAGACTTGGGTAGATTTTTCTCTCTGAGCTCTTCTTTCCTCATCTTAGACAACCCATGCTTTAGATAAATGTAGATGTGTGTAAGGCATTGGGGGTGTTCTCTGGTCACCAGCCAGTACCACCTTGATAGTGATGGGAAACCATGCATGCAGTGATTGTCCCCTGTGATGACTTTGCTTTCAGTCTTTGCCATTCCTTATCCACACAGATTACTTAAGGAATCTTTGTATAAGACCTTGTTTAAAAATTTCTCTCTTTGTTTAAATTACTTCAAATAGTTTACAGTCCTTCAGATACTCTCTAATATTCTAATGGCTTAAGCCCATATGATCTTGGAACTAAATTTGTTCTACCAAAGTCATTCAGACTAAAAACTCTCTGAAAACTAAGGGTAATGGTTAGCTCGAGTATTAGTAATGATGAATTGGGAAGATACACATAGAGTATTCTGATAATTCATTCTGCATATGACTTTTACATAACCCAAGCAGTAGAGAGTCACACATGCTAGTTTCAGTAGCATCCATGTATATAGTTACGCTTTTTTGTTATTAAATCTAATTGAGCGTTTACTAGTTAAGTCCTGTGCAAGGGGCATCTACAAAACAATGGTGGAGATGTGATCCTGCTTGAAATTGTCTTGAAGACTTATGGGAGTATAACATGGAATCCTTCTGAAAACAAATTCATGAATAGGCAAAAAGAAAGTTTGTTGGAGGTAAAGCCTTAAAGAATAAAATAGGGTATAGGAAGTGGGGAGTATGTAAGGAAAGCAGTTATGTCATAATGAAGAGGTGAAAACTCTTGGCCAACCCAACAGGGAACTCTAAGGGAAAGGTTGCCTGTAAGAGAGGAGTCCTGCATGGGGCAGCAGTGGCAAGATCTCCTACTCATACAAGACTACATCAACAGACAGTACCCTGGGCCTGGTTTGAAATCTGGGGCAGATCTTTCAGGGGAACCAACTGCTGCTGTCTACAGACCATAGTACATGTATCTATGCAAGTGTTTCCTCCGAGGGACAACTGACCAATATCCATCCACAACTGCCATTGAGAGACAAAGGCCAAAACTAAGGAGGAAGTGAACAGGAAACTCTTGGGACCTATAAAATCAAAGAAGCATGTACAAGTGAAGGGTTTTTAGTGTACATCCATGCTAGGAAAGGCAGCATGAAGCATACGCCACTTTGAGTCCCACCTGACTTCAAGAATAAAAAAAAAAAATCAAGTCAGAGGTATCTTTCAAATGGTCAGTGTTTTCAGACATAAATGTTTATGCTTACTTTGGTTTACATCCAAGTTAATGCTTAAAACTTAGAATTTAATTTGTATGATTTAATCTCAGTATTGTGAATGAATGGCCAGAAGCTTGACTTATATATGCTATCTAAATAAAGCATTTTTTAGATTAAAATTCATTATTAATATTTATATTTTAAAAGTATTTTCATCTTCAGACTTACTGGAGAAACATGGAAGATAAACAAGGTAACACAAATCTTCATTGCAAAATTTCTCAAGACTTTAATAAGCAAATACACATTAGAATCTCATATAGCAGAAGAACAGGATAGAGTATACATAATTTGTAACCTAACAGAACATAGAACAAAACCAGTTTGGTATTTGTTATGCTAATAATGTTTAAGTTCAGCCATATGAAATAATTTAATCTGTTTTGTGGTATTTTGAAGTTTTTCCCCCAGACTAGCTCCTATTTCAATTTTTATTCACATATATGGCATTAGACAGACAAAGTCCAATTTCCTATTTTATAGTTGAAGGGGAAAATGTTCTTTCCAAAATAAATCTTATATTTTGAAACCATTAGTTAATAGCCCTGACTAGAGGCTAAAGGCAGCTCTAATTATTTGTATCATCATCTGGAATTGGCTTTCCTTTTAATAGAACCCATTTGCACCATAATAAAAAGCACGATCAGAACTGATTAAAGCTGGATGGAGCGGTTTTCATTTAAGGATTTCTCTTCCTGTGTCAGCCGACGTCTCTCTCTTAATGTTATTTTAATACAATCATTTTATGTTTGAAAATGAAGGCAATCATGACAGTCTGTGAGCTAGCAAAAGGCAGTTATTGATTTTTACAAATCAGTCACCTTTAAAAATCCACAGGAGATGAATATTTATTATTTTGCAAGTACAAATCAGGATCTGCCGAAACAAGAATGGATGCATGAGGAGGCAATCCATCTCAGAAGATTAAAATGTGAGAAATAGCTTGCTTTAATGGATTCTTTACTCTGTCATTGTAATAAACATCTCTCATTGATTCTTTTTCCCAAAGTAGAAACATTTTTTTTCATTAGCTTTCAGTGTACCAAATACATAAACTGACAAACTTTAAAATGACATACTCTAGAACTACCTTTTTCTCACTTGAGTTATTGCTACTCACATCATTGAGATTGTCCCTGAAACCTGAAGCAGAAACCAGTCTTGTACACACTTGGAAGTACCACAGTGTATACTTATGAAGGCAGAACTTTTGAATTGTTTTCTATAGACTCTCTAGGAAAGAGCAGGTTGTCCCAGAGTTCAGGAGACAAAGAAAGGGCCCTGAACTCTTCCAAAGCCCCTTTCTACAAAGAAATTTATCTATTAGAATTCTCTGTGGTAGTGATCCATTGACTGTTTATAGAAACAAACCCAAACCAATAAAGAACGATTTAAAACTCTTTAAACATTTTCTGTGTGAATTCTTCAGAAACAAAAACTACTGACAAGTTCTATAAGAATATACCCATTCTGCACTAAAGCAAATGCTCAGAATTACTGGCATATAGTAAGCTTGTGTGTAGCGAATCATTGGTGAAATAAATCCTCACTTTCTTTACATTCTTGAAGTCACTAAGGACTTTGGAAAAGAAATGATTCCAGGAAGTCAATGTAAAGGTTAAAGTATGGAGAAATGAATTGCTTTTTTTGTACCAAGCTCAGGCTGGCTAACGCAGGGTGTTGGGGCAAACTTATTATTTAATAAACAGTGTTGACTTTCACATTAGAAATAAGTGTGAAGTTTCCTGTAGCCATGTAGTCTACCCAAGAGGAAAACAACCCTTTGACTCCTTGCTTTAGGTCATTTTTACAAGAAAGGCTGCCTGCCAGGCTTGGCATTAAGCAGCTCAGAAATAATTAACTAGACAGAACAAATAAAGGTTAAACGAGCATCCAAATGTGACCTGATGCCCAGAGCAGGTAGCATGCACATTGACAGCAGGTTATAGACATGTTAGGGCAGATCATATCCAATTTATCCAGAGCCTTATTTTCAGCAAGATTCAGTCCAGGAGGGGGTCTTGTTATACAAGTTGAGGAATTGAGAGTATGTTCCTTCCCATTCTCCTGGAGTGGAAAAATGAAGATGTGGTCCACTTACCTCCTTCAGCCCAAATGAATTGTCCTTATGGCTACATTAAAAGAAGTAACTAAAGGTTTTTATCTGCAATATTAGACATGAAAAAAGGTATTTTGAATGCCTTTAAAAAGACCTGATTGCCTAGTGAATTCACTGCTTACATTAATGTCTCGAGATTCAGTTCTAAGGAAGTCATCTCAGTCATTTGGAAATAGAAAAGTATTCTCTCTCCTCTCTCTCTGTCTCTGTCTCTGTCTCTGTCTCTCTCTCTCTCGTATGTGTGTTTTATGTGGTATGTGTCTGTATGTGTGTGTTTGTATGTGATGTGATGTGATATGATGCACGTGTGTGTGTGTGTGTGTGTGTGTGTGTGTGTGTGTGTGAGAGAGAGAGAGAGAGAGAGAGAGAGAGAGAGAGAGAGAGAGAAAGCGTAGCATCTATGAAATGCTGAAAAGTTGTGACTGAACAAATTGTATGGAAACTGTTTTAGTCATTGACCAAATAAGAAATCTGTAGTAAGGATTTTGGTTTCTTGGAAAAATGCAGAAATATAAGAATATGCTTTCACTTTAACCCAGATGTGGGATATGGGGCTGCTTCAGATTGCCCACAGTAGCTGACTATGATTTGCCTCATGCTCTAGCAGGGGTACGATTTTGCCAGCTGCAGATAGTTTCTGTGATTGTGTAATGTTTTTAATTCTGGGGATGTTTCAGAGGGTATATAAATGCTACATCCCTAAGATATTTGTAGTTTGCTGGTTGGTTGTTGGTGGTCACAGTTTGTTAAATAGTCATAAGCAAAGAAGAAACAAGAAGAAAAAAACTAGGTACCTTGATAGCAAAGATCAAAGTTGCTCCAAGAAACTCAATGCCCTTAATTAGCAGGATGTAGTGCAACAATAATGCTGCCTCCTTTTTGCTTTATCCTTCTTTCTCTCTTACCTTCTTTCTCTCTTACCTTCTTTCTCTCTTACTAGGGGTTGAAAGGGTGGGGGCGGGGAAAGAGTGGAAGAAAGAAGAACCCACAAAGTAGAAAAGGTAGAATATAGAAATCCTCCAACATTTTGTGGAATTAGGGGATTCTGCTAACATTCAGTGTCAAGTTTCCTGCAACAACTACTAATTAATCCCCTGGATAGCAACACTGATGGATCTTCCATAAGGAAAGCAGCAGTAGATTATAAAAATGAACCCTCAGTCTCAGACAAGGTCACTACCACTCTGTGTAAATGACAGCAGTGGAGGCAGGCAAGTTCATGAGGCTCAAGCTTGGGAAATCTTGCTATACAAAACTTACAGTCAGCATCATGGACCTGGTCCTGGAAGTCAATTAAATTCTCCTAGAGCAACTTTAGTGGCCTTTGTTTCTATTTGAAGAGAAAGGAAATCCCAGTTTTATCTGCTTCCTTGTATACTTAGATGTAACACAGACATCCCTAAGAGAAACATATTTTCTTTAAGGGCTGGAGTCAATAAGTGATGAGATTTTAATTCAGAGGTTCAAACACAGGATCTTAGAAAAGGTGGGGAAATTAAAACCATTGCTGTATGCAGCAAGAAGAAATCTTAAACAGGCAATTTTAATAAATGTCTCAAATTTTAACTGTGAGATAGTTAGGTGTACATATTTATAGACCTATAGAGGACAGTATTATTACTCAACTATGTGCATGTAATATCTAAGGATAAGATTATAGTAACTGATACATTCATCGTCTCAAACATTTATTTTCTTTATATTGGCTAGTTATGAAGACAAATAGGAGATTGGTAGTGTTTGGATGGGGGAAATCCCTAATGTCCCATCCTGTTACATCTTTGTCTCTAGCTTAGTACTATGAGGAGGTGATAGAAACTTTAACAGGTGGGTCATACTAGCAGACTTTTGGGTCATTGAGGGCATGCCAATAAAGTCAATAAGGAGACACTGACTAATTCCTTTCTCTTTATTACTCTCTGATGGCCTCCACTCTATCATGTAAACCTATTATAATGTGTTTCCTTGTCCACAGCAATGGGACCACCAACTATGGACAGACTGTTCTAAACTATGAGACAAAACAGAAACAAAAAGTAAAAGAATGTAAGTGAAATTTCTGGAGAAGATAGACGTTTAAAGAACTAGAAAGTCTATTTTTTCACATTTATGTATTTACTTATTTATTTACAGAAGAGTTCTTGATATATAGTACAGTCTGGCTTATATAATTCCATTCTCTTGCTTCAGTCTTCCAAGTCCTAGTCATAAGCTACCATATATGGCACATTATATTTTCCTTGAATTACTTTAGTTTTAAACTAACTTTCCCATTTTCCTATAGTATAAATGTTTTCATGGCCCAGTTTTGAAAAATAGGAATCTATAACATACAGAGGTCACCCAAGTGCACACATGTATCAAGTGACAGAACTGGACTTTCTTGTTCCCACTTTGTTGTTACTATCAGTTGTTGTAGTTGTTACTGTTGCTGTTCCTGTGATTCTGAGACAGGGTCTCACTATGCAGTCCATGCTAGCCTTGAACTACTAATGGTCCTGTTTCAGCCTGCTTCAGATATGCTGCTGTTGAGATTTCAGGGCTACATCATCATTAGCTTCAGAGATGAGAATGTCCATTAGACTCCAAGTTCCAAAATTTAAGTTGTACTTGTTGAGGTAGCTCTACTTGGCAGCATTTCAGAGTTGTAGAGTCCCAGCTTTGCTACTCAGAGCTTGTAAAGCAACAAGTTTCAAGATGATCTTCAGGGCTGAGTAGTCTAAAGCCTGAATCACTGTGTGACACACTATTGATCTCATCATCTTCATCTTTAGTGTCATAGGCGACCCTGATAAGAGTGAGAACTTTTCCCCTGTCACAAAAAGCATACTTACTGTCAAATACTGTGGCTTTCAACCCACTCTTCTATATTATTGATCAAAATTTAAATATCAGATAGAATATTTTGAGAGAAACTCATTACAATTTAATGTTTCATTCATGGAAAGGCATTGGGATTTTGCAAAAGCCTCCAGAGACATTGTTTCTGCATTCAACGTTTATAAACATGGCTGTAGATGTCAGATACTGACTTCCAATTAAGTCTCTGTGAGTTATCTCTTTTCCTGACAACTTTTTGCTTTACGAGACATCTTTCTACACAATCCATGCCACCTACCAACACTTTAAATAGTATTTAAGTACAAACATTTTTTTGTTACCCCCTACTGGTTCTGGATGCAAGAGGTAATAGATGAAGGTTGGTACCAAAATAGAATGGACTCTGCTTCTGTCTTCTAGTCACACTTTTGTCAAATTAAAAAAGAAACAGAATAAGTGGGAAGTGACCAGTGTTATCAGTAGTCAAGGACTTAGCTGGTTCTTGGCATATCATTCAATATAAAAGTCAACACAGACTGCAATGTAATAGGGAACTTTATGCAAGTGAAGGGCTAGTAGCGTAGAGAGGAATGTACTGTCAGCATTAACAAAGAACCACATAAGTTAGGACAAGCACATGAGTTAGGACAAGACCACATGAATTAGTCAAAGACACCAGGAAGGGGTTATATCACTCTTCCTGGGGCTATGTGAACAAACATCTCCTCACCTAAGACAGAGTACTAGAGATGAACCAAATTAAGAATGTCACAAATGTGTTTCCAGTTCAGCAAGCCAATGATGTTTTGGAGTTCCTTATGGGTGGTGGGTTACTTATAGGAGCAGGAACAGCTCCCAGATTCCCACTGCAGGAGGCATGAAGACTCAAGAAACCCTAAACTTTGGAGTTCTCTACATGGCTTGCAAAAGCTCTACAGGCCAGAAAGCCTTTCTCCTCAGCAGTCTTTCCTGCTTTTATAATCTGTGGGACAAGGCCTTGTGAATCTGCTATGCTTCAGAGGCTCCCTCAGATCTCTGTACGGTTTACTTCCTAAATCTTCAGGATCTTTCCTTTAGGAAGTTGCTATGCAAGAGGGGTGCATTTTGGGTGGGTTTCTATTTTGATCAACAGATTCCGTTACATGCCCATCTCTAGGCTGTGCTTGTTCCTTCTCACAATGCACCTGATTTTAGTCAAATTCATACCTGGTTATACAGAGACACAAGGTAATAAATAGAAACATTTTCCTAGCAGTTCGCTTTGAGGATACTCTCCAGTTTGCCCTTGTGGGGAAGAACCAGTGCAAGAAGGATTGGCCCTCCTGCTCTTGTATCCTGGACTTAAGCAGAGTACAACTGAATGAAATCTGTCTAAATGTAGTGATTGCTAAAGTGTGTGTGTGTGTGTGTGTGTGTGTGTGTGTGTGTGTGTGTGTGTGTGGGTGGGTGGTGGGGTCTCTGAAACCACCAGGCCTGGCAGAATAATGATCTACATGAGGTAAGAAGGAAATCTTCAACACAATGTACTTAGCCGGTGTTGGTTCAAACTTCTAGAGTCTGACCCCAGGCTGTTTATTTTTAACATATTTACACACAGTGAAACTTTGGGAAAATGTTTCCTGGTGATAACCATCACGATAAGGGTTAAGACATGACTACATTGAAACTCTTTAGCAAAGTTCTTGTCTTTCATAAAGTACATGTGACCTCTTCCATAAAGTTGGGTTCTATTGAATGAGAAACAATGCTCAAGATAAAGGTCTAGGGAGGAACAGTCTGGGATAAACATAATGGTCAGGACGATTGCAGTGAGGCCTGGTACTACAGATAGCACAGATTACCAGGCTATTAACTATGTCCATTCCCAGGTTGCCTGGTGGAAGTGGGTATATATCCCTTCCATTAAAAAGACAAGCCTGCGTGTTTAATAGTCCTGGTTTCCTTAGTGCATATCTGTGAGCATAAGGACTTCCTGCGTTCTATACTAAGGGAAGGAGAAATTCATTCTACTGTTCAGGTGAATCTTAATAAAGATGGGGGTGTTATGTTGCTAAGTTCCTGGGATACCAAGCGCATTATTAGAAGGGGTGTGTATACACGCTGAGCCAAGTAGAGTCTCAGGTTGCTTAACTATTCCCTATGCTTGTCAGCTTCATTGTGATACAGCTGTATATGAGGCCTTTAGGGCAGAAATATAATTGACAAGTGTCCTCATGTGTTTTACTTTTACCTCAAAGGTGCTCCTTGGAGATCTCTAGATGACACCCTGAAAGGATCTCTGATGTTGGCACAGATACCCCAAGACCAAGTTCTCAGCACAAAGGAGTTTTATTTGCCCTAGAGGAACAAAGGGGAGGGAATAAGAGATAAAGACAGAAGATAGAGGACAAGGGAGAAGGAAGAGGAAGAGGGAGAGGGGGAGAAAGGGGGTAAAGAAGGGGGAGGGAAGGGATATTTGCCCTGGAAGGACAAAGGGTTGCTTCTGGATAGAGAGGAGACAGAAGTGGCCCATAGGCGAATGGCAATTTATAAAAGTAAAAGAGGAAATTTCCATGTTAGGATAAGGTGTTGAATTGTAATTGGGCATCTTAATTAGTGTAGTCAAAGGGGGCTTCTAATTGCTGAACTTTAATACTTTTATGGCTAGACCCAGGTGATCAGCCTCAGAAGAAGGAAGTGGCCCAATAAGGGACTAGACCTTGGTGGCTACTTTTAAGAATGTAATCTAAAGCGTTTTTTAGCAAGGAAGAGGGGATGGGAGAAAGGAAAGGCATACCAGAGGCATGTTTGCCATGCTTGAAGCTACTAGAGCCCTTTCACACCCTATAAGAAATTCCAGTCACTTTTACCAAGAGAAACCTTGTCCTTGCTTCTGACTCACCATTTTCAACCTCAGACATAGTTGCCTCTCTGCTGGGTAACTATGTCCATTATTTAAATAAGGATGCAATTAGTATTGGCAAACTTTGACGAATTGTCTTTATGCTTTCTGTGGCTCATGGTAGGTACTTAAATAGAGCTCCTATCATTAAAATCAAAGTTGCTGATCCATTCTCTGCCTTTTATAGGGCACATACTGCCATAGGCATCTACAAAACCCTTTCCTCCATGTAACAGGGAATCACCACCCTTCCTGGAAATTTCTCAGTAACTGAAGTCTTAAAAGAGCTTTATAATAATGTTTACAACTTGTGCCACACAAGCCAAGGCTATATTAAACTTTCAAAGACCAGCTTTATAAAACCATATCTTTAACATTTAGGAAGTGATAGAACATATTTGGGAGAGTTTTTATAAAAATGGAAAAACATAAACTGATGCCTTGAGAAATCTATGCATGTGAAAAAGATTATTCATTTTGAAAACACCAATTGTCACCCTCAATGAGGTCACCTTTCCTTAGCAGTACAGCTACTCCTGAGCACCAGAGAAGCCTTCCTGAGTGACTGCCCTTCCTCCCACAGTAATGGTGATCTGCATTCTAACACCAGCTACCACTTGCTCTAGGAAAGCCACATGGCTTTGCAGCCTCTTTAACTTTCAATGAGCAGATAAAATGAGAGCAAGCAGCTCCAGGAGCATATTGTGGAGATGTGGTAGAAGGAAGAGGAAAAAAAAATGAAAGCCCTTAGGTAGAAACAGGATTAAGTGATTTAAAATGGTAAACTTCAGGTCTTCTGGGCAATCGCATAAGCAGTTGAAAAGATCTAGGGGAAATTCAGTTGCAGATATTTAAGGTTTAATTGTCAAGAGGGTTTAAAAACTTTACCACTGGGGCCAGGTTCAGGGTATGTTAGCATGAATATTCCCAATAACCCAAAGGATACTCTTAGCTTATTAGCAAATAGTGAGTATACTTTCAAAATAATACATTTTCCTCTCCACTTGGCTTTAAGTTTTTAAAAATAATGTGTGTCTGGAGCAGGGGCAACAGTATGTGTACATAAGTGCAAGTGCTGGTAGAAACCAAAAGAAAAGAAGGTATTGGGTACTCTGCCACCCACTGGAGTTAGAGGATGCTGTGAGCCACCAGACAAGGCTGCTAGAACAGAACTCACTTCTCCGAAAGCAGTATGCACACTTATCTAAGCCTTCTTGCTATCTCCCCAGGCCCATCTACTTGATTTTTAAATATTATTTAAGAAGATGGAAAACTAGTGTTAATATTGAAATGCCTTCTAATACTTCTTATGCCTGTGGGCAAAATACTCATTTTACAATGTGCAAAGTCATAGAAATCAAGAGAAGATATAGGATAGAAAAACAATATCCAAGAACGTGAGAATTATGACCCGGTAAGATTTTTGAAGACAGAAGAAACACCCCAGTAATGGCTTCTACAGTCTCAGAACAATCTTCTGTGTCACTAAATTATTTTCTGCCAACAAAGGAGAAATGTTTGAGAGGTAATAGATGATGGTGAAATATGGTCCAGAGTGGTATCTCAGATAAAATTCTGCTCCTTCTATTTGTAGCTATGTGAATGCTGTGCCTCTGTTTCCTTACAGGTAAAGCAGATGTAACCCACTACCCTCCTTGTGATACCAAGAATTGCAAATCTATTTCTGCTTTAGTCTTTTTTGGAGCTCTTATGTTGATCTTGTGATGAGCACTCGTTATTCCCTTTGACATCATTCCTTTGAGGGCAGTTCTTGTGTTAGCCATAGTAACTCCATCAATGACAACAGCTGCTTCTTCCTTCCACTGTGCTCTTCTTACAGCTTTTGCATTTGTCCTTTTCTTTTCTTCTTTTTTTTGGCCCTAGCAGCATCTAGAATGTTCTGCCTACTATTATAGTGCCTTCGTGATTTCCATCTTATCCTCATCAGTCATTCATGCCAGACCTGTGTCACCTGAACAGCCCAGATGAATGCATACATGCCTCTGACTGCAGGGCAGAAACTGCCACAGTCCACTGAAAGACGCACGTCTGTACTTTAAGATTCAGGTCAGCCATCTGCTATTTCAAAATCCCGTGTTCTCTCCACCTGCGGGGTGTTTTCTGAGCAGTCATTATGGCGCTGTGAAAACATCAGACACCAGCATTTTACAGTTTTATTGCCATCTCTCAAGCTTTTCTTTCCTCTCTTATGACCCTTTAGGTCTTTCTCTATACACCTGCCAGATTTATGGCAGAAATTAGTCAACACTCTCTACAACATTACCACCATTAAATAACCCTGTTTTCAGCATTATCCTGTGCAGAAAAGACACAGGTCTCTGTACTCAGGGTGTCTGGTCACCATCTCAGCTCCAGTCTCATAGACTGTGGTCCAGTCTCCAGTCTCATGGACTGTGAATTTTCTATGGGTCCCTCAGCCTTCCTTTTTATCTTAGAGGAAAGGAAGGGACATTGTCTTACAGTCTGGCTCAGAGGATTTAAAGGATGCTTTCCAGTCTGCCCTGCCATGGTGCCTAGCTTCCTAGGATTGTTCTATAAACATTTCCTGCGTTTAATTGTGAATTAAAACAGGCTACATCATCCACCTGCCTTTTCACACAGGCACACAAAACACAGAATCATTAAGTAGGATTACCATATGCACCAACTAAATACATGTGGGAAAGACATTTAATCAATTTTTGGTGAAGGAAAATGCACAGTATATTTGAAAAATAAAAAACACATCTCATGTGACATATTTGAATAAAGAGATTACTTCTGTAGCATCTCTCCTTAATGAAAAAGAAACAGGAGCACCCCAAGCTGCAGTTCACTGAATCCCTAGCATCTTTTTGTTCTGCAACTCTACTCATTAAACAATCACTGCTGATTCCATAACTCACAACAAATCCTTTACTAGGTAAGTTCTACAGTGACCTTTCACTAAAGAATAAAATTCCAACAAATGATCACTCATCAGTATGGAGTTGAATTTCACTCCCCTTTCCTTTTGTAACCCTTATCAGTGATATAGGTACTGTGGTCACTACGCTAAGTTCAGTTGTGTAGTAGTTGCAAGTAGTTTGAGAGATTGCCTGAGTACTGACTGCCCCTCCCTCCCTTTCTCCTTCCCTCCCTCCCTCCTTTCCTTCCTACTTCTTTCATGTGTGTTGTGTATGTATGCTGTGTATTCATGTGTGCTGTATGCATACGTGTGTGTGTGTGTGTGTGAGAGAGAGAGAGAGAGAGAGAGAGAGAGAGACAGAGAGAGAGAGATCATTCAGTAAGCCTGCATACCAAGGCCAGAAGGGACTGTTGAGTGCTTTCCTTTGTTGCTCCTGTCTTTCTGCTCTGAGTCAGGGTCTCTCACTGAACCTGGAGCTCCCACCGTGAAGCTTTGACTAGCTGGTCTGGTCTGTGAGCTACTGTGTGTCCTCCCCATAATGCCGGGTCTATGAGCACACACAACCATTCCTGGCCTTTTCCATGAGTGCTCTAATTGAACTTAAATACAATACTTGCACAGCGAGTTGCCTTACTCACTGTCTCATCTCCTTAGCCCTGATGCATTATTTTTTATAGCATGCATACTAATGAGGTTCTTGTGAATGAGAAGGTCTGAGTATTTTCTATTTCTCGCCTACCAGTGCCCAGCAAGTACATAGGTAAGTGCTTAGTAAGAAATTTGGGGGTTAAACTGACAACCACCACCACCCCTGCCAAATCACTTAAAATGGAAGAAACACTAATTTATACTATGTTAGGGCAAGCAAAATCCTGCTTCATTCTATTAATGTGCATCTTAATAACTCAATTGCAGTTTGCCTGTTATTTCATTAGCTTGTTTTCACACTCAACTTTTTTCTCCCGAAGGATAAATCTGTGGGCCATTATAACCAGAGGCATCTAAGGTAGTGCTTTGCACCTGGGAAAGCCATTTAATTACTTGAGCTGTCAAAATGTTTTATTGTAAACAGCTTTTCTGATAGATTCTGCTTTCCTCCTATGAAGGATCTTCCCCTGAAGACACTCCTCCTTACAGAGACGCTGGGAGCACAGGCACCATGATTTAGAGGAATGAAGGTTTTATGTCTTAAAATAGCCCATCCTTCTTCTCATGTCTGATTAGGAAATATTATATGCTCATTTTTCCTAGTTTATGGGTATCATAAAATGCTATCGTATTAAAAAATTAAAAAATAGAATAGGTCACTGAAAGTAGAGAAAAAGTAACGTTTTATCTAAAAATTTTAAGGGATACTCAAAGTCATAGCTTACTAAATCTATTTACAATACACCCTAATGACATAAAGGAAGAAGGTATGGGTTATAAAATTTTATATTTGTTCCAATTCACTTCCATAAATATTACAGAAATCAACTAAAGAAGTGTAAACCAAGTGTCTGTTTTACCTCCAAATCTTCACATTTTAGCTCTTGCTACACAGCTTTTGTCTGGATCTGGGCAGAGAACATTCAGTCAAATGCTTGCCACCCAAGCATGAGAACCTGAGTTTGGATCCCCAGGGCTTACATGTAAGAGGCAGGGGTGGTGGCAGGTGTCTCTAAGTCTAGTGTTGAGACAGAGAGAGACAGGTTGGCCATACATAGAAGAGTTTTGGTCTTGTTGACTGGTCCTGCCTTCATAAAACTCTACTCTAATGTTAGGTATCACCAATCAGTTCACTGAGGGTTCTCCTACCTCCAGAGGATAGAAACTATGACTGGGCAAGGAAAAGTTTTATAAATGAGACTCCCTAATAGTGTCCCTAATGAAATGCAAATCAAAACAACCCTGAGATTCCATCTCACACCAGTCAGGATAGCTAAGATCAAAAACACAGGAGACAGCAGTTGTTGGCGAGGATGTGGAGAAAGAGGAACATTCCTCCACTGCTGGTGGAATTGCAAGCTGGTACAACCACTCTGGAAAGCAGTCTGGCAGTTCCTCAGAAAACTGGGCATGACACTCCCGGAGGATCCGGCTATACCACTCCTGGGCATATACCCAGAGGCTTTACCTGCATGCAATAAGGACACATGCTCCACTATGTTCATAGCAGCCTTATTTATAATAGCCAGAAGCTGGAAAGAACCCAGATGTCCCTCAACGGAGGAATGGATTCAGAAGATGTGGTATATCTACACAATGGAATACTACTCTGCAATTAAAAACAATGAATTCACGAAATTCCTAGGCAAATGGTCAGATCTTGAAAATATCATCCTTAGTGAGGTAACCCAATCACAAAAGAACACACATGGTATGCAGTCACTGATAAGGGGATATTGACCCAGAATCTCGGAATACCCTAGACACAATCCGCATATCAATAGATTTCTAAGAAGATGGAAGGAGAGACCCCTGGTCCTGGAAAGACTGGATGTAGGGGAACGCCAGGACAGAGAAACGAGAGGGGGTTGAATGGAGAAAAGAGGGAGGGAAGGGGGCTTATGGGACTTTCGGGGAGGGAGGAAACGGGAAAGGGGAAATGATTTGGAATGTAAATTAAAAAAAATAAAATAAAATAAATAATAAAAAAAAAATAGTGTCCCTAATGGCAGTGGGGAGGCAGAAGCAGCAGCAAGTGGCACAGTCCCGTGGTATAGTACTCCTGTGCACGTTTTATATAATAGGACCCTTAGCCCTTGGCAGTGGCCACTGTCACAGTTGTCAGTATGGAACTCTTGGCCCTGAAGACTAGATATGTATTCTTCTTATGTCTCCACTCTTTATCTTGTTCTACGCCTCTCCTCTTTCTCCTGCTTTCCATTCCATCCCTCCCTTCACTCTCTTGCCTCTTCCTCTCCTTCTGCTCTCCATCCTTCCCCTCTCCTTTCTCTCTTGACCACTCTCAAACTTTTCAGTAGATACCTCAGCTGTCAGGAAGCAAGCTTCTGCCTGATCCCTTCCAGATGTCAACTGCCTTTGAGACTATTTGGGCTGACTGCCACCAACAGGATTGTCGTCTGGAGCAGGGCATGCATTGGCTAAGTGAGCTAGATGCCAAGTGCCTACCTGTACTACAGTAGAAGTTGCTCAAGCAAAGGGTACCACCGTGGTACCACCGTCACTCAGGGACTGCTGCAGGGTGCACCTACTTCAATATTCAGGAAGTAGGCAGCTTTATAATTTTGCAACCTAGCCCATCACATGCCTAGCTTCCCCTGCTGTGGCAGCCTTCATTACTGTTCTGCTGTCTCTGGTGTGTAAGGCTTCATATTACCAACTCAGTCTGCACTATTGAAATAAGGCAAGAAAAGACCATTTAAGAGATATTAGACCTGATGCAGCAGCACCGTGAGAGCAGCAGAGGAGAGTGCTTTCTAGTTTAGTCACAGAATGAGCCAAGCTTACATAGCCCAGAAAGAGATGATGGAACCAATCAAAGCATTGTCTCTTAGTGCCACTGTTATAGAGGATGGTGTTTTAGACAAATCATAGCCTTTTCTTTTGTCACAGATTAAAGTGAGACTTGTCTTTTGGACTAGTCACAGCTTTGCCCCTCAGTATTAGTCTCAAAATTCCCTATGCTAGAGTGCCAGGGGAAGGGCTTCCCTTATCAAAATTAGAAGGGGTTGCAAGATCATCTAGGGTTCATTAAAACTTATGATACCAAAAAGTCTGGCACAAATGATTTCAACGATCCCTGGCTAGACCTCTACTCTCAGGATTCAGGGCAATAACCTACAGTCTTTTGCACAGTTGTCTCAATACATCTATAGAGTGTTTAAGATGGCTGGACCTGGCATGAAGATAGTCTTGTTAGCCTGGGTCCTTTTACTCAAGTCAGTGGGCAGCAAGGAAGAGTCCAACCAAGCTAATTATGGAGTCAAAAGCTCCAAGACCAATGCATTTGCTTATTTACAGCAAAACAAATAGCAGGAGCACTGACAATAAACTGAAGGAACTCACCATTAATATTAGTAAAGACTTTTAACAATGAACTTGTGTAGTATTACAGGAAGTCACAGTCCTCCTTGTAGTCTCACAGTGTCTGTCCAAAGTTTGGAGTGCCAAGGACATTTAACATTAAGGGAAGTTTTTCTTAATGCAATGAGGCAGGGTTTCACATTCATGAGCTGTCAGTTTTCAGATCTGGGGTTTTCTCATACAAGCACAAGTGTGGTTGGTTAGGCAGATAAATAGTGAAGCTTATACTATGTCTTGAAAAGATCATCAGTAGCTAATGGCCATAATTAGAAAAGAATAATTAGCACATTGATTTAAATTAGCCTCCTATCTAAAGTCCTATTGTGAAGGATCTTCTTATTTCCTTGTGCACTGATAACTGTCACACAGAAATATGGACAAATCTAACCATTACCATGAAATATGTATAAAATTCAAACAAATGATCTTATTATTATATAGGATAATTAACTACTGCAGCCATAGTTCATGGATTATTGTTGTTTCAAATAGAGCTCTAAACCCAACCTTAAAAAATTGAGTCATTAATAATTCACTATTAAATAGTCAAATAGTCCCATCTGTTCTCTCAGATGAATATAGGCATCAAAACCCATACCATTAATGTTGTTCAAACTGTCTTGATATGGTGGTTTGAATAAAAAACATAGAGTGACTAACATAAAAAACATGAGTCCCATAGACTCATAGGGTGTGGTACTATTTGGAAGGAATAGGATATGTAGCCTTTGCATTAAATGTGGCCTTGTTGGAGGAAGTATGTCATTGGGGGTGGACTTTGAAGTTTCAAATGCTCAAATCAGGCCTACTCTCCCTCCCTCCCTCCCTCCCTCCCTTCCTCCCTCCCTCCCTCCCTCCCTCTTTCCTTTTCCCTTCCTCTCTCCATATTACCTGCCAGTCTAGATGTAAAACTCTCAGCTACCTCTCCTGTACCATGTCCTCCTACGCGCTACAGTACTGAACCACAATGTCAATAGTAGATTAAACCTCTGAATTCAAACCAGCCATAATTAAATGTTTTCTTTTATTAGAGTTGTTATAATCATGGTGTCGCTTCATAGCAATAGAACATCGACTAAGACAGGTGGAATGTTAGTCAAAGATGCTGTGTTGCAGCTCTGTCTGTCAAAGAGTGCATAGACTTCATCCCTGACCTAGATTGTACCCTGGGGGGGGAGGTCTCTCTCACATGTACATACAAACAGATGTACACATCTGTATATCTCTGTGTACACACTTCTGCTCTTTTACAGAGGTAAGACATGGGATTAGTTGTATTTAAAAGTGACTTTAACATGTGATTAGGGACCAGTCACTGATCTAGGTCTAGAGACATAGTACAATGGGACCAAATCACATGAGGTTATCACTGATGAATGATCATTTTAGTATAGGTGTGTCTTAAATTGTATATGGGACATATTTATACAAAATGCTTATTTTTTTTATATCAAATTTAACTGGGTGCTTGGGATTTGCACCTATTGATTGTTAGAAAGAGATTTATCGCTGAGTTCTGGAAGCTGGAAAGGAAAGGCCTACCTTTTATTTAATGGTGAAAGAGTATCACTGTGTGTTTTTTTTTGTATGAATGATGGACTCAGGTAAGTAAGAAAATTACACAACTGTATAAAATTTGAGAAAATCAAATTGACGAATATCAAGATGTAAGGTATGTCCATTCTTGATCTTAGAGTATAAGCCATTGGTGTCCTGCTTAGGAACTTTACCCCTGTACCCATGTATTCAAGACTTTCCCCCACTTTCTCTTCTATTAGATTCAGTGTATCTGTTTTTATGTGGAGACCCTTGTTCCACTTGGACCTGAGATTTGTACAGGGAGATAAGAATGTATCAATTTGCATTCTTCTGCATGGTTGAACTGACAAATGGGACCTCATAAAATTGGAAAGCTTCTGTAAGGTAAAGGACACTGCCAATAGGTCAAAGCAGCAGCCAACAGATTGGGAAAAGATCTTTACCAATCTCACATCCGATAGAGGGTTAATATCCAATATATAAAAAGAACTCAAGAAGTTAGACTCCAGAGAACCAAATAACGCTACTAAAAAATGGGGAACAGAGCTAAACAGAGAATTCTCAACTGAGGAATAACAAGAAGCACCTTAAGAAATATTCAACATCCTTAGTCACCAGGGAAATGCAAATCAAAACAACTGTGAGATTCCACCTCATACAAGTCAGAATGGCCAAGATCAAAAATTCAGGTGGCAGGAGATGCTGGTGAGGATGTGGAGAAGAGGGACACTCCTCCACTGCTGGTGGGATTGCAAGCTGGTACAACCCCTCTGGAAATCAGTCTGGCAGTTCCTCAGAAAATTGGACATAGTAGTACCTGAGGACCCAGCTATATCACTGCTGGGCATACACACAGAAAGATGCTTCAACATGTAATAAGGACACATGTTCCATTATGTTCATATCAGCCTTATTTATAATAGCCAGAAGCTGGAAAGAACCCACATGTCTTTCAACAGAGGAGTGGATACAGAAAATGTACATTTACACAATGGAATACTACTCAGCTATTAAAAACAATGACTTCATGAAATTCTTAGGCAAATGGATGGAACTAGAAACTATTATCCTGAGTGAGGTAACTAAGTCACAAAGGAACACACACAGTATGTACTCACTGATCTGTGGATATTAGCCCAAAAGTTTGGAATACTCTCGATTCAATTCACAGACCGTATGAAGCCTAAGAAGAAGGAAGACCAAAATGTAGATGCTTCAGTGCTTCTTAGAAGGGTGAACAAATACTCACATAAGGAAATATGGAGACAAATTGTGGAGCAGAGACTGAAGGAAAGGCCATCCAGAGACTGCCCCACCTGGGGATCCATCCCACATACAGCCACCAATCCTGGACATTATTGTGGATGCCGGGAAGGGCTTGCTGAGGGGAGCCTAATATGGCTGTCTCCTGAAAGGCTCTTCGAGAGCATGAAAAATACAGAGGCGGATGCGCACTGCCAACCATTGTACTGAGCATGAAGGTCCCAGTTGGGACGACTTGGAGAAGGGACTGAAGGAGCTGAGGGTGTTCGCAGCCCCATGGAGGGAGCAACAGTGTCAACAGTCAGCACCCTCAGGAGCTCCCAGGGATTGGACCACCAACCAACCAAAGAGAACCCATGAAGGGACCAATGGCTTTGGCCTCAGATGTGGCAGAGGATGGCCTTGTTAGACATCAGTGGGAGGAGAAACCCTTGGCCCTGAAGGTGTTCCATGCCCCAATGTAGGGGAATGCCAGGGTGGGAAGATGGGAGTGGGTGTGTGGGTGGGAGAGCACCCTCATAGAGGCAGGGGGAGGGGTATGGCATAGGGATTTCCAAAGGGGAGACCTAGAAAAGGGGAAACATTTGAAATGTAAATAAAGAAAATATAAAAAAAAAATCTAAGGTATGAGGGCTGCCTGGCTTTGACATCTGTCACCACATTGATCATCAGGGTTGGTTTGCCTTATCTGCCTTGTGTCTCCTTCCTCCTTCACTGTTCCATGTCCCTCCCAAACCTGTGATTTTCCAGAAGCCTTCAATAAAAGAAGATTGATTGGGTTACCTCACTAAGGATGATATTTTCAAGTTCTGACCATTTGCCTATATTTGGCAGCCATATTTCTCTTTTGAAATCTCCAAACCAGTTCTCAGTAACTGTAAATGAAACACCAATAGATAGCATGATCTCATATTTTATTCTTGATAACATTCATCTCTGGGAGATTCTTAAAAAAAACAGAATGAGAAACCAAGACAGCTCTGAGAAACTGCCCCTCCCCACAAGCTGAACTACCATATGGAGTAAAGTATGTGAGGATGCATGGGTGTCTGTGCAAGTCCACAGTGTACAAATGGGGGAATTGCCCACAAGGGAGGTCATTGTGAACAAGCCAAATCCAAACAGGACTCGCCAGGTTCCCTTTCTAAAGCTCAATATAAGATTTCACTATTTTGATTCAAAAGAGCAGAGCTGGACAACCTCATTTGTCCATCAAGAACAGAAGGAGACTGGAGAGATAGTTGGGTAGTTAAGAGCCCTTGCTATCGAATCATGAGGTCCTGATTTCTTTTTTCTTTTCTTTTCTTTTTTCTTTTCTTTTTCTTTTTTTTTTTTTTTTGGTTTTTTTCAAAACAGGGTTTCTCTGTGTAGCCCTGGCTGTCCTGGAACTCACTCTGTAGACCAGGCAGGCCTCGAACTCAGAAATCCACCTGCCTCTGACTCCCAAGTGCTGGGATTAAAGGCATGCGCCACCACCGCCTGGCTGAGGTCCTGATTTCAAATTCTAGCACTCATAATGCAAATACCAGTAACTTCACACTTCACCTCCATCTTATAAAGATGGGAAACTTTCTTAAGGCCTTTGTGGTCATAAAGGCATACACCTGCGCAGACATATGCACATGCAGTCACAAATACAGACAGGTACTCTCTGAGCCAAGAAAATGCTACCTTGGAGTTATTCCTTAAACCTCTGTAAGAGAAGGCTTTATATTGTCTGGGATTATTTTGCATTTTTATTCGGCCAAATGCCCATATTAACTTTTCCTAATTGAGTTGATTAAACTTAGTCTATTCCTGTGGTTTCTTACCTTCTCCATACTCCTGAATCCATTCTCTGTTTGACTAATGAAAATGTGGATTTGTAACTGAGTTAAGAGTTCATTACATGTCTGAGATTATTCTTTCAAGGTCGTAAGAACAGTTGTGAACTCATAGGACAGGTTCAGAAGGCTTTTTGGCATCATTTGCATCCTCCCTTGCATTCTGAGCAAACCTGGCCCATAGATCTTTAATTTCAAGGTAACACCATTGAATTATACTCCTGTTTCCATCCCACTCTATGACTCACACTTGGCATAATAAGGTCCTCATCCCTCTGAAGTATTTAAGTCTGTCAAACCCCAAGTTCCTACAGCCCACAATTGCAATAGAGGGTCCAGATCAGGAACTAAAATGAAAATAAGACCTAGGAGGCTTTATGGATATGTGTGAACATATGTGGTGGGTATTTTGTCTTGGTTTCACCTCATCTTTTCTATACACAAAATTCTTAAGAACATGACTCATGTAAAAAAATAATTAAGAGCACATGTTTGGAACAATTCTGATTGACTGGTAAAAATCCCTAGAGATGCCTATGGCTTTATTGCCTCTGACCAAACAGCCAATAACAAGGTAAATACAGAGAATTTAGGACAACTAACCAGGCAGTAACTCTCTGTGCTGGCCACTAGAATTCCAAAAACAAACCACAGAACAAAAACAAGATTGTCTAATGTAGCCATGCTTGTTTTTCAATGAGCCTCACCTGGTCAGAGGGGACTTTTCTCATTATTTTTGCCTGTAACACTATTTTCAGTGGTACTGACTGTTGGAGGCTTGCCCTGACCACAGTTTGTTATAATTTCATAGTTCATAGATGTACAGCATCACCTGGAAGCTTTTTAGAACTACAGATTCTTGGACTTATCCCAGACCTTTGTGGCTAGAGTAACAGTTTGTGACCTAATAAGCCTTTGGGCTGACTCTGATCCACACTAATGTTTGATCTAAATACTAATGATTCCTTACAATAGGTAATTCCCATAAGCCTAGTATTTGATTGTACTTGGTCCCAATTCTGTCATTCCCTTCCACTGATTAGGGGAAAATACTGGCACAAATGACAATGGCCATGTGTAACATTAGCTGTTGAGACAATGGCTGCAAGTGCTAGCATCTGTTTCCACTGTCCACTTATGACAGAACACGAAAGAGACTTGGAGGGTTGGACAAGCTCTTCTCTGAGGAGAGCACTCTGAGCTGTGTCCTACTACCATTAGGAAAAACGTTCAGATAAAGTTACCTACACTATACTCTAACGCTGCAGAGAATTATATTATTGAATCTTGCAAATTGTCCTAATTTGACTAATACTAGAGTCACTCTAGAACCCTAAGTAACTTGGATTGGGAACCAGATGCATGAGACTCTTCTAGGTGAAAATTCTGGACTTTTCCTTACTACTGGATATTCTGGGTTATGTAATACACAGTTCAGGCCTGTAAGGCTCTGCTGCTCCTGGTCTCAGGTGTATATCCCAGGAATCGACACTGTGGTTCAGTCTCCAAAAGAACCTTACTTAGTTGCTTCTACAAGAATTTGGGGGACAATGGCTGAAAGCAATTGTACCTTGTGTCTCTTTCTAGCTCTCTTAGGTGCTGATTTTAGAGCACCCTCAGTAGCTCTGCATAGGTAGATATAGTTGTTTTATTTTTAATGTATCTATATGTTCATGAGACATGTGCACTCTCTTTGTGTGTCAATGCCATGAGTGTAGGCAAGCTCTTGTATGGAACAAGCTTCTACAGGATATCCAAAACTAAATATCTTTTTTTTTCTTCTTAGAAATGATTAGATTAACTTCAGGTGCCAGGGCTCTGAGGCCAAGCTGTAATCAAGGCAATGCTGTGGACTACTATGCTGTGTATTTTCTCCATACTTGGAGAACATATGGAGCGGTTTACACAGTACATTACCATGCAAATGCTAAGGTCATCTATTTGGAAGACATAATTTTGGAGTCTGGAATAGGGCTGAGAAACCAATCAAGAATTATCTCTATTTGGTGGAGGGAGACCTCTGAAGGACTTGAATAAGAGAGGCTAAGGCTATCCTCTAAGGACTTTTCTCTTGGCCCCTGGCTAGATTAGTTCTTTTTAGCCAAGAGTATGAAGGCAGCCAAGGTTGCAGCTCTGAGGTATAGATGGGGAAAAAATGATTCTCTAGCTGTAGACCTTGAACCATAGCCAGAGGCTCTGGGAGCATGAGCCAGTGATCAGGAATTTTTTGTAGAAGCCTGCGAAGCTGTTAATACCATAAGAGGAGCTCATTTCACACTAACACATGCGGCAAGGGCTTCATCTCCACAGGGTGCTTTTTAAATGTGTTTGAAGGACACGTGAGAGTGAAGAAAAAGGAAAAAAATGGATTTCAAACTACCTAACATGGAAAGAGCACCCCTTTATATATATAATACTAATGCATGTATGTGAGGGGAGTGAAAAACATGGTTGGAATTACTAGCAATATAAACATGACTTATTTTGCCTCTTTTTCTGATTACCTTTATTTTATGGATAAATTACATATCTTCAGTTTTCTTACTAAACTTCTGTTTTAAGGCTTGCTAATTTAACGCATGATAAATCAGTCCTAAAACTACATTTTCTTTCACCTAAGTTTAAGGATTTAGTTTATAGCATGATTTAGGATCTATCTATATATCTATATCTATACCTATATCTATATCTATATCTATATCTACATCTATATATATCTCCAATATACTACAGATCCTAGATACTGCACTAAGTCTAACTGGAAAGTTCATTCTGACCAAAGTGACTGCAAAAAGATTCCACATCCTCTCACACTAGGAAGGGATGTCATATGTGTCACGGAAACATGTTTACATTGAACATGCACACATGTGTCAAATGTATCTACAAAGAAAACAACACAAGGATAAACCTAAGGGACGATCTAGCCCGATGACTTTTAAAACTCTCACCTATGTTGTTGTTGTTCTGACATGTCTTTGTTCAAACAATGGATGTGTGATGGGGAGGGGTAAATAAAAACAGAACCAAATAACTATGTTCCATGAACTGTATTAAAATAAGACTTAATGACTATAATCAACTAGAGGAGAACAAAAAATCGAGGCAAAAGTCCACAGGTAAAAAGCTGTGAGGATTTGTGAAGGAATTCATCACTAAGGCTGAGCTAAGCTAGCGCCTCTGCTACTGGAGCTTCTTCTGCTTCTCACCAGAGTTCTTCAAGCTGCCCACTCAACCAGTGGCACCAAATTTCATGACACAAGAATAAGGAGCTTGAACAGAAATTTCCCCCTACACATCAACCTTTACCATCTTAATTTATGGTAGGACAGAACCTGGTGAACATTGTGGCCAATCCACAACCACATGTTTCTAGTAAGGAGGACCCAAGGCAGAAGACCTACTCTAGGACACTCAGGTGACTGGGTCCAGTATTCCCCAGCTAGTAAAGACAATTACATTGTTTGACACCAGAGTGATTTGGCGTCTTTAAAGATGATTAAAAAGATAAAGCAGGTAATGTCATCAATGATTCTGACTCCCACCCAACCCTTATCCTCCCCCAGTGTCTCACCTTTTTCTCCTCTGCACGAGCTCCCTTTTATCTTTCACTTACACCATCTTTCAAGCCATCACTCTGATTCTGTCCATCTCTCAGATCTTCTTAACCAGAGGGGAACATGATCATACTTGACTCAGTAATATAGAGAAATTAAGAGTGCCTACTGTTTGTATTACCTAACAAGCTTGTTGGAAGTTTTACATTCTGATAGATAATTTCAGGTGTCCCATTCATGCCCACCTACATTGAAATATCCAGATTCCCAATGAATAGGGATCATAAGAAAAAACCAGAAATACAAAAAGAGAGATGTTGCTTTTTTCCTGATTAAATTTTACTGGCAGATGTATCAGATGCCTCTCTTTTATACTCTTCCAACCACCTCAGCTTCACCTGCCTGGTTCTGCACATGATTGTGGAGGCCTGCTCATAATGTATCTAGACACATAAACACAGGTACATACTTTTGGCAACGTTGTTGGCATCCCTGTCTATGGTACCCCAACATCTTTCTTGTTATTCTACATAGGGAGCTGTTCCCCATCCGAGCTTGGTACCCAAGCTCACATATCTCAAAAGGACACAAGTTTTCACCACCCCATGTGCATTCAGCATACTTTGCTTTGGGGTGGCCAAATTCCTGGATTAGGTCATTAGGTCTCATTTGTTTCTGTTGTTGCAGTTTACCACTCTTGTGTTTCATAGTAGTTTTCTGAATTCCACACTGTAATCAAGTAACAGCTGGCCATCCAGGCTAAGAAAACAGAGAGTGGTTTATAAATGCTATGCTCCAGCGAGTCTCAAAATTGTATCAGATGGTATTTACAGCATAAAACAATAGTTATCAACTACATGACTAAATCTAATGCACCTTAAACATTCAATAGCAATGGGAAGACTCAGAGGGTAAAGGCATTCCCTCCAAACTATGATGAGCTTAGTTTGATTCCCCGATCACATAAAGATGGAAGGAAAGAGCCAACCAATAAAAATTGTCCTCTGATCTCTACAGGAAACTCAGGTTCAGTTCTTACCCACTTTGGGTGGCTCACAATTGCCTGTAACTCCAGCTCTAGGAGATCCTACTCTCTTTTGACCTATACAGGCACTGTAATCACATACTCAAATCATCACTTGTTCATAAATTAAAAATAAAAGCAAAAATCTTCAAAACTGTGTTTTGATTTAAAACTGATTTTTTTCTATGATTGTACAATTTCTTACAAGTATGAGATTGACACAACAACCACAAGGTGATTTTAGGTATGTGTTAATATATTAAGGAATTACAACCCTGGGATCCAATAGAAAAATGTAGCCTTAAGCCCACTAAGTCAAAACTAACACCAATACATTGATTATGTAAATGAATATAAACCTGTGAATGTGAGCAGTGTGTTAAAGAGGAGTTACACAGTAAATGAGAGTTTATAAAATTCTAACAAGGACTATATATATCTAAAGAAGATGATGACTATGCTATTTGCAGACACAATCTGATTATAACCATTTTTCAATGATGTGTTTGTTTTGAAGCACTGTTGGATTAGAAATGGGTTTGTTTCAGTTTGTAGCTGAGGAATAGTGTTGAGAATTCTATTGAAAATGACTCTTCTCTTCTATACCTCAGCGGAAAGGACAAATTTGGCCTCACCAATATTCAGTGAACTTTCTTGTTACGACAATAGCATTTTTTTTATTTTATTTTTTTAATTTACATTCCAAATCACTTCCCCTTTCCCGTTTCCTCCCTCCCCGAAAGTCCCATAAACCCCCTTCCCTCCTTCTTTTCTCCATTCAACCCCCTCTCATTACTCTGTCCTGGCGTTCCCCTACATCCAGTCTTTCCAGGACCAGGGGTCTCTCCTTCCATCTTTTTAGAAATCTATTGATATGCTGATTGTGTCTAGGGTATTCTGAGATTCTGGGTCAATATCCCCTTATCAGTGACTGCATACCATGTGTGATCTTTTGTGATTGGGTTACCTCACTAAGGATGATATTTTCAAGTTCTGACCATTTGCCTAGGAATTTCGTGAATTCATTGTTTTTAATTGCAGAGTAGTATTCCATTGTGTAAATATACCACATCTTCTGAATCCATTCCTCCGTTGAGGGACATCTGGGTTCTTTCCAGCTTCTGGCTATTATAAATAAGGCTGCTATGAATATAGTGGAGCATGTGTCCTTATTGCATGCAGGTAAAGTTTCTGGGTATATGCCCAGGAGTGGTATAGCCGGATCCTCCGGAAGTGTCATGCCCAGTTTTCTGAGGAACCGCCAGACTGCTTTCCAGAGTGGTTGTACCAGCCTGCAATTCCACCAGCAGTGGAGGAGTGTTCCTCTTTCTCCACATCCTCGCCAACAACTGCTGTCTCCTGTGTTTTTGATCTTAGCCATCCTGACTGGTGTGAGATGGAATCTCAGGGTTGTTTTGATTTGCATTTCCCTAATGACTAAGGATGATGAACATCTCTTTAGGTGCTTCTCAGCCATTAGATATTCTTCAGGTGAGAACTCTTTGTGTAGCTTTGTACCCCATTTTTTAATAGGGTTACTTGCCTCTCTGGAGTTTAACTTCTTGAGTTCTTTGTATATCTTGGATATTAGCCCTCTGTCGGATGTAAGGTTGGTAAAGATCATTTCCCAGTTAGTTGGTTGCCGCTTTGTCTTTTTGACAGTGTCTTTTGCCTTGCAAAAACTTTGTAATTTAATGAGGTCCCATTTGTCTATTCTTGATCTTAGAGCATAAGCTATTGGAGTTCTGTTCAGGAAATTCTCCCCTGTGCCCATATGTTCAAGGTTCTTCCCTAGTTTCCCTTCTATTAGTTTCAGTGTGTCTGGTTTTATGTGGAGATCTTTGATCCACTTAGAATTGAGCTTAGTGCAAGGAGATAAGAATGGGTCAATTTGCATTCTTCTGCATGTTGACCTCCAGTTGAGCCAGCACCATTTGTTGAAAAGGCTATCTTTTTTCCACTGGATGGTTTTAGCTCCTTTGTCAAAGATCAAGTGACCATAGGAGTGTGGATTCATTTCTGAGTCTTCAATTCTGTTCCATTGATCTACATGTCTGTTACTGTACCAATACCATGCAGTTTTTAACACTATTGCTCTGTAGTACAGCTTGAGGTCCGGGATACTGATTCCCCCAGAGGTTCTTTTACTCTTGAGAATAGTTTTAGCTATTCTGGGTTTTCTGTTATTCCAGATGAATTTTTGAATTGCTCTTTCTAACTCTATGAAGAATTGAGTTGGGATTTTGATGGGGATTGCATTGAATCTGTGTATTACTTTTGGTAAGATGCTCATTTTTACTATATTAATCCTGCCAATCCATGAGCATGGCAGATTTTTCCATCTTCCAAGGTCTTCTTCAATTTCTTTCTTCAGAGACTTGAAGTTCTTGTCATACAGATCTTTCACTTGTTTGGTTAGCGTCACGCCAAGATACTTAATATGGTTTGTGGCTATCGTAAAGGGTATTATTTCTCTTACTTCTTTCTCAGCCTGCTTATCCTTTGAGTATAGGAAGGCTTCTGACTTGCTTGAGTTGATTTTATATCCGGCCACTTTGCTGAAGTCGTTTATCAGCTGTAGGAGTTCTCTGGTGGAGTTCTTTGGGTCGCTTATGTATACTATCATATCGTCTGCAAATAGTGATAGTTTGACTTCTTCCTTTCCAATTTGTATCCCTTTGACCTCTTTTTCTTGTCTAATTGCTCTAGCTAGAACTTCAAGTACTATATTGAAAAGATATGGAGAGAGAGGGCAGCCTTGTCTAGTCCCTGATTTTAGTGGGATTGCTTCAAGTTTCTCTCCGTTTAGATTGATGCTGGCTACTGGTTTGCTGTAAATTGCTTTTACTATGTTTAGATATGGGCCTTGAATTCCTGATCTTTCCAAGACCTTTAGCATGAAAGGATGCTGAATTTTGTCAAATGCTTTCTCAGCATCTAATGAGATGACCATGTGGTTTTTTTCTTTGAGATTGTTTATGTAGTGGATTACATTGATGGATTTCCTTATATTGAACCATCCCTGCATCCCTGGGATGAAGCCTACTTGATCGTGGTGAATGATCGTTTTGATGTGTTCTTGGATTGGTTGGCAAGAATTTTATTGAGTATTTTTGCATCGATATTCATAAGAGAGATTGGCCTGAGATTCTCTTTCTTTGTCGGATCTTTGTGTGCTTTTGGTATTAGTGTAATTGTGGCTTCATAGAACGAGTTGGGTAGTGTTCCTTCTGTTTCTATTTTGTGGAACAGTTTGAAGAGTATTGGTGTTAGGTCTTCTTTGAAGGTCTGATAGAATTCTGCACTAAAACCATCTGGACCTGTGCTTTTTTTGGTTGGAAGACTTCCAATGACAACTTCTATTTCTTCAGGGGTTATAGGACGGTTTAGATGGTCTATTTGATCCTGATTTAATTTTGGTACTTGGTATCTGTCAAGGAAATTGTCCATTTCCTCAAGATTTTCTAGTTGTGTTGAATACAGGTTTTTGTAGTAGGATCTGATGAATTTCCTCAGTTTCTGTTGTTATCTCTCCCTTTTCGTTTCTGATTTTATTAATTTGGATACTATCTCTGTGCCCTCTGGTTAGTCTGGCTAAGGGCTTATCTATCTTGTTGATTTTCTCAAAGAACCAACTCCTCGTTTTGTTGATTCTTTGTATGGTTTTATTTGTTTCTACTTGATTGATTTCAGCCCTGAGTTTGATGATTTCCTGCCTTCTACTCCTCTTTGGTGTATTTGCTTCTTTATGTTCCAGGGCTTTCAGGTGTGCCATTAAGCTGTTAGTGTATGCTGTCTCCCGTTTCTTTTTGGCGGCACTCAGGGCTATGAATTTTCCTCTTAGCACTGCTTTCATTGTGTCCCATAAGTTAGGGTATGTTGTGCCTTCATTTTCATTAACTTTCAAAAAGTCTTTGATTTCTTTCTTTATTTCCACCTTGACCAAGTTATCATTGAGTAGAGCATTGTTCAGCCTCCATGTGTACGTGGGTTTTCTTTTGTTTTTGTTGCCATTGAAGACCACCCTTATTCCATAGTGATCTGATAGGAGGCATGGGATTATTTCTATCTTCTTGTATCTGTTGAGGTCTGATTTGTGACCAATTATATGGTCAATTTTGGAGAAGGTACCATGAGGAGCTGAGAAGAAGGTGTATTCTTTAGCTCTAGGATGAAATGTTCTATATATATCAGTTAGTTCCATTTGGTCCAAGGCTTCAATTAGATTCACTGTGTCCCTGTTTAGTTTCTGCTTTCCTGAACGATCCATTTCAGAGAGCGGGGTGTTGAAGTCACCCACTATTATTGTGTGCGGTGCGATGTGTGCTTTGAGTTTTAGTAAAGTTTCTTTTACGAATGAGGGTGCCCTTGCATTTGGAGCATAGATATTCAGGATTGAGAGTTCTTGATGGTGGATTTTTCCCTTGATCAGTATGTAGTGTCCTTCTGTGTCTTTTTTGATGACTTTAGGTTGAAAATCAATTTTATCCGATATTAGGATGGCTACTCCACCTCGTTTCTTGGGGCCATTTGCTTGTAAAATTGTTTTCCAGCCTTTTACTCTGAGGTAGTGTTTGTCTTTGACACTGAGGTGCGTTTCCTGCATGCAGCAAAATGCTGGGTCCTGTTTACGTATCCAGTCTGCTAGTCTATGTCTTTTAATTGGGGAATTGAGACCATTGATATTAAGAGAGATTAAGGCATAGTGATTATTGCCATCTGCCATTCTTGACGCTATCTTTATGTTTGAGTGGTTATCTACTTTTGGGTTTGATTCAAGAAGGTTATTATCTCATTTTTTCCAGGGTGTTGTTTCTCTCCCTGTATTGGAGGTTTCCACCTATTATCCGTTGCAGGGCTGGATTTGTGGAAAGATATTGTGAAAATTTGGTTTTATCATGGAATATCTTGGTCTCTCCATCTATGGTGATTGAGAGTTTTGCTGGGTATAGTAGTCTAGGCTGGCATTTGTGCTGTCTTAGTGTCTGCATGAGATCTGCCCAGGATCTTCTGGCTTTCATAGTCTCTGGTGAGAAGTCTGATGTGATTCGGATAGGTCTTCCTTTGTATGTTACTTGGCCCTTTTCTCTTACTGCATTTAGTATTCTTTCTTTGTTTAGAACATTCGGTGTTTTGATTATTATGTGACGGGAGGTATTTCTGTTCTGGTCCAGTCTGTTTGGAGTTCTGTAGGCTTCTTGTACGTTCATCGGCATCTCTCTCTTTAAGTTAGGGAAGTTTTCCTCCATAATTTTGTTGAAGATGTTTACTGGCCCTTTAAGTTGCAAATCTTCACTCTCATCTATACCTATAATCCTTAGGTTTGGTCTTCTCATTGTGTCCTGGATTTCCTGGATGTTTTGGGTTACGCGTTTTTTGCATTTTGCATTTTCTTTGACTGTTGAGTCGATGCTTTCTATGGAATCTTCAGCACCTGAGATTCTTTCTTCCATCTCTTGTATTCTATTGTTGATGTTTGCATCTATGACTCCTGATTTCTTCCCAATGTTTTCTATCTCCAAAGTTGTCTCCCTTTGTGATTTCTTAGTTGTTTCTACTTCCTTTTTTAGTTCCTGGATGGATTTGCTGAGATCCTTCACTTGTTTGTTTGTATTTTCCTGTATTTCTTTAAGGTATTTTTGCATTACCTCTTTCAGGATTTCTTCCTGATGACCCATGTTCTCCTGCATTTCTCTGAGCGATTTTTGTGTTTCCTCCTCATGGGATTCCATCTGTTGATCCATCGTCTCCTGCATTTCTTTAAGCAGTTCTCGTGTTTCCTTTGTAAGGGCATCTAACCGTTGATTCATTTCTTTAAGCAATTTTTGTGTTGCCTCCTTATGGGCATCCATCTGTTGACCCATATTCTTCTGCATTTCTTTATGCAAATTTTGTGATTCCTTTGTGAGTGCATCTACCCGTTGATTCATCTCGTTAAGCGATTTTTGTGTTGTCTCCTTGTGTGCCTCCATCTTTTGATCCATGTTCTCCCGCATTTCTCTAAGCGATTTTTGTGTTTCCTTTGTAAGGGCTTCTAACCGTTGATTCATGGTCTCCTGTAACTCTTTATGAGATTTATTTGTGTCCTTCTTGTGATCCTCTAATAGCATCATGAGAAGTGATTTTAAATCCAGATCTTGTTTTTCGGGTGTGGTGGGGTATCCAGGACTTGCTGCTGTTGGAGAGTTGGGTTCGGATGGTCCCACATTACTTTGATTACTGTTAGTAACATTCCTATGTTTGCCTTTTGCCATCTGGATACCTCTGGTGTTAGTTGGTCCTGCTGCCACTGGCTGTTGGTTGGACCTCCTGTGAGCCTGCAAAGCTATTTCTGCCCCCCCTGGATTACCAGGATTCCCCTGGCACCGATTTCTGGGGCCTGCCTGCTCCTGAGTGACTTTGGAGCCCTAATGTGCTTTGCCCCAAGTGATCTTATATTGGGGAGGCCTTGCACATCTAAAGGCTCAGCCTAGTGGATTCCTGGAGCAGAGGTCGCCAAAGGGAGGCTGGCAGGCTCCTGCCCTGTGCAGGGGTGTGTGATCTCTCCTGGGGGGGGAGGGGGCGTCCCTCTGCCAGGCAGAAGTCCCACAGCAGATCTGGCGCGCTGGTCACTGCAGATCAGCCCAGCACCTGGGAGCAGGTTACACACAAGCTTCCTGAGACCGAAGCGATATTATGCCTGTCTGTCTCTGAGCCTGGTGGTCCCAACTACCTGGTCACTGGAGCAAAGATGGCGGAGGGCACTCTCCGTGGCGCCGCTCACCCTGTGGTCACGATGGCCCACCGATCTGGCACCCAGACGACCACAGCGCCAACCCGCCCTCGGGCACAGACGGAAGCCCCAACAGGCCGTGTCCCAAGTGATGTTATATTGGGGGGAGAGCCTGGGTACCCGTCTCTCCAGCGCAGTCCGCGGGAACCACGACAATAGCATATTGTGAAACAATTCTAACTAAATTGCTTAGAGATTTGAATAAATTGTGATTTTTCCAAGATTTAAATACAGTAATTTTTGTTAGTCTAATTGCTAATTATTCTCACCATTTGAATAATAACATGGAAAATTGAAACCATGAAACCTGGAATATGAAATTCTATTTATTCTTGTCAGTGGAGAAAGATCAAAGATATTTTACCTCTCAGACTGAATGGCAGAAGCCAACAGAATATCCCCTGGTCTGAGGAAAAAAAAAAAAAAAGCTTGAGGTTGAGTAGTCCCTGCTTTCGCCTCGTGGCCTGGAAACATGCTTATAGTTAAAATGCCTAAAACAACAGGAGAAATTTTGAAAATAAAATTAAAACAAATGGTTCTTCAAATACATTTCAAATAATCATGATTTTCTCAGTATTCAATGAGTGAAGGAGTTTTCTCAGTGGACTCCAGCATATCATATAAAAATTCTGGAACATTGGAACATCTAGTCATTCTTCACCACAAGTTTCTCTGCATTAGTTTTTACATGGACTTTAAATAATCTGATCTATAGAGTTGACTTTAAGAACCGAATGAGGCAAAATGCGATGATAGACCTGTTCTCTGGTGTGAAAAGAGCTGTGTAGACCTGCTACACTTTATTAGTCTCCAAAGAGTCATTGTAGGAAGCAAAACATCTAGGAATTTACCATGACTTCATTAAATCTTACAATATATCTGGAATCTGGACAGTTTGGTGTTTTCAGTTTATAACAGCTGACCACAAAATTAAGAAGATACTATAAATTAAATACTGCCTACTATCAGCAACAAATATAGTAGCTTCTTAACAATTAAATACTTGATGTAAATAAGAACAATCAGAAAGAACTTCATGGTCTTACACTAGGCAATGGGAAATCAATAGTTTTGGCTAATTGAAGAGGATTTGGATAAATGCGAGTAAAAGATTAAGACAAAGGAAAGATTTGGCAGAGGCAAAAGCATCAAACGACAACAAAACAACAACAATAACAACAGCAACAACGACAACAACCAAAACCCTGAACAACCAGAAAAAAGAAGCCACTTCTCAGGAGACACCGACAGATGCTATCTAAAAACTTTAAATTCTCTCATTCTTGCTTTTTGTAGAATTCAACCCTCACATTCTTTGTCTTTGAGAAACCTGAGGAAGAATTCAACACCAACAAATCACTAAAGAACAATTTATTCTCAGACAGCCAATGCCTCTTCTCTTTTGAGTTCTTCCATGAAAAGCAATGCAGAACCTTATTGACAGCTTGTCACCAAGCAGCCTGTCACCACACTAATTAATACGTCCACACTGAGAGAGGCAATGAGAGAAACGACAGCCTGATGTCTCACATTTCATCAGTGATAGCCTCTTTTCCAATACAACCTGCAAACTTCACAAATATAGACAAGCAACTGCCCCCTTCCAAATCGAGCACACTAGACATGAGTCTGATTGATTTGATTTCTAAGCACTAATTGTATTTGAACAGAATACATCTGGCTCAAGAGTAAGGGAAGCCAAGACCCAGGAGAATGGAAAACATAAAAAGAATGATTTGCCATGGTGGTGTTTAGGATTAACACATAATCATAAGCAAACATGGAACCTTGCTTTTCAGTAAAACTGATTGTTAACTCAGAGACCATGAAGGGGTATGTGTGCTGGCATGCCAGAGCACCGATACATGTGTATGTTGTACATACTCTTCCCTAGTGGAGAATTCTCTCATGTATAGCCATGTAATCCCCAGGAAGAAGAGTGATTTCTGTGGGGAAAGTCACGGCAGGATCACTCAGTATCCTTGTGATGATATGGGATCACTTCTGTACACCCTTTTTTCTTAGTCTGATGGCTTTAAGCCACAACTAGGTTACTTCTTACTAAACCCACTTCATCTTAGCCTTACTTCCGTGATCCTGCATGGCAGCGCCCTCTAATATGATCATTCAGTGAAAACTTGTGTAGCATCTGTGATCTGAGGGCTTACAAGTTACTACTTCTCAAATTGCCAAAGTATCCTGTTTTTCTATTTGCTATTGTCTTAGCTTTGTAAGCACTACCTTTTGTACAAAGGCTACAGTTTACTTAAAAGCATAGTCAAGATATACCAAGTTCCTCTCCACATTGTTTACTATGAACTAATTGGACACATGTATGGGGTGGAAAGTATATACCCTGGTGGCTGCCTTTATCATTTATACATTGCTTTTGGTATAACCGGAGAACGATGGGTGGAGCCTATTGTCATATGGGTGGATCCTGATGTTAAGCTTTCTAGTGACTACATTCAATTCACGATTTGGACTTGATCTTTCATAAGCAGCTAACAAGAAGTATCAATAATGGACAGAGTAGCTTCTCACCACAAAGACTTGCAGTAAAACCATATTTCCAAATCATGGTATTAAAATACCAAGTTGTTGCCAAACCAAATACCCTCATAATAAATTATAGTGCCCTGGATGAAATTCTATAAGAGGGAAACCATTATTCCAAGTTCTCAAGGTCTCATCTACCTGGGCTTAAGCTACACTCTGAATCTCAGTGAAGCCACAGTTACATTTTTACCCTTCAGTGCATTTGTTTTTTCCACTATCTGGAATTGCTGATTCTTTCATCCACTGAGAGTTTTTGACCTCCCTACAGTAGAGCCTAGCATTTGCCCTCTGTTCTTCCGCTGTGTATGACCATTGAACACTCTTTTATTGGAACACTGATTATTTGTCTTAACGCTCATTTCAACTCAGACCTCATCTCTTTGAAAACAAAGATGTTATTTGTTTGCATCTTTAGTGCCAGGATAATGACAGGGTCCTTGTTTGTGAAGCAACCATTGTCAGGGTCACATGAAATGATCACACAAGGTGAATGAGGGGCATGAATGCAAAACCATTTGTCCATGTCCCCAGTAAGCATTTCGGCTGTGAAAAGGTGAAAGTAACCATTTATCCCATTCGTGTTGATAAAATCAATTCCGAATAAAATGAATGCCAAGAGTAGCTTCCAAATGAAAAGGTATCCGTTCATTCAGTAAACATTCACTGATTAATCACTACATGCCACCAAAGGTGAAATAAATGACACAGTCCCTGCTCCCAAGCAGACAAGAAATAAATCACCAAGGTCCAGGGTAGTGAGAGCTGTTGGGTACTAGGAGAGGGGAAAGATGTCATCTATACCAGGGGACTCAGGAAGGAATCTCTGTAGAGGATATAGCCAATGTCCTTGAAATATTTGGAGGCCTGACTTAAGAAGAAAGCAGAGAGCATTCTAAGGAGCAAAGCCATGGGAAAGTTCAGTGTTGGAAAGAAGCCAGCACGTCCTTCGGGGAATCTGGAAGTAGTTTGGCGTGGCTGGATTTGTGGCTTGACAGTAAGAACAAAATAGAGAAAAGAGACATTCTATCTGCTTATATGCTGGTAATGGTAGAAATGAATGCTTGTAAGTGAGCCTTGAGTCTTTGACCTTTCTGAGTTCATGGATTCGAAGTATAGATGCTAACTCAGTTTCTATAGGGCTGTGCTGCTATAATCAGAGTCTGGGTTAGCCAATCCGATTTGACATATCTGGGGGAAATATTTTCCTTATGACTCAGGGAAGTTAAACTAATCCTATTTGGTAACAGTTTAAAACTGACTGCATTACAAACCCACAAGTTAGGGTTGGCAACATAGCTCAGTGGCAGAACATTACCCCAGCATATGAAAGGGATTGGTGTCCAGCACCACAAATACATAAATAATAAATGATCCAAAATGTGTGTGGACTAAACATTTTATGCAATTATTAAAAAAGCATTAAATTTATACTTCTAAATCTAGACTAAAAGAAAATTAACTAGCTTGGAAGACAGCATATTTCAGTAAAACAAATAGCACTTTGTAATTCGTGAGCCCTTCCTACCTACCAGATGCGACTGCTGTCTCAGAGGTTTCCTCTCATGGATGACTGATTTAATTTAGAAGAAGATTAAAGTGTCCGTAAGAAATTTCAATAGTGATTTCTTCAATTGAACTTAATCCAAACTTGACTTTATATTCTAGGGATGTATGCCTGTTAACTCTAATTCTCTTGCCTGGCTTTGAATTCTTTAATCAGTATTCCCTCTTTATAGTATCCAGGTGAAGTAAGTTTATGTGTAGACTTCCTTATTTCTCTGAGAAAAATCACAGAATCAAGGAACAGACTTATTTCTAAAGACATAGCAACACCTGAAATACAGAATATAGAATTCCCAAGGACTATTGTAACTGTTTGAAAGGTAGGCAGAACTGTGTCACGTGGAGTGATTGAGCACACCTCAACTTCTATATGATGTATTTAAACGGAATCATCCATTATTGACTTCAGGATTTTCCAGGTGTAAAAGTATGTTTGAACTTTTCAATGAAAAATAATTAAACAAAGAAGCATGTTCTTGCTTAAGACAAGCGAGTTTAGACAGGTAAGTGTTGAAGTTAGGCCCTGAATCTTTATCTCAGCCCCATACACCCAGAAATAATATTTAGACTCAAAATACATTTACACATTCCTTGGCCATATAGCTAGGCTCGTCTCTGGCTAGATATAACTTAAAATATTCCATTTATTTTACCTGTACTCAGGTACAACGTGTCACATCTTCACAGCGAATCTCTCTCATCTGGCTCTTTTCCAGAATCCTCTCTCTTCCTGCCAATGCTCCACCTATTTCCTATCTTAGGCTCTCTCTCTCTCTCTCTCTCTCTCTCTCTCTCTCTCTCTCTCTCTCTCTCTCAGAACAAATTCCGTTCACCTTTCAAGTTGTTTGCAGAGGCACTCAATATGACCTCGGTCCCAAGAACCCTTCAAAATAAATGAAGTGGTAGTTATTCCCAAGCCCAGCATTTCTGTTATCACAGAATACACTTATCTGTTGAATAAATATTGTCCTTTATTTCATGTCAACTTGTAAACATACAAGTTTTGGGAAAGACTAAAGATTAAGTTAGATGTGCTGTCATTTACATGTAATAATAATAATAATAATAATAATAATAATAATAATAATGATAGCAAGAAAGATAGACTGACAGATTTCTTCTAAATTTTATTAGAACATAATTTAGAAATTTTCATTGTAGGCAAAATATTAGATGAAAACATCCCCATAGTAAACAAACCATACCTAGAATTGACACTACCATTAGTAAATAAAGCTCATTGGAAATCAGATGGGAAAGAGTTTTGTTTTGTGCTTGAAACATGAAAAATCTATTCAGGGAAGGAAAGCATAAACAAAGAATTATTTTAACTTTTAAATTTTCTAAAAGTCCTATGTCAATAAGTATATTAAAAAATGCTTTGCAGAGAAGAGGCTATGCATGCCTAGGTCTGAAGATATTTCCAAAATAATTCACACCACACCTCTGAGATCAGTTGGTCTCATTTCTTCTACTGGCGAGGAAAGGCGCCAAGCTGCCTAGGACACAGATTGTCACTGTGAGAACTAGCACTGAAATAGAACAGTTGTTTCTCTGGATTTCAGAGTTCTGATTCAGCAGATGTCAGCCTTCTACTAAATACTCTAAAAATTAAGCAGTTCTTAGTTATGTTTGTGCCAACTGAGTGAAAATACTGTCAACTCTTCCAGTGCTATGGTAATGCTGAACCGTCTAATATGTCCTTGGTGATGATTTCCACTATTGTTCAATTTAAGATGGTGATAAGCCTCCAAGAAACATACATTATATATATATATATATTATAGAATAAATACATATATATTTGTATTAAAGTATGTATGTTAATATCTTACAGAATAAAAATGTATCTAGACATTGGATGAGGAACCTCAACTCTATCTTTAGGTAAGAAACAAAGACTTTGTTATTGATAAAGTGAATCAATGTTTATACAGTTTCAATACAGCCTATTAACACAATCAAATAACTGCAAGAGAGAAGACCAGTATGCATACATATGATCAGGACAGACCAGACGTTGTTCTACACCATGGCACATAGGTGGTTTCCTTCTGGTTCCTTGCACACTGAATACAAAGTACCCTTAATGCTCAGTGTTTAGACATGTTGGTACCAAGAAAAATAACTCATGCTTAGAAACATGTTTCACATCGCCATGATGGAAACACCTGGGGGAATATTGAAAGTTGAACACATGCAGAAGATTTATGAACTATAGCAGTATGGAAGGATGAAAGATGAAATGAGAAAAATGTGGTAACGTGTACCTTTCACTCAACAATTGGTTAGTGGGAAAGCGTTATCATCAAACACTGTTCTGGGTACTGAACAAAATATAGAGTTGACATCATTCTATTGAGTAGAAGAAGAAAATAAATATACCTAAATTTTATCATGCATCAGAAGGGAATACATTTTATTGCTATATTGCAATTTTAAACAGGATAGGCTTAAAAATTGTAAGCGAGTTTTCACAAGGTGTTCGAGCAGTCATGGTGTCTCCAGAAGTAATCTAAAACAGCACCTCATTTATAATAAAACTTATTGACAAAACTCCCAGAATTTATAGACAGATACTTTGGGTAATGTTTGAAGTAAGAGTTTTTGTTTTCGTCTCCTACCACCAAATTGCTATTTTTGAAGGCTCATTGCTTTGGATATCAGTAATAGCGGTAACAATGGGGTCTCCTTAGATGGAGTAGTACTCTTAAATTAGATTGATAGCTTTATATTCCACCCATAAATCTCTAGAGCATCATAATAATTGATTAAAGAGCAAACAGGTAAAGATAATGAAATGACACCATGAATGGAACCTTAGCAAGGAAAGATGACATACAAATCAGCAGAACATTAACCTATCACTCTTGATTTGTTCGAAGAATATGCACATAGCGTTCATATCATTTGTTCTGCATTGCTGACATAGATCAGAACCTCATTTGGGGTTACTGTGTCTCTTTTTGAAATATAGAACTGTACAGGAAAACAAAATAAACAAACAAACGAAAACCTCTCTTCAACCAACACAATTTGCACAGCAGCATTAGCTGTGTTGCATTCTTTAGGACTATAACCTAAAACTTCCACATATACATTAAGATTTGAATCTCTAATAGTTAGATTGGATGAAATTGCTGCATGCTTAGTAATTGATTCAATCATGTTACAATTTATGCTGAGACTTTTATAATTCCAAACACTGTCCTAGAACCACAACATTTTACTAAGACCTTGGGATCTAGAGATAAAAGACTTATTTTCTGTAAATACAGAAGACAGGAAAGTTTGGGCAGTTATAATGCTGTGGCTTATTGCTGTCATAGACATGTGAACAGAGAAGATGGGATGGTACCTAACTTATCCCCAGGAGATTTTTGAGGAGAATTCCTCAAGAAGCTGAGGAGACTCATGTTAGGCCTTAAAGAATTAGTCACATACGCATCAAGGAGGGCAGAAAATCAAAGAGTATCTGAAGTATTCTTCCCATTTCCCAAAGGACTTAAAAATGCTTTGCAAGAATCTAGAATAGAAACCTGATCAATTAGTTATTTCTTAGTCTTAAACTATGTTTATCAATCTGCTAGTCAGTTTGATTATGTGAAAGAAAGCACACAATCAACAGTTATGGTATAGTCAGTGTATGGGATTCAAACATGCATCTTCCAGAAGAAGGGGGGCCAAAGCTGCACTGTCCCCAGCATTACCAATTGTTTAATGTTTCCATAGGGTAATGAAGTGAGAGAGATCTTGTGGGAATCTTCTGCCTACTAATCAGCATTCCCATCTACAGTAACATTGGTGAATAAGATGTATGTTTGAGGCATGCTTCATTTTTCAAATACAAAACCTACAGTAGACTCCTACCTATACAAAGGATTGAGAAAATCCTGGTATGCCTCTCTGGTATGGTCCAAGTTGAAAGCATAGCACAAATCCAGGATGCAATAATTTATCCATTCTCTAGAAAAATCAAGTTATCATTTAATGTGGCTGCTATGTCTATAAATTCTGAGCAAACAGTCACAGAACAGATAACTGCAAATCCAACATGTAAAGGATAAGTAGGTCCTAGGCAGAAGTTTCCAATGGATAAGGTCCCCATATAATTTGCTGAATTTCTCTGCCTTGCCATTCACTACCAGAGCATTTTTCAATTTCTTGAAAGGCATGTGTATCTTATAGTTCTAGAAGTGCTACTTCAGTCTTGCTGTTTATTCAAAACAATCATTCCAGAGGTCAAATGCTCCTTATCTGAATGAGCTATGGGAAGAGGAGAAAGAGAGAGTGGATTTTTCTGGATTCTATGGTGTGTGTGTGTGTGTGTGTGTGTGTGTGTGTGTGTTTGTGCATCTGTGTGTCTGTGTGCATGTGTTATGTATTTATGTATGTATAGATAATTCCACCCAAACACATCAAGTAATGTTACTTCCTGCTCTTCCTTATCTCTATGCCCCCTTCTTTCATTCATTTAAAAGTGTGTGTGTGTGTGTGTGTGTGTGTGTGTGTGTGTGTGTGTCGGGGGGTGGGGGGACCAAGACCTTCTCCTTGTTTTCTGCCTGCCTGCCTGTGCTCTTGCTTGGATAAAATTCAATGACAGATTTGAACCTCTAGGTTCACATTTTGTCATACAGAATGGAAAGGCATAGAAGTTTATAAATCTCTTTTTCTAATTCCACAAAACTTGGCTCCTGTCAAAACTATACTCTTGCTACATTTGACAGCAACTTTGTTCTATGAAAGCTTGTTGGTGCCTTCCCCGAGGAAATGACATCATGGCTCAGCATTGCAGGTAGGATGTGCCAAGATACCATGACATATGGGGGGAAAAGATTAGTCTAATACTTGCTGAATATTATTCCTGAATGAACGAGGGAAAAGAAGCCCAAAGAATTCAAATGTAGCTAATCCAGTACATTACAAGAAAAGTTTTTCTATGTAAGTTGGAGAAGTGTAGCTTCTGCAACCTGGGCATTTTCTGGTGTGATAGTGATCAGGACATTCCTGGGGTATGGAGAACCAAGTCCTACAAAGCTTCCAGTACTAATCATCTGTAGATTAGTGCCTTATGGTTCCTATCGCTGTGATAGAACACCACAACAGAAAACAACTTGGGGAAGAAAGGGTTTAGACTGGCTTACAACTCGCAGGTCACTCCATCACTGAGAAAAGCAGAGCAGGAGCCTGGAGGCAGGAATTGAAGCAGAGGCCTTGATCCTTAAGCCTTGCTCAACCTCTTGGTTTAAACCTGCCTGGAGTTGTCACCATCCCAAATGGTCCATGAACTTCCACATCAACCATCAATCAAGAAATTCCCCATAGAGATGCCCACAGGCCAACTAATGGAGTCATTTTTGCAATTTAGTTTCCTATACCAAGATAACTCTAGCCTATGTCAAGTTGATAAAACAATAGCAACAACAAAAACAGGGCAGTAAGTAATGACTTTTATGCTATAGGCAGATTCGACAGGAGAAGACACACATGAGAAGACTGTTTATAAACTCATCAGAGTTCTGAGAGAGTGCTTATAGGATTTAAAAGAGAAGCAGCTGTATTCATCATATACCTCTTAACAGAAAATAAAGAACATGATAGGAACGTTCTTGGATATGAACATGTGCAGAATTTCCTAGTCAATATTCCCTAAATACTACAACATAATAAATATTTAAGCAACATTTTCATTTTATTAGTTGCTATTGGTCATGTAGCACAACTTAAGGAATGTGAAATGACCATAAAACGGTAATTAAAAATAGGCCCAGGACCTCAAAATAAGACTGGAACTTATAAAACTGCTGCAAGAAATCACATGGCTATCACTTCCAGCTATGAAAATAGGCAAAGAATTTTCATTAAGGATGCCAGTAGTTCAGAAAATAATAGCAAGGATTAGAAGCAGAATAAAAGTCAGCAGAACACAGAGAACAAGTTACAAAACAGAAAGAAATATTCTAATTACACATCTGATAGGGGATTAATATATAAATGGATGAAGAACTCCAAAATTGAGCTCCCAATAAAGCCTCCAAATCACCACATCAGTAAATGGGCGAATTAATTCAATAGACAGTTATCAAAAGAAGACCAAATGGTTAATAAGTATTTGGAAAATGTTGGGCTTCCTTAGCTATTGGATAAATGCAAATGAAGGCTGCTTTGAGATTCCATTTCTTCTCAGCCAGAAGAGCTGTCATTAAAAAATAGAGAGATAACAGGAGAAAAGGAACCTCTCTTAACTGTTAGTATGAAAGAACTGTAATGAGCCAGTATGAAATCAGCAGGGAGATGCCACGAAACCAAACCAAAACTGCTAGATGATCAAACTGTACCATTCATGAGTATACATAAAAGAATCTCAGGCAGCATACCGTAGAGATACTTGCAAATTTGTGTTTACTGCATCAATATTCAAAATAGCCAAGATATGGAACCAGAGAATATGTCCATTAATAGATGAATAGATGAAATAAATATATATGTGCACAACTTAGTTTTATTTAGCATTAAAAATTAAACTATATCATTTGCAGAAAATGGCTAGAAATAATCATGTTAAATAAAACAAACTAGACCCAGAAGGACTAGTATATATTTTCCTTCATATGTAGAATCTATACCTATCTATCTATCTATCTATCTATCTATCTATCTATCTATCTATCTATCTATCTATCTATCTATCTATCTAAATATCTATCTATCTATCATATGTATATATAGACATTTAGATTGATATTTAGATATATATATAGTGTAATAGAAGAAAGGCTATGTAGAAACTGAAGGGCTTTAAAGAGAGAGAGGAAAGGGAAAAAGGAAAGGTGATTAGGGGAAAGTCTTTTCTCTAGGACCAACAAAAACAAGACTATAACAACAGCAACAATATACACATACCCACACAGCATCAGAGCAGAAGGTGAACTATTGGAAGAGAGGAAATAAACCAAGAGGAGGTGGGAGGGCTAACAAGTGATAACTAAGAACTTAATCTAGTACAGTATAATGATGCACATGTATGCAAGTGTAAAAATGAAGTTCATTATTTTGTACACTAAAAATTAACTTTGAAATGAACATGAGAAGGATAAAAATTATATGCAAAACAAAAGTGCTTGATACAGTTGATTAAGCATCTGCAGATCATGCTAAACCAGGATGGTCTTGGAGTCAGTGTCTCAGAAACAGAAGGCTGAACTGTACTGTTAAAATCAAACTAACAAACTAACAGGTTCACTTCTTGGTGATGGATAAGCTGATAAACACAGTCAGGTGATAAAGGAATGAAGCAATGTTTATTACTTTCAACAGATAAGGACCGCACTAAAGATAATTTTCAAAGCAGTGTCTTCCTGAATACAGAAAGCAAGGGGTTTTCATTAGAGAAACTTATATATTCACAAGTGAGAGATCACCCATAACATGTAAAGGCAGCATGGAAGTCCTGCTTCTTTAAACGTGCACATTCAGAAACTGGCATCCTGGTTAGAGGCTTTAGTAGAATGAGTAAAATTTATTCTAGGTTACCTAAAAAGAGATAATAACTCAACGATTGCACATGTTTCACATAAACATCTCTAGAGAGCCTTTAAGTGTGTACAAACAAACCAGCTTTGAAGGAGCGTTAGTGACTGTAACTCCAGTTCCAGGGAATTTGACACTTCCTAGCCTCTGAGGGCACATAAATGCACATGGCATACTGCAGACAAGCAGGCACATGCATATGCATAAATATAAAGGAACTTTAATCCTCTTTCAAAGAAATAGAATAGCTCTCACCCCAAGCACAGGCAATTGTCTCCAATTGTTTCTGAGAACACCTTTCTTGGGCTAGTATTATAGTTGAGGCTTGTGGGTTAGATGAGTAAGGCCTTTTGAAATCTGTGGTACTTATTATCTTGATTCTTGGCCTGAGGAGCTTAAAACCTACATTCATGAAATGTTTACAATTATTTCATTTCAAGTATAAAAATTAGTTTAAGAAAAATGGACATTTTGACACAGGGAAGTCCAGTTTTGGCTTAAGGAGTCACGGAAATGATATAGGCCAAGTCTAAAATATTCAGAGAATTTCTTACACTATAACTCACAATATTGCAGCCTCTTCTGCAAACTGTTCACATGCAAAAACCCAGTTAGGGTTTTGCTGCCAGACTCCAATTTCTGCAAACCGGGCAAAATGGAAGGAAAATTGTCTTTTAGTCTTCCCTTCTTCCTTAAATATGGATGTTATTTGTCCATTTATTTTTGAAGCTATACATTCCACTTGGTCTTTGCTCATATTTCTTACCCAAGGATTTTTCCTTATCTTTAAATCAGGTCATCCTCCTCTGGGATTAACTGGTGGACCTTCCTGGATACTGACTCATGCTTACTAATCTCCCTCTTGTCTGCCCCCAGGGCCAGTCAGTTGATTGAGAAATGACTGTTCCCTCCTACTCACTTGCTCAACCTTGATAGTAGGATTTGTGCCTAGTCTTCCTTCATCTTTTTGTGCCCTATTCAGTTGCTATCACTGAGAAGCCTGCCTTTTTTCTGAAGGGAAGTGAAAGAGCAGTGGATCTGTGGAGAAAGGGAAGTGGGGTGGAAGACTGGAAGGAGGAGGGGGAGGGGGGTGTGATCAAGATGTTTTGTATGAGAGAAGAATAAATTTAAATAAATAAATAGATTGGGGATGGTGTATAAGTAAACACAGTACTGATTACTTCAGACCCCAGAATGCTAACCACTACACTGTGGAACAACCTTCTGGGCAGAATATTTCAATATATTATTCTGCCATGTTGCAGTAAGTTCTATGTCTCTAGCTGTGACAGATATAGGAAAAGTCTTAAAGGAGAGATACTTCATAAGAGATTGCAGAGGGAGGGGTTATAAGATCCCACAGACAGTGATAGTTACAAATACCTCCCTGTCGTGTCTTGTTTTGCTATGCCATGCTGTGTCTCTCTGGCGTTGTATAGTTGAAGCTGATAGCCTTCATCATTTCCACCACCTTACACATCACACCAAATGTCAGATTGGCCTTACATGCATCTTCAAGAAACAGGAGATCTGAAATACCTTTGAAATGGCATCACATGTCACGTCTGTTTGTTTGTTTGTTTGTTGGTTGGTTGGTTGATTGGTTGATTGGTTGGTTGGTTGGTTGGTTTGGTGAACAGGAATTATTTGGACCTGATCACACTTTGGCATCATATTACTTTATTTATGGTGCATAGGAGTCAGCTAAGAGGAGATGAGTGATTTTCCTGAGCACATCAGGCAACACATGGCTTTGGAAGCAGGGATTACCCATGCATACAGCCCAAGGAATTTTACAGACCACAGAAGAAGCAGCATGCATGTTTGGACTGACAAAGTAGGATAAAAGTTTATTTATGTTCTCAGGTGCTAGAACAGGTAAAGAGAAGATGCTGAAAAAGAAAAAAATGGTGAAGAGGAAAGAGGAAAGGGGGTCCCAGAAGTCTCATTGTGAAGTCTGGGGGAACTGACACTGGCAGTTAATATTATATTCAGTATGAACTGTCGGAGGTTGGCAGGTTCCACATACCACCTAACAGCAGGCACAGTCAGCTTTGTAACGTTAAAAAAAAAAAGGCAAAAGAACATTGTGTTCTCAAGCAGGTGACAAAACCCTGGGTCTTTGAAAGACAGAAGGCTACTGTTCATCTCAAAACAATACCTGAGAAAGATGGTAAGTAAGAATGAAAAATTCCAGGAGAGAAGACAGGCTAAGGAAGAAATTCAATCTCATTGTAAAACTCAAAGGGAGATGGGGTAGAGATTTCTGTAATTTAGAAAGGAAAATGATTCTTTCAAAAGGAGAGAGAGAGAGAGAGAGAGAGAGAGAGAGAGAGAGAGAGAGAGAGACAGAGAGAGACAGAGACAGAGACAGAGACAGAGATGGAGATAGATACCTCTGTAAGGCATAGAAACAGGTTTTATTATTTTAATCTTTTCTCTCTCCATGGACATATTTATTCTGTTAACATCTGGCCTTATGTAAAACATCTGTTCACAGGAGACTTTTAAACTCTAAATCTTTTTACTGAGAGCTCAAAACTTTCTGTTCAGTATTTGGTGACATGCATACTAAAGTGATACTTGGGAAAATCACCCAAAACAAACTAAATCTCCCTTCTCCCCATGTCAGGAGTCACATGGTTATCTTAGTTATCTGGTGAGCTGCTTAGTTTCTATTATTAACTTTACACAACCTAGAGTCACCTGGGGAGGAGTGACTAGATCACACAACTAGATCAAATTTGCCTGTGGCCAGCCTTGTCTATGGGAGTTTGTCTTGATTGATGATTGAAAAGGGTAGGTCTAACACACTGTGGGTGTCTCCATCCTTGGAAAGTGAGTCTGGGCTGTAAAAGAAATCTAGCTGAGCATCAGTCAGTGAACACTGTAGTAAGCATCATTCCTCCATGGCTCCTGATTCAGTTTCTCCTTGACTTCCTGGCCCAACTTCTCTCAGTGATGGACATGACCTAGAACTGTAAGCTGAAATAAACCCTTTTCTCCCCACGTTGCTTTTCATCAGAGTGCTTTATCACAAACAGAAGAGCAAAATAGAATACCTAGGGATGCCTATCTGTAAGCTTTCTGAATATCCACAGTTTCCCTGCCCCCATTTCATTTAATACTGAAGGAAAGATGGAAGGGCAATCTTTGGGAAGCGACTTTTCCTGGTCTTCAGAATTTTTGACATTCCAGGGATCCTTGTGTTATTTTCCAGTGAACAACAGCAAATAGGACTTTAGAGTGAGATCATTCATTCACCGTAGCACATGCTGAAAATTCAAAACTCATTGCTTAAAGTAACTGTTTTTATGCCAGTACCATAACGACATAGATCTTGTGGCCAAGAATCTGAAGCAACACTAATACCTGGTGGACTGCTCATCCCTAAGAGACAGACATCATACTTCATTCCTCCCAAGGCTCAGGAATCATGAGGATGGGAGAAAAAGACTCTGAGTTTCATGAACAGAGACTGACTACAAGAGAACAGTGTTCTCAGAAATCATGGGGGCAGTTGCACAGATGAGCTCACAGAAGTTGTGACAGCAGGAATAAGACCTGGGCAAGCTCAAACCAGACAAATCCCAGCACGGAAGCCCCATGTCTGAGAACTACTGCTAATTGACAGCTACTGGGAGAAAATAAGAGTTAGCGTTCTTTAAGAGTCTCCTCCTGGTAGGTCTAACATGCTCCAATGGATGGCCACAAGCCTAGGAGCATTCTTAGATAGGTAGCACTGATGAGATTTAATAGGAACTGTAGCTCAATGCATATACCTATATAGCAGCTCCCGTATCTATCTATGGCTCAGGGAAATCATGAAAGTAGGGGTAGGAAGATTGTAAGAACACCAAAACATCTGCTGTAAAACAGTCCTAGAAATGAATTTATAAGCAACACTGAACAGTAGAACTAATGCAGAAGGGGATAATCTCATGGGGCTTTACACCTGAATAAAAACCTACAGGAAACTAATGACTTCTGTGAGAGGGAGAATTAGCCCCTTTCTGCAACTGAACAAGCCCTAGCAGTTATCCTTTAGAGAATGTTCAGCCCGGAAATCATATACACAGATTCAAAAACTGTACTTAGCAAATTGTATGTGTATATTTGTGCATACTTATACACACACACACACACACACACACACACACACACACACAGCAATAAGAAGAAAAAAAGAGATTACCCAATGAGAGTAGGGTCATGGAAGGATTTGGAGGAAGAGATCTTGGGAGGGGCTGGAGGAAGGAAAGGGAAGGCAGAAATTGATATAATACTATTTTAAAATGTACAAAAATAAGAAAGACACAAAGTTAGGTGAGTATTAATAGAGGATGGATCTGGTAGCAGTGAAAGGAGTGTGAATATTATAAAATTGCCATGTATCAAAATGTAAAAGAATTCATGCATGTATATATGGCTGTGTGCACTTAAAGTCCCACACCTCCAACGGCTCTGAGAGTCTTTGCTGCTTCCTGTGTTTTCATAATTCTAAATGTTTTGTTGGAGATAATGAGGATGAACAATATTTTATTGTAATTTTAGTTTGTATTTCCTTGATTGTTTAAGTGTTTAAACCTTTTTATAATTACTTTGGACTTTTGATAATTGGTTATTTTTATTGTTGTCTATTTTTTTCCCTTTGGCTATTGAATCCTGATTCAAAGGATAAAAGAAAAACAAAACCCAAACCAAACAAAACAAAAGAAAAAAGACTCTAAAAAGTTTTCTAGGAACTAATTTGCCTGCATATTTGATAATATTAAGGAGTTATTGTGTATTCTGTTTTCAATAACATTCCCTTTTCTTTAAACATGCATACTGACATACTTAGATGAGATATAGTGAATCTTAGCTGGGGCTTTAAATATTTGGGGTCCGGACACTAACGGATGGTCAATTGCTGAACATACTTGCTGGGTATCTGATACCATTGAACTATTTACTTTATCTTTTGAAATGTCTTGAAATTTTTATGATAAAAATTAAAGGTTGGAAAATGAAAATGAGAAGACATGAGTAAAAAAAAGAATTATGAACAATGGAAGCATAAAGACAGATATCCTAGAATAAGAGTAAATATTAAAATAATGTTACTCTACTCTAACCCAACCAATTTGATCACTTAGATGAAAAGACTTTTATCTGAATATGCATATTTTAAAAATTGACTTAGGAAGAAATAAAATGAATTAGAATCATTATTGAATGTAAAATAAATTAAGAGAATCATTATGGAATGTAAAAGAAACCCAAAGATTTTCATCTACTAAAATGACGAAGTCTGACCCAGAGGTAAATGTCATGTATCACTTTGCCAAAGATTTAAGGCACTAATAGATTTTATTTTATATAAACTATTTCCGTGATTAAACAAAGAGCAAATTCTTTTGGATTCATTATTACAAGTCCTATAATAGCAAGCTCCAAGCAATACAGTTAAGTAAAGAAAGTTAAAGCAAACCTTCTGTATTCAATTCATCCTTTTAAAATGTAAATATACATGCGCTGATGAAGTCAAATTTTCCGACATATCATAAAGTTAAAAAAAAATCATTATACTCTTTAATCAGAATCAACTACTTAGATCATGAAATACAGCATATTGACAATTGAAAGATCCTACCTTCTAAATAGCCCTCTTCATGCTTGATCATGTCTGCTCATACAACACACTAGAACTAGTACCTATCATGTATGCCTGTATTTGTTCAGTCCTTAATAAACATGCCATAAATATTCTTACACATCTGTAAGTCTAAATATAATAGCCCATTTAAATGACTGCATAGAATTACAAAGATAGCCTGCAGTAAAATCCTATTAATATTTAAATTTTCCCAAATTATATCCACATTACAAACACCATTCTGTTGAACATCTCACTTAGAAAAGCCTTTTTGACTTTGTCAGAAATGTCTTTAGAATAAATATTCATGAGCTCAAGACATTCTCAGCCACATTCTCTCTCTCTCTCTCTCTCTCTCTCTCTCTCTCTCTCTCTCTCTCTCCCTCTTTCTCTCTCTTGAATTAGTTAGCTTAAATTCCACCAAGTTCTTTTTTTTATTTTCTATATTCTTTATTCACATTCCAAATGATTTCCTCTTTCCCAGTTCCCCCCTCCCCGAAAGTCCCATAAGCCCTCTTCCCTCCCCGTTCCCCATTTGCCTAAGAATTTCATAAATTCATTGTTTTTAATTGCTGAGTAGTATTCCATTGAGTAGTATTCCATTGTGTAAATATACATGGAAAATATCTCTGATAAAATTGAAGAAATATATAGAAATACACGTTAAGATTGACTAATGGTAGGCATAAATATATTTCTAAGTTGATTGAAAGTGAAATTATAAACATTTTCTGATAATATTGAAGATTTACCTGGAAAATACCTCTGATAAAATTGAAGAAATATATAAAAAACACATTAAGATTGAGTATTTCATGGAAAAATTATACAGATAAAATGGTAGGCATAAAAATATTCCTATGTTTTTTGAAAGTGGAATTATAAAATTGAAGAGCTACAAGGAAAATATTCCTGAAAAAATTCAAGAAATATATAGAGAAACATGTTAAAACTGACTACTACATGGAAAATTATACAGATAAAATGGAAGGTATAAATATGTTGCTAAGTTGATTGAAAGTAAAATTATAGACATTGTCTGATAAAACTGAAAAGTATTTTCCACATGGAAAATACTTCTGACAAAATTGAAGAAAAATACAGAGAAACATTAAAATTGAAGATTATCATGGACAATTATACTGACAAAATGGTAGGCAAAAAAAAAAAAATTCCTAAATTGATTGAAAGTGGAACTACAAACACCACACCCCCCGACAAAACCAAAGATCTACATGAAAAACACCTCCGACAAAATCGAAGAAATACACAGAAAAAAATTTTAAAATTAAAGATTATCATGGAAAATAATACAGTCAAAATGGTAGACACAAAAAGCATTACTGAATTGAAAGAGGAGTCACAAACATTTTCTGATAAAATTGAAGATCCACATGAAAAACATCTCTATTAGACTGTGTTTTTTGTTGGGGAATTGAGTCTATTGACATTACAAGATATTAAGGAATAGTGATTGTTGCTTCCTGTTATTTTTGATGTTCTTTTTATGTTTGTGTGGTTACTATCTTTTGGGTTTGTTGGAAAAAGATTACTTTCTTGCTTTTTCTAGGGTGTAGTTTCCCTCCTCATGTTGGCGTTTTCCATCTATTATCCTTTGTAGGGCTGGATTTGTGGAAAGATATTGTGTAAATTTGGTTTTATCATGGAATATCTTGTTTTCTCCATCTATGGTAATTGAGAGTTTTGCTGGGTATAGTAGTTTGGGCTGGCATTTGTGTTCTCTTAGGGTCTGCGTGAGATCTGCTCAGGATCTTCTGGCTTTCATAGTCTCTGGTGAGAAGCCTGATGTGATTCAGATAGGTCTTCCTTTATATATGTTACTTGGCCTTTTTCTCTTACTGCTTTTTTTTTTTTAATTTACATTCCAAATCACTTCCCCTTTCCCGTTTCCTCCCTCCCCGAAAGTCCCATAAGCCCCCTTCCCTCCCTTTTTTCTCCATTCAACCCCCTCTCGTTACTCTGTCCTGGTGTTCCCCTACATCCAGTCTTTCCAGGACCAGGGGTCTCTCCTTCCATCTTCTTAGAAATCTATTGATATGCGGATTGTGTCTAGGGTATTCCGAGATTCTGGGTCAATATCCCCTTATCAGTGACTGCATACCATGTGTGTTCTTTTGTGATTGGGTTACCTCACTAAGGATGATATTTTCAAGATCTGACCATTTGCCTAGGAATTTCGTGAATTCATTGTTTTTAATTGCAGAGTAGTATTCCATTGTGTAAATATGCCACATCTTCTGAATCCATTCCTCCGTTGAGGGACATCTGGGTTCTTTCCAGCTTCTGGCTATTATAAATAAGGCTGCTATGAAAATAGTGGAGCATGTGTCCTTATTGCATGCAGGTAAAGCCTCTGGGTATAAGCCCAGGAGTGGTGTAGCCGGATCCTCCGGGAGTGTCATGTCCAGTTTTCTGAGGAACTGCCAGACTGTCTTCCAGAGTGGTTGTACCAGCCTGCAATTCCACCAGCAGTGGAGGAGTGTTCCTCTTTCTCCACATCCTCGCCAACAACTGCTGTCTCCTGTGTTTTTGATCTTAGCCATCCTGACTGGTGTGAGATGGAATCTCAGGGTTGTTTTGATTTGCATTTCCCTAATGACTAAGGATGATGAACATCTCTTTAGGTGCTTCTCAGCCATTCGATATTCTTCAGGTGAGAACTCTTTGTTTAGCTCTGTACCCCATTTTTTAATAGGGTTACTTGCCTCTCTGGAGTTTAACTTCTTGAGTTCTTTGTATATATTGGATATTAGCCCTCTGTCGGATGTAAGGTTGGTAAAGATCATTTCCCAGTTATTTGGTTGCCGCTTTGTCTTTTTGACAGTGTCTTTTGCCTTGCAAAAACTTTGTAATTTAATGAGGTCCCATTTGTCTATTCTTGATCTTAGAGCATAAGCTATTGGAGTTCTGTTCAGGAAATTCTCCCCTGTGCCCATATGTTCAAGGTTCTTCCCTAGTTTCCCTTCTATTAGTTTCAGTGTGTCTGGTTTTATGTGGAGATCTTTGATCCACTTAGAATTGAGCTTAGTGCAAGGAGTTAAGAATGGGTCAATTTGCATTCTTCTGCATGTTGACCTCCAGCTGAGCCAGTACCATTTGTTGAAAAGGCTTACTGCTTTTAATATTCTTTCTTTGTTTAGTGCATTTGGTGTTTTGATTATTATGTGCCGGGAGAACTTTCTGGTCTGGTCCAGTCTGTTTGGAGTTCTGTAGGCTTCTTGTATGTTCATGGACATCTCTTTCTTTAGGTTAAGGAAATTTTCTTCTATAATGTTGTTGAAGATATTTACTGGCCCTTTAAGTTGGAAATCTTCACTCTCTTCTATACTTATAATCCTTAGATTTGGTCTTCTCATTGTGTCCTGGATTTCCTGGATGTTTTGGCACAGGAGCTTTTTGCATTTTGCATTTTCTTTAACTGTTGAGTCAATGTTTTCTATAGTATCTTCAGCCCCTGAGATTCTTTCTTCTATCTCTTGTATTCTGTTGTTGATGCTTGCATCTATGACTCCTGAATTCTTTCCAAGATTTTCTATCTCCAGAGATGTCTCACTTTGTGATTTCTTTATTGTTTCTACTTCCATTTTTAGATCCTGGATGGTTTTGTTCAGTTCCTTCACTTGTTTGTTTGTGTTCTCCTGTAATTCTTTCAGGGAATTTTGTGTTTCCTCTTTAAGGGCCTCTACCTGCTCACCCCTGCTCCCCTGTATTTCTTTCAGGGATTTTTGTGTTTCCTCTTTAAGGGCCTTTACCATTTGACCCATGTTCCCCTGTATTTCTTCAAGGGAGTTATTTATGTCCTTCGTGATATCCTCTAACAGCATCGTGAAAAGAGACTTTAAATCCAACTCTTGCTTTTCCAGTGTGCTGGGGCATCCAGGACTTGCTGTGGTGGGAGAACTGGGCTCTGATGCTGCCAAGTAACCTTGGTTTCTGTTGGTAGGGTTCTTGCGCTTGCCTTTCGCCATCTGGTTATCTCTGGTGTTAGTTGGTCTTGTTGTCTCTGGCTGGAGCTTACCCATCCTATGGGCCTGTAAACCTGTGTCTGTACTCCTGGGAGACCAACTATCTTCTGGCAAGGTCTGTGCACAGAAGGTTGTGGAGCTGTCTGGTTCCCTACTGCAAATGGCGGCTGGAAGGGAAGACTCCTGTCCACTGATCTTATGCCCTGTGCCCTCCTAGTTGTACCCCTCCAGAGAGAAGGTGGAGATCTCACCTCTGCGCTCAGAAGTGAAATGGCTGCTGGGAGATTACTCTCTCCTGGCAGGCTAAGCATAGAAGGCTTTGCAGCTGCCTGGTTCCCTGCTGCAGATGGCAGCTGGAAGGGACGACTCCTGTCCCAGCTGCTCCACTGATTGTATGCCCTGTGCACTCCTAGATGTACCCCTCCAGAGAGAAGGTAGAGATCTCACCTCCGCACTCAGAAGTGAAATCGCTGCTGGGAGATCATTCTGTTCTGGTGGGCTAAGCACAGAAGGCTATGGAGCTGCCTGGTTTCCTGCTGCAAAAATCCCTCCAAGTTCTTTACAAAGGAAATCTAGTGCCTATTTATTTATTTATTTCTTCTTCTTCTTCTTCTTCTTCTTCTTCTTCCTCTCCTCCTCCTCCTCCTCCTCCTCCTTCTTCTTCTTCTGTCTGAGAACCTTGGGACTTTGCTTAGTTCTGCTTTTTAAGTACAGACTGAGAGAGAATTGGGAGAGCTAACATGGCTGCTTCTCCTGGTGTCATTGGCTACTTCTGGACATCTCAGACTAAATGCCATCCCTCCTCTCTTCACAGTCATGCACCCAGTTGCTGGTCTTCCAGTTTCTGACACAATTCACTGTCATTTCCAAAAAAATGTGTCATACTCATTTACTAGTTTTGTTACCCCTAGACATAAGTGAGAAAGACTATTATCCTAAACTCATACCTGAGAGCACACTTTATATGAGTGAGAACACACATACTTACTAAGCAGCCAGACCTCTCTCTCCCCTGCAGTGTAACATTATTACTAATTAGCATTCCTACAGCATCACTTGTAAATACCAGGTTGGACACAGGTAAAATTTTTCCAATTCCCTGGTCCCTAGACCTGAAATGAAATGTATACCATGTTCTAAGTTGATCCTTATATAGGAGATGGAAAATGCAAGTTCATGCGTGGAGAATGTGAGCCATGAAAATACATGTTTTTAAAAAGAAAAGCTAAATTAAATAAGCTGTCAAAACCTTTTTTTCCTATTTGATGAATGCAAAAGATTTTTATGTAATGAATTTTCATTTCCCAGGAGTGTATAACAAATTTTTTGGTTGTTTCTTTTTGTATTCTCACTTATAATTTGAACATGAGTCATTCTTCATAGCCACATAAGTTACTACAACACACTCATTGATTGCACCAGGAATCAATATTATATCTACAAAGTTTAAAAATTGTTATCAAGAAACATTTTGTTGTTAAATAGCTCATAATATTCTTAATTTTACAAATATATAGATCATGTACATGGAAATAGTATATAAATTTTTAATGTTGGTAATTAGATATTACAGAATTTGAAGCTTTTTTTCCTCTTGTTACTTAATATTGTACAATTTAAAATTACATGTTTTACTTTTATTAAACATCCTTTAAAATAATATTTTGATTATTATAATAATGCAAATTAAAAATGACATTTTCATTTTTAGGTTTAATTATTCTGAATATTTTAGAAAATTGCTGTTTGGGAACATATAACAATGCCAATTTTAACTTTCCAATATTTTTACTATTTGGAGTAAAATTAAGATAAATCACAATTGTTATTAGAACAAAAATTATATGAACACTTTAATTTGACAATAAAATTAGTTTGATAAAATGATTAAATAAATTGACTAGAATATACTTATAAATAATGAGGATCATATACACTATGTTTTGTAGATCAGTATAATATCACCAAAACACTGCCTGAATGTGTACAATAGTAATTTAGTTATCTTGGTATGTTTCCCTATTTTTCAGTCATATAAAAATCCCAAACTTCACATGTAATTTCTCTGTCTGAGTAAAAGTGTTATATCAATGTGTGAAAACAAAAATATATTTTCTGGTTTGATTTAGTGCTTTTACCTTTGAAACCTGGGCTGTATCTTACTCTCTTGTTCTCTGTAAAAGATATTCATAGGATTGTTCATTTATGATTTTGGTTGAAATACTAGTAGAAGCCACGTCCTATGATAGCAGAAATGGAGTCCGTTGTTATACCAATTCGTAATCTCACTGGCTCAGAAAAGGCTTTGAGTGGGCAGGTAAGAAGGAAACTGAAAGATGCTTGGTCTTCTTGTGGTAAGGCACCTGCTGATGTGACCTACAGAGGAGCTCCAGCCTGGGCTCCAATATCATGGTTTTCATGTGGACTCACTCAAATGATCTCACTATAGTAAAAAGAAAGAAACAAAATACAAAACCAAAAATCCAAGACTGAGATGGTGGGACTGGGGAGAGAGCCCTGTCTCAGTTATGTGTACTATTACAGCCATCTCTTCTCCAGAACTTGTAGGTCTTCATCGGAGCCCAAGGTAACAACCTGGAATGTCACCCTTGTGACAGAACTTACTATGAGCTATTCATTTTGCCTAGGCAGGCTTTCTGGTTGACTTGGCTTTCTGATGGATTTGTTCTAAGTATTAATAGTTTTTCCACGTCCAATTTGTCTCTATTTCTGGGTTTTTGGAAATAAAGTCATCTGCATTACCTGGTTATTAGCTACATCTGTATGATTATGGACATAAGTGTGACTAGTGAGCTGTGACAAAGTGACATACATCACTTTAGGGTTAGAGTCCATAATTACTACCACTAAACACTATGACCCTTTTTTTGTTTGAAAAAAAAAGCCTAGACACTTCTGGTGACATGATTGCATCTTGTGATATCTGTCAGTAACCTAATTTTGAATCTTAAAAAAAAATCATTCTTTGTTTTCAAAACTGTTAACTCCATTTAGTCCTTCAGAGGAAGAAAAAACTTACATCATGTATGTTTAAAATATACATTATTTGGAGTTGGGCTTATTTATACAGCCATAACAAGTTGATAGGAAAGTCTAAATATGTGGATTGAAGAAAATACTGAATAATTTGTAAAATGTAGGTATTGTAGCAGAAACCTACAATATTTCCAAATTTTTAGTATATAAATACGTATACACAGAACATCTTACATCTTTAATATCTAAAGGACAGATTATTGTTATAATCAGTAACTAGGCATGTTAGCTTGCTCAAGCTCTTATAACTAAATACCATATACCTAGTAAGCCACAGAACAAATTCATGGTGTTACATTTCTGGGGCTAGAAGTCCACAAAATGCAATTTTGTTTTTTCTTTATTTAATGTTAATATTTTTCAGAATCTGGTCTTTCAGTATTGTTTACTTTGCTTCTAGCATTTCAACATTCAAAATTCTAGAGTTTGAGGTTGTGGTTTTTGATAGCCCATATCAACCTCATAATGCAGCTTGTATTTATTGCATTTTGTTCTGTTTATTCTGAACCATCATAAAACATGGATGCATGCTTCGTATTTTACCTGAAAAATATTTATGCCGTAATTGATAATTGATATTTTCTCTTACTTTACAGGATAACCTCCCCAAATATAATGACTAAGATTATTATACTTTATTATTTCATCTGCATCATAGCACCTTTGATTAAAGTCTTACAGAGGTTTGAATCAATTTCATGTGTGTGTGTGTTTGTGTGTATGTATGTGTATGCTACATGCCACATGGTTAAACCAGATATGTATCTGTCCAGCACTGTAGTCTGAGCACATAACTTGGTACCTACTGAACAGTAGGCTCTCAATCAATTTTCAATTCAATAAATAGAATGAGCTACTGTAATTGTTGGAACTTGACCTCCTCCAACACATGTTGAAGCACTGACTACAGTAATTCAGTATGTGATCCTATTTGAAAATGGGGTTTTTACAGAAGAAACCTAATTTAAAGAAGGTCATTAGGGCAGGGCCTAAGCCAATATGGCTACTGTTCTCAATAAAATGGTATAATTGGACACAGACACACACAAAGAGAAGATCAAGTAAAGGTAGCTAGTGGGAAAATGGCTTTGATAAAGCTCTGAAAGCTTCTCCCTTAGAAGAAACCATCCTGTATTCACACTTTGGGAATTTTGATATTTCTGAATTTCAACATTTAGAGTAATGACATTTGGGACCATGTCTTTCTCAATTATGAAGGAAATGGAGGTGATGTTGTTTGGTAATGTCAAGAATGAAAGTGAGAGTGGACAGATCAAATGAATGAATGGTTAGCATCAAATACTTATAGAGGATCTACACATGACTTTCTTTTAATCTTTATTCTCTACATTCAAAGGGGTTTGGGTTAAAGGAGATAAAAACCTTGAGCTGGGTCTATGACATTAATCCAGGTGTTAGTCATTATGGCCAGGGATAGTTTGTGAGCAATAAAAATGCATAAAGGGACACCTGGGAAGTGAAGTTACCAAGAGTTGATATTGAATTGGAAAAGAAGATTATAAAGCCATGCTGTAGTTATCCAAACTAGCAAATGTTATTTGGTAGAAAGTATAATCCATTTGATTCACATCTGTTGAATATGAAGTGGTTCTGATAGTCTAAAAAGTGTTAAATAGACACTTGGACATATGGTTCAAGATTTCAGAAAAGAGAAAAGAGTTTACAATTGTAATTTGAGAAACTTCAAAGTTGAGTGATCTGTTTATAATAATCCAGATGAGGAATGTCCCAGCAGAGTAGAAGAAAAACTGTCTGGCATGCTTCAACAATGAGTGAGCAGGATAAAGCATATATGCTGCTGAGATTCATCCGGGGATATTTACATGTTGCACATTTCTTTGTTCCGCTCCCTAAAATGGCCCAGGTATATGTACTTAGATCATAGTAGATGCCCAAAAACATCATAAATGTTTTGATGGCTAGCTATGCATGCCTATTTGAAAGAGTTAGGAGATATCCAGATAGCTGGCTAAGCACTTCTCTCTGTATTTCTGAGTATTTGTATCAAGAAGACAATAGCATTTTAATTAGTCAACTGAGTAATGAGAAATCACACTCACCAATTCAGGCTGACATCACCCAATACAGTGAGGACTGGAACAGGAAAGCGTAGCCAAGTCTCTCCTCTCTTTTATTGAATTAGGTTATACAGCTCCTCAATTCAAACACTGAAAGTCTTAGTTTTCAGGCATTTAAACTCTGGGACATATACTGACATCCTCTTACTCCTCCCAATCCACTCTGGCTTTTCAACCTTCAGCTTCAAGCTGGGAGTTATATGCCATCCACATTGCTTCTGACAGAATTACCACACTAGAAACCCAGCTGTCTCACTTCATGTTCCTGAGGATGACATACCTCGGACTTCTCTGTAATTATGATTCGGTTCTCATGATCAATCTGCTCTTATTTATCTGTGCATCTTCTATGGATTCTGTTGCTATGGAGAACTCAAATGCAAATTGTTAATAAAGTGAAGAACAGCAAGTATCCTGAACATGGATTTCGTGGAGGATGATCAGGTTGAAGAAAGCACAGTAAGCTGTTGAGAAAGAAGTAGGTTATGGTGAAGGGTTGACAAGTATTGGCTATCTTGTGGAGTCTAGGGGTGACATGTAGATATGCTTTGATTTATTTTTTTAATAGAATGTTCAAAAGTTTGATAGGAAGGGCTAAGCTGTAGATGGAGGGTGAACATCCCATTGAGAGAAAGGAAAAAATAAGAGATTGTTGAAACAGTAGTAGCCATTGAGATGTAAGCAGCCTTATGTAGCTGAAGGAAATAGGAACAGGGCGAAAGAAGACTAAATTGGTGTACCACAGGTGGATTGCATGTTTGGCCTTGAGCTCAGGCTCCTCCAGTGGCTCAATAATTTTCAGTAAGATATATAGGTGAATTTTTACTAAAATGAAGAGATATTTGGTAGCAGAGAATATTAAATGTTTGAGGAATCTTTATCCATTTAGTAGTAATTATTAAAATGGAGAACACTGACTAGTGATACTAACATAATTAAAGATAACCAAATATATTTGAGGTAGGTCATTATTGATTATATAAAATATTTCTAGTATGTTTCATAAATATAAGACCATCCTAAAAATGCTTACTTAATAGCTGTGAAAACAAACTGAACTAGAAGACAGCATGTATGCTATGTGTTTTGGGTGTAGGCAAAATAACAGTGCTTGCTTATCTTTCCCCAGACACTTATGTCATTTGTCCAGGCAAATGGTAACTCATTCAATTCAAGAATACATTTTGGCAAATAAAATTTTATTGATACATTTATTTGATTAAATGTGTTTTTATCTTTATAACATGTGGTAAATTAAGTTTTTACTTGAACATATATTTACATGAATTGAAATTCACATTTGATATCAATATACACGAATCTGAATGTTTTTGTTTAAGTCAATATGACCACTCTTTAAGTATACATCCTTCGAAATGTCAAAGCTTATTTAATTTGGGAAAGTGACTTGGCAAAGATTAAATTATCTCTTAATCTATCTGGACATTTAACAAAATTTATAATTCTAGTGGACACAAACTCACAGCAGATCAGTGATAATCAGCTGAATTGGCATTCCACTTTTTATTTCTGAGTATATTAATTTACTGATGTTCAGCTCCATGCACAAAATAAAGAGAAGACAACATTGATCAATCTCTATCATATTGTATTCTTAGCAGAAAATATGCTTGGATATCTATTTTGATAATCAAAATTAAATGATGAAAGAAACCATAATTATAACCAAGTTTATTTTGCATTTGGATGGGGGAAGGATTGTGGGAGGGGGTGACTGGAAGGGGCCAGTGAGTAGGATGTAAAGTGAATAAGTAAAAAAAAATTAAATTTAATTTAAAAATAATTAAAGACATTGAGGTTTTTCTTTCTCTCTCTCTTTCATCCAGATGTAATGGCTAAATCTTTAAGAAACAGATTAAGTGCGGGTAAGAAAATGAAATTGCACTTAAACTAGGTGAACAATTCTTAAAGCAAATGCCTGTTCTAGGTGATTTATTTTTCAGTAAAAGTTAGATAGAAAGTAATTAACAAAGAGATGCTGAGGAAATCAATTTTAAGGCTTTATAATTTCATTGATAACTTGGGTCATTTACAATATTTCCTAATCAGTATTCCCATGTGAGTTTAGCAGGTCATTTTTAGCAGGTAGCAAAGACTATAGACTATAGAATATAAAATTGAAGAAATACTATAGTTGATATAATTTAATAAAAATATTAAAATAGCTGCAATTTAGTTGGTTCATAGCAGACTTAACATGGCTGTTGTTACATTCCTTAGTGCTTATAGCTAAAATTCACAGAACGATTAGGAGTCAATCATTTTTAAATATGAATTTAAAGTACATTGTGTCAACAGGAAAGACAGGACAATGAAGTGCCACTTTAGGCTTTATCAGAGAATCACCCTGTCTTAGTGTTTTATTGATGTGAAAAGACACTGTGACTAAGGCAACTCTTACAAAGAAAAACATTTAATTGAAGCTGGTTTATAGTTTCAGAGGTTTAGGCCATTATAATCATGGTGAAAAGCATGGCGGTCTCCTGGCAGATATGGTGCTGGAGAAGTAGCTGAGAGTTCTACATTTTAGTCCTCAGAGAGCAGAAGGAGACTGTATACCACATTGGGCATATCTTGAGCACATGAGACCTAAAACTCGGGCTCCACAGTTACATACTTCCTCCAATAAGGGCATACCCACTCCAACAAGGCCACACCCACTACAACAAGCTTATACCGCCTAACAGTGTCACTTCCTATGGGCCAAGCATTCTAACACAAAAGTCTTTGAGGATTGTTCCTATTCAAGCTATCACATACCCAAACTTAATCTGCTTCTCAATGATTTGGCCTATCATTTTAAAACTAACTAAAAGAGATTGTATAGCTGTCATTCTCCCTGTCTCTGTATTGCCTGTGACCTCTTTTTATGTTGGCATGGGACACCATTGTCTGAGGAATTGTAGTCTGTTGGTGATATCAAGTCTTCACACTTGTTTCTGTCTAATCAGAGTTAAGATTTACAAATGTTTAGAGAATAAGGTGACTCAAAATATGTGTTCAATTTTCTATGGTTCTCTTTGAAATCTTAGTTTTTAATGTTGGTTAACTTAATATCCTGGTAGTCATTCTACTGTCTGTCTGTCCATCCATCCGTCCATCTATCCATCCATCTATCTATCTATCTATCTATCTATCTATCTATCTATCTATCTATCTATCTATCTATCTATCATCTATTATTATCTATCTATCCATATATAAATCAATCATCTATTATTTATCCATCTATAATCTACATATCCATCTATTATCTTTCTATCCATCTAATATATATCTATATCTATATCTATATATATATATAATGGCTTTTAATATTTCTGCTGGATATTTTGATTGAATTGCTTAAATCCAAGCTTGAAGCATAAGTCTTCTGAATCCTTTTAATGCTGGAAATTTGCCATCATTTAAAATATCAACTTAGCTAACCTAAAAACATCCCAATACAAGTAGAACATAACACTAACATAATTTCATTAATTGCCAAGTTAAATGTCATTTGAAATCTATTATTCTTGAGAGATTTAGCTGTTAGCACTCTTACTGAACACATGAGCATGTTATTCTATTATAGGGAAACCAGAAATTCATGTGATTTTTTTTCCAACAAATTAAGAGATTGAGTTTTTGACACTAAGAAAAGAAATGAAAATAAAAACAAGACTTTTTCTGAAAATGAGGAAGTATCAAGGATGCATTTAGATAATTTCTTTTCAATAATGCTCATTAGCTATAAGTGCCACGAACATTTTACAGTTGGATATTGACTGTAAGCAGAATACATTTAGTTATAAATATCAGCCCATTTGTCATTACGAATTGGTGATAATATTTTAGAAAACAGATTTCTAGATATTTTATTGGGAGCCAAAACATAAGATATATTGAAAAGATTAAGATTTGGTTCCCCCCTCCTGTATTATTATTGTACTTATTGCTTTGATGGTGCTTATAAGGGTACAGTAGCTTTGGTGACATTGGATGCTTAACAAAGTAGCAGCATAATTATATTTTGTTGAGATTCATTTTAATTCTTCTCAACATAAACTGCTTTTTTCATAGTATAAGTCACATTGTTTCCTGAAAGGCCAAATTAGGTAGTCAGTTCTGTTTTATTCCTGTACCTTTATAATCTTGAATTCAAGTCTGTGTATGCCTCTTGCCCAGGATATTTCTCTTGCCCACATCTGAAAAGTCCCTTTGGCTCTTAGCTGTATAGGCTCCTCTGTTCTTTAGATGGTAAAATGTGCTCTTTATTGGCAGAATACATACTTCAGCTTCCTGGGAGTATTCCCAGAAAGTAAATTTGATGCTTTATTCCTTGTCACACTTGTTACAGAACTTCAGATCAGAAGTCAGTGTCCCCTGGGACTTGAAGGATTCCTTCAGTTATTTCTTTCAGACACAATTTAGGAGCTGTCTGATAGCTAATGCCACTTGTTTGGAAAGGCATTGTCAGGTCATGTGTCCAACTGGTGAAGAACAAGATGCAAAGCTTGAATATATGGCCAGAGGAGTGGCTCATTGGGTAAACTTCTTGCTGCCCTGGCATGAAGACCTGTACTTGGGTTCACAAAGCTGTTCATGGGCACACATGCCTATAAACCCAGAGCTGAAGTGGGGGTGGTGGTGGATAGACTTGAGGATCACTGAGATTCACTGAGATAGCCACCAACTCAGCTAAAATAAGACAAAACAAATGACAATAGCAATGACAACTGAAACAAAACAAACAAAACCAACCAACCAACCAAACAAACAAACCAAAAACCTGATGACCTTCAGGATCAATCAGAGGCGCTGTTTCAAGGTATTAAAGCAGAGAGACATAAAGAACACTTATCCTCCTTTGGTTTCAACATGCACTTGCATGGATAACGTGTGCACTTGAATAAACACAGCACTTGCAACCACACACACACACACACACACAGAGAGAGAGAGAGAGAGAGAGAGAGAGAGAGAGAGAGAGAGAGAGAGAGAGAGAGAGAGGAAAGACAGACTTGGAAATATATAAGATTTCAGCATAGGCAGAATTTTCTTATATTAGGGACTGAGTATATACCACTGAGTGATGGGACCTATGCACAGTGCCAATAAGGCTGCTCTCTGCTCTGCTCGGTGGGTCATTCCTTACTCCGTGTGGGCTGCCTTGACCAGATAACTCCTATGGGTCTCTATGAAGAGTATCTGCTCATGTGTATCCTCATCTTCCATTTATGCCTTTGCACTCATTTGCTGGTTTGTTTAAACATTAAAGTGGAAGCAGACTGAAGTCATCCTAACTGCCAATCTTCATGTTGGTTCTTGCACCCTTTTTCATAAGCTTCTCTTATCCAAGCAATCCAAAACTGCAAAGAGCTTCATCATCAAAATAACTTCTCCCCACCCTTTGACAGCTGGTAGACCAATTTAGCTTGTAATCGTGTATTCTTTAGAATAGTCTGATAGCCCATCCTTTGCATTCCCCTCCTTTGTCTTCCTGGCACTTCTCTTAGCCCCATGTTAATCTTAACTCTCTGATTTGGCATTTCTTGTATACTATCACTGTCATGCCTTTTCTGTTTTATGGTTCAAGGGATTTCATGAATTCCCTTTCCAAACTCTCCTTTAAACTTTTCCCTCTGGATCTTGGTTTTCATTGCAAATATATTGTCCTGCATTTTTACTTTGGCTGTTTTTGATTCTCTTATTTCTTGGGTGTAGCATCATGTACTCCTTGCAGTGACTATGTGTTTACTAAAGCATTTCATTAGCTGCCTGCCTTAGATTTTGAGTGCTGTGAATGCCTCTGTATGTTATCTTTTCTGCTATACAATTTTCCTTAATTACTTTATTTTTTTCTCCACTATCTGTCAGATTTAAAACCAAGTCATCAAAAAGCTTCTGCTTTTGTATACATAGATGTGACCTGTTGGCTGGTGAGGCATATTATAACGTACATACTGGAGTCAATTGGTTTCTCTGAACTGGAATGCTTCATTTTATTTGCCTGATGGCTTTTCCTTCTACCCAACCCTGCCTGCACCTTAAGGTTGTTAAAATGTGATATGTAGAGTCTCATTTACCTTTGTTATCATCAGTTCAGTGCCTCGCCCTTCATCATGACTGTTGTGTCTGCTGTTTGAGTCCAGAAATTTCCGACTCAATATTTTCAGGTAATACTTTTTGACTTTATCTCATGAAAGAAGAGCTTTCACCCTCAGCTAGTTTAATGTGCCTAGGGTAGACTATTCCCATTTGGGCTGTGTGGCTGCCTGGTGATACACCATGACTCTAATTCTGGATACCTTTGAATTTCTATATGTGAAAATTTATCTCTCTTGATACTACTGCTCTTACATATTTTGGGGGTTATAATCTATGTTATACTAAGTTCAATTTCACTCTGTTTGCTTTCAATCTCTAATCAATTTGTTCAACTCTTTCACCTGCTGTTGATTCATTCTGTATTCATTTTTATTCTTATGTGTTTACACATTTTGAATGAAAAAGTTTAGGAACAGTAAAAGAAATGAAAACATGTTTTTCACCATCTTAAACCATGAGCCTATTTTCATATCATTTAAATTTAATTCTTGCCATTGAATTGTATTAATGCAGTTTTTAATACATTTGTTCAATGAATGCTTATTGTATTTATCACTGCCAGAGCTATATGATCTAGTGTAGATATGCTATGAACAAAATAGATATCATCCTTATTCTTTGTTTATTTTTTCTTTATGCTTTTAAGATGAAATTTTGGGGAGTTCAGGTTGGTTCAAACTCAAGCTACTCTTGCTTCAAACCCCAAATCTGCTGGGATTACACACACACTATACTACCAAACTATAGTAAAAAATGTGCCTTAGGCAAATAACCTTAAAATGAGGTGGGGGAAGGATAAAACAGTATTGGTAGTGGTAGTTTGCTTAACCAAAATCTGAACAATAAATCCAATTAAGTCTGTTGAAAAATAGCACAGTGCAGTAATAGATAGCAGTCAGGTCAGGGAGAAGCAAAAACTAGCAACATGTCTTAGAGGAGGGATGATAGCAACACTGAGAACCAAAGAATACCTTTACCATTTTAACATCACATTAGAGATCTAGAGATGCATCTTAGCGATGGCTCGCATCCATGAGACTCTAGTCCGCAGGCCTTAGAGGGAAATTCTTCAACTACTGTTGTGCTAAATGAAGATAGTGTTAAACTGAAACCTAGCAACATTGCTATACCCATAGATTAGTGCCTCTCTCAAAACTCTCACAGGAGATGTTTTTTTAATAGATAGCCATTAGCACAGAGACCCCCTAATCCCCAGCCCTGACTGGTCAAAATGCAGAGAGTAAGTGACTATAGAGTGCTCAGCCTGAAATAATAGAACTATATCACAACCCTTCATTTAGAGCCCAGGGATCATTTATGAAACGGGCATTGAAAGAGCACTAGAGTGGTGGTAGACAACTACTGAGAACCAGTGTTTACAGGACGCAGAAGGACAGATGTACATATGAACACACAGCAGCTGTGACAGCATGCACATGACCTAAGCAGCTCAAAATGGACAAAACCCTACCATGGAGAGAGGTGGATGTGGAGTCCCACCCTTAGCTGAGGAGTTATTGGTAACCCATAGTTTCTGGAAGATGGAGAGTAAGTTCCTCTTAGGGTTAGATTCCTGAATAGATGGCCTTATGCTAGTAGGAGACCATACATCCAAGAGTATATTATCAGTAAATTTGGACTTGATGAGTGAAAGAAGAATTGAGACCTAAAGTTGGATGGGTATAGGGAAGGGGAATATGGATCTGGGAGGAGAGGGGATAAATATGATTAGGGTACATGAAAGATTTTATATAAACCTCTGAAAGAATCAATAAATATGAGAAAAAATCAAGTTGGATAATCAGTCATGTATAAGATCATAAATGATCTTGGATATCTGTTAAGAATGTGGTTTGATGTCTTTTGGAAGATCTTAAACAAACTTACAGAAATAATTTTATGTACAGTATAGAGACTGGGTCATATAAGGTCAATCAGCAGTGCAGGAAAGGTCTTCTGTGACAAATGCTACCACCACCTCGTCCCTGACAAAAGTACCAGCTTAGACAGGAAGCCATCAAAAAAAAAAAAAAAACCAGAAAGAAAGAAAATAAAAACCTCTTAAAATTGTGATAAGGATGCTGACATGTAGCTTTCCACAATTGATGTCTTCTGGCAGGGGTGTAGGTAGAGAAAAGCTCAGTTTTCTTTAAGGGGCTGACCACTGGAAACTTGGCCATGCTCCAGCGAGTATATAGGCAACACAAATTAGACTTTTTTTGTCTTCTTCAACTCTTCCTCTCCTTCTCCCCCTCTTCCTCTTCCTCCTCCTTCTTCTTTGAGCAGGGAGGTTACAAAGTGTGGAAGGGGGTTACTCCTGAGAAGACTGGGAAGTAAGTGTGATCAGTGTACATAATGAGAAATTGCCAAGTAATAAGTAAAAATATCATGAAAAAAATAGCACTTCAGTTGTCCAGATAGAAGAAAATAGTAATGAGGGTCAGCTCATACTAAGTATGAAAAAAAGTTATTTTCTTAAATACAAGAAAAAACAAAAACAGAAACATTAGATTATTTGAAGTGAGGGCTGAATTGGTTATTGCTGGTACAGTGAGGTCAGTAGTGATGACTTTCTTAGGTTTTATATTTACATAAGCTCATGGATATCAGTGGTGTCTACTGAGATAGGAAGTACAGTGAGGTCAAAGGTAGAGGGCAGTATGATTAAGGCCCTTTAGATAATTATACCTGGCACATGAGATATCATATCAGAAATTGAATATAATCTAGAATGCTGAAAGGAGTTCTGGGTTAGAGATTCCCATGCCTAAGCAGTAAGGACGGTAAAATAATTAATAAAATTAATAAAAGCCAAGGGCATGGATTCAATCACCTTCAAATAAAAGGAGACAAAGTGCCTTAATATTTAATGTGGGGTTCTCATCTGTAAAGTATTCATAATTTAATAAATGAATTCTCTTATAAGGTTGAAACAATCTATAAACTTTCAACTCACATTTAAGATTGGCATATATAAATCTACAGTATATATGCATATATATGTGATTGAGTTGAACAACAATAGCTCATTCAGAATCACTTTAATTTTTTGGTGTCCAAAAAATTATTGTTGTCAACCTTCTTCATTATAGTCTTTACTACTTATGATCATAGAAACACTTTTATAAAAGTCTCCTACTGTATTATTTGTACATTATTCTTGAGTCCATAATATTTTATTAGTATCCCTGTTATAATTTTCTTTTTTTTTTTAATTTTTATTTTTACTCAGATCTTATTTTCCCTAAAGTATACAGTTTCTTAACATTAGGACCTAATTATTCTGTTATATACATCTTGTCTTTGTCTCAATATCTTCCTAGCATAATGATTCATATGTAGTAGGAAGTCCATGCATGTCTATTTTTAAAATAAATATGTGGATGTGCTGTCATGCTGACATTATCCCCTATAACCAGCTTGGGAAACCCCAGGTCCTTGTCATATTATCTGAGAAGCAGCAACACAGTGACTTTTGAGAGATGTCACACATGTGACTCTCAATGGTCACGTCCTCTGACATTGTTTACCCAGAAGAAAGTAGACGTGTGCTCATAGTTGTATGAAATAATGAAACACAAACCACCTTCATAGTTTTTCTCTAAGTTATCAAGCAAATCAGAAAGGAAAGAAACACTTAGGTTCATTATTCATGTTTGCAGTCTCCAGACAGACTGAATTTATGTTTCTTTTTTTTTCTATATTTTTTTATTTACATTCCCAATGATCTCCCCTTTCCTGGTTCGAATTTATGTTTCTATAATTATTTTTTAAGTATTTTTAAGATGTTATGAGATGAAAGCTCCACAGTTTCCCAGAAAGATTATATAATGCTAATCATCCTTACAATATGTAAACTCTTTACGATGAAGCTGATGTTTTTAGTGTAATCATCACAAAATCCATAGTGATTTTTCGAATCCACCATCGGCACTCTAGATACAGTACTCAGTTATTTGAAAATGATTGTTTTGTCACGAATTAGCATACCTGAAGATGACATAGCTGAACCTTCTCTTAATTTGTATCTTGTTTTGTACCTTAGTATTTAGTAAGCCCACTATTCACCACTTCCAGTTTTTATATATTCTTCTCAATTTGTATTAGTAATATTTTACTACATGATATTAAATAATTGTCTACCACCAGTACTGTTTTGTAGTTTTACAGTTTCTAAGTATACTAAATAAGAAGTATGATTAATGTGTAAGCCTAAAAGGCACATTTTGTTTTTGCTAAACTGCTTTTTTACTTTTCCTCACCTTTATCTTAAACCAAAGCATTAGCTTGAAGAATGCAATATTTGTATTGAAAAGAAATTCAAATTGAAATAATCCTCAAACAGTAATCCATAATGGAGGTTAATTAAAATTGGATGATTTTCCCCTAGCTATCAACAACTAGTTTTGGCATAGATTATTGGATTTATAATTAAATGTAATTTGACTTAATTAGTTGGCTATAGCTCTTAATTATGGCACACCTTTTCCCATTATGGCTACTGTAACAGTAGCTTAGGATAACTATCCGTGATCCCTTCACTAGTGGGACTGACTCCCTCCCTTAGGTTATTTGTGTGATAATGAGGAAGAGATTTGAGAAGCATGAGAGACAACCTAGGCATAAAATACTGTGTGGGCACAGTTTACCTCGCAGCTTTTAAAAAATGGTAGCTAAGTCCACCCACAAAGGAAGTTTTATGTGGATTACTATTGTCTTAGTGTGGTTTCCATTGGGGGGAAGTAACAGGGAGACATAGGTGAATATTTAAAGAACCGAGAAAGTCAAGTGTTCCCTTGGAATTTCTTATGTATTAATATAAGGTTTTTGTGAATATGCTTCGCTAAATAAATTGAATCCCTTTGAAAATTTTACAGTGCTGGTTCACACCTAACCTCAAAACTTATTCTTGAAAGGATTATTAGGAAATAATGGCATGCATCTTGAAGCAAAAGGAAAACAATTTATACAATGCTTCCTATGACTAAAGTTAAACAAAGCCAATTTTCAAGCAAAAAGAATGTCAAAGAAACTTGATTAAAAAAATGGTTTTTGGTAATTGAATATCACTACATGTTGGATCATGGTAGGGGGACATAGATTCCATATGTCAAAAAAGTGTCTGGTGGAGAAAATAAAATGCCTACAAGATTATATTATAGAAATGTGGTATCCTTTCTTATTCCAAGTCATTCTTAGGCTATTTCATAATAGCCAATTACAGTTACTCAAGGGACACACATCATGCAAATCAGCTCATATTTCACCAAGTGCCGGTTTCTCATATGTTTCAAGATATTATCTTCATTACAGTGCTGCGCATGAATACAACTCATCTGCACTGTAATTGCTGTAAATCAAGCACCCATTTTCCATTATTTATTACCTACCATAAAGAGTTTTAATAATATTTAGAGGAAAGTGCAATAAAAGCAATTATTTATTGAGTCTGCTTACGAGGTCACACTCAATGTTTTCAACAAAGCCAATGTCATTTCTTAATCTTTTAATATTCATAGGTAATATCACTTATAGGTAAAACACTATATTGTGAGTTATAAATATCTTCTTGCCAGGAACATAAAAGCACCAGTGTAATTTTTTTTTTGTAAAAACAAAGGTCAGAGTCTGTACGGATAAAACAGAGGAGAAACTGTTTTCTCAATCTAATCTTGTTTTTAATTGTTTGCAGGTTCTGGATCATACCACTGACAAATCAGCTCAAATCTGTTAATTAGCAAGGGCTGTCCAGAGGCCTTCAGCAGGGGAAGATGGACATTAGGATTTGAAAAAGCAGCTATTTGTTTTCCTTACCTGCTTTGACAATAGAAATGTCCCAGAGCTTTAGGGCACAGGCTTCACACAAAAAGGCACCAAAACCCGAGCTTATGCTCTGTCTCATCAGTTTACTAGATGTGAGAGTTCTGGCTAATGAGGCAAATTCAGAAAACGTCTGTCTTTTTTCATTATGAGACTTGGCAAAGCTTTCTCTACCAGTCAAAGATTTGCAAGGATGTGTGAAAACCACTTGGAAGATTTAAGGTCCTCTAATCCTAGCTGGACGTGAAGCTTCCTTGTGAGAAAGGTAGCAGTTCTTGTTTTCAGAACATGCTTTGTAAAATTATCATTTACAAGTCCTGAAGAATGTATTACCCTATACCTTTCTCGAAGAATAATAGAATCTCAGATCTTGGATTCTTCCATCAGCTTTACATATTGTTAAATTTTCTCTATCACATTCCCAGATTTTTTTTTTTTGTGGGTACTTCCAACAATGGGTGACTCACTATTCCTGAGTGCCCATATTAAATCTAATCCTTCATTCTCTATTTCAGTGCAGGAATAGGTTTTATTGGTGTTAGTGACATCTGAAGACATGTCCTGCTTCTCAAATAATCCTTCCATGTTTTTTTTTTTTACAGAAAGTATTTCTAATACTCTCAGCAATTCTTCATGAAGTGAGGTTTCAAGTTATTGGTATTTCTGGGTCAAGATCATCTAAACAGAAATTCAGCTCGACTAAGCTTAATTTTGAAGATATCATGCACATCTGAAACAAGAAAGGCGGCAGAGGCTCAAGGAAAAGAGAAGAGCTCTCAAGAAGCTCCATGGATAGCTGACTCAGCTTTACATTTATGACTGACCGCAGCATAATGCAGTCAGCTAAAATGCCTACTCCATACCAAGTCCTTCCTAGGAACTGTGAATTCAGCAGTGAGCCAGGCAGGAATGATTCCCTTTCTTACCATGCAGTGTGTGTGTGTGTAACTATTTGTGAAGATGTTTGTGAAGTATGCCTATAGTCTGAATATCTGTGTCTACCCAAAATTCATATACTAAAACCTAATCACCAAGCTGGTAGGTTTAAGAGATTAGGCACGCAGAAGGTGAAGACGAGGGCAGACTGTCTTAAGTGGCTGTTGTAGTTTGAATCCAGAACATCCCGCACAGGCCCCACAGGTAAAGGTTTGGTCCTTAGTTTGATTCTGCTAGGAGGGGTAGAAATTTTAAGAGGTGGGGCCTATTACAATTAGAGAGCTGTAGAGTCTGCCAGGGAGGCTTGTGGAAGCAGGTCTAGTGTTCTTTTCTACTTCATGGCTGAGCAGTGAGGGGTTTGTGCTCCCAGCCATGGTGTGCTGTTTTACCACAGGCCTGACAGCAGTCAGAACTTCCACCCACTCTTGGACTCGAACTCCAATACCGTGCACCACAACCAATCTTTCTCTTTATAGTGTGATTGTCTCAGTTATCTTACAGTGGTTACTAATGAGAATTTTGTGGATTTTAGATTTTATTCTTTTTAACCTCTGAAGCAAAATAAGATTCCTCACTATTATTAATTTATCATACATAAATATATGTAAGAATTCTTAACTGAGAACCTGAGAACATGGCTCAGTGGGCAAAGTGTAAGCTGAGCATCCTAGGGGCCTCAGATCGTTAGCACCTACATAAAAACTAAGTGTAGCAGTGAGTAGTTGCAATGCAGGGGGAGGTATCAAGGGATCACCTGGGACACCAGCGTCTCTGGGGCTTCCTGGGTAGTTCATTCTGAAACAGCAAGATCCAGGTTCTGCTTTTCAAATAACAAGGGGGAAGAAACAATTAAAGAAGGAATCCTGATGTCAACCTCCAGCCTCCGCACATGCATTCATGGGTGAATGCATCTGTTCATGCATGTGCACACATACAGGATGGTTAATTGCTTCTGACACTGTCACAAAATGGAGCTTTGCAAAAACACACTTTTAACTTTCTTTTGTAATCACATGGGATTTGCCTCCCAAGAGTACCATTATTGAATTTCTCAAGTGGTATACACAAGGATGACAATTCTCATTGGCTTAAAATGAAACAGAAGTTTATTGCCAAATATGCCAATGTATTATTTCTATTGATCAGCATGGGAGTTTTGACCTGGGTCTGTTCACCTTTCATTAGGCAGTCTAGTGGTCCCTTTCTCTGAGTACGTCTTCTTATTAATACTGAACTGAGTGCAGACACTTAAATATCATGGTACACTGTAAAAAGCCCAGAATTTCTGGACTCATGTAATCCTACTGTCTCAGCCTCCTGAGTAACTGGACTAGAGGAGAACCATATTGTACCTGGGTGACATGCTATTTCTAAAAGAGAGTTGTACAATATTGAAGATATCCAGGAGATAAAATTTTTACCAAAATTAAAGAAATGTTTATAAATTGATAACCTACATCACCACTCAGGTTTTCAATGAAATGTACTTGAAGTTACACACTGATCTACTCCACTAAGTGTACATTTATTAATGTATGATAAATACCATCACCGATGACTTTTAATGCATTCTTATCTGACTATAAGGAAGTTTTTAATATCCCTCTGTGTAATGTCAAAAATTGAGAAAAGCATACACACATATTCATACCATATTACAAAATAACAATTGGTGGTCTATAGCAGAATTTTCTCAGCCATTATTTATGATAATGCAGATTTACAGTTATTGATATTAGAGAACCATTTTGTTTAAACAGGCTACAAGAAAGTGTATAAAACAGATGTTAAAATGTACAAAGTAAAGGGCCTTTCATGACTGCCCTCTGAAAGACCCAACAAGCAGCTGAGTCAGGTGCAGATATTTGCACCCAACCAGTGGACAGATGTTGTTGACGCTTAGGGAAAGCTGGAAGAAGCTGAGGAGGAGGGAGATCCTGTAGGAAGACCAGCAGTTTCAACTCACCTGGGTCCCTGAGTTCTCTCAGAAATGGCGGCACAGACCAGGCAGCAAGCACCATCTGATATGAGGCCCTCAACACATATACAGCAGAGTACTGCCAGGTCTGGACGCAGTTAGAGAAGATGCACCTAACCCTCCAGAGACTGGAGGCCCCAGGGAGTTTAGAGGTCTGATGGGGTGGGGGTGTGGGGGATTGAGGACATCTTCATGGAGACTATGAAGCTCACACTATAATAATAGCTGAGGCCCCTGATTATGAAGGATCTTTAATTCCAAGTGAAGGAACTAAAGTTTATTCTAGAGGTATTGGGTTTTTAAAACAGAAAATCAAATTAATTGAAACAATATCTGAGAAGATACTGTCTTGAAAGATGGCACCAACACTGCACTTAAGTAGTAAATAATTCTTTTTTCATAACAAGATTTTGCTCAGCTATTCGAAAGTGGTAGAAGAGGTCGTCAGGATAAGAAAACTAGAAGCTAACCATTTTAGATATGAAATTATCAAAAGTGCAGAGGCAATGGATATGGTAAAAGGGAACAAGAACAGTAGCAATTACAGCAGGGGTGGGTAGAGGTGCAGGTGGTGGTAGGGGTGCAGGGATGAGTAGGGGTGCAGGTGGTGGTAGGGGTGCAGGGATGAGTAGGGGTGCAGGTGGTGGTAGGGGTGCAGGGATGAGTAGGGGTGCAGGGATGAGTAGGGGTGCAGGTGGTGGGAGGGGTGCAGGTGGTGGGAGGACTGAAAATCATAGTAGAAAACCAGAACTGCATGCGCACATGTCTGGAACAGAGCAGACGCTGGTGGGTTGATTATATTACTTTAAGTACAGAGCTGTGTCTATTGCCATCTATTAACTTCAATACTATACCACAAACCGTTCACTCATCCTGTACCTTGACAGCCTCCAAAATTGTTCCAGTCAACACAGCGTCTCTAAAGAAATAAGTTTGAAACTGTAAATGCAGGTAGATCTGATTCAGACAGGCCTGAACCCTTGACCTTTTATGTTTCTTTTTATGGGACTACATCAAATACAATGTTTTCTTTCCATGAGACTACTCAGCACAATTTTCTGAGTTAACATTTAATAATTTTTAGCAATCATTTGCAATTATTATTTATTCACTGGTAATGATATTACAAGGCCACATTCTAATGGTTTTGTGTGTGTTCATTTATTTAATTCCCATGATGACCTATGAGTCTTTAAAGCATTTTGTCCATAAGCTCATCGTGTTCTGGTAAGAAAACTAAGGAGGATCAAGTCTTGCATAACTTGCTCAATGTTCTGTAGCTTGAAATCAGTGAACAGGGTACTGAACCAGGCATTCTAGAACCAGGTCATGCGTCCCACTCTGTTCTGCCATTCTGCTCAGACAGTTACAAAGTTGGGAGAACTAAATAAGACAGTCATACACAGAGGCGCCCACTCAGCTCCAATTCTCTTTATTTTCTTTGAATTTATTTTTATAAAGCTTGACCACCAAGTGACCAATAGAGATATTCTGTCAAAGGTCTTAAGAGTAGACACAATATTCATAAATTTTTGCTCTTGAGTGAATAATAAAAGCATAATATTAAACAAGGAAATGAGCTTAGATATATCTTACTGTTGCCAGAAAATTATATACTTTTTTAAACTATGTCAGGATTTTGCTTATGTGAAGGCCAAACTCATTATGTTTTAATTTCTGCCTTTGTCAAAATAAAATAACATACCTTATTTCATTTGTTACTTATAGCTAAAGAGGCCAAAGAAATATCCTTGACTTCATTTTTGTGAATGAGAAAACTGAATCCTGAAGAAATGAATGTCTTGACCAAGATCATGTGTCTACAGAAGCAAGGGTTATACTGAAAACCAAGACACTTAGCAATAATCTAGATCATAAACACTGAGGTTAACATTTTTGGGAGGAGGTATATGGACACTTAATTCAGTGGAAATCCCTGTAATCAACAAGAGTGAGATTAGCAAGAACTCTTAGAAATGGGGGAATATGGAGCCTGAACCATTATCCCTCTTTAATCAGGCAAGGATTCCAGTGGTGGGGTTGGGACACCAAGCCAGCTACAAAACCTTCTGCCTTTTGTGATTGGGTTACCTCACTAAGGATGATATTTTCAAGTTCTGACCATTTGCCTAGGAATTTCGTGAATTCATTGTTTTTAATTGCAGAGTAGTATTCCATTGTGTAAATATGCCACATCTTCTGAATCCATTCCTCCGTTGAGGGACATCTTGGTTCTTTCCAGCTTCTGGCTATTATAAATAAGGCTGCTATGAACATAGTGGAGCATGTGTCCTTATTGCATGCAGGTAAAGCCTCTGGGTATATGCCCAGGAGTGGTATAGCCGGATCCTCCAGGAGTGTCATGCCCAGTTTTCTGAGGAACCGCCAGACTGCTTTCCAGAGTGGTTGTACCAGCCTGCAATTCCACCAGCAGTGGAGGAGTGTTCCTTTTTCTCCACATCCTCGCCAACAACTGCTGTCTGGTCCTGGAAAGACTGGATGTAGGGGAATGCCAGGACAGAGAAACGAGAAGGGGTTGAATGGAGAAAAGAGGGAGAGAAGGGGGCTTATGGGACTTTCGGGGAGGGAGGAAACGGGAAAGGGGAAATGATTTGGAATGTAAATAAAAAAAAACTTAGAAAAAAAAAACCTTCTGCCTATCTTCTGTCCAGCCACCAAGATGTCCTGTGCAAATGGTGTTGCAGAATTTGGCTAACCAATGACTGCTCTAACTTAAGGTCAATGCCATGAGAGGAGCCCATACCTAATACTGCCTGGATGGGCCAGTGACCAGAGGCTGGATAGCCCAGAGATCTAGAATAGAACACTGGCCAAATAAACAAAAAAAAGTCAATGAAATGATTCCTAATGATATTCTACGATACTCATAAATCAGTGCTTAGCCGGATTGCCATGAAAAAGGCCTCCTCTGGCAGCTGATGAGAACAGATGAAGAATCCTACAGTCAAATATTAGGCAGATCTCAGGAAAACCCATGGAACAGGAAGAGGAAAGATAGTAGGAGACAGAGGGGTTGAGAACATCAGGAGACCATGGCCCCCACAATCAACTAAGCAGGGCTCACATGGGCTCACAGAGACTCAAGTGGCAATTGGAAAACCTTCATGGGTCTGCTCTATGTCCTCTGCATATATGTTATAGTTGTGTAACTTGGTGATCTTGTGGGATTCCTAACAGTGGCAGTGGGGTTCTCTGACTCTTTTCCCTGCTCTTGGCACCCTTTCCCCAGAGAAATGGCGGAGGAATGGATCAGAGGTAGAAGATAGATGGGGCAGTGGTGGTCGCTGGAAGGAGTGGAGAAGGGGAAATTGAGGTCAAGATATATTGTATAAAAGAAGGGTAAGTAAAAAATTTAAAAGTTTAAAAAACAGTTTTCATGGTTAGATGTTTATACATAATAGACAAATGCAAAATAAATACCCGAATAATTTTTGCTGTAGATATGTAGTACATGTGAGTAGAAATCACTTGGACACATTTTCTAAATACACTTTATATTGTAATAGATACCGAAGTTGCCTGGTTTTGGATTATTTCATCAACAAATAGCAACATCACTCACGCAGAAGTCTAAGGACTATTTTAGGGAGTTGGTTTTCTCCTTTTCCTGTGTGGGTCCCGGTAGCTGAACTTAGGTTGTCAAGCTTGGTACCCTAGCCTTCTGAGCCACTCCACTGCCTCACCACCCGACGTTATTTCCATGTGTTAAAGAAATAAATCTTAACTCAGAAACTCAGTAGATTGAAAAACCAAAGGCCTTGGCAATCCATTAATTATGCATGTTAGAGATGATAATCTTCTCCCAGACCCTCAGCACTTCTGTTCAGCTGGAATCTGAAGATACTTAAAATACTTAAGTATGGTTAAAATCACAAACAAATCACTGAAGTAAATAGACTTTTCCATGTCTGCAGAACTTCTTAATAGCTGACAAATTGTTCTATTAGGTTGTATCTTAATTGGTACTTGAACTTTTTGCCTTGAGCTGATTGGGTTCCTATAATCCTTTCTGTCTCATAGCTGTCATGGCCGACTCCTTTAAAATGGACTCTACTATGCAGCAGATATATTTCTCAAGCTTAAATGTCAGCTTTTTGGCCATTTCCCCAAATGGCTGGGGGATTTGACTGTATTATTTGCCATAGGTTCCTTCACTCTGAAATCTCCATATAGGGAGTTGCTCAATTTCTCAGTCTTAGTTCATTTAATTTCATAAACTCTACCCTTGTGTTCTACAACCATCCATACACCTAGAGAGAAAGACCGAGATGTAGAGGTATATGTAAAGTTGTTATCATAGATGATTTGGGTAGTTATATAGAGAGAAGTCTTTTATTGACTCTCAGAAAATAAACATTTATCTGTCCAGGTTGCACAATAATGGGTATAAAATAAAGAGGAAAGTAAGATAGTTTTGTTCCTTTGGTTTCCCAACCATTTCCAGCTTAGTATAGTGTTTAAACTGAGGAACGTCGGCGCTATGGAACAGCTGTCCATTAACTGCCCCGGGTTCATCCCATCCTGGCCTATCTTTCTGAAGACAGGAACCCCTCTGTCCTTCCTGCCCAGAGCCACTGGCCGCGCTTCGCCTTTCTCTGATTTTCTTCTCTAAGACAGCTTCGTCCAGGTCCTTGTTAGCTATTAGACACTATGTACTTAGATGACTGGGTATTCACTGCCATTCAAAAGCCTCTTGATCCTCAGTGGCGAGCTGGGTGAAGTGATAAAACAGAACCCGTGTTTGTCTCCATTTGCTGTAAAGAAATCTGCTTTAGTGAGGGATAAGTACGGTAGCTATTTGTGGGTATAAGAATAAGACTTAGTGCGTCTGGCTCCGGCTCTCGCAGCCTTTGCAGTACATTGAGCTCCATAGAGACTTCACAGGGGCAAGCGAGAGCCGGACGGGCACTGGACGACTCTGTGCCTCGCAGAGGAAAATCAACTAAACATGGGCAAAGGAGATCCTAAAAAGCCGAGAGCTAAAATGTCCTCATATGCACTCTTTGTGCAAACCTGCTGGGAGGAGCACAAGAAGAAACACCCAGATGCTTCCGTCAACTTCTCAGAGTTCTCCAGGAAGTGCTCAGAGAGGTGAAAGACCATATCTGCTAAAGAAAAGGAGAAATTTGAAGATATGGTGAAGACTGACAAGACTCATTATGAAAGAGGAATGAAAATTTACACACACACCCCAAAGGGGAGACCAAAAAGAAGTTCAAGGATCCCAATGCACCCCAAGAGGCCTCCTTTGGCCTTCTTTTTGTTCTGTTCTGAGTACCCCAAAATCAAAGGCGGGCATCCTGACTTATACATTGGCGATGTTGCAAAGAAACTAGGAGAGATGCAGTTTTTTCCTTGTCTATAAAGCATTTAAGCCCCCTGTACACAACTCACTCCTTTTACAGAAAAAAATTGAATGAAGGCTGGATAAGATTTGGTTTTAAACTGTTCAGTGTCTTTTTTTTTTTGTATAGTTAACACACTACCCTGTCCTGGTGGTATTTTCAATAGCCACTAACCTTGCCTGCTATAGTCTGGGGGTTGTAAATTGGCATGGAAATTTAAAGCAGGTTTTTGTTGGTGCACAGCACAAATTGGTTATATATGGGGACAGTAGTTTGGTTTTGTTTTTCTTTTTCTTTTGGTTTTATTTTTGGGTTATATCTTTTTTCATCTTCAGTTGTCTCTGATGCAGCTTATACGAAGATAATTGTTGTTCTGTTAACTAAATACCACACTCTGTAATTGCAAAAAAAAAATGCAGCTGTTTTGTTGACATTCCGAATGCTTCTAAGTAAATACAATTTTTTTATTAAAAAAAGAATAAGACTTAGAATGCAGTAAGGAATTGTGCGATCTAGTAAAGTTGATGTAGCAGATTCTTTACTAAGGACTGTGATATCACTAGCAGTGGCAAGGTTTCTAGTATCAGGCATGATTTTCCTCCTATTGGGTGGGTCTAAAGTTCATTTTGAAAACTACAAACAAATACAGTGAAGAAACTAATGGATGGTGGGGACCACAGTCCCAATGGCATCATGGCCATGGCCTCTAAGGCTCGGGGAACAACGCAGAGGAGGGAAGGGACAGAGAGACTTAAGAGTCAGAACACAAGAAAGTCTACTGTGAGGCAGTTTCTCCAGGAAATGGTTACATAAACAAGACTGGAACAATGGTTATTATCAATGGACATATTGTCATGGATGAGGAAAATTTCACGGGGTCCCACTCCTAGATAAAGAACTGTGGGCAAGGAATGGGTACCTGTAGAGGGAGAATGAACCTTTCCAAGAGATGAATTCCCCTTATTGACTATCCAGCACACAGTGGTCAGCCCTGAAACCATAAACACACAAACAATGAAAGGCGGACTCAGCAGGTTGTATTTATATATCTGTGCATACACACACTTGTGTGCACACTCCCATATCTATGTTTATAGTGCATTTATATGTGTGTATATGTTACATCATCATCATCATCATAGTAAAAGAGGTTATCAGCTTGAGAATTTGGGAACATGGAAGGGCTGGAGGAGGAAAGGGAAGGGGGAAAGTGATGAGATGTTGGGATGTTGTACAATTTTAATTTAAAGTGTATTAAAATCAAAAGCTAGAAAGGAAGAAAAAGCTGCCAACATTAAGCTGGATGCCAAAGAAACACTAGGCTTCTGTACAGTGAGACGTGAGAATCACTCCCTCTCCCAGGAGTCAGCAGAAGTCCGGGCTGAAGAGGAGAAGCTGAAAAGAAGACACTGTGGGTCACATCTCTGTTTTCAGGTTGTTGAAACTTTCCCAGGAGGCCCAAGCTGGGCTGCAGAAAAGCCAAAGGCTCTTGTTGGTCAGAGGAACCTGTCTCATTTGCTTCTCTCTCCCTGAAATTTACATATGCATATTTCTTGGGTTTTGTTTAATCTTTTCTAAGACCATTATGGGAAAAATCAAGAAAAACCAAGTGTTTCCTCTGTTTGAACAATTTCTAAATAAATCCATGTTTTTCTTAACATTTTCTGTTTCCTGTTTTTCAGTTGATTTTCAAGTTGTTAAATGTAGTGTGTGTGTGTGTGTGTGTGTGTGTGTGTGTGTATGTGTGTACACATGTGTATGTGTACAGGAGCTTGTGGAAGCCAAAGGTCAACCTGGCGTATCATTTCTCCAAATGTTCACTTTCTATTTTGAGAGACTTCTTATTTAACATGGAGTAAAGCTGGGTACTGAGTCCATTTTTCTCTCTCAACCCAGTGCTGGACTACAGTGCTTGCCGTGTACATGAATTACGGGCACAGAGCCCAGGCCTGCATGCTTGTGCGGAAGCATTTTTTTCTGAATGAAACATCTCCCTAGCCTGTTTCCTAGCTACTTTTAAAACCCAGGGAAACCCGGCAGCAGGCTGGCAAGCCTAGAAGGGAAACAATGTGAGCCACTAGTATTCTTTATTAAATTTATTTGTTTAAAACCGTTGTGAATTTAGTGAGATATAATTTATTTCAATTTATTAAATACATAACAGAGAATACACAAGCCACACATGCACACACACACACACACACACACACTCACACTCACTCACATTTCTGTATGCAAATAATTTGTACATGTGATATATTCCTATATATAATTTATGGGATTCTTTTAGTTCTTAATTCAAATTTTTCTGTTACATTAATTAGGCTGTTGAATTACATTTAAATTATGTAAAAACTAATCATTCCCTTTGTCTTGCTTCTGGTTAAATTACAAAATCTAAAGTCTGATAAACTTCTTAAACATTCAAAACAATAATATGCCTAACATTAGTATTGGAAAATATCATCCTAAGTGAGGCAACCCAATCACAAAATAACACACATGGCATGCACTCACTGATAAATGGATATTAGCCCAGAAGCTCAGAATACCCAAGACACAATTCACATATCAAATGATGCCCAAGAAGAAGGAAGGAGAGGCCCCTGGTCCTGGAAAGGCTAGATGCAGCAGTGTAGGGGAGTACCAGGACAGGTAAGCGGGAGGGGGTTGACTGGGGAACAGGGGGAGGGAAGAGGACTTATGGAACTTTCGGGGAAGGGGGAACCAGGAAAGGGGAATAATTTGAAATGTAAATAAAGAATATATCTAATAAAAATAAATAAAAAAATAAAATTTCAAGTCAAATCAGTTGTTTTTTTCCTAGATAGAAAGTGTAATGACTTATGAATTTTTATTTTTCAATTAGTAAGCTCAATGCAATAAAAAGAAATAACATGGGCTTTCATGCGATTCCATTCCATCAAGCAGAAAGATATTTGAATGAGCTAAGCAACGCCATGAAGCCTGCAGAGAGTCTCCTGTATGCAGTATATTTATTTTTCTAAAGTCCATTTCATATTCTGTATGCACTAGCACTAGTAACACATGAGTTCCCTATGCAACAGTAATTTAATGGTACCTTATTCTTTGCTTGAAAAGGAAAAGAAATATTATCAGGCAGTTTCATAATAAGCTAAACCAATTACCTTCTAAATGATTTTAATGCAGGCAAAATACAAGAGTCATCATTTTAACACAGCGAGATTTATTAAGAGCACAATTCAAAGCTGGAAGCCAGGCTTACATATGGGATCCCTTTCCATTGAGCTTCAATTAATGTTTTGAAAGTTTCTACCTTAAACTGTAAAATTTCAAAATTGTCAGAGCCTAGCAGATTTTGTGTAAAGAAACTAATAATATCTCATAAGCCATTTGGTTTAGCTGTCACACATACATTTTCACATTCAAGGCACACCTTGCAAATGCCGTTACTGCAAGAAGCCAACCCACAGATGGTTGTAAAAATTGCTCCCATGTCCATGATTTAAGAGAGATAAAGAGAAATTAAATTAATATGAAGCCATACCTATAGATGAATTCATACCCTCAAGTCATGATTATAGTTTGCAGAGTCTTGCCAACTTGAGGCAACAGTGGCCATTCTTTTAAATAGACAGTGGGTATTGTGAATCAAATACTTAGCCCCTCTGGAGTAGATCTGGTACTGCCCACAGAGACTCTGCAACTAAATGACTCCTTTCTGCCATGAGCTGTATGTTACAAGGGGATAGAGTAGAGGTAAATCTTGGTGTTCTTCCTCAGCAATTCCTGCTGAAGTTGAGATTTCTTCTGCAGTTGAGATAGCCCTTTTCCTTTCTGATTACTATTTTGGGAATAAATATGCTTTGGCTGGACAATTCCAAATAACCAGAAAGAAAAAAATAGTTTTTAAAGCAAATAAACTATTATCTCTCTCATCAGAGAAGCGAGAGGGAGTTGAATGGGGAACAGAGGGAGGGAAGGGGGCTTATGGGACTTTCAGGGAGGGAGGAAACGGGAAAGGGGAAATCATTTGGAAAGTAAATAAAAAAAACTTAGAAAATAATAAAAAAATATTTGTTTTCTATTCTTATTAGCACTGAATTAGACTCCCCGCATACTACAGGAAAAATACAATAAAATAGACTACTTAAATAATGTTGAAAAAACACACAGCTGTATAAGAAGTAAGCTATGACCCTGTGTTGGATCAATAGTCCCTCTATAATAAGACAACAAGGAATATGGGCATCTCAGCATTGAGACAGAATCCCAAAGATGACTGTGAAGGAGTTCCAGGATAATGTGCAACATAGTAAAGATAGAGGAAGTTGGAAGAAGAAAAGGGAGGAGCTGAAAAGGAGAAAAAAGAGAAAAAGGAAGGAACATTATAATTTAATCACAACATTTTCTCTTTCCTCCCTCCAAAACTTGCTGTTACATCCCTTTCTGCTCTCCTTCAAATTCATGGCCCCTTCTCCAATAATTATTATTGCATGCATACATATTCATGTATTATATACATATTTATATCTTTTTCTAAATTTAACCTGTTGTTTATAATGCTACCTGTATGAAAAGCTGGGGAGAGGAGGAGGACCTTCCCTAGAGTATGTACCACTGACTTTCCAGTACCAAATGGTCATTCCTCAAAGAATTGCAATTCAAGAGTTCAGAATGGTTGGTTTGGGATTTTAAAATTATAATTTAAAGAACAAAACAAATACCCACTCTTTTTTGGGGGGGGGAAGCGGGACTGGGTACACAGGTCTACTGATGTGCATGAATGTTATTTTTTTTAATTTTCAATTATTAATAGATAGCTTCATACCAGTTGCAAATCATTGTAGGAAAAACAATGAATTTAGAAACAGAACTGCAGAGCCAAGATATCCATCTCAAAAAGGATATGAATAACACACACACACACACACACACACACACACACACACACTCACACACTCCCAATCATATGCATTTCTCTGTACTATCTCATTTATTCCCAAAAGACCTAATAAAATAAGTATTAATACCAATCTGCTCTATTGCAGAGAACCTATAAAATGCATGTTTCACTTAGGTAAACTCCTGTGTCCAGGATCTAAAGCCAATGTTGCAAACTTCATTTTGCTCATGTTTTCAACCCACTCTACCTGGCTAGCAAATCAGGACACACACTGTAGGTATTTTCCAGTTGGAATCCACAGTAATAAAGATCACAGGCTAAAGACTCATACCTGGATTCATATCCCAGATCTGTGTTTGCATAATTAGTAGGCAGAAGTTACCCACACCTGGCCTCAGGCAAAGCCTTGTCTCACAAGATTAATGAGGAGACATTGCAAAAATGCTTAGGAAAAAAAACATTCCAGCACATGAAATGCCCTCAGTAACCTGAGTTATTACACTCATACACATTCTTCCTTTAATCATTTATTAACCTCCCACTAAGAGTGACAATCTGTGTCCCCAAAGATAACAGAATCTGAAAAAGAATTTTGCCTATCACTGCACACTGCCAATATTGAAGATAGGGCAGTTGCTAAAAGAATCTTAAAGATGAACCAGAGGATGCTTGATGACTGGATGAAGGGATAAAGGGCTCTAGTACATAGCTTGGAAGAGCAGATGGATTTGAAAAGGCAAAGGCCAAGTGATTGGAAATAATGTTTTATCTTAGTACACAAAACTGTAGCACAATCATAACATCTCTTTAAAAAAAAAACACTTAAAGTCTTTCTATTTTCTAAAGTGAAAGAACACAATTCAACGCAGTACGCCAGGCTTCTCTGGACAGGCACAGAGAATATTTTTATGTACACAAAAGCCTAGACACAAAAGAAAACTCCTTTGTAAAGAGAAAACTGAAGTCAGGCATTTCAATCTTCCCAGTTTATCCACTCTCTGAGATGCCAAGTAGTATAACTAAGATTTCACTGCTTTAATAATGGAAGGAAAACTACCAGTGCCTATTGTCTGATACTGGCCTGCATGAACTGAAGGAGAAAAAGTCTGGTCTTCCTGGGAGAGGACAAGTTTGAACAAGTTTTGGGTCTCTGTGTCTTGCCTCTAACGCTCCATCCTCCTAGACTATACTTTGATGGAAGCTTGCCTTTCCGGTTAGCACATTTGAGGATGAAGAATGGAGTACCAGACTGTTGCTCCAAAACCTCCCCCTTTCAAACTGGATTCTCCCTCACCAACCTATCTCTCACCCTTGACCTGCCATCAACCCTGTCAACAACAACATTGCTCCCTTGCTTGGCTCACAGTGTGTGACTTGAGATTCAAATTTCAAAATGTCACAAGATTGGTGGATGCCACCTGATATTCTGCCAGGGGACCTACTTACTTTGGAATTTGTCTTTGAGTTTTCTTTACATTTCCCTCCCAAGTCATCGTAAGTGCTAAACAAGTTTAAACTTCCAGAGTGTAAGGGAGGCTAACCATGGTCAAAGTACATGATATACTGGTATAAAAATGTAATGAATTGATGCCATCATTTTGTTCAAGGAGCATATACTACCTCTTTTGGGGATATAGAGCTCATCAGGTATAGTACTTGCCAGAATATTTACAACCCACATTAATAAGAGTAACAACAAAGTGTATATTGGAGGGCATTTGAAATCTCAGCACTGTACAGGCAGACAGGAGGGTTTCTGAAGATCACTGGCCACAAAACATATTTACATAAGTTCTGGGTCTGTAAGAGACCCTTTCTCAAACAAAATAGGTTAAATAGCATTGAAAAGAAATATTGGAAGTTGATCTCTGGCCTCCACATGCCCTCACATATATCATCCACACATCCACACAAATGAGAACACATATATGCACATGAACTTATACAAATACACACATACACATACATACAGAGAAAGAGAGAGAGAGAGAGAGAGAGAGCATTTTAAAAAAGAATTTCTAAAAGTAACATTTTCTCTGCTGTAAATTCTTGCCTTTCAAAGCTTTCTTGAACTGGGTCACTGCGATTCACCCTTCAGTTTTGCCCTTTTACTGCCCCCTTTTTGTTGAGACTTCAACTTAAAAACAGAATACAGTGATTCCCCCTTAAACATGTTACTTGTTTTCACTGCCTGATCCCTAAAGATCTTTCTTTAGGAATTCTCCACATTGTTGAAAACTCACCTCATCCTGATTCTCCCTAGGAATTCCTTCATTCTCTAAATTGTCACATCTTTTGGTATATATCTGCAAGCAGGTATGTTGGCACACTCTAACTTGCATTATCATCACGTTGATAGCATTCTCAAGACTCACCATTTTTACAAATGTACTTACAAGTTCTGCTTTCTCTGTTTTCCCTCAGTGTCTAGCACACTCTTGAAAACAAGCAAGTGAATAAATAAATAATCTGTGGAGAAGGAAAACAGACAATAAGGGAAACAGCAAGTTGTCGGTATGGCCCAACAATATTTCCAAATAGCTTCACATTTTTCATGCAGACTTCAATACTCAATTCTCTGATCATTTCATACAAAGACAGCTGTACCATAAAATAGAAGTTGAATAAGCAGGCAGGCTTGTGTTAAAACAGGAAATCCAGCAATGATGATTTTCAAATTATAAAACAGTTCTCTGGATGTCATTGAAATAAAATTAAATTTGTATTGCAAGATAAAACTAATATTTTCATTTTAAGTATTTCTCAACTTATAATGGGAGATACATTGACTGTAGGCAGCAAATAAAACATTTAAAAAAAAGATGTATAAGGATTTGTTTTGTAATTTTTGTAGCTTATAATGAGTGCTTCTTGGCTACCCACAGAGAGGTCCCTGTAACTGTGTGCAGCAGTCATTTAAGGTTCATTGTTAAGGTCAAAAGGTTTTGTGACTTGAGTATCACCAGGCCATTCAGACTATGAAATTTTAGAGTCCTTCTAGATCCAGACTGAGCTTTAGAATTTTAAAGAAAAAATCATCTAGAAAGTACCATTCATGTAATAATAAACAGATATTCTTAGTATGATGCTATAGCACACACCTACTGCTTCTAAAGTGATTGAAGGGAAGAGATGGAATATTTGGAATGAGCTAATTTCATTCTGCTTTAGCTCTTTTGATAGCTATAACAATCAGTTGAAACTTAAGTCAAAACCATCTTTCATAAATTTACCAACTCTGAATGAAAATACATCTTCTCACACAATTCTCTAGACTGATTTGTGTGCATGCTCTCTGGAAAGACGGAATTCTATTGACTCACACAATACATGAACACGGTTTTGTCTTGAACTCCTCTTCTTAGCTTACATTTATTGCAGGTCCACTTTAAGTTGTACTGTACCTACAAGTCATAGGTGCTATTAAAACATGAATAAAGGAAGGAAGAGATGAATCTGTTGTTAAACAGAAGGACCTGAGTCAAAGCCATAGACGTTAGCTGTGATGGATAGTTTGTCAACTTGACACAGTCAACAATCACCGGGGAAGAGAATTACAATGAGGGATTCTCTGGATAAAATAGATCTATAGACATGTCTGTGAGGGATCGTCTTGATGGTGTTAAGTGTGAGAAGATCCAGAGTTCTGCAGGTAACAGCGTGTCCTGGACATAGAGCCCTGGACTGTATAAGTGTGTGGGTTGGGGGAGGCAGGGGCAAAACCCACAAAAACAAAAGGAAGCTAAACACAAGTATAGAGCCGTGCCTGCATTTATCTCTCTGTGCTTTAGAGAATGGATGTGAATAGCTGCTCCACATTCCTGCCCTAATTTTCGCCCAAAAGATGGGCTGGAATGATAAACCAAATAAACCCTTTCTTCCCTAAGTTGTTTTCGACAGGGTAGTTTTTTATCAGAGCTACAAAAATGAAACTAGAATATAAAAGCTGGGCATCATTATAAAACCAGCGAGGGTGATATGGGAGGAAGAGATAGGCAGGCCACTTGGGTCCATTGGCAGCTAGGCTAGCCTTTTTGGTGATATTCTAGAACAGAAGAGGCTCTGTCTCAGACAAGAGGAGGATGGTCTCAGAGGAATGACACCACAGCTTGTCCATTGACCCCTCACACATGTACATGCATCTGTCCCCCTGTTGGGGATGGCCCTGGTGCTGTTTGTATTTTGATGTTAATTCTGCTTTCCCAGAAGGGACTGTCTGGACCGAGGAATGAGTCATGTACTCAGGTGACATGTAGTCATGTACTCATGTGCACCTTCCTCTAATGAATAAAGAAACCAATCTCTGGGTCAGTAGACTGAACTTCCGGGTTGGACAGAGGAAGAGAAGAGGCAGGAGAGGAGACGGCTTTTGGACGGGGACAGTGGGAGGACAAAATGTAGCTACTAATGTCTCCTAGTTTAGATGGCGAATCCACCAGGATTCACCACTGGAGGATTTAGACTTAATGTGGCTTACAAGATTAGGATTCTAGTTGTTGCACCCAGTGATTGAGTTACCATTGATTCTGAACTAAGTTTTTGTGGTGTTTTCCTTCACACAGGGGCTCAACTGGGTTCCAGAAAGATGCAGTGGCAAACCGTGGAGTTGCCAGAAGTACATTCCAAAAGACCATGGGAATTTTGAAGCATGGAGCTGGTGTGGTAGCAACCCACCAGTGGGAACTTAGCGAGCTGAGTGGAGAGATCTTGGGGCTCTGAGTCAGTTTCCACAAGATGAGTACAGGCTGGCCTTGTCCACCAATGCCTGGCGAGACAGCCCACTGGGGCCTGATGGTGTAGCATGAATTGCACGTTTTAATATTTCCCACAACACCTCCCCACACCCACACATATGCACATATACTCACACAAAAGAAATACGAATTAAGCTATATACCATGTTAAGCATACACTTGTGGTTTGAAATTTAGAATATAAAAATCTCATTAATGATTTTTCATATTGGCTACATATTAAAGTGATAATACTCCAGTTTAAATAAAATAAAATATAACATTAAATGAATTAAATGAATTTTGGGTATTTCTTTTTCTTTTTTGTCCTAGGAGTGTCTTTCATATTATTACTTAATTAATTTACTTTATATCCCAATATCAGCCCCACTCTCCTTCCAGTACCTCTTCACACAGATATGACCCACATTCTTCCCTCTCCTTGTCCTCTGAGAAGGTGTAGCTTCCCCACACTCCCAGAATGTCAAGTCACTGAAGGACTAGGTGCATCCTCTCTCACTGAGGCCAAACAAGGTGGCCCAACTAGGGGAAGCAGATCCACAGGCAGGCAACAGATTCAGGGACAGCCCCTGCTTCAATTGTTGGGGACCAGCATGAAGACCAAGCTTCTCTTCCACAACATATGTGCAGGGTGCCGAGGTCTAATCCATACTTCCTCTTTGGTTGGTGGTTCTGTTTCTGAGAGCCCCAAAAGTCCAGGTAGGTTGACTCTATTGATCTTTCTGTGGAGTCACTGTCCTCTTTGGGAACTTCTTTCCTTCCCTCAACTCTTCTGCAAGACTCCCCAAGCTCCATCTAATGTTTGGGTGTGGGTCTCTGTATTTCCTTTGACTGCTGGGTGGAGCCTCTCAGAGGACAGTTATGATAGGCTCTTCATTGCAAGCAAAACAGAGTATCATTAATAGTATCAGGGATTGGTTCTTACCCATGGGATGAGTCTCAATTTCTGCCAGTCATTGGTTGGCAATTTCCTCTGTTTCTGCTTTATCTTAGTCTCTGCAACATCCTGTAAGCAGGACACATTTTGGGGTTGAAAGCTTTGTGGGTAGGTTGCTATCCTTATTCTTCCTCTGTGAATGCTGCCTAGCTACAGAAAGTGGCCACTTGAGGATCCATATCCCAGATTGCTGGGAGTCTCAGCTGGAATCCACACCATAGTGCCTCCCCATCCCTACCCCAGGTGTCTTGGTGTAGCAAGTCCTAGAATTGGAGTTACAGATGGCTGTGCCTTCTTGATATTGGGAACTGAACATAGGTCCTCTGAAAGAGCAGTCAGTGATACCAATTACTGAGCCATCTTCTGGTCCTCTAAATGAATTCTTGTATCTAATATGCCTAGTGCAATCTATGGTATTCAGTATGTGTTGAATAATAAGCCATGGATAAGTATTGTGACTCCGTTCTGTACAATAAAAAGCAAAGCCCAAGAAGGCTCATAGACAGAGATAAAGTAACAGAACTGTGCTTCAACTTTTGAACTCTTGATCCCTCATTTTCTCTCATCACCTAAAGCAAGTCAAAATCTTATGTAAATAAAAAACTGAGTCTTAAGTAACTTTGATAACATTAAAAATAGATTTGTAAATTACGGTAAGCAACATGAATGGCATCAGAATTTTGGTCTAAATTGAATGATAAAATAATATACAAAGAAAACTATGTTATAATATAGCAACAATCTATTATTAATATTTATTTGTCTGTTAGCAAAAAAAATCCAGTTTGTTTTATGCCTTAATTCTGAGATTAGGCATTATCTAGTGTCATCCTGTTTCCCAGATAAGCTAGTGGAGCAAGAGGGAGGAGGTCAGAGACATGTAGCTAAATCACACAGAAAGGTAGAATCCCCACTCAGGTGGTGTGGCCCCAGCCAGCTTTCTCCAGCTCTCTCTGCACTGTCTCTTTCATGCCTCTGGAACAGTAAAATATGGGTGAGCACTCAGCCTTGTAGTTGGCATGAACCCAAGGATAGAAACTGACTTCTGGTATTTATTAGTAACAAACTTTTCAGAAAAAAAATCTTCTTATAAAATCAGTTCAAACAGTAGAATAGACTATCTCAAAGTAAATTTTCCTTCTAAGAGACCTCTTTGTAATCCATATAAACTCTGTGTAGGCTATTAAACCCTCTGCTGTCTTGGGATTGTGTTCCCTTAATTGGACTTAATGTAAGAATAAATTATCCCACATGTCATACCACATCAGGCCTAGTTGCGCTCAGTATGTGACTATTAGCTTGTCATTTCAGAAGCCAGCACAATAGATCCTCTGCTGATGACACTTCCAATGTTTAAATAAAACCAGACCCAGTTTGTGATTGAAGAAGCCATCATCTTTCATTAGAATGAGAGAATAAATTTTCAGCACCAGGCTACTAACATGTTTGAATGGTTCAATTCATTTTCTAACAGGTCACAGCCAATACCCACTACAGAGCAGTCTTGTTGGATACATTCTCGTAAAGAAGGTGCTTTGTCGCTATGACAAAGAGATGTGTTCTCCCCTGACAAGAAATAAGGGGAGGGAGAAGAAAGAAAATGTCCTAAACACACTAAATATTTATATTGTAGGGATTGGCCTATAACAGCCTTCTTGTACCAGTGAGAAGAGGAAGTTAGGGATAAGAAGGATCACAGGTCATTATCAGTTAAGACTGGCTGCAGGTGACAGAAGCTATTGAAACCAAAATCTACCAGCAGCCACAGACATCCTGCAATAGACTGACACATCAAACTGAAGCCTGGAATGCAGACTACATTCTAACGCTGTCACTATCTCTGTATTTGAGCATCTCACACTCCTGTGCATGACATGGGCTGGAGGATGAGAAAGGTCAATTAAATAACCAGATCATTTTGAACCGGCACAAAGATATTTGAAATCTGTGCATGGTACAGAGAATTGGGGGAACTGAAAGATCTAGAATCATATTAGAATGTGAATGCCACTAGGAGCTACCCTCCTAGAACTTGGAGGTGAGGTATGTGGACACTCTTTAACTTACAAATTAGTAAACAATGTGCACGGTTATGATTTCTTAACAGGGAACTTAACAGAGGAAATGCAAACGACTTTTTGACCAAAAGGCTCGGAAGCATTTGAAAGTGTGGAATATGGAAATGGTATGGGGATATACATGAAGTATTTTAAGGTCTATATGCATGTTCAGTTTTATTTCAGGGAAAGAGTAATACTGAAAGCTGAAAGTAATATAGCCTGGAGAATAGAAAAAAAAAGTAGAGACTCTGATAGACCTGTATTGTTTCTAATTCTGCATCTTGTAGGGTGTGGACAAACTTGCAATCAATGAGGATGGACTGATGTGCCCCAGATCTTGAAACACTTGCATATGCACTGAGTATTGCAGGCTTACACCATTCACTTACCTTGTAATGCACTTAACGGGCATCCCTTGGTCCCCAGGAAGAGAGTGCCAAAAGATTCACAGGATGCTGGCTGGCGTCAATACCTGATTTACCTGTGGTTACAGGTTTTTTGTTGGTGATACTAGAAATAAGTAAGTCTGCCTTCTGATGGGCTTCCCAAAATAAATCAGTCTCAGGAAGTCTGTGCAGCTACTGACCAATTCCAATATTCTAGGATATCTCTTAATTGCATTTCTCATTCTAAGTTAATTAATATATAGTCTGATTGAACTATAGCCATCACAGAGAGATTCGTTCATATGTATCCCTGGGAAATGGATATTTATGAAGGGACAGGCATGATTGGATTTAAAACCACATTCTGCCAAGTGTTGAAGGCTTTGGTTCAACTCGTTCTGTTAAAATGAGACTAACAGGCCACGTGCCATATGCTTGGATAGGTGTGGTGGATCCTTATTTACCCCTCTGAATCTTTCTTCCTAGATCCTAGAGTTTAAAATTACATATCTCAAGAAAGAGAGTCAACTCAATCATTAAGAGTCCATACAAACTCCTTTTCCAGAGGACCTGAGTTCAGATTCCAGTACCCATGTCCAGTGGCTCACAATCATCTAAACCCAGTTCCATAGTATCCAAGAGGATCTTCTGCCCACCTCAGACATCTGCACATATGTGCTTGGCCCTCACCCATCCACCCACACATATATGCATACAAATGAAAAACAATTTTAAAAATAAATAATTGTAAAAAGGAAGTATGAAATGTATTCGAAATTTTGGATGGAACTTAAATTTCATGAGACAGTATTGATAAGTGAGACCATTTGTGAGGTAGTTAAAAATCAAAGCCATGGCCTTCTTGAATGTGATGGTGACTTTTGAGGAGGAAGATTGATCCTGCTGGGCCCTTGTATACTTTTTATTCCCTTAGTACATATGAGGACATAGAAGTCCTCCCCTCTGGAGCTCAAAGTAGGAAGGCGCCAACTTAGAGGCAAAGAGTAGCCTTCAACAGGCAAAAAAAGCTGCTAGCGGCTTGAGCTTGTCCTTCCCACCACTAGAATGCTGAGGAAGTTAATTCCTGATCTTTATAGATTATATAATCTCTGCTATAGTTATAGCAGTGAAGACAGACAAAGATGTTCAGAACTAAGACATATTTATATATCCTGAAAACCCGTCCCACGGTTGCTTATCATTTGAGCTAGGTACCTGTGTGCCTAGCATTAAATTTCTTTGGGTTCCTTTCTTCTTTTAAATCAGCACTCCCAGGTATCTGCACAGGTTTTCTTATGTCAAACTTACAAAGATTTGAGATCAAACACAATTTGCTAAAGAATGGGATTATAAGAAAAAAATAAACCTAATAGAAGGAATGGAGATAAACTCATTTAGAAATTGGACAAAGGTTTCTGTTAGGTTTGTTAAAGTCTTAACTCTCAGGACCTAGGAATGTGACCTTTTTTGGACAAGGGATTTCTATAAATGCAGCCTGACTTAGAATAGAACAGACCTCAAATCTAGTCAGATGGGTGTTGTCATGAGAATTGGAAACTTGAACAGCAACAAATGTAGGATGAGCGCCATGCACAGTTTCTTAAAGCTCTGTTGTCCTAAGGAACCATCAGAATTGAGGGAAGATGCTGAACATATCCCGCTTTTGTGCTGTAGGTAGGAACATGGTTCTGCTTCCACCTTGGCCTTGGTCTCTGACCCCAGAACTTGGAAACAATACATTTCTTCCAATTAAATCAACATATTTACAAGACATTTAAAACAGCAAGTCTACCAAAGCAATGCAAACATCATGTCTCCTTTAGTCTTCAGAGTTGGCTCTGATCTGAAGAGAGAAACACAGCCTGAGACGGAAATGAGTTGCGCTCTTCAGATCTCCAGTTGGATGTGTCTGGGCTCTTCAGTTATGCCACGCAAAAGAATGTCAGAATAATGCCAGGCTGGGATTTATTAGAAAGATAAGGCATGCTTAGATTACAGTGTGGGTAGAAGAGGGAGAGGAGCGATGCCTGAGTATCTTAGTAATAGCTAAGTACATACGGTTTTGTGACTGTTGACATTATATTGTTGACAGCATATAATGCATAACCCAGTTTATAGTTTCAGCAATATTTTAAAATTAAGTAGAATTTAGAAAATAAAATATGGACCAGGCATGATGACATCAATCTTTAATGCCAGCATTTGGGAGGCAGAGGCAAGTGGTTCTTTCTGTGTTTGGGGTCAGCCTGGTCTGCCTAGTGACTTCTAGGCCATTCAGGGTGACAGAGTGAGACCCTGGGTCAGAACAGCAACAACACGGATAAATTAGAGCCAGCTCAGTTATATATCCTATGATAACGAATTCCCTTTTGTAAGTACAATCATAAGGTAGGTTGTGAAGGATCCTTTTCAAGTTCACAGTAAGAGTGAAATGCTAACAACATTACATTCAAAGCCTTCAGCATTTCTCATGAACTGTCTCCGCACCTATTCTTGAGATAGCTCTAAGAAGCAGGATTGCCTCTGTGAAGGCAATCTTCTTATTGGTTTCTATCACTTATGTCAGCATCCTTTATTCTCAGCCAGCAAGAAATGCAAATGAAATCCCAGGGGATAATAGATGTCTCAGCAATGCTCTCTGTCTTTTTATCCAGTTTCACTCACATGGAGGTCTGTTACTGTAGCATCCAGCTCACCTTCATATAACAGATGAGACTAACTGTACATAAACATGCAATGTATCCTAACAGGGATATAGTCTAGGTCCTATGACCAGCCTCCTGACAGAATCAGTGTCAGATTAAAGGGCTTCAAATACTCTGACTTTCTAGCACGTTAAGATCTGTTTCATAGTCAAGAGCAAAATGGTACAATTTTGATCACAGTAAGAAAAGTCATTTCAAATGTCACTTGTGTGCACCTTCTTAAAATGTTCAATTCTGTTTTCACTTCAAAAAGGAATTATAAAATAGTAGCCTATATTCTTTCTAGAATTTAGATTTTAGCAGTACTATTTTAATGTTCCTTATGTCCTTGTTTAGAACCTGTGATATTAATGAATTCAGTATAGACAGGGCATGGAATCTTAGGTAAGTATCACTTTTGGAGGGCTCTTTGCTGTCATTTTTTATGGGTGTTTTTTATGCATGCTAAGGGATTTAGTCAGGAAGGTTATCCCCTACACTTGCCATACTTGGCAGGTTAGAGTGAAGGAAACCTGAGAATATTTCCTAACAGTGCAAAAACTGATGTGTTCAAAGAACTGGTGAAGATCAGTGCTAGGACTTGAGTTGCAGTCCTCCTCAACACAAGACGAAGTTGGAACTTCTGGCTATTGAAGTGCACATTAGGTCAAAATCCTCATTTTGAGGGAGGCCCAGTGGATTAGTCTCAGTCACCCATCCCAACAAAACCAATCATGGATATAAGCACCAGAGAAGATAGGGACAGAGCTTTATTAACTGTGATCACACTGGGAAGGACAGAGGTCTAATGACCTCAACTGTGTCTTCAAATGGTTTACAACAGTCTCAGTGGTATACAGAAAAATGAAAGTGGAGGATTGGACATTTCCATGGTAACAATCCAGGTCATCTTGGCCTGGCTGGACCGTTATCTCAGGATCTATTTTGCTTCATTGATGTCAAGAAAATCTTCATTGTTTTGGAGGTCGTTTGAGGTTCTTTGTCTAAAGGTGTTGTGTTGGGACTGAAAGCAACGGTGGTGGAGAGAGACAGAATTCACAAGGAAAATTGAGTGACAGAATGGGTCTGAAATGAGATAGTGCTTGCCAAGCCAGGTGTCCATCTTTTTGTCAGTACTCATGAATTGGGCTTTCTTTGTAAAAAGTTTTATTGCAGATATAAACACTTTAACAAAAGGTCATACTGGGTCAGGATGACTCTATTCCAAATGACTGGTACCTTCAGAAGATGAAAACACGGAGTTATGTAGAAACAGAGGAAGGAATATGTGTGATACTGATGCAAATGAAATCCCAGGAATTCTACAGCCATGCCAGGAGCTCTGGAGTTGGAAGCACCTACTTCTATATAGGTTATATGTCACAATGTCCAGCCAATGCCGGAGCTTAGTCTCCAGACTGGAAGACAGTATGTTTCCCTTATTTAAAAATCTCAGGTTTGTGATGCTTTATTAAAGCATCTCTAGGAAACTAGAGCTTTCTGTGGTAGCTTGGATAAACAGTAGTATCAGACACTAAATCTATACTAATACAGGTGTTGATGCAAAGCTCTTAATGATGTGGTAAATTCCAAAGTAAAGGAGAGGGGATTAACGTCAGTGATACATATGAGGAACCTCGACCAGCAGTCCATTGCCTTAAGAACAAAGACTGAAGTTCCCTGGAGAAGTTGAAAGTCAAATTCAGTAATCACCTCTGATTTTAGATGCCAATCTGTCTTAAAGATTTAATTCATCAGTCAGAGGTACATGAGCCAATTCACTGATATTCTCCCATTTTCCTGCTCTCTCTATATATATACCCACACGACCTCTCCACATATCCCAGACACTAGTCACACATACACATACACTACACACACACACACATACACACACACACACACAGTCATACATATACATTTTTTCCTGTTTTTCTGGAGATCCATGATTGATACAATATTCTTTTTTGTCCCTTGAATGTAATAATTTTGAAGTATGTTTGCTAATATTTCCAGAAGCTCAGAGAAGATTGGCACCCACAGCCTCTGACTCCTTTGGTCCTTTTCATTTTGGGATAGGCAAACAAGCATGTGGTACACTTTAAGATGGCCCCGTGATCACTACTTGCTCCTAAAATTCTTCTGCTTACGTACCTTTCTCATCCTGAGTGTGGGCAAGACCTGACAGTTGCTTGTAACCCACAGACTTGGTAGAATATCCATCACTTTTTAAGCATACATATATTATATAAAATTTGAGCAGCAGTCATACTGAGAGAAGTCTTTTCTTGCCGCCCTTGAAGATGCAAGCATTGTAAAAACTCATTGACCTATTTGAGCTGAGGATAGTGTCTAACTGATAGCCAATAAGAAACTGGTATCTTCCGGCTGATAGTCCAGAAAGAACTGAGTGCTGCTGACAACCACATTAGTGGAAACTCTCTAAGCAAGCCCACGATGAAGCAGCAGTTCCCACACATTCTGATGGCATCCCTTCAAAATTAGTCTTAGATTGTTTAGGCTATTCTCCATTTTCTCTAACACCTAAGCAACTCAACGTCAATAAACTACTGTTCTCATTTTCCTGAAACTACTTACTTGATGTCTCCCATGCTGGCATGGTAATGGGAAAAAATTAAACTAAGGTCTTAGGTCATCAAAATCCTAGCCCAAAGAACCTTTCTGTTCTGTCTTGATATATTTTTTCTGGTCTTATGAAAACCTGCAAACAAACTTCTGAAGATCCTGCAGCCAGCCTTGGTACAAGAGTGAGTATGTGTGTGCGGATGTAAATGTGTACACATCTGACTTCTGGACTTGGTGAAACTTATTCATATACCCCAGTCCTCCCGTTCACCAGCACATAGCCCTCTCTTTTATTCAGAGCAATGTGGCGGTAACAAGCATCAAAAGTAACCATTTTGTACAAGGAAATAGAGAGTTATTAAGCCATTAATACTCAAGAAAAATTACCCTTCTAGCCTCCAGCTTCCTGACTGACATTGATTCAATTGAAAAGCTACAGTGAGGTGGCTGTTTCACCTCCATTTAAAATAATTAGAATTAGTGAGGGAACACCTTATTGCCATCCTTATAGCTAGTTCTTATAATTATCATAAACTTCTGGGGAGGATAGAGAGGAAACCTATGTTGACCTCTGTGGGCCGGATGAGAGTAGCAATCAACCAAGGAGCACAGAATATCCCTTTCAGTAAGTTTTTCTCATTTATTTTTTTCACAAAATTGTGACCTTATTCATTGACTGTAGTGTTGAGGAAAACATAAGGTCCTAAAGCTAGGATCCTGATCAAAAGCCATCATGACAGCTCTACCCAATAGCCCTGATCTTGGAAAACAGCCTGGAACCTGGGTGTGCCAGTCTTGCTCCTGAAATTTCAGTTCTAACAGATGCAGTACACAGCACCAGTGGATTCCACAGGATTCCAAGGGAAATGGGTGAATCTACGCTCTGCCTGTAACCACCTGGGGCTCTCGGAGGCACAGCGTACTAAGAGATAGCTAATAAAAGGGAATCATTCTCAAATCCAGTAGAAAGAAGCTAATATTTAGAGATATTGTCTCTTTTCTTCATTGTATCATCTTGCTAATCTACAGAAAGTGGAGTCTTTTCTAGCCTGGCAATGGCCGCCTGTTTTCTCTAAAAATCCCTCCTGAAGCACTGCATCCAGAGATGGGCATTACTATGCGAGTGTAGTTTTTTCATCCAGATATGGCTGCTTGGCACTCAACCAAGGAAGCCCGTTTACCACCGAGGAAGCAGGCTTACCATCGAGGAAGCAGGTTTACCACTCTGCCCGGTGGGCTCCTGGACTCACGAAATCATTTCACAAATGTCACCAAGACAACATTCTTAAAAGTCCACCTCAGAACAGTGAGCAGTACAGGACTTTAGAAGTCTGTCCCCCAATTCTTTTGGATTTATTTTTGTCCTTATTAGTAGCCGTGGCTCTGACCTTTCCTGGAATGGAAGCTAAGAAGCATTGTAAATGATAGTCTAGAGCAGTATTGTTTGAGCTGAGATTCCCCCATCAAGTATTACCTGTGTATGTACTGATTAAGATTCAACTCAGTCATCTATAAAGTAAACACAGTAAAATCAGGAGAATAAAAGGGGACCATGTCTCCTCATTTAGAATGGTGCCATTTGCAGAACTTGGCACTGTGTGTGCATTAGCTATTGTTAACTGTACCTTTTCTAGAAATGAAGTTCCGGCACCTTTTCCTTATAACTAACAGATTTCCATCTCTATAACTGCAGGTATTTAATTCCTCTAGAAAAAAATATTGAGAAAGAAATGAGGAAGTACCTGTTGGTCATTGCCTTCTGTGTTAGCTTGGGTCAATTTCTTAGATGGTCTCTGGTTTGTTAAATAATGAATTAGAATAGACAATCTCAAATATTCTTCAGTCTTTTTTTTTTAAAGGGATCTCTTGTCTTTTTTTTTTTTTGTTTTGGTTTTGGTTTTTTGAGACAGGGTTTCTCTGTGTAGCCCTGGCTGTCCTGGAACTCACTTTGTAGACCAGGCTGGCCTTGAACTCAGAAATCCTCCTGCCTCTGCCTCCGAAGTGCTGGGATTAAAGACATGCATGCACCACCACTGCCCAGCAATTTTCTTCAGTCTTAAAGAATAATGGTTGACTTTTGTGCAAAGTTTCACTTAGTAATAGAGGACTGATATTCTCGACAACACAATACCTACATAACAATTCATATTTAAAAATGAAGAAATTAAACTTCCTTCACCACCAGAAACAAAAGTCTATTATTTGTGAAAGTCTTACGCAATTATCTGTTACTTTTATTACTGGATAGTGAATCTACTGCATTAGGGCTAATTATACTCCTTCTAAAACTCACTCTATGGAGTAAATATCCATGTCTTGAATTATGTGTCTAGGAAGCATCTAAAATGCCCCCTAGGAAACTGATTTGAAAGTGTCAGTGCCACTGTAAGAACAACTTCATGCCACAAATCCAGTGTAAAGCCATGCAGCAGTTCACCCATGGGGGCTGAATCTCCGTCAGCAATTTAACCCGCAAAGGTAGGTGGCTTGAACCGAATTTGTTGTGCAGAAGTCTTTGAAGATCCAGAGAACTACTTCATAGTATAATCAGCAGTTGCTATAGTGTTTTGTGTGATAACAAGTTCTGTATTTGAAATGGAATAAACCATTCTACATTTATAGGAGAGCCAAAAATCTTAATCATACACCATGCTCTTCTTTCAGTAATAATGGAAAATAATAAGTCATATCCAAACCAAATGCAGAATGTTAGAAGTTGTGTTTGTGATATTGATGTGCTTCCTGTCTCACATGGCACATATGTCCTGGGTCTGTACTATTTGTATGGGAGATGGACTGTTCACATTTGAGAATAGAGTACCATGCATTATAACTTTATATAGCAATCCTCCTGTTCACCTATATACAGAGGCAAAACCAAAACTTTATTGAGAAGTAATGCTAAGACCAACTCTAGATGATGGTGGTTAAGGTGTTTGGTGTCCTTAGGACAGGCAAAACATAACTGATAATTGTCTTTCATTTTGTATCTCTAATAAAGTTAATTTTTCAAATGGTAAAGAGAAAATTATGACAATAGTTAGGAAGTCTGTGTATTGGGACTGTCTAACAGAAGTTTCTGCAAATATGGCAAGATTCCAGATGTGCATTTACTGTCCACTTTGGGAGTCATGAGGTTTATATAGTGATTGAAACTTATCCAATGCCTGAGATGAGGCAAGAGTGACTTAAAAACTAATTCTGTTCAATTTAAATTATTTAAACAATAGTTAGTGGTTAACATTTTGGAAGTTCAGTCATATGTTCTACAAGTCAGGAAACCTGAATTGTTACTATTTAAGCAGGGACCACTCTAACCAAGGCAAGCAGCTGTTATTTTTGCTTCTTTTCTTCAAAACCAATTTTTAGAAAATATTACCTACAATACACCACCAAACTTGATATTGAGCTGAGCTGTCCTGCGCAAGTCCAGCCTCAAGGTAAGTTATAAGATGTATGTTTTTCTCTTGTGGAATTTATGAACTTCAGTCTTCTCTTTTAACACTTGTAATTTCTTAGCTTTTTTCAAACTTTGAGCACTATCCTGAGAGCATCCACCCATGCTTTATTCTCCCTCTTAAAAGCTACATCATAAGTTTATAATGCACTCCCTGGAGCATTGTAATATGTTATTTCTGAAGCCCAAACAATGTCTTTGAACCTCTAAGTTCTAAGTTCAAGAACTTTGGCCTTAAAGCCAACTTAGATCTGAGGGAAACATGGGTTGAAACTTTGGTTCTGAAGACCATACCATGGGAGTTCTTCTTTTAAACATTTATGAAAGAGGAAACAGAATTTTCTTAAGAGTCTAGTTAAGGACGTAAGGACACAGGCTCTGATTTGAACATTTAGCTCCAGTCTTTACTAAGTGCAAGTCTTAAATGACTGACAAAGCCTCTTTGTACTGTTCTTTCTTTCCTGAGAGATGGGAAAATTATAGTCTTTAACTCAGGCTATTGTGAGGAAATATCCAGTTGGTGAATACACAAGGTGCTTAAAAAAGTGCTTGGTGTATGTTACATACAATATTAATGATTATTTTTAGCAAGCAACTTGAATGCTTTTTAATAGTTTATGTTTTGGAATTCCATTCTAAACTGTTCCAAGGAGAGAGGTGTAAACTGTAGAAAGTAGAGATTCCAGTTTCTGCCGCAATAACTCCTGTTTTATGTCTCTGTTCCTTGGATGTAAAGTAATACTGTGATATTTGCTGAGAGATAAATGGAATAAGAAATAAATGTGAAAGTTTGCGTTTTTGTGTAAAGCTGCACTATGGTATACACATGAGGATATCAGATTGGGGTTCTGAGTCGGGTGAGATGCATGGGGTTGGGACTGGGGGGTTGGAAGAGCTGACAACTAAACAGAGCATCACACTTGAGGAAGTGCAAAAGCAAGAATCAGAGTCACATGTGCAGCGGAGAGGAGTGGGTCCCTCTCTGAGTGCAATTCACAAGGAGTTGTGTTCATAACACATAAAGACATTCCTTGGGACCATGGTGCTGTGTCAGGCTATAAAGCCTTCCATTTCTTAAATCACATACACCTGCCAATCGGGGCAGGCTCATTTTCCCTGTCAGTGAACTGGAGTGAAAGCTTTGTTGATCACCATCCTGGCAGCTAGAAAATGGATCATACCATCAATTTATTCTGGAAGCAAGAAGCTTTTTGCCTCTGGGAGAGATTGTAAGATGGAGTCATTTTACTCCTGACACCTCCAGAGTCAGCTATTCCTTGTGGGAGACTCAAGAGCCACACTCCGTGCCTTTGGCAAGAAAACATTTTCTACAAGCTACTGCCTAATACCTCGCAGAGGAGTTTTATTTAAGGTCCCTGTGGGACTAGAAACCAAACCCCAATAAATTGACACTTTCTAGAGAACACAAAATACCTCAAGGCTGGAGCTGGCAGACTCCTTTCCTCTTCCTGCATGTTATAAATCACTATTGTCTTAAATGGATGATTGAATTCTGAAAATAATGCATGGTAAGTTTGACATTTTTCTACCCACTCAGTCTCTGAAAGAGATATGTCAACTAATTCATCTTTCACTTTACTTAGATGGCATGCTGGTCTCCATTCCATTAGAAAAAACATATGTGCTGCCTTTCTAAGAGAATGTGTAAGGGTTATCTGTGCCTCCCATTTAAGAATTTTTCTATGAAATATGACAAAACTTACATTATAAAAGCAACAGTCAATCCAATTGCACAGAATTACTATCTGTTTCTAGAAACGAGCTGACTTCCAGGCTTCCCTTGAGCTTGTGCCTAGGGAGCTGCAGAAGCTACCCTGGGGGGCAAGAGAGCTCTGGCAGGTTCTGAAATCAAGGCACACAAGGCACTGACACTTCGGGGAAAACCTTATTTCAGCCTTATCATAAATTCTACCATTAGCAGAAGACAGCCAGAAGGTTTTTGCCACTGGCTTCTTCTTCCTGAGCTTCATGGTTCTGTGAAAACAAATTTTCCAGCGTCTAGGTGGAGATGGGAGGGTCTGTGGAGCACTCAGAAAGTCCAGATTAAAAGCTTTGGAGACTAACATGACATGTGTGACATATATGCACTCGCACAGAACCAGCCAGCAACCTGTGCTTTATACTATGTAGAAACTGAGTCTTGTAAGCTTGTTTTCCTAAAAGACTTCAGTTAACTTCCATTATACAATATCATACAAATATAATTGGACAAGCTTATTGACAAACAACTCTTGATTTAACTTCCTATTTCTTCACTCCTTCATATTTCTGAAGTATCTTGTCCCCCAGGGAGTGACTTTGTAGCTTCCAATGGCCAAGTATAGGCCACATGAGGGGCTGTTAAAATTTCAGTGGCTGGGTGATCCAGGTACTCAGAAGACAAAGGCATATGGAGGTCTACAAGTTGAGGCCAGCTTGTCTACAGGGTGAGTTTCAGTCCAGTCAGAGTTACACAATAAAACACTGTCTCAAAACAAAACAAACCTCTGTGGCAATATCTTTAATGCACAAAAATTATTTCACATATTGTAGAAGATTTTTGAAATTATGTCTAGCCATAGATACCCAGAAAAAGTGAATTTAAATCAAAACATTACATTACAATATACAGTATATCTTGGATGGATTGACTTTTAAATTTATCTGACTGTTTAAATTTACAGTGTGTCTTTGAGAAATTACTTTGTTGATACTCATTTTTCTCATCTATGAAATGAGGCTGATAAATATGCCTATTGGTTCCATGTTTTGTGAGGATTTGGTGATATACAAACACTTTGGAATAATCTAGAATGGTGATAGAATTACACTGAAATTCTTATCATGACAAGAATCGTTTAAAAACAACAGGAATGGAATTCAACGAAGCTGAGAGTCATACTATTGGCATCTTTCACTGTTTCATCCTGGATATCCTGAATGTAAAACAAAAGGGATTTGGGGGCAGGGAAGGATTCCCAGGAGTCTAGAGAAGCCCTGAGGAACATCACAGATGAGGTTGGAACAATATTCCAAAAGTACAATGAAAAGATGAGGAGGGTTTTTGCCTGTTTCTATTAACATTTTTCTGACTATATAATGGCCCAAGATGCAGACCAGCATTGCCTGTCCAGTACTGCTAGGGCACAGGCAACACAGGAGGCTGATAAGCACTGTGACAGACAATAAAAGGGCCTGATGATTATGGCAAGCCCCATGACATCTCTTCAAATCTATCCCAAGGATTACCTAACTCTCCACTGAGGATGAGAGTCACCTGAGGAGAAGAGAATAGGTAAGAACGGTCAAGTCTAGGTGTGGCCTGGCAATCCCCTCTGCCAAAGACCAGCATCCTCTTACAATGTGGTCTACCTTCAATTCCCAGAATCATTAGGAGCTATTACCTGGACCTCATATTTCTAAAAGCAAAGTTGACAGAATATCTGAAGAACATTAGTTCCACAAAGAAAGGCAGCAACTGGGACATCAAATGCTAAGTAGTAACTAGACAAAACTATTAACAAAGCATAATGTTCTCAAAGATTTAAGATAAAATAATAATAATAATAATAATAATAATAATAATAATAATGATGATGATGATGATGATGTCAGGAACAAACATTTATAAATATGAATGAATTGACATACTTGGTCTTGATATGTATGCATCACTTGAAATAAATTATAAGTGCATTGGATGAAAAAATATGAGGGCAGATCCTGAGAGTGGAACAATACAATGGTGGAAATAGATTAGTAGAGTCTCCAAAGTTTACTTGGGAAGAAGAAAAAGAAAGTGAAAATGAGAGATTTAGAGTTAGTAATAGAAATATATAAATATTTTTTAAGGAAATCATGCCTGAAAAAAATTATATAAATAGGAAAAGATTCAAGACTATGTCCAAGAATTTTTATAATTAAAAATATTGCTTTTTTTCTCCACATCCTCTCCAACACCTGCTGTCTCCTGTGTTTTTGATCTTAGCCATTCTGACTGGTGTGAGATGGAATCTCAGGGTTGTTTTGATTTGCATTTCCTCAGTAACTAAGGATGTTGAACATTTCTTTAGGTGCTTCTCAGCCATTAGATATTCTTCAGGTGAGAACTCTTTGTTTAACTCTGTACCCCATTTTTTAATAGGGTTATTTGGCTCTCTGGAGTCTAACTTCTTGAGTTCTTTGTATATATTGGATATTAGCCCTCTGTCGGATGTAGGGTTGGTAAAGATCTTTTCCCAGTTTGTTGTCTGCCACTTTGTCCTTTTGACAGTGTCCTTTGCCTTACAGAAACTTTGCAGTTTTATGAGGTCACATTTGTCAATTCTTGACCTTAAAGCATAAGCTATTGATGTTCTGTTCAGGAAAATTTCCCCTGTGCCCATATGTTCAAGGCCCTTCCCTAGTTTCTTTTCTATTAGTTTCAGTGTGTCTGGTTTTATGTGGAGGTCCTTGATCCACTTGGAACTGAGCTTAGTACAAGGAGATAAGAATGGATCGATTTGGTGGGATTGCAAACTGGTACAACCACTCTGGAAAGCAGTCTGGCGGTTCCTCAGAAAACTGGGCATGACACTCCCAGAGGATCCTGTTATACCATTCCTGGACATATACCCAGAGGCTTCCCTGGCATGCAATAAGGACACATGCTCCATTATGTTCATAGCAGTCTTATTTATAATAGCCAGAAGCTGGAAAGAACCCAGATGTCCCTCAACAGAGGAATGGATTCAGAAGATGTGGTATATTTACACAATGGAATACTACTCTGCAATTAAAAACAATGAATTCACAAAATTCCTAGGCAAATGGTCAGAACTGGAAAATATCATCCTTAGTGAGGTAACCCAATCACAAAAGAACACACATGGTATGCAGTCACTGATAAGGGGATATTAATCCAGAAGCTCGGAATACCCGAAACACAATTTGCATATCAATAGATTTCTAAGAAGATGGAAGGAGAGACCCCTGGTCCTGGAAAGACTGGATGTAGGGGAATACCAGGACAGAGAAGCAAGAGGGGTTTGAATGGGGAACAGGGGGAGGGAAGAGGGCTTATGGGACTTTCGGGGAGGGAGGAACCGGGAAAGGGGAAATGATTTGGAATGTAAATAAAAAAACTATAGAAAAAAAATAAAAAAATATTGTTTTTGTCTCTTAAATATGTTGGTTAACCCATTTCCATTCAAATATAAATGTATACATTTTTCCCCTTGCATTAACATTTTCTATGAAGTCTTTATATTCTTGTTTAAGTGCCAAGGGAGAAAAGCAAGGAACAGTCCTACCCAGCTGTAAAGCCTGTGACTTGCAATATTGACTAGCCTGGCAAGATATCCCCAACGGTATAATGATGACACTTTTCCCTTGGGTATAAATAAGCTATTTAATTGGACTAAATGCCAACTCAACATGAGAGAAACCATGCGTGGCTCTGTAAACCTAGCCAGTCACCTATCGCTAGTGAGATCATAGAGCTCTGAGGAAACCTACTACTGACACTTTCCAAAATCATTATAGTCTCCAACTCCATTCTAAATAGTCGTCTTTAGACCCAAGGATAAGTGTAGCTTTCGCTCCTCATCAAAGGTGCTTATCTTTGATGAATGGAGACTGACAGAGGTCCTAAATAACCGCAATGCAAAGAATAAGTGACCATCATCGGTTGCTCAGCCCCAACTGATACATCTACAATGTAGTTCCTATAGCTAAGCTCAGGGAACATTACAGAAGAGGAGTTCAAAGAATATAAAAGTCAAAGGTCCAGGTTATCTTCCACTATTTAATGTCTTCTAGACATGAGAACAATGCTATATCCATGAAATCTCAACAATCTAGTTGCCTAAACAAGAACTGAATAATGACAATACCAGGTGACATGTCAAAGTATGTGGGGGAAATGTCACAAAGTATCACATATAGATGAGAGCTATAGGCAATCAATGCTGCTAAGAGAGGGAAAAGCCAGTTTTCTCCAGAGATGAGCTCTCTGACAAGTTATTCAACTTCAAGTAAGCAGCCCTAAATACCACATGTGCAAATGAGCAACACTAAAGTAATTCATATATATGTATATCTTAGATACCATGGCTATATATACTAAGGTTTTATGCTTTCCATGCCTGGCACCAAGGGATTTGGAAGTCTATGGCTTTGAAGAATAGCATTATCACTCCATGTCATATAAGTCCAATTAAGGTATACGATTCCCTGTGGCTTTTTCAAAGATCCTTAGTATTAATGTGTGTATGTGTGTGTGTGTGTGTGTGTGTGTGTATGTGTGTAAAACGATAGTAACTAAAGAAGAAATGGTCATGATTTTTAAAGGGAATATGAAAGACAAAAAGGAAGAAGGGGAGGAGTTGAAATGGTGCAAATATAATATTCAAGAAGGAAAGTTTTGAAAAATAAAAAAGATAAAGGTACAGAAAAGTTGAAAATCTAGGTAATATTTAGTGATGTTGATTTAAATAATATTGCTATTAATAACTTGAAGTAATATGCCAGTTTGTTTTGTGAGTGCTAAAAGTGCTTGATATGCACAATAGACTGTCAAAATGTTTCATAGGTTAGTCACTGGCTCAATGCCATGAGAACTGGAGGGATCCTATGTTATTGTCACTGTTAGAAGGACTTTTGGCTACATCCTCATAATCAAAAGAAAGGTGAGACCTTAGAACAAGATGGAACCAGAATTTGTTCCTGGAGATGAGGAGATGAGTCATGAGATTGAAGCAGATGTTAGAAATGAACAGATTGAAAAATCAGGTGCGAACAGTTTCAGGAAGTGGAGCTGATAACAGTGGAAATGGCGGATTTGTGTTTCCATGGCAAGTGCTTGTATTGCTCCCATGTGCTTCCTGTACACTAGTTACCCACCTTGAATGTTCACTACCTATTTCTACACTACCACTCGCTGTCGTTTTCCAGGCAAACCTAACAGATTGGTGACTTCTATTCTTCATGTGATATGACCAGTCTGAAGTAACACCAGGGAAAGTTGGTAATTTAATGATCCCTTCCAGAGACCCTCCATTCCAGCAATCCTCCATTCTACTTCCTAAACACATTTTAACCTATGGGTTTGTACATTTTCTCTATTTTTCACCCCATTACTAAAAACAGTGCTCACAAAGCATCTGGGTTATGGTACCTTTAAAAACTAACACACAGAGCCTTAAAGAGAACTAGCTGAAAATTAACCCCTTTAGTGGTGGTCTGAGATCTGAGATCTTTCTTCTGCTTGAAGTAAGTTCAATATTGTGATTTTACTGCCATGAGAGAGACACATAAAAGGAGTCTTTTGTACAATTACATAAACACTGTTCTTTTTTTTTGTTTGTTTGAATTTTTAAAATTTTATTTATTTACTTAGTTTTCCCTCCCTCCTCCTCACCCCTCCCTTTCCTCATCCTGCTTCCCTTTCTCCTCAGAGAATTGAGGGTTTCCCAAGGATGTCAACTAGCCTTAGCATAGAAAGTTACAGTAAGACTAGGACCATCTTCTCCTATTGAGGAACCTAGAAGAGGCAGCCTAGTAAGGAGAAAGGGCCCCGAAGGAAGGCAACAGAGTCAGAGGTAGCCCTTGCTCTTGTTGTTAGGAGTCTCACATGAAGACCAAGCTACACAACTGTCACACATATGCAGAGGGCTTGGGTCAGTCCCATACATGCTCTCTTGTTGGCAGTTCAGTCTATATGAACCCCTATGGGCCCAGGCTACCTGATTCTCTAGGTTTTCTTCGGGTGTCCTTGACCCGTCGTCTGCCTACTTCAATCCTTCTTCTCCCTCTTCTACAGGATTCTCTAGGATAAGTTCAGCCTAATGTTTTATTGTGGGTCTGCACATCTGTTTCTGTCATGGCAAGGGTTTCAAGCTGGACCAGACATTGGTTGGCTGTTTCCTCAATTTTTGTTCCTTCTTTACCCCTGCACATCTTGCAGGCACAATCTATTGCAGGCAGGAAAAATTGTAGGTTGAAGGTTTTGTGGTTGGATTGGTGTTCCAATCCATCCATTGGAAGTCTTTCTTGGTTTCCGGAGTTGGCCAGTTCAGGCTCCAATATCCTCCATTGCTTGGAGTCTTAGCTAGGGTCACTCTCATTGATTCCTAGAAGTTTTCATTGCCATGCATTTCGTGCTTGTCTCAGAGATGTCCACTGTCTCAGTTGTCACTCCCAGTACTCTCTCCCTCCATCCTCTCCCTACCTGATCCCTCTAGTCCTTATCCCCACTGCGAGCCTACCCATTACTGTTTCCCCCATCCACTCATGATGTCTATTCTATTTCCTTTTCTCAGTGAGATGTATGTGTCCCTCCTTGAATCCTCCTTGTCACTTAGTTTCCTTAGTCCTATGTATTGCAGCATGGTTATTTTTTATTTTGCAGCTCATATCCACTTATAAGTGAATGCATACCATGGTTTTTTTCTGGGTCTGGATTCACTAACTCAAGATTGTTTTTTCTAGTTCTATTTATTTGCCTAGAGATTTAATGATGTCATTGTTTTTAATAGCTGAGTAGTATTCCATTGTGCAAATGTACCACATTTTCTTCATCCATTCTTCAATTGATAGACATCTAGATTGTTTCTAGTTTCTAGCTAGTGTGAATAAAGTTGTTATGAGCATAGTTGAACAATTGTCCTTGTGGTATGGTGGAACATCTTTTGTGTATATGACCAGGAGTCATATAGGTGGGTCTAGAGGTAGATCTGTACATGTTTTAGAGAAATCACTAAATTAATTCCCAAAGTGGCTGTACACATTTGCACTCCCACCATCAGTGGAGAAGTGTTCGCTTTACTTCACATCCCGAGTTTTTGGTCTTAGAGATCCTGACAGGTGTCAGATGGAATCTCAAGGTCCATTTGATTTACATTTTCCTGATGACTAAGACTGTTGAACATATTTTTAAGTGCTTCTTGGGCATTAGAAATTCCTCTGCTGAGAATTCTGTTTAGATTGGTACTCCTTCTTTGAATTGAGTTATTTTGTATTTTTATGTCTAGGTTTTTTTAAATTCTTTATATGTTTTTGGATATCAGCTCTCTGTCAGATGTGGGGTTGGTAGAGATCTATTTCCATTATGTAGGATGCCATTTTGTCCTTTAGAATGTGTCTGTGCCTTACAGAAACTTAGTAAACACTATTCTTTAACTACTGATTTAGTTGACCATTTCATGAGCAACAATCAATAGTGTGTGAATTGAATGAGTCACAATTTATACTTTCCTTTTAAGAGAAAATTTCTCCAGGACAACTGAAATAAACAAGATGAGCATTTCTTTTCCTATTTTAACAAGAGATTCTGTCACTCCAGCAAAAGTCCAATGCATTTAGAATACTCTATGCCTACTCAAATTAGAATTAGGAGAAGAATCTATAGCAATGTAATAACTGGGCTACAAATGATCAGCTGGTAAGGGCTAGAGAAAAAAAGTCATAGAGTTCATACAGTAGTTGATTCTATTGAAGGAGAGTTCATTTTTCATTAGATAAAAATACTCAAAGTCATCTTAAGAGTAAATGAGAAGTTGGTGTCCTGGATACTCAAGAGAATATTGAAAAGTTCTTCCCTACGGCAAATAATTGAATGCTCTTAGGAAACTCTGATCAACAAACATAATCTTTCTATTCTCAAGCAATTTATCTACTTCTGAAAATGTAAGCCATTATTAATTTATCATCTGCTGCCTCATGGATTTTGCTTAACAATAGAACATAGGATGGCATAAGCCACAGATGCTTAGATTGAATTTTATTACTTTTTCTTTATATAAAGCTTAAATGTATTTGCTGTATTTCTTCTCATTTCCTCTGTCATTTCCATAAGTAAAACTTTTCAGCATCCTCAGGCTAGGTTGCACTTGATTTGCCATCAAAAGTTTAAATGCTTGAACTGTATAAATCTCTAAGCAAATAGCTTACAAAGAGGAAGAGGGAGAGGGAAAGAGAGAGGGGAGAACATTCAGTATCACACTGCAACCTCCTGGCAGGGATGCTTGTTTTCTATCAGAAATACTACTCATAAGTCTGTAATAAGAGAGAGAGAAAGAGAAAGTGAGAAAGTTAGAAAGGGAAGTAGACAAAGAGACAGGAGAGAGAGTGAGATTAAATGGAGTCATTCTTGGATTTTACTTCTTTTGGAATTGTTTGCCAGTGAGATCTCATGGACCCCAAAATACTGCAAGATATTGGCACAGCTCTTTCTTAAACTCAGAAACTTAATAACATGGTACTATTGATGAAGACACCATATATTCGAGTGATCAGACATGGAAAAAATTGGAATATATGCACCAAAGGTGTAAGTTATATAACTACATTATAATCTCAAAATTAAAATTCCCAATCAAAAATTGTATAGAAGTTGAAAAATTAGTCTTAGATTTCATATGGAAACACAAAAATGTTTAAGATCACTAAATAATAGTAAACGATGAAATAACTACTGGGTACCAGCATCCTGAATCTCAAGTGATGCTACAGCATGGCAATGACATGGAAACAGTCACATTTTCCAAGGGATGGGTTTTCAGTTTTTAAAGAAAATGCACACATAGCTGTTTGAAACCCACCTGCCCAGTGAATGAACACTCACTGTCTCAGAGCAGGACAGTACTTGGGCACCAAATGCAGAGAAGAAAGCCTTGTGAGGGAAGAAGGCAGCACCTGGTGTACCCAGTCACATCCCCGATGGAACAGAGAGAATGCCTGTGGGTTCCACGAAGGATGGGATGATAGGTGTCTTTTGAATGTATTTATACTCCAAATATTACATAGAAAATACTTGTATCAGAAGATAAAATAAAATTGAAGATTCATATATAAGTTCACATTCTTAGAACCACCTGATTTTTGAGTCCAAAAACTCTGATTGGAGAGAGGGCATTATTTAATGCCAGTATGTTACATGTGATTAATAAGTGTGTTACTATAGAAGAAAAATAGCTATAGTTAAGCACACAGTATTTTAACACATAGCTTTTTGCTATTCCTTAAGTGGCAAGAATTGTGACCAATCTGAGACTTTAGAGTTCTAGAAAGCAAGTTATCATGCCAAGTGTCCAAGGTCCTGCTAGAAGATAAGAGTCCCCTACAAGAGGCAAGGATTCCATGAATCACATCATTGCAGGAACCATGAACAACAACATATTTTTAAACAACTTTCCTCACTTCCAAGTCTCATAATAAGTGACAGAAAGGAACATAGGTAGATAGCACACATGCTGTGACTTTGTCTTATTACTTGAGGAACTATATACTGTAGAAACTTAAATACTCTATGTATTTTTACTATTGCCTAAAAAGCTGTTATGGTATTATACAAATAGAAGACATGTCAATTTATCTACCCTCTTCACTGGAGGGAGCTAATATCTATTTCCAGAGATGTTTAATTCCTCAGAAAAATAGTATCAAACTAAAACAGGTTTTCTACTTGGGAGCTGTACAGAATTGAAGGAAATCCATGGACATGTTACCCAAGAGGAAACAGCAGCCCTAAACTAGAAGTGAGTACTATTGAGAATAGTGATAATAAATCTTCTGCAATAGCATGTGTGAGTAAATGCAAGGCCAACCATGCCACAGCTGCTTTAAGGTTTTATAGACTTATTTCAACAGTGGTTCCACAGTCTTCTTAAAAAGTGTCGAAGAGAGAATTGAGACTATGAAGATATAAATGAGAAGTATAGGCATAAGCATATAATGCAAACATGAAATAGCTGTAGTCAGATCTGGTATCTAGTTATCTAGATGCTTTATGGTGTGTGTGTGTGTGTGTGTGTGTGTGTGTGTGTGTGTGTGTGTGTGTGTATGGCCACGCACTCACAATTATGCATGGCACACACAGGAAGATCAAAGGATGATGTGTGGGCTTTGATTTCCCCACTTCGTCATAGGATAGAACTCAGGCCGTCAGGCTTGGCAGCATGTTCTCTTACTCACTGACTCATTCACTAGCCTAGCTGTTCTCCTTTGATAGAGTCATTCTTCACTTTGAATATGAAACCATTTAGATGGAATTAGAAGCAAGTTGGAAGCTACAAAAAGAAAGCAAACTTCTGTGGTCCAAAATTTTTATTCCAAAGAGGGAAAAAAAGGAATTTATTAGAGACATATAAAGTGTACGTCTATCAGTGATTGAGTTGACATTAAAGTTTATAAATATGGGTACAAAATAAAGAATTACCTGATTCTTAACAGATTCTGAACTGGTTAAGGATGGTAGGGATCTAAAGGTGAACGTCAATGATCATAGTGGGAGGAAATATCTATATGTTCTCATGTGGTCAGAGTTATTGGAATGTAGCTTCTGTATTAACAGTGCTAGAAATTGGAGATTAGAGAGAGGGAGACTTGGAAACTGATATTTTTTTTCAAAGTAATACAGCTGGGGAGGAAAAGAGCTTTGGAAAGGATTGTGTCAAGAAACTGGAGCTGGGTATTTTGCAGATCGCTGTGGTGGCTAGTAAATCAATACCGTAAAATACAATAAGTAGAGTGTTACAGTAAAAGCAGCTGTGGGACCCAAGCAGAGGAGAACAAATGGGAAGCTAGTCAATGACCACAGAAAGAAAGGGCAAAGGCCAAAATGCATCTCAGTGGAGAGCAGGCATTGCTGAAGAAGGCATGGCTAAGGAACAAAAAGAAAACGAGGCCAGCTATTTTATGCAACAAAAAGGATTCTGTTGCCTAGAAATTGGAGTATAAGCTTAAATACATACAGTTGTATCATTGAAAGAAAATACAGGCTTAAAGTGTGTGTGTGTGTGTGTATGTGAGAGAGAGAGCGAGAAAGAGAGAGGTGATGTGTGGATGTGTGTGGTGATGTGTGTGTGTGTGTATGTGTATGTGGATATGTGGTAACATGTATGTGTGAGTGTGTATGTGTGGTGATATGTGTGTGATGATGTGATATTAGAGTGTGTGTGCTTACAAATAATATATCAAGTTAGACAGCTTTGAAAGTACTAAAATGGAAATGATTCGTTCAATATATGATTATAGCATAATTATTTCATTTATCACCACAAAGAATAACTTCTTTGATAAGGAATAAATGATGAAGATGCAAGAGTGTTTGATTGATTGAAATTCATCTATATAGGGAAACATCTAATATGATATTGACAAAATATCCTGAAATGAATTAAAGAAGACATTCAATTTTATGTAACTAATATTTAGTCTAAGCTTCATTGTTTCTGCATTTCTATTTAAAGTAGAAATAAATATAATGAACAGTTGTATAGGTTGGGTAGCATTTAAATAGTAAATCATCTGATTAGAAAATCACTTGGAAGCATAAAGGGAAAATGTGAATGCGCTGTTTAATTGTCACATTTCAAGAACACATTTTAGCTGGCTGCTTCTAAAAAGAAATAATGACCTGGGATGGTGAAAGCATTTCACAGTAATGAGCAGGCTCAGCTTTCGTTGATCACATATATGAGAATACCAACAATAGTTTTGAAAAAACATGAATAAATCTCTGAGAATAAGTGGCAGAGGTAAGAAACACTGGTGTGAGATAGATCATTTCTAATACCATCCCCTAGGAAAAACATAGATTTTTTAAAAAGCTATAATGAAAGGGATATGCATCTCAGAATTGCACAGGTATAAGTATTTCTCTTTGCATGAAAATCTAGACCCAGCCACATACATTCACAAGCATAACCTACTTGCTTATTAATGATTCAGCTATCATACACCAGTCACCATTGTGCTCCCACTGAAGTAGCCATAGGACAGTGGAGTTCTCAACATACAGAATTCTTTCTTTGTACTCTTTATACTAGACATCATATCACCCATATTCAAAGTGAACAGAAAGGAAAAAAATCAAGTCCTTAATACTTTAAAGTAAATGGCCTAAAGTATATGGAATAGTTTCATAGACCTAGGAATTGAGGAGTGACAATGGAAATTGTCAATGTAGGAGAGGACCGAAGATAGAACCCATCAAATCGGTGTCTTTCCCTGTTTTCTTGTTGTCAGAGGTGAGTCAAGTTCCATCAGTAAGACTCACAATGTGAGAAATTATTTTCTTTCTGACATTTGCTTCATCTAATATCAAAGATGCAGTCATGATATGGAAAACACTTCTGATCTGACAGAAAGGAAAGCAATAGGAAACAAGAAGATTCAGTGATGGCTTCAAATCCTTGAAGAACTTTGCATGGCTGACAAAGGCACACTTGACCCCATCACTTCCTCACTTTTGACTGTGTTCTCCCCATGGCTCCCTACATGTCCCCCACACTGGCCTCCAGAGGTATTTCTGAATATATCCTAGACCTAGTGCTGGCCTTCTCCAGAAATTTCTTACCCCATTTATCCATAGGGCTGACTCTTCATCCCGTGTAATTCAGTCTCTAGGAGACCTAGTCTGTGTATATTCTATTTAAAATGTGATGTACTTCCCGCCACAAGTATTTGGCACTCCTCCAGACTACATTTTAAGCATTGTAGAACTAAACTTTCTAATAAAATTTCTTCTTTTTTTATTGCCTTCCTCAATACCCCAGAGTCTAATATTTATGAAAGTGTGGGTTTTTATCATTCTGATATATTCTAAGGTTGTAAGTAATGTTGGCACTCAATAAATATTTATTGAATAAATGAAAATAGTATGTTTAATATAGTTTCAGAAATGAACACACATTGATTGCTGAGGCTTCAAAGGGAATAGGAAAAACATTAAAAGTTGAGATGATAGAATTGTGAAGAAATGCCATTTTTAAATTTTGATTTTTAGTTATCATTGCTAAAATGTGTGGAAAAACAGTGAAAATACCTATACAAAGAGGTATTTTCCCTTTCATTTCATGCCAAGCAAAAGTAGTATAAATGGATATGGTTTTCAAATCAGTACCATATATTTTAATATGCAGCAAAGAACTAGCCCAGAGAACTAGTCAATAGTAAATGTGTTTACCTTAATTTGAGTAGAATGTCTCATACATCAACCCAACCATGAAGTTCAGAGAGCCACAGGCCTGAGAGCACACATCATCCCTTAGAAGTGCCATGTAACTAGATTCATAAAATGATTGCAACTACAAATATATATTGCTTCTGTAAAATTCTATATAACATTTTGCTTATATAAAAAAGTTCTTTTATTTCAAGATTAATTGTTTCTAAAGATGTCTGTATTTTACTTAAAGCTGAATGATAAATAAGTCAAAGGACAACTCATTCAAATTATGCTGAGCATTGTAGCCTTAGCATTTAAAGGATAAATTCACACTACCCACTTCATTTTCATTCACAATAATGATATTTATAGTGTATTGCATACATATGGGTTACTCTGTGATGGGACTGACTTGTCAATGTGACTCACAGGAAAGTGCAGGTTCCCACACTCAGCCTCAGACTCTTTGGCTCCTGAGTCATTTTCATATGTTACCAGGTTTATTGTCAGAATCTTTGTACACAAAATGTTTCACCTGCTGAAAGTTTTAAATTATGAAATTTTCTAACTAAAATGAAGAACAAATCCATGACTCACCTCACTGTGAAGTTTTAAAAAACAACTTTAATGGTCATCATTTGACTTACTTGTTTACAGGTTTTCTTTGAAAAGACAGGAAATACAAAATAAATGCAAAGGTAAAAATTAAGCTTTAATAACATAAAAAATATCTACTTTATTTTAAAGATTACATTGTTTTAAAAACATGAAAAAAATTGGTACATTAGGTGAATAGACTTCAAGCAATGTCATTTACATAGCCATAGTAGATACAGGAAGGAGACACACCTGATTTTCATTTGAGTCCCTCCTCCACGGCATAATGATATGGCCATGGAGACAGATCCTCCCCTAACAGCCAAGGCTGGCCTCGATTTAAGATCCTCTTGCTTCAGCTCTGGACCACTGCGACTACAGTGGTGTGCCTCTGTGCCAACAAAAATTACATTACTTTAAGGCCATATTCACCAAAGTACAATTTATATAAAGTATCATTCACATTTTTAGTTTTATCAAATTTATGTCTGTGTGTAAGTATGTGCATGAGCATGTACCTCTATGAATGGGGACCAGAGGAGTGCTTCCAAGACCTCGGAACTAGAGTGGTGGGCGTTTGCAGAATGCCCAGGTTGTGCCGCAGGTACTGGATTCTGAGCTCTGGTCCTCACAATTTCCTACAGTTAGTACTCTTACCTGTTGTCAGAATCTCTCCAGCCCCTTACCCATCCTTTTAGTTATATAGATTTATGATTTTTGACAAATGTATTTAACTATTATTATCCCTTCAATAGTCAAAACACGCAAGTCTCAGCTTGTCATAAGAGTTTATCTGTAAGCATAACATTCCACAAAACTTCATTAGATATATTTTTAATTTCATCAAATTCATGAAGACATTTTATAATTTACTTTTTTACTTGCTTCTAGATTTAAGGGTGATTTAGAAAAATGTTGTCTAATTTCCAACTATAAGTACATTTTCCAAATGTCTTTCTATGGTTAATTTCTAGTTTGTTTATGCTACAGTGTGTTAAAAACAGAATACATCATATGACTTCAGTTATTTTAAATTTGTTAATACATACTCTATATATCAGTGTATAAACTAAACTGGGGAACAGTTGATCACTACTTTAAAAAACATGAATATTATTATTAAGTGTCTCATAATTGCTCAATGGATGAAACTAGCTAATGATATTCCTCAAATTGATGTTTAATCAGTTCATTTGAGGTGGGTCTACAGTATTGAGAAAAGAGAACTACAGGTGACAAAATTAATTGTGGATTTTTCTATTTCTCGTTAAACTTCTATTAATTTCTTCTTCTGGCTATTGAAGTATCATTTTTCAAGACACATACATTGAGGAATAGTTTGCTTATTGGTTAATTACACTCTCACTATGTAATGTTCATACTTTTCCTCTGGGAGCAGTCATTTCCAGGTGTCTAGTTTGTCTCATATTAATATAATCACTCCAGCATTACTTTTTTAGGTTAGTTGTTTTAATTTCTGTATTTGTGCATGCATATGTTTGTGCACATACATGCAAACAAGCACCATGACATGCATGTGAAGGTCATAGGATAGCATCCTGTAGTTCTCTTCTTCTATATCATGATAGAATTCAGGTAGTCAGCCTTGACAATAGCACCTTTACTTGATAAAACATTCCATTAATTTTTATTACAGCATTCATTTAATTACTTCGACATAGCATATCTTTTCCCCTTCTTTTATTTTTAATCTATATTTGTCTTTATATTTAAAGTGGTTTTATATAGACAGAGTAAAGTTGCATTTAATCCAATCTGGCGATCTCTTTTCTTTTAATTAGTGCATTAAAACATTTCATAAAGTATAAATATTTATACAGTCAAATTAAAATCTACCATCTTGCTATTTGTTTTCCATCTGTTCTTTGTTACTTTTTCTCTTTTCTTTTCCTAATTATAATTGAGTAGTCTATGCAGTTATATTTCATGACCATTATCATGTATTATATACATCTCTTTTAAAAATGTATGAGTTGCCACATGGTTTTCTGTGCATATAATAAGAGTGTACTTTAAATACATTCCCTTACCTCATGTAGAGTACAAAGTTTTTTCTGCCTGCTTCCTCTCAAGTCATCGGTTTGCTGTTGTGATCACGGTGTTGACATCTGGCATGAACCCTTAGCACATTGCCACTAGGCTTTTGTTAGATATTCCATGATCTTCTTACACAATCAAAACTAAAGTAGATATCTCTTATATTTATTTTTGTCTTCATTATTTATAGAAGTCTTCATTTGTATGTACTTGTCGAAATCCAAATTTTCATTTGGCATGTTTTTTGCTTAATAGCTGAATGCTGTTTGCAAATCTGCAATAATATTCATTTATGTATGTACAGTACATTCAATTCCTAAAATCCTACTCTACCTTCATTTTTGAAAGCTGTTTCATTTGAAAGTATTTCTGTTTAACTCTTTGCTGTTTCTATTTTCGTCTCTTTGATAAGTTTTTTATCTATTCATGCCTATTCACCATGATTTCTATTAGAAATTATAGTTTGATGATCGTGAACATTTAAAATTCCCTTTCTGATATTTTCAATGTCCAGGTCATTCCCAAGTCTGGTCCTCCTAACCTCCTTCACTTTTGAGAGTAACTTCCTTTTGGTAGCTGTGCCTTATGAATGAATGGCATATATATGTAAATGTCATTCTGGCCTTCCAAAAATGTTTATATAGAAACATATTCTGGCTCTCTGTTCACTCAAATTTAATTCCCAGGTCTCATCCCCAGCTCTGCAGCAAAACACTTTTGGCAGCCTTCCTTGCTCACTGCTCCCTCTCCTCTGGATCTCAGATTTTCCTCTTCTATCTCCTTTCCCCCCACTGCTTTTTCCCAGACCCTAACCCCAGCAGGTGCCTCCTGTTAATCCAAGAACTGCCTGTTCCTCCCATGGCAACCAGAAGGCTGAAGTCAGACTCACACTTCACCTACTGCTCCTGAGATTCAATCCCCTCAGTCTGCTCTTAGATCTATAACAGGAAACTCTGCTGCTTTGCAGTCGCTCTTTCCTCTCTGACCCCATGTCCAAGGGATCACAAAGATCTTTTCTCCATACTTTCCTTCCCCCAGTTCTTCCCATTATCCCAGCTTCCAACTCCAGCAGACACTCCCAGTGAACTCAGCAGGAAAGCGGGCTAGGGAAACAGGCATTAGGCAACCATTACACTTTCCAAAAATCCAGCGAGAAAACAGAAACCAACAAACAAAAGATTCATCCAACAAACACTAATCCAAAAATCGTTACCTAGACTTACAATCAGCACAAAATCAGAGGCTTAGAAGCCAATGTAAAAATGCATTCAATAACAGCCAGAATAATATATCTTCATCAGAGTCCAGCTATCCTACCATAGCAGAACCTAAATATTTCAACATAGCTGAAGCATAAGAAAAAGACTTTAAAACCAACTCTAGGAAAATGATAGAGGTCCTTAGAGAGTAAATGAATAAATCCCCTAGAGAAATCCAGGAAAACACAAACAATTGGAAGAAATAAATAAATTCCTTAAAGAAAGCTAAGAAAACACAGTTGAAGAAAATGAATAAAACAGGTCGATACATGAAAAAGGAAATAGAAACAAAAAACAAAATAGGAAATTCTGGATATAAAAAATGTAAAGAATCCAACAGGAACTATAGAGACAAGCTTCACCAACAGACTACAAGAGAAGGAAACAAGAATCACAGGCATTAAAGATATGATAAAAGAAGTGGATACATTGGTCAAAGAAAATGTTAAATCTAAAAATCTCATTCAAAGCATCCAGGAAATCTGGGACACTATGAAAAGGCCAAACCTGACAATAACAGGAATAGAAGAAGAAGAAGAATCCCAACTCAAAGAACCAGAAAAAAATTTGAACAAAATTGTAGAAGATTATTTTCCTAACCTAAAGAAGGATGGATGATATATCTATAAAAGTCCAAGAAGCATATGGAACATCAAATAGTTTGTACCAGAAAAGAATGTACCCCCCCACACACACACCACATAATAATCAGAACACAAAACTTACAAAACAAAGAAAGAATATTAAAACTGCAAGGGAAAAAAGACCAAATAACATATAAAGGTAGACTTATTAAAATTATACCTGACTTCTTAATGGAGACAACAAAAGCCAGAAAGGGCCTGGATACATGTGTTGCAGACTCTAAGAGACCACAGATGACAGCCCAGAGTACTATAACCAAGAAAACTTTCCATTATCATAGATGGAGAAAATAAGATATTCCTTGATAAAGTCATATTTAAACAATATCTATCTATGAATACAGCTCTATAGAAGGTGCTAGAAGAAAAACTCCAATCAAAGAAGGTTAACTACACTCACAAAAACACAGGAAATAAATAATCTCACACCACCAAAATGAAAAGAAGGGAAACACCCTGCGGCTGCTGCTGCTCTGTCTGCTACTAACACCACCATCAGCAATAACTACAACAAAATATCAGGAACTATTATTACTCATTGATATCAATATCAATGGTATCAATTCTACAATAATAAGACACAGACTAACTCTTCCATATTGCTCCCCAACTTCAATTCAATGGTTGGCTGTAAGTATCTGCATTTCTCTCAGTCAGTTGCTGGTATAGCCTCTTCACGTACAGCCATGCCAGGTTCCTGTCTGCATGCTCAATATAGCCTTAGTAATAGTGTCAGGATTTGGTGCGTATGCATGGTATAGATCCCAAGTTGGGCTGGTCATTGGGTGGCCTTTCTTTCAGTCTCTGCTCCATTTTTATCCCTGCATTCCTTTAGACAGGAACAATTCTGTGTTGAAATTTTTGAAGATGGGTGGGTAGCCCCCTGGCTCAACTAGGGGCCATGTCTATCTACTGAAGATAGTCTCCTCCGGTTCCATCCCCTCATTGTTAGGCATCTTGGCTGATATCTTTTTAGAGTCCTGGTAGCCTCTCACATCCCAGGTCTCCAGGACTTTCTAGAGGTTCTCCTCGCCCCTAACCCCTCACTGCTGCATATTTCAATTCATTCGCTCTCTGGATGCCTCTGGGCATCCCTCCTGTCTCTTCCCAAAAATAGTTAGAGGGAGGACTGAAGGAGATTGCAACCCCATAAGAAGAACATCAGTGTCAACAAACTTGGACCCCTCAAGCTCCCAGAGACTAAGCCAAAAATCAAGGAGTATACATGGGCTGATTCATGGCTCTGGTGAACATGTGTAGCAGAGGACTGCCTTATATGGCCTCAGTGGGAGAGGATGCACTTAATCCTGTGGAAACTTGATATCTGAGGGAAGAGTGATGCTTGTCCAGCACCCTCTCAGAGGTGGAGGGAAGGAGAGATGTGGTGAAGAGCTCAGGGAGGGGGTTCTGGGAAGAGGGGCAACTTTTGGAATGTAAATAAAATAATTTAAGATTTTGCAGAGAGAGAGAGAGAGAGAGAGAGACTAACAAAATGGATGCAAAAAGAGGATCCATCCTCTGCTGCATCCAAGAAACACACCTTGACCTTACAAATAGACATTTCCTCAGTGTAAAAAACTGGAAAAAAATATTCTGAGCAAATGGGCCAAAAAGCAAACTTGGGCAACCATTTTGATATCTAACAAAGTAGACTGTAAGCCTAAACTAATCAAAAGAAACAGGAAAAGTCACTACATACTCAACAAAGGATAAATCTACCAAGATGGCACTTCCATTTTTAACATCTATGTCCCAAACACAAGAGCACCCATGTTTGTAAAAAAAGGCACTACTTCAGTTTAAATCACACATTGACCTTCACAAATGCATAACAGGAGATTTCAATATCACACTCTCACCAAATGGGTAGGTCATCCACACAAAAGCTAAACAGAAAAAGGCTGGAGCTAACAGACATTATAAACCAAGTGAACATAGCAGATATTTAAAGAACATTTTAACCAAACACAAAAGAATATACCTTCTTCTTTGCACCTCAAGGAACTTACGCCAAAACTGACCACATTCTTGGACATACAGCCAATCTCAACAAATACAAGGAAATTGAAATAGTCCCCTGTATCCTACCTTATCACCATGAATTTAAACTTGATATCAGCAACAACAAACAATACAAAGCTTGTAGACTCATGGAAAATGAAAACACAGTACAGAAAGAAAGAAAGAAAGAAAGAAAGAAAGAAAGAAAGAAAGAAAGAAAGAAAGAAAGGAGGGAGGGAGGGAGGAAAGAAAAGAGAGAAAGAAAGAAAGAAAGAAAGAAAGAAAGAAAGAAAGAAAGAAAGAAAGAAAGGAAGGAAGGAAGGAAGGAAGGAAGGAAGGAAGGAAGGAAGAAAGGAAGAAAGAAAGAAAGAAAGAAAGAAAGAAAGAAAGAAAGAAAGAAAGGAAGGAAGGAAGAAAAAAATAAAACTTTTCTAGAAGTCAATGAAAATGAGCACACAGGTTACCTATACTTAAAGGATACAAGATAGCACAGCTGAGAGGAAAGTTCATAGCACTAAGTGACTACATAAAATAATTGGAGTAATCTTATACTAGTGATGCAAGAGCACACCTGAAAACTGTAGAACAAAAAGGAGTAAATACACACAAGAGGAGTAAATAACTGGGATAAAGACTCATATCTAAACATAATAAAGACAGTTTACAGCAAGCCTATAGCCAACATCAAGTTATATTGAGAAAAAACATCAGTAGCCCTCCTATATACAAATGACAAATGGACTAAGGGAAAAAAACAGGGAAACAACATCTTTCAAGATAGCCTTAAATAATATAAAATATCTTGGGGCAACTCTAAATAAGTGAAAGATTTATGTGACACAAATTTCGAGCTATCAGAAAATGGAAAGAGATCCCATGTTCATTATTGTTACAATAAACATAATAAAAATGGCCACCCTACCAGAAACAATCTACATATTCAATGCAATCCCCATGAAATTGCAGCAAAATTATTTACAAACCCTGAAAAGACAATTCTCAACTTCATATGAGAAAAAACAGGATAGCTATAACAATCCTAAACAACAAAAGAGCTGCAAGTTATACAACAGAGCTATAGTAATAAAAACCACATGGTATTGTCATATAAACAGATATGTTGATTAATGGAATTGAGAAGACCCAAATATAAATTTACACACCCATGGACAACTGGCTTTTGATGGAGAAGTCAGAAATACACAGTAGAAAAAAAGAAATTATCTTCAACAAATGGTGTTGGTCAAACTAGATGATATCTGTATGTAGAAGGATGCAAATATATTATCACCCTGGATGAAACTTAAGTCCAAGTCAATCAAAGACCTCAATATAAGACTAGATATATTGAACCTGATTGAGAAGAAAATAAGGAATAACATATTGACATAGGAGATGACTCCCTGAACAGAACACAGATGGTGCAGGCACTAAGATTAGAAATTAATAAATGGAACCTCATGAAACTAAAAATATTCTATAAGGCAAAGAACACATCAGATGGACAAAGCAGAAGCTTACAGAATGAGAAAAGATTTTTACCAACTCCACATCTGATAGAAGACTAATACACAAAATATATTTTAAAAACTCAAGAAACTAGATATCAACAAACTAAATAATCCAATTTAAAAATGGCACACAGGTCTAAACAGGGACTTCTCAATAGAGCAAACTCAAATGGATGAAAAACACTCAAATGTTCAACATCCTTACTATCAAGGAAATTTAAATAAAAACTACTTTGAGATTTCATCTTACTGCTGTAAGAATTGCTAAAATCAATAACACAATTGACAGTTCATACTGGCAAGAATATGGTACAAGGGGAACACTCCTTCATTGCTGGTAGGAGTGAAAACTCATATACCCTGTGTGTAAATCTGTATCTGGCTTCTTCAGAAAGTTGGGAATTGATCTACCCCAAGACCCAGCTATACCACTTTAGGGCATATTCCCAAAGGACTCCATCCTACTATAAGGACACCTATTCAACCATGTTCCTGTGGCTTTATTCATAATACTCAGATAATAGAAACAACCTAGATATTTCTCAACAGAAGAATGGATAAAGAAATTATGGTACATGTACACAATGGAGTATTACTCAGCATTTAAAAAACATCATGACATTTTCAGGTAAATGAATGGAACTAGAAAAAATATGACCCTGAGTGAGGTAACCAAGACTCAAAAAAAAAATCCCCAAATATGGTGTATATTCACTTATAAGACAGTATTAGCCATTAAGTAACTGATAACTAAGCTATGACAAATATACTCACAGAGCTTAGATAAAGAGGAGGGGTCTACAGTAACACATGTATCACCCTGGGATGAAGAACTAGAATTGATTTTATGGGTAGACTAAGGTGGGTGGCAGGGGATCAGGTATTGGGAGTGATACAGTGGCAGGAAAGAGTGTGCAGAGAGATGTACTGGAACTGGGGAGCATTGGTGTGTGTGTGTGTGTGTGTGTGTGTGTGTGTGTGTGTGTGTGTGTGTGTAAACCTAGTATAGTATAAACTTCTTGGAACCTATTAAAGTAATCCTGATAAGGAATTCTAGTAGTGTAGGATACAGAGTCTCAAACAGCTTCCAGTGGAAAGATTAGGTTTCATTCAATTGAAATGAAATTTCAATGGGGGTTCCATAGAAACCCCCAAGCAATCCAGGCTTTTGCTAAGACAGAAAGTTGTTCTCCACAAACTGACAACAAGGTTCCAATGCCAATGACAGTACCCAAGAAAAGAATGCCCATTCTCCCAATATCTATTTAATATAGTACTTGACGTGCTAACTAGAAAAATATGACAACAGAAAGAGATCAAATATATACAAATTAGAAAAGAAGAAATAAAGGTATCACTATTTTCAGATGATATGCTAGTATCCATAATCCATCCACCCCAAAAATTCTACCAGAGAACTTCATCAGCTGATAAACAACTTCAGCAAAGTGGCCTGATATAAAATTAACTCAAATTAATCAGTAGCCTTCCTTTATATAAATGATAAACAGACTGAGAAAGAAATTAGGGAAACAACTCTCTTCACAATAGCCACAAATCATATAAAATATGTTGGGTTAACTCTAACCAAACAAGTGAAAGATCTGTATCAAACAACTTCAAGTCTCTCAAGAAAGAAATCAAAAAAAAGATCTCGGAAAATGGAAAGATCTCCCATGCTCATAGATTGGCAGAATTAAAATAGTAAATATGGCCATCCTACCAAAGACAAACTACAGATTCAATGCAATCCCCATCACAGTCCCAACACAAATCTCCAAAGACATGGAAAGAGTAATTCTTGATTTCATCTGGAAAATCAAATAACCCAGAATATAAAAAACAATACTTAACAATAAAAGAATGGCTGGGGGAATCACCATCTCTGACCTCAAGCTCTACTACAGAGCAATAGTGATCAAAACTGCTTGGTATTGGTACAGAGATAGACACATGGATCAATGGAATAGAATTGAAAACCCAGAAATAAAACCACACATTTATGGGCACATGATCTTTGACAAAGAAGCCAAATATATAGTATGGAAAAAAGAAAGCATCTTCAACAAATGGTGCTTGTCTAACTGGCTGTTTGTAGGTAGAAAAATGTAAATAGACCCATATTTGTGGCCTTACACAAAACTCAAGTTCAAGTGGGTCAAGAACCTCAACATAAAACCTGATACACTAAATCTAATAGAAGAAAAAGTGGGAAAGAGCCTTAAACTCATTGGCACATGGGGAAATTTCCTTAACAGAACTCAAATGGCTCAGGCTCTAATCTCAAGAATTAATAAATGGGACCTCATGAAACTGGAAAGTTTCTGTAAGGCAAAAGACATAGCCAATAAGACAAATCAGCAACCTACAGATTGGGAAAAAGTCTTCATTAACCCCACATGCGATAGAGGGTCAATACCCAAAATATATAAAGAACTTAAGAAGCTAACAACCAAAGAACTAACAACCCAATCAAAAAATGGGGTATAGAACTAAACAGAGAATTCACAACAGAGGAATTTTGAATGGCTGAGAAACACCTAAAGAAATGTTCAAAGTCCTTAGTGATCAGAGAAATGCAAATTAAAATGACCCTGAGATTCCATCTTACATCAATCAGAATGGCTAAGATTAAAACCTCAAGCAACAGCATATATTGGTGAGGATGTGGAGAAAGAGAAACACTCTTCCATTGCTGGTGGGATTGCAAACTGTTACAACCACTCTGGAAATTCCTCAGAAAATTGGAAATAGATCTACCTGAAGACCCAGCAATACCAATCTTGGGAATATACCCAAAAGATGCCCCACCATGCCACTGAGCCACGTGTTCCACTATGTTCATAGTGGCCTTGTTTGTGATAGCCAGAAGCTGGAAACAACCCAGATGTTCCACAACAGAAGAATGGATACAGAAAATGTGGTTCATTTGCACAATGGAATACTACTCAGCTATTAAGAATGAGGACATCCTGAGTTTTGCAGGCAATTGGGCGGAACTAGAAAACATCATCCTGAGTGAGGTAACTCAGACCCAAAAGGACATGCATGGTATATACTCACTAATAAGTGGATATTAGAAAAAAAAAGTACAGAATACCCAAGATACAGTGCAGTCCACAGAACTCAAAAAGGTCAACAAGCTGAAGGGCCAAAATGAGGATGCCTCAGTCCCACTTGGGAGGGAGGAGAAAGCAACCACAAGGGGGGAGGGAGGGACCTGGGAGAGAAAGGGTATGGGGTGGGGTGAAGAGGGGGACATGATTGGGTATTGGGTGGGGGAAAAGGACTGAAATCCCTGAGGGCCAGCAGAAAGAATGGAAACATGCAACCTTGGGAGGTAGGAGGTTGGGGGACCCTCCAGAATGTACCAGAGACCAGGGAGGTGAGAGACTCTCAGGACTCAATGAGAGGACCCTTAGATGAAATACCCTACAATGGGGAAAGGGAACTTATAGAGTCCACCTCTGGCAGAAAGACAGGGCCTCAAGTGAGGGATGGAATTGCCATCCCTCAGTCAAAACTCTGACCCATAATTGATCCTGTCTGGAAGAACTGCAGGGATGGAAATGGAGAGGACCCTGAGGAAAAGAAGGTCCAGCAAAAGGCCCAAAGTGGGATCTAGCTCGAGGGGACGCCCCAAGGCCTGACACTATTACTGAGGCTGACTCACAAAATGGGACCTGTTATGACTGCCCTCTGAAAGACCCAACAAGCCACTGAAAGAGTCAGATGCAGATATTTGCACCCAACCAGTGGTCAGAAGCTGCTGACCCCGGTGGTTGAATTAGGGGAAAGCTGGAAAAAGCTAAAGAACCTGGACCCTTGAGATCTCTTAGATACTGGAACACCAACCAGGCAGCATACACCAGCTCGTATGAGGCTCCCAACACCTATAGAACAGAGGACTGCCAGGTCTGTGTTCAGTCAGAGAAGATGCACCTAACCCTCAAGAGACTGAAGGCCTCAGAGAGTTTAGAGGTCTGTTGGGGTGGGTAGGGAGGACATCTTCGTGGAGACAGGGGTCAGGGAGGAGGTATGGGATGTAGAACAGTGGAAGGGTGGACCAGGAGGGGAATAAAATCTGGAGTTTAAAATAAAATGAAAATAAAAATAATAAAATAAAATAAAAAATAAAAATCTCCTAATAATTCTACTGTATTCATATATTAGCACCTTATCTATTCATCATTAGTCATCATTGGAAAGGCTTCCTCCAGCAGGAAATGGGAACAAATGCAGAGACTCACAGCCAAACATTATGCAGAGAGAGAGAGAGAGAGAGAGAGAGAGAGAGAACCTAAGTGGAAGGTTTCTATTAGACCCATCCTCTTGGATCTTAGGGAGTCTCTAAGAGGAGGCAGAGGGAGTATGGGATCCAGAGGGGTTGGAGGACACCCAGAGAACAAGACCCTCTTAATCATCTAAGCAAGGGACATATGAGCTCTCAGTGTCTGAGACAACAAGCACAGGGCCTACATGGGTCTGAACCAGGTCCTCTGAGTATATATTGAGGCTTTTAGGTTGGTGTTCTTACAGAGCTCCTGACTGTGATTTCTAGTGGATCCCTTACTCTTCTGCCTGCTCTTGAGACTCTTTTCCTCCTGTTGGCTCACCAAGGCTGACTTTTATATAATAGTGTGCTTCATCTTATTATATTTATTTTGTCAAGTTTCGTGTTATTCCTTAGAAGCTGTTCTCTTCTGCAGAGACCAAGGGGAGTGGACAGGGAGGGGAAATAAACTGGGAGGAGTAGAGGGAAGGGAAACTATAGTTGGATGTATTTATTCTATGAGAGGAGAATCTATGTTTAATAAAAGAAAATCATTTACATAGAAGTAACACAAAAAAGGAAAGTAAGGAAAATATATTCTATAGACTGCCACATTTTATTTTCCTGCTTTCTGCACTGGCACCAGATGTCTCAGATGCTTCTACAGGAACTCCATGGGGAAAAAGCAACCCAAAGACGTAAATGATACAAATGCAACTAAATTTTAGTAATATTTTAAATCACTTTTTAGTTTTCTGAATTGTCTCATCTTCTTGAAGATTTAAAAAAAAAAAGAAGAAGAAAGTACCATGAGGTGCTGAGAAGAAGGTATATTTTTTTGATTTAGGATGACATGTTCTATAGATATCTATTAAATCCATTTGATCCAAAACTTCTGTTAGTTTTACTGTGTCTCTGTTTAGTTTGTGTTTCCCTGATCTGTCCATTAAGGAGAGTGGGGTGTTGAAGAAACACACAATTATTGTGTGGGGTGTGATGTGTGCTTTCAGCTTTAGTAAGGTTCTTTTAGGATGATGGTGCCCTTGTATTTGGAGCATAGATGTTCAGAATTGAGAGTTCTTCCTGGTACATTTTTCCTTTGATGTGTATAGTGTCCTTCCATGTCTTTTTTGATGACTTTTGGTTGAAAGTCTATTTACCCTGAGATTTCACCTCACACCAGTCATAATGGCTAAGATCAAAAACACAGGAGACAGCTGATGCTGGCAAGGATGTGGAGAAAGAGGAACACTCCTCCACTGCCGGTGGGATTGCAAGCTGGTAAAACCACTCTGGAGATCAGTTTGGCAGTTCCTCAGAAAACTCAGCATAATACTACTGGAAGACCCAGCTATACCACTACTGGGCATATACCCAGAGGACTCTCCAACACGCAATAAGGACACATGCTCCACTATGTTCATAGCAGCCTTGCTTATAATAACCAGAAGCTGGAAAGAACCCAAATGTCCCTCAACGGAGGAATGGATACAGAAAATGTGGTATATTTACACTATGGAATACTACTCAGCTATTAAAAACAATGAATTCATGAAATTCTTAGACAAGTGGGTGGAACTGGAGAATGTCATCCTGAGTGAGGTGACCCATTCACAAAATATCACACATGATATGCACTCACTGATAAGCAGATATTAGTCCAGAAGCTTGGAATACCCAAGGAACAATTCACATATCAAAGGATACCAAGAAGAAGGAAGGAGAGGCACCTGGTCCTGGAAGGGCTCAATGTGGCAGTGTAGGGGATGCCAGGAAGGGGAGGCAGGAGTGGGTTGGTTGGGGAACAGGGTGAGGGAAGAGGGTGTATGGGACTTTTGGGGGGGGAAACCAGTAAGAGGGAAATCATTTGAAATGTAAATAAAGAATATACCTAATAAAAAAATTTAAAAAAAAGAAAAAGAAGGAAAAGAAAAAGCCAAAAAAAAAATCTATATGCTTACTCTGTGACCCTGAATGTTTGGATCTAAAATTGTGTATTTATTCTGCTATTTGTGCTGCAGTTGTTATAGTGAAATGAAGCCTTTGTTACACTTACAGTATTCTAAAGGGAGGGAGTAGAGCATGATTCTGAGATTGAAAGTGATGCCAGTGAGAATCACACGGAAGAGCTGAAGTGAGGAACCCTATCCAGACAACCAGGGAAGCAGGCCCGTCCCTTCTTCATGGGTTGCTTTTTATGTGCCTCTTGCTTCTCACTTAATGTTTTTATATATAATGCCCTTGTTCTTCTGGCAAAAAATCCTATTTTATGTTACTTTTCATTTTTATTTTTTAATTAAAGCAGTAATTGTATACAGTTAATGAAGTATAGTATGATATTTCTCTATACATATATAACATGTAATGATCAAATAATGGTAATTAGTATATTTGACTCCTTAAACATTAATTATTTCTTTTTGTTAAAAACATTCAAAATAATATCATTGAGACATTATCTTAAGTGCAATAAGCCAGACAAGGAAAGAAAAATGCCATCAGTTCTTATGTGTGGAAATTTAAAAATACCCATCTCAGCCAGGCAAGATATTATAGACCTGTCATCCTGCATGTGACAAGCCAAGGTAGGAGCATGGAAAGTTTGACATAGGTTACTCTAAATAAATACCAAAAAATAAATAAAATTATTTCATAGAAACAGAGAGTTGAACTTAATTATTACTATAAAATTATGGACTAAGGAAGAGAATATGGAAAATTTGGAGGGAGGAAAGAGAAGGGAGAAAAGTAATTACATTATAATCTCAAAACGAAAAAGTACCACTGTGAATATAGTCAGTATAATACATGGTATATTTTATACATTTCTTATAGATGCTCACTTGAATATATGGATCTGATCTTATCTATAATTTTTGTCTCAAATTTTATCTCAATATTAGTGATACCAAAGTATTCTTCCTTCTTCTTCATAATTGTGGATAATTGTGGCTATAAAAATTTCCAGTGAAAACATTATTAGGACATTGAAGAGATGGTTCAGGAATCAAGAATATTTGCTACTCTTCCCAAAGACCACAGTTCAGTTCCCAGTAGTCATGTTAGGCAGCTTACAACTGTCTCTAATTCCAGCTCCAGGAGATCTGACACGAACTGTGGCCTCCTTTTGTACTATATAGCCCTATACCCTACACATATAACTCACACACACACACACACACACACACACACACACACACACACACACACAAACACAAACACTTAAAAAGTAAAACAAAACCAGAATGGCATTGTTATGGTTTTCTGGTTTGTTTACATTTATTCTAGATACTTGTGTATAAAATGCTAATATTGTGACTAAAATGTTGGAAAGAACAGTCCTTTGGGATAAAAATACCCATTCCATAATATACACATTTATTGGCATATGTATTTCACACTACTGGCCATCACTAAAAGTTTAACTATTAAAAAGAACTCACTTAGGAACCTTGGAGTCATCATTGCTCATCTGTAATTCTTCTATTTGGTTTTATTACATCATCCTCAAAGTTTTAATTAAGAGTAAGTTTCTCAAAACTCAGGTATATCCTAGTTTGTTTTTCTTCAATTTGCTATACAGAGTATAAAATTATAATTGTTACTTTTTGCATCTTACTTGTTCATATCTTAGACTCTAAGTCTTAGAGGATTTAAGCATTAATAATGATTTCTTTTGTGCTTTGTGAGGAATGGGCACCAACGTTTTGAGAACTAACCTTTATACCTTTTGCAATGTCATTTCCTACTGGTAGTACCAGACTTCAGAGGAGTCCAAATGAAAACACACTCTTACTTCAAAGATAGTATATTTTTGGAGCTAAATATGAGTGACCATGGCCCAGAACACAGATTCAATATATCCTAAATTTCATGTTTCAATATAGTAACAGTTTCAGGAAAGTTTTGAAGTGACAGAACAATTAAAATAATAAATTAATGTGCCTTACATATGTATGGTGGAAAATCACACAGGAGGGTTTCACAAAGGATGTGAAATCTCAGCTGTGGGTCTTAATGCTTATCTGAGGCCTTCTGACTGGTAGAGGCAAGTGGTTATATATTCTAGAAGATTTATCTAACAGCCACAGAACAACTGGGCAGAGAGGAAGACAATAAGGTTGTTAAAAGGCCAAGGATAATTGAGCTCTGGACTTCCAACATTCCACTCTCTCCTCCACCACTGGAAGTTCTAATCACTTAATCAGTCTGTGGTTCTTTCTGGGAACTTTCTTCACACCAGTTATAGCTTACTCTCCAAGAAGCCAAGTATCAGACCACCTATAATAGAATAAGACAATTGAAGGAACCAAATAAAACTGGAAAGCAGAAAGAGGGGGTATATTCAATACAGCCAAATTGGGAAGAGGAACAACGAGATCCAGTGGCTCTTCCAAGTCCATCTTCAGGGTCTAGACCAGGTAAACTTTAAGTATTAGGCAATTGAAGCACATAATTCAGCAGTCCAGCCAAGGTATATTTCCTTCTAGCTTTGTTTCAGCTCCAAGTCCCTCCTGCAGATTGATCTGAGAGGCATAAATCTTTCTCTGGGAACCAAGTCCTGAGTTGGCTATACACAGGAATTCAGACTTCCTTCTCTGGTGTGAAGTTAATTATGGAAATTCACAGCTGATGGGAGGCAGGTCATCTCCAGACATGACAGAAACCTGGGAAAATGGAGGCGCCTAAGAATCAGTGAGGTTGACTTTAGCTTTAACTCACAGCATTGGGAATATAGACTCAGAAGAGGTCACCTTCTGTAGCCAGGAAGCAATAGGAAAACCAATTTACCCACAAAGCTTTCAACTCAAAATGTATCCTGTCTACAAGAAATGCTGGGACTGTGGGATGGAGTAAAGACAAGGAATGGTCAACCAATAACAAACCCAACTTAAAACACATACCATGGGCAAGCACCAATCCCTGGCACTATTAATGATATTCTGTTATGCGTACAGACAGGAGGGTAGAATGGCCATCCTCTAAGAAGCTCCACCCAGCTGCTGACTCAGACACATGCAGATACCCATAGCCAAAAAATAGATGGAACTTGGGGACTGTTGTGGAAAAATAGAAGGAAGGACTGCAGGTCCCAATGAGGAAAGGAATTCCAAAGGAAGAACAGCAGCGTCAACTAACCTGGACACTTGGGGCTCTAAGCCTCTGAACCACCAAACAAAGAGCATACATGGAGTGGACCACACACACATATGTAGCAGATGTAAAGCTTGGTCTTCATGTGGGTCCTGAACAACTGGAACAGGAGTTATCTCAAAAGCTGTTGCCTGTGTGTGGGAAATGTTCTTGTAGCTGGGCTGCTTGCCTGGACTCAATGGGAGAGGATGTGCCTAGCCTTACAGAGACTAGATGTTCCAGGGTGGGGAGATAGATACCCAGGGGGTTCCTACCAGCTCAGAGGAGAAGGGTTTGGAGTATGGGGAAAACATTTGGGGGTGACTGAGAGGTGGACAGTGAGCAGGATGTAAAGTGATAAGTAAAAAAATTAATTAATTAATTAATTAATTAAATGAAAGATAGTCAAAATAAAACAAGAAAAAAAATTGAGTCTCTGCTTTAGGAGCAGAATGCTTAATCAGTGTGTGCAAGTCCCTAGGTTTTATCCCCGGTACCAAAATCATTTTAAAACTTTAGCCTAAAGCATAACACGAATTAAGTTATTCTTAGTTTTTTTTTTTTCCTTTCTTCATGTGAAACTTTCCCCACTCTGTAGGCAAATCTCTTACAGTAGATTTCCCACTACTTCTGGCACCACAATTTGGGAAATCAATCATGGTATCCTTTAAAATGTAGCTTCAAGTTTAAGAAAGCTCTGGCGATATTTTCCCTGCATATATACTTTAAAATGTAGCTTCAGGTTTAAGAAAGCTCTGGCGATATTTTCCCTGCATATATACTTTAAAATGTAGCTTCAAGTTTAAGAAAGCTCTGGCGATATTTTCCCTGCATATATACTTTAAAATGTAGCTTCAGGTTTAAGAAAGCTCTGGCGATATTTTCCCTGCATATATACTTTAAAATGTAGCTTCAGGTTTAAGAAAGCTCTGGCGATATTTTCCCTGCATATATACTTTAAAATGTAGCTTCAGGTTTAAGAAAGCTCTGGCGATATTTTCCCTGCATATATACTTTAAAATGTAGCTTCAAGTTTAAGAAAGCTCTGGCGATATTTTCCCTGCATATATACTTTAAAATGTAGCTTCAAGTTTAAGAAAGCTCTGGCGATATTTTCCCTGCATATATACTTTAAAATGTAGCTTCAAGTTTAAGAAAGCTCTGGCGATATTTTCCCTGCATATATACTTTAAAATGTAGCTTCAGGTTTAAGAAAGCTCTGGCGATATTTTCCCTGCATATATACTTTAAAATGTAGCTTCAGGTTTAAGAAAGCTCTGGCGATATTTTCCCTGCATATATACTTTAAAATGTAGCTTCAGGTTTAAGAAAGCTCTGGCGATATTTTCCCTGCATATATACTTTAAAATGTAGCTTCAGGTTTAAGAAAGCTCTGGCGATATTTTCCCTGCATATATACTTTAAAATGTAGCTTCAGGTTTAAGAAAGCTCTGGCGATATTTTCCCTGCATATATACTTTAAAATGTAGCTTCAGGTTTAAGAAAGCTCTGGCGATATTTTCCCTGCATATATACTTTAAAATGTAGCTTCAGGTTTAAGAAAGCTCTGGCGATATTTTCCCTGCATATATACTTTAAAATGTAGCTTCAGGTTTAAGAAAGCTCTGGCGATATTTTCCCTGCATATATACTTTAAAATGTAGCTTCAGGTTTAAGAAAGCTCTGGCGATATTTTCCCTGCATATATACTTTAAAATGTAGCTTCAGGTTTAAGAAAGCTCTGGCGATATTTTCCCTGCATATATACTTTAAAATGTAGCTTCAGGTTTAAGAAAGCTCTGGCGATATTTTCCCTGCATATATACTTTAAAATGTAGCTTCAGGTTTAAGAAAGCTCTGGCGATATTTTCCCTGCATATATACTTTAAAATGTAGACGCCCCTTTCCGTAGTTTTGTCACATTTATGGTTTTGAAATAACGCCCAAGTTTTTCCAGTGCGTGTTAGAAGCAAGCATGAAAGCGAGGTCCTCATTTCTACCTCCGGAGTTCTCATGCTGACTTGTTTCCACCGGTTTCTCAGACATCAGGAAGGAAAAGCTGCCCTTTGAACATCTTCAGAAAAGTCAAGATCCAAGAAAACCATCAACAGATCTAGGTTACAAATAATTTCCTCTAACAGGCATAAGTTAACACTGCTTTTTCATGATGGGTTGGAAATATCTGCCATAATTCCATTTTTCTTTCATCCGTAAAATATAAGTCAGAGTTTTAGCCAAAGCAAGTTTTCAAGCATTGCTGTAATTGCATTCCTCTTAGTTCAGTCTTTGAGCAACAACACATGAAGAAAAGTTTCTCCAGTGATGGCTTCTGAGTGGAAACCTACTTCTTCCTTGAAAACTTATATACATAGTATAAATATTCATGATGTGGATATACTTTATATGCATATATACATTTTGTGACTTTAATTTACAGACACTATTAAAAATCATAGTTTAGTGCCTTAAATATAAACCCAAAAAATCAATTGAAGAAATTTAAGAATCTTCATATTACTTTTTATTCTGCATTTAAATCCATTTGCACCCCATGCCTCTGACAATACAATGAGAACTCTTGGGGTTCTTTCATTCTTCTATATGAATATTAAACCATTTTTTAATTTTTTTTAAAAAAATCAAAACAACACTCACACCAGTTAGAATGACTAAGATCAAAAACTCAGGAGACAGCAGGTGCTGGCGAGGATGTGGAGAAAGAGGAACACTCCTCCACTGCTGGTGGGATTACAAGCTGATAAAACCACTCTGGAAATCAGTTTGGAGGTTCCTCAGAAAACTCAGCATAATACTACCGGAAGACCCAGCTATACCACTACTGGGCATATACCCAGAGGATTCTCCAGCATGCAATAAGGACACATGCTCCACTATGTTCGTAGCAGCCTTATTTATAGTAGCCAGAAGCTGGAAAGAACCCAGATGCCCCTCAACGGAGGAATAGATGCAGAAAATGTGGTATATTTACACTATGGAATACTACTCAGCTATTAAAAACAATGAATTCATGAAATTCTTAGACACGTGGGTGGAACTGGAGAATGTCATCCTGAGTGAGTTGACCCATTCACAAAAAAATCACACATGATATGCAGTCACTGATAAGCAGATATTAGCCCAGAAGCTTGGAATACCCAAGAAACAACTCACATATCAAATGATGCCCAAGAAGAAGGAAGGAGAGGCCCCTGGTCCTGGAAGGGCTCAGTGTGGCAGTATAGGGGAATGCCAGGAAGGGAAGGCAGGAGTGGGTTGGTTGGGGAGCAGGGGAAAGGAAGAGGGCATATGGAACTTTTGGGGAGGGGGGAATCCAGTAAGAGGGGAATCATTTGAAATGTAAATAAGGAATATATCTAATAAAAAAAAGAAATGTAAACAGGGGGAGGGAAGAGGGCTTATGGGACTTTTGGAGAGAGGGGAACAGGGAAAGGGGAAATCATTTGGAATGTAAATAAAGAATATAGAAAATAAAGAAAAAAAGAATAAAGAAATGTAAATAAAGAATATATCTAATTAAAAAACAGGATGGACAAAGAAATCATATTATCTTATATTTACACACACACACTATATATATGTATATATATACATATATATCATAATCCTATTTGTCTTTCATTTATAAAAATATTAATATTGTATACATGTGTGTATGTGCTTATGTCGGTGAGTGGATGTATGGCACCATGTACATATATGGGATAGAGGACATTTTGAGTGTCCATTCTCACCCTTCTACTTTAACTTGGGTTGTGCAGAGAGCAACAGACAACTCATTAGGCTCGTGCTGCAATCCATTTTTCCCTGCGAACCGCTCTTCCCCAACTTAGTCTCTCCTCTTCCATATAACCACCATAGACTTAAACAATCAAGACAATGGTGGTACTGTTCATTTCATTTCTTTCTCCAGATAGCACACAGAAGTGTGCTAGTTTATGATGGCATCACATGGAGATCATACTTAATATCATTCAAAAACTAAAGGCAGGAAACTTGAGAATTCATTTAAATCAATAACAACAAAATCATGGAATGCTAGATACAAAGGATGTTTAAAAGAAGCCAACTCATTGAATAACTACTGTTACTTCTTATCATTGTCTCAGGTAAGAATAGGTTTATTCTATTATTTTAACTTGTATGGTAGACAGAAAAAAAAATCCCTTAATGAAAGATATCCAAAACCCAATTTCTGGAAGATGTAGTTGTATTAATGAGCCTGACAAGAAATTTGAAGATATTATGTTAATAACCTTGAGATCACAAGACTATCTTTCTTTATCCACACTAATCCCAAGGGTCTTAAAGAAAGAGAGAAGTAGAAGAAAGAAAGGGAAAGAAGGAAATGGATCAATGGTTAGAGGGGTGTGAGGCTGTTAGAAGACAAAAGACAAAAATCAAAAGCTAAGGCATGCAGACCCCTGATAAGGGGGCAATCCAAAGAAAGGGATTCTTTGTCCATCTTTAAAGAACACAGTACCATAAGCACCTAAATAACCTACTGAGACCATGTCAGACTCTTGACCTACAAAACTGTACAAAAATCTTTAAATAAGTAATAATTTGATTTGATAAAAACAGTAAGTACATCATAGTGATCAAATGTATTTGTGTTCTATTGCTTTTTTGTTCAACAGTCTTCTTTATCATTCTCTTTCATTTCTATATTTTCTACTAAAGGAACTAATTACTTGAAAGTCCTTCCTTTCACGATCCTATAAGATTTTTCTAGACTCTTCCAAATATAAGAATGATTTTCAGTTACCCTTATTGATAAACAGAAAGTTTGATAGTATGCAACACTAGGGTCTCAATCTTAATTTATCTTTCATCCTCTGAACTTTGGTTCATGGCTCTTCTCCCAGTTCTCTCTTATAATCCTCTGATTGGCTCCTCCGTACTCATTCCCCAACACACACCCTTGTCTTTTTCTTTCATAGTTGGAAATTTATGCTATCTATAACTTTTCTTTCATATGCACGCATATAAGTACATATTCAGACCTCTGTTTTTCTCTGCTCTACTTACAGTTTTATCTATTTGCCTCAAAAGACAAATTTTTGAACATAACATTCATGAATGTTACTTGGTTTTATTTTTCTACTTATTTGCTTCTTTGTTCCTTAAAATCTTGTTTATATGTGAAGGAGAGGTGAGAGCAGAATGGCATCACATCAGATTGTGACCCTAGTGTTGCATACTATCAAACTTTCTCCATGTGTTCCTAAGCTAGGGAACTACAGAAGGTATAGGAACTGGGAGAATAATGGAGGCTTTTGGACTTATTTGTCTCCCACAAATGATGATTAGTGCATTGATTTCCCTCTCCTTGAATGTATTCCTCAAGTACTTCATACAAATTTCTCAGTTTTTTTATGTTAATTCCTGATTTTTTTCTAATGCTTACTAAAAAATCTGTAGTATATTTCCCAATTCACTATTCAATTGTAGGGGACAAACTAGACATGAATGCTCCAATTAATGTTACCAAAAATCAACAATTACTCATAAATAAGTCTTTTGTTTCTCATGTTCTTCTTATGCTCAATAAAGAATTTTGATTTTTATTCATAATCAGTCTGTTTCTGCTAATTGTATTACGATAAGTTTGTAAATTTGAATCTTTTTCAAGTTTTTAAGGTTCTCATGTATTATTTCTACAGCATCTGAACTTATATAAAGTCTAGTAACTTCTAAAAACACTTTGCTCTATTAACTTAAAATCATCTTGCCTTGCTTCATTACCATATCAATGAAAACTAATGTAAGTTTTATATCCATTGACTTTTGTTTTGTGATTTTTATCTGAAGTTACTGCCATTGTAATGCTGTTGAGTCTTTAAGTAGGCAGTTACATATAGTAAAAATGAAGTCATTTGATAAGGTGAAGCAATCTAAAACATATAAAACATGCTTTCAAGGGCATCTCCTTCCAATTGTAGCTGAACAGATGTTGAATATGTTTTCTCTGTTAAACATTGTCAGTGTGATGTGTTCAAATAATCTGGCTTTCAATTTTTCCATTTAAACCGTGGAAAGTAATTGTTCTGTGATGAAGAATTTTCATTCGAGATCATACTCTAGTTTATGAGAGTCACTTCATTTTCCACATCTCTTAATTCCCTTTCTGCGAATTTCTGCTTAAAGCCAAAGACTCTGAAACAAGCCTTACTGCCCATTCCTTGCTGAAATCAATTATGTACAGAGTACCTAGAACAACATTACAAAACCATTTCTGTTTGTAAGTACAAACTCAGCAGAAGCCCGTGGAAGGGTTAGATGCATGCAGTGGGTGACTCTAACAGTTAAGAAAAATTTATAATATAAAGTTAGAAAAATATATTTTGTGCTCTTCTAGAAAGGTGGAATTAGCATATAAAAATAAAGTTGGCATTTCCCCGAGGAACTTAAGCTAACCTTAAAGAGGCGCTTCATAACCTAATGGAAGGATATATATTTACTGACCTAATGCTGGATGCTACAGCTTTTTCTAGCTTTCTTTGCTCTGTGTGTGGGTCTTTGCTCTTTCTTTTCTTTAAACACTCCCTATATCTTCTTTGCTCCCCTCCTCTCCCTTCCCCTCTCTCCTCTTTTCTCCCCATGCTTCTGCATATTGATATACACTGGAAGAGGAAACAGCATTTCCTGAGACATTCAATAGAGTAAAAAGACACAATGGTTAGATAATTTTGGTTGTATTCTTTTCTTAACAATCCTCATGGGAAAACTGAGATGTTTCGTCTTGTCAAGGTTACTGTGGCTTCTTCTTCAAATGGAAATATTCCATTCCCACACCTTTGAGATCTTGAGGGAGACAATAATCCTTGCTCTGTGTTTTCTGAAAGTCTCATGCAATATCTTCAGTGATATTAGTTTTATTGCTTTCTTCTGAGAAAAGTTGAATTCCTTGATACAACAAAGTCTAGTCGGATGAGAATATGAGTTTCACTCCTTCCTCTTGTCCCATGTGGTCTTTTTCAGTAATTTGATTAAGAGATGAATGTTTGAGATGAACAAATTTTGCATCCATGGCTATAGACAGGATAACCAAGCACATAGCGTTAGCAAAATAAATTTTTTTCTCACCCCCACATGTCCAAAAGTCTCCTGACTTAAGTCTTGTCTACAGTCTTTTCTCTAACTCCAGGACTCTCCCATTGCCTTTGCTTATAATCTTGGATTATCAATTTTGGTTGTCTACTTGGTTTGATTATGAGCAATTAAAATATTGGTCAAGCATCAATAGTTTTGCTGGTGAGAGTGTTTCCAGAAATGATTGTTATGTAGGTCAGTAAAACAAGGAAGACATGCTAACCCTGAATCTGAATAGCAGTGTCTAAAAGGCTGGGGACCTGGATAGAAGAAAAATCAAAAGAGTTAATTTTGCTCTCTCATGCAGGCTCCATTGTTTTGGGGGTAGTCATAGTTTTGTAATCATCACGGGCCAAAGACATCAGACATTTATAGTTTTCAGACGCTGAATGTAAATGTGTACTCGTCATCTTCATGGAGTCTACAAACCTTCAGGCTCACACTGGAATTTTACCATTGATCCCATTTGTCCTAAGACTTCCTGTGTATTGAATTGAATAAATACTGGTTTTGCCAGTTTTCCAGCATGCAGATGGCCATATTGGAATCATTCAGCCTCAGATCATTAAGTCAACCTTAAATCCATTTTACAGTTATAAATATAATATTATATATTTTATGATATACAATATATGCATCATCACTTTTTCTCCTCCAGACAACCTTACCTCACGTACTCTTAACATTACTCGTTGGCCAGTAGCTTCCTTATCATCTGAAAATAAACCTTCAATCATTTCCTAAAGTGCTGAGTGAGATTCAGGAAAGAAGATATGACTTCTACACTCTTCTGCTTCAGTTAATTCTTTCTAAGGATATTTACTAATTTTGGGATAAAATACAAATAGGTCAACTTTCAGTTATGTGACACACAACAAACCTATTGCCCCTACTCCCTCTGGCCTCTGTCTAGGCTGATGTGTCCATGTCTGTCCATAACATGTCCATAAATTTTGGTTTCCTTTCATTCTCCTTTTGATAGAGTACTACATTCTCACTCAGGAAAGCAGACTAAAGTCTTCTTGTCCCCATTAGATATAACTTGGTTTCTAAATACAAAGAAAGCTTCTGTATAAAGGGAAAACATGAACAGTACAATCTTTCCCATGACTCTAACCAGAGCAGCAGGGAAATATTGTTACCTTTAGAACAATGATTAAGCAGAATGGCAAAGTATGCACTGAGAGTCTCAAAATTACGAATTGTTCTTTCTGTTCAGCTTTTAGATATGTTTTAAGTTTTGTAGCCTAGGCATTTAGTAATTTTATAATGTAAAGAACAGCTCTTGTAACTTCTTAATGAGTGACTAACAGCACAAGAACCTGCCATTTCCAAGTCATCCCTTTGAAGGCTACAAGGGCTTCATGCATATTCATTCACGTAATCTGACGCCCTCCTTGGCTATATTGGGGACTGAGTTTTTCTCTATTCACAGGCATGAAGAGTTGCATGTCATGTCTCAGGGAGTCAGTGGCAGTGTAGTCTTTTAAATGTTCATTTTTAATCATCCTTTTAGCAGCAATAACTGCAAATATTTTTATACTCTTAATCAATTACCATGTTTTCACTATTTATTAAGCAGCTGTGTGGCACGGAGCCTTCTGCAAGGTCATTCAGGGCCAAGGAAGCATTTTTTTTTTTAAGCAGCAGACACAGCCCCTGCCCATTTCCCTAATCCCCATATCATTATACTTGCACTTTGCAATGTTGCTTCCCACAGGATGGCAGAACTCTTTTTTTAAAACATTATTAACACATCATAATTATGCCAATTAATCACAGTGATGTTTCCATACATGCATAAATTAGTATGTGATCAGTATATGATATCATATATCATGTACTGATATATTATGTCCATTCACTTTTCTTCTGACCTTTTCGCCATTTTCTTCTTCCTGTACATGGCTTCTTCCAGCCCTTTACAATAACCTCTCTAAAGACTCAGTCATAACAGAACATACACAGTATGCACTCACTGATAAGTGCATATTAGCCCAAAAGTTCAAAATACCCAAGATTCAATTCACAGACCATATGAAGCCCAAGAAGAAGGAAGACCAAAGTGTCGATGCTTCAGTGCTTCTTAAAAGGAGGAACAAAATATTCACAGGAGGAAATATGGAGACAAAGCATGGAGCAGAGACTAAAGAAAAGGCCATCCAGAGACTGCCCCACCTGAGAATCCATCACATATACAGTCACCAAACTGGGAAGCTATTGTGGATGCAGAGAAGGGCTTACTGACTGAATCCTGATATGGCTGTCTCCTGAGAGGTTTTTCCAGAGCCTGAAAAATACAGAGGAGGATGCTCACAGCCATCCATTGGACTGAGCGCTGGGTCCTGGTTGGAGGAGTTGGAGAAGGGGCTGAAGGAGCTGAGGGGGTTTTCAGTCCCAGGGAGGGAGCAACAGTGTCAACAGGCCAGAGGCCCTGGAGCTCCTGGGGACAGAACCACTAACCAAAGAGTACCCATGGAGGGACCCATGGCTTCAGCTGCATATGTGGCCACATATGTGATAGTGGGAGGAGAGGCCCTTGGGCCTAAGGGTGTTCGATGCCACAGTGTAGGAAAATGCCAAGGCTGGAAGAAGGGAGTGGGTTGGTGGGTAGGGGAGCACCCTCAAAGGGGCAGGGGGAAGGGGGATGGAATAGGGGTTTCCCAAATGGGAGACCTGGAAATGTAAGTAAAGAAAATGTCCAATAAAAAAAGAAAGAAAAAAAAGAATATTTTTATTCCCAAAGAGAATACTTTTCCAATGTGCTCAATAGATAGAGTAGGTTATTTTAAACCACAGAAACAGCTGTGAATAAACTGAATAGAATCTGAGTACATTGGAAACATTTTGTATGGTCCTCAGCATGCATACAAAGTATGGCGGATCAAACTCTGCAAAGAGAACATGGCCAGACTCTAATTATAAACATAATCTCTACAGAGCACCAATTACTGAGCCTTCACATCTTCCTTTCAGTCCTACTTTCTGTCATTCCCATGATCTCACTGTACAAACACCCTCAGGACTCTAGTTTCTCGGAAGCCAACCTCACCTGTGTTTACCACCTAATAAACAGGAAACCTAGGATCCTCCTTAAAATGGAAAATGCACTTCAGAGCTCAGTGAAAAAATTAAAAAACAAAAAGTTAAGCTTCCCAAGCAAAATATGAGGTTATACCAAAGGATACAGATGTTCAGAAACACTGTTGAGTGCTGCTATTAAGAAGGAAGTCTTTTGTGAGTTAATGTTAGAGGAGATGATGGAGATGCTTGTAAAACGGTCTCAGAACAGGGATGGACTAATAAAACTAAAAAGAAGAGAAAAAAAGGAGAAAGATGAGACTGTGCAAATGGAGTGCCACCCATGACACAGTTACTATAATAATGCTGTAGACTGGATGGCTTCAAAACAGAAAGTTACTTCACATGACTCTGAAATAGGAAGTCCAAGGACAAAGTACTGACACTATCACTGTCTAGTGACAGCTTGATTTGCAGGTCTTATCTGACTATACTCTCACTGTCTCCATATATTGGAAGCACAGGGACCTCTCTGGGTTTTATTTCAGGTCACACTAGAAGATCTCAATCTCCATGACCCAACAGCTTCCAAAGGTTTTGTCTTCTAATTCTAATTGAGCAGTAGTTTTAGAAGCATCATTTTTGGAGGAAAGCTAGTATTCAGCCTACAATATTTTGAGACAAGGAAATGATTAAAGAATGTAAAGAGAAATGAGATGTAGCAAAGAAAGGAGGTCAGAGGGAGTGTACAAAGATAACTGGCTAAATAAGCTTTTGTAGCCATGAGATGTAGACTCTACATTGTATCATTATAAGGACACTAATGCTGGTGAATTGTAGGCAATTCCTAAATATTATGGGAATATGTAGTTTGTTTCATAACAGCAATCCTGTTTGTCTTCTATCAGCATGAGTACAATGTGAGGATTTTATAGACAAAAAAAATATTATACATTTGGTCCCATTCATGATTTTAGGAGAGATGATTTATGAACTATCTGTGATAATGTTATAGCAATAACTATGGATAGTTTTGTGACACTTCTCTGAGCATTAGCCCTGTCAAGTCATGGTGACTTCAGTTCAAAACTCCTAGAGAATAACTGAAAACCACCTGTGGTATTAAGTACACTGTGTACTCTTTTGTCTATTTCTATACACAGTTACTTATAAGAAAATGTTATTTATAGAGTAAGCATGGTAAGATATTATCATTACCTAAAAATACAGTTCTAGAAATATTCTGAAATGAAAATCATATCAATGCTCTAAATCTCCTATAGAGAGCCTTACTGGGGTGCCATGCCACCTTGCAGGAATTTGACATCGACCAAGGTGAAGTTCCTCTCTCAGCCTTTGAGCTGAAACTCCTGTGTTAGCCATAATCCCCTCCATCTTGGCTAGAGTGCTCAGACCAAGGTGAAACCCATTGTTCATCAATGACCTGCAGTTTCCTGAGAAACACTAGCCACCTGTGAAGCAACCGAACCAGTTCTGTGAGAAGTTTCCAACTTTTGGGGGAAGGATTTTCCTCTGCCTATATATTTGGAGTCCTCCATTAAACTTTGAGACCTTGAGCAGCAGGTGTTCTCTTGGTCTCCATCTCTTTTCTCCACCTTCCCATATATCCCCAGCTTCCCTTCCAGTAACCCGTTCAATGTAATTGTGGGCAGTTACAATCTCCCTCCAAATTGTTCTACCCATTTTAGAAAACTCAGCATAGTTTTTTTTTTCTATTTTTATTGAGGACGTTCCCCCTTTTTAATTATTAAAAAGAATATATGGCTTTCTTTTGGGTAATTTAGTTTCTGAATATTTTCACCTCATGTGCATTAGACATTATTAAGTACAATAAATTTTACTTAAACATAAACATTGTAATATCAGGAATTCAAGTGCTTAACAGGAGGGTAGCAAATACAGCATGGGCACAACAGATGAAAGGTTTTAGTGCAGAATTCTATCAGACCTTCAAAGAAGACCTAACACCAATACTCTTCAAACTGTTCCACAAAATAGAAACAGAAGGAACACTACCCAACTTGTTCTATGAAGCCACAATTACGCTAATACCAAAAGCACACAAAGATCCGACAAAGAAAGAGAATCTCAGGCCAATCTCTCTTATGAATATCGATGCAAAAATACTCAATAAAATTCTTGCCAACCAAATCCAAGAACATATCAAAACGATCATTCACCACAATCAAGTAGGCTTCATCCCAGGGATGCAGGGATGGTTCAATATAAGGAAATCCATCAATGTAATCCACTATATAAACAATCTCAAAGAAAAAAACCACATGGTCATCTCATTAGATGCTGAGAAAGCATTTGACAAAATTCAGCATCCTTTCATGCTAAAGGTCTTGGAAAGATCAGGAATTCGAGGCCCATATCTAAACATAGTAAAAGCAATTTACAGCAAACCGGTAGCCAACATCAATCTGAATGGAGAGAAATTTGAAGCAATCCCACTGAAATCGGGGACTAGACAAGGCTGCCCTCTCTATATATATCTTTTCAATATAGTACTTGAAGTTCTAGCTAGAGCAATAAGACAACAAAAGGAGGTCAAAGGGATACAAATTGGAAAGGAAGAAGTCAAACTATCACTATTTGCAGACGATATGATAGTATTCTTAAGCGACCCAGAGAACTCCACCAGAGAACTCTTACAGCTGATAAACAACTTCAGCAAAGTGGCCGGATATAAAATCAACTCAAGCAAGTCAGTAGCCTTCCTATACTCAAAGGATAAGCAGGCTGAGAAAGAAGTAAGAGAAACGATACCTTTCACGATAGCCACAAACCATATAAAGTATCTTGGTGTGACTCTAACCAAAGAAGTGAAAGATCTGTATGACAAGAACTTCAAGTCTCTGAAGAAAGAAATTGAAGAAGACCTCAGAAGATGGAAAAATCTGCCATGCTCATGGATTGGCAGGATTAATATAGTAAAAATGACCATCTTGCCAAAAGCAATATACAGATTCAATGCAATCCCCATCAAAATCCCAACTCAATTCTTCATAGAGTTAGAAAGAGCAATTCAAAAATTCATCTGGAATAACAGAAAACCCAGGATAGCTAAAACTATTCTCAAGAGTAAAAGAACCTCTGGGGGAATCAGTATCCCGGACCTCAAGCTGTACTACAGAGCAATAGTGTTAAAAACTGCATGGTATTGGTACAGTAACAGGCATGTAGATCAATGGAACAGAATTGAAGACCCAGAAATGAATCCACACTCCTATGGTCACTTGATCTTTGACAAAGGAGCTAAAACCATCCAGAGGAAAAAAGATAGCCTTTTCAACAAATGGTGCTGGTTGAACTGGAGGTCAACATGCAGAAAAATGCAAATTGACCCATTCTTATCTCCTTGCATTAAGCTCAGTTCCAAGTGGATCAAGAACCTCCACATAAAACCAGACACACTGAAACTAATAGAAAGGAAACTAGGGAAGAACCTTGAACATATGGGCACAGAGGAGAAATTCTTGAATAGAACTCCAATAGCTTATTCTCTAAGATCAAGAAATGACAAATGGGACCTCATTAAATTACAAAGTTTTTGCAAGGCAAAAGACACTGTCAAAAAGACAAAGCAGCAACCAACTAACTGGGAAATGATCTTTACCAACCCTACATCCGACAGAGGGCTAATATCCAAGATATACAAAGAACTCAAGAAGTTAAACTCCAGAGAGGCAAGTAACCCTATTAAAAAATAGGGTACAGAGCTAAACAAAGAGTTCTCACCTGAAGAATATCTAATGGCTGAGAAGCACCTAAGAGATGTTCATCATCCTTAGTCATTAGGGAAATGCAAACCAAAACAACCCTGAGATTCCATCTCACACCGGTCAGAATGGCTAAGATCAAAAACACAGGAGACAGCAGTTGTTGGCGAGGATGTGGAGAAAGAGGAACACTCCTCCACTGCTGGTGTGAATGCAAGCTGGTACAACCATTCTGGAAAGCAATCTGGCGGTTCCTCAGAAAACTGGGCATGATACTCCCGGAGGATCCTGTTATACCACTCCTGGGCATATACCCAGAGGCTTTACCTGCATGCAATAAGGACACATGCTCCACTATGTTCATAGCAGCCTTATTCATAATAGCCAGAAGCTGGAAAGAACCCAGATGTCCCTCAACAGAGGAATGGATTCAGTAGATGTGGTATATTTACACAATGGAATACTACTCTGCAATTAAAAACAATGAACTCACGAAATTTCTAGGCAAATGGTCAGAACTTGAAAATATCATCCTTAGTGAGGTAACCCAATCACAAAAGAACACACATGGTATGCAGTCACTGATAAGGGGATATTAACCCAGAATCTTGGAATACCCTAGACAAAATTCGCATATCAATTGATTTCCAAGAAGATGGAAGGAGAGACCCCTGGTCCTGGAAAGACTGGATGTAGGGAAATGCCAGGACAGAGAAGCGAGAGGGGGTTGAATGGAGAAAAGAGGGAGGGAAGGGGGCTTATGGGACTTTCGGGGAAGGCGAAACGGGAAAGGGGAAATGATTTTGAATGTAAATAAAAAAAAAGTGTTCCTCCTCCATTTAAAAAAATTTATTTTAAATGGTATTTAATCTACATAACCTATTGGACTTCACAGCTGAACAACAGCACACTGATTGTTTATTAGCTGACAGGAAGCTGCAACCCACTCCTGTTGCCCAGGACTATGAGAAAGTGCCCTCTAGCATAAAGCTAGCCTGGGAACAAATCACATTTCAAAATTCAAGGTATGGTTTCTACCAGTCATTTATTAGTTCTCACTATACTAAAGGCTGAAATAGCCCTAAAACAAACAATCATAAATTAAGAACCATTTAAATCTTGATTAACAAGACGGAAGGCAAATACACCAACACAGGCAAAAGGCTCCTGCATTTTTTAATGATCTGCAAGATAATTTGCCTAATATTAAGAGACTCATTGCTAGAATGTGGATTATGTTATTGGGGGCTCTTATGTTATGAGAAATGGATCCCCATGCTCATATGCTAGGAGAGGGTTTTCTAGCCAGCTGATGGAAAACGATGCCTCTATCCTATAGATCCATCCCTTGCTAGATATAAATGATGATGTCATTTAAGGAAGGTGATGGGCACTAGGAAGTGAGGCTTCATGGAGTATGTAAGTCACTGGGGGAGTGTCCCATATCTCCCTTTTCTCATTTTCATATCCACTATGAGGAGAAGTATCTCCTCTGTCACACATCCTTCCTGCTATGATGTCTTGCCAAGCTATATAGGACCAAGTGAATCAAACCCCCTGAAACCATGAGCCACAACAAGTGATTCCTCCTTTGAGATGTTGGTGCCAGGTATTGAGTCAAAGCAACAATAAAGTAACCAACAAGGGTCTGACTGGGCAAACAAAATATCTAAGAGTCTGTGGGTAGCAGCTGACACAGAGATACACCTTCTAGATCACTAGATTACTTTTTGGCTAAATATTAAGCAAACAGACACAGAAAATGTACCACTGAAGGTGTTTGGTGAATGAGAGGTAGGGGTGGGGACTTCACAGAGCTATATTAACAGTTACCAAGACACAGAACTCTTCAAGTGACAAATGGTGACCCATGGTTAGCATCAGGGCAGCTTCTGAACTCTAGTGTTAGGTCTTAGAAAGCAGACTGTTTTAAGGGGGAGGAGAGTGAAAGAGGGAAGAGCAGAATGGTCTGAGAAGGAATCCTTGTTGAGGAATTGACAACAAAAAGCAGCTAACACCCTGTTTCAGGCTCTGTGCTAAACACACATTCATTTGATCTCACAGCATCCTCAAAGGTAAGACAATCAGGCCCCCTTCATAGCAAAGTAAAGTCCAGCTTAGAGAGGTCCTCTTTTGAGAAAAATAACATTTATAAAATAGTAAATAATATATGCCTGTTTAGAATGATAGCACTTAGGAGGCAGAAGCAGGAGGATTGCCATAACTTCTAAGCCTACCTAATGAGTTCCAGGGCAGCCAAACCTATGAAGTGAGATTTTGTGTCAAGGAAAGGGAAAGAACAATAAAGGAAGGAAGATAGTAAACAAGGAAGAAAGGAAAGAAGAAGGAGGGGAGGGAGAAAAGGAGGGCAGGAGAGAGGGAGGAAGGAAGAAAGGAAGAAAGAAAGGAAAGAAAGAGAGAGGGAAGGAGGGAAGGAGGGAGGGAGGGAGAGAGAGAGAGAGAGAGAGAGAGAGAGAGAGAGAGAACATAGTTTGCTCCTTTTTTATAAAAAGTACAGTGGCTACACTTGAGTTTTTCTGTATCTCTAAATTTTGTATGGTCTTTGCTAGCTTTCATTAGAAAAATTTAATTGCTGCAATAATGTTGTGTTAAAGCTATAAAATCTATACCCTCTCCAATTTCCCTTAGGAGAATGGATCATATTGTCTTTAGTCTACGTAGATTAAACAATAGACATTTCATACTATGGGAAGACAAAACAAAACAAACAAACAAAAACCAACCAAACGAACAAAACCCAGTAACAAACAACAAAACAATGAAATACTAGTGTTTGTGATTCCCCTGCCCTCTGTAAACAGTAACTAATACACGTTTATGACCATGCTATCCATCTATCTGGGTTTGGCCAGTATGAATTTATTCAGGAAAACAGATCCCTTGCAACTTCTAAGAATAAAATAAAATTCTAAGAATAAAATATAGAAATTATGTTGGTGAGATATGGACAGAGCTGGCTATTCTGCAGGCAACAGCTTGAAGACCAATCACTGGCAATAGCTGTGTGAAGCACTGGGAGGCTGGAAAAGCTGAGGCTCTGGTGAAATCTCAAATTACGTCATGTTTGGCCAGTGGACAGCAAAGTAGGAATGGTGGAGTTCATTCCCTGGGGTTGGGCTATTTGTCACCCTCCAAAGAATCATGACTTCCTCTTTGCCTTCCATGGCTGGCTCCTACAACAGCTGACTGAGGTTTGCTATGTGCTCCTCAAGGGGAGAGGAAGTGAAAGATAAAACCTGAGGACCACAAATTCCCTATCTGGTGAGGTACTTATATTCTCTTGTGTTCTTATAATTAAAGAGCGAGCACGACGCATCTAGGTTAAAATGTATCCCTTAGTGGCCTGATTACTTCAGACTGGGGTAAAGCCTCGAGAAATACAACAAATGATCTTATCAAGATAGTGAGATTCTTTTTTATTTAGATGAGAAAAGGCAGGAGTACCCTTCAGGGCCCCCTCTAGTGATATCTATTACAGCATCGGGGTGGGTGGGGCGAGCAATGAGCCTTGGTCACTTTGTCCCCACTGTGGGTAGCCAGCTAGAATCCCAGGAGCCCTTCCTGGGTTTTATCCCTTATACTCTGACGCTGAAGAGACAAGCCTGCTTTCTCTCACTGCTCTGAACCAACACTGAAAACCAGGGCAATTAACTCATCTATGAAACTAGTGCCTGAAAGTAAATCATTTTAAAATAGCACTATAAATTCAAAGTATGGTCCCTTACACACATGAAAAATTAAGACCTTTTAAAATGAGGCAGTATTTACTTTTCAAGTGAGGCAGATTGCCCATCATTATTATTTAATATTTAATGAAGGCCAACAGTGTGCTAGGCATTGTATATCATGCTACACAAAAAATGTGTGTGTGTGTGTGTGTGTGTGTGTGTGTGTGTGTAATTCTATAATAATAGGGTCATGTGGCATCTGAATGAATGAACCACATCCCACAAAGGGCAGGTGAGAATACGTCATCATAATGGGTTTACATATTTCATTTCCATATTCTTGATGAATTACCATTTATACCACACTTCACTACTCTTGTGGGACTTGCTGAAAATTATGACCACTTGAAAAGGAGTTAAGTTTTTATTATTCCATTGTAATTTGCCCTACGATGGAACAGCTCTTTGCTTTTGCATTTATCTTCCTATGTGAAATAATTCTATTTCTATTGGGTTTTTAAGATGTCAATACAAAACAAACTATTACAAAGAGGAGCATTCCTACTGTTCTTTCCATTTTGGTAAACATGACGACCCAAAGCAGGGTTCATTTCATTTTACAGATTTCAATCCATCATGAGGGTAAGTTAGGACAGGAACTCAAGGTAGAGGTTGAAGCAGGGGCAGCAGGAGAACTCTGCTTACTGGCTTGCTCAGCCTGTTTTCTTTCCCAGGAACACCTATCTCTACCTGCCCAGGGATGGCACTGCTCACAGTTAATTGAGCTACCCCATAAAAATCAAGAAAATGCCATCCACCGGCTTGCCTACAGGCAATCAGATGGAGGCAGTTTCTCAATTGAAGTTCCTTCTTCTTAGATGATTTCAGTTTGTGTCAAGTTGACCAAGAATAATACAAACAAACCAACAAAAATGAACAACAACAATCCTCAGAGCAGTAACTACATCAGACCTTATACTTGTTCTAAAGAAGAAAGCCATTCTAAATTGGAAAGACTTTGCAAATGTAAAAGGACCTAGTCAACTATGTGCCAGGAGCTGCACATTGTGTTCGCTGCAATTTTAGACAATTGGAGTTTATGGCACCTTGAAAGTACCCTGTTAAATATAGCAGGCATAGTTTTGAATAGCAAAAATCTGGTATTTACAGAGATATAATACGTGGAAAGAAAAGATTAAAAAGTCGTAGCACAAGCGTACCAGAAAGCTCTTAACAAATGAAATGGTCCCTACAACAGCTGTTCAGTGCCATTCTATAAGATTAGTTTTAACAACAACAACAAAAAGGTTACAAAGTTTCAGCTCATTAGTCTTGATGCCTGACTTTGAGAACTGCTTGTCTGTGGGACTAATCTGTAATGGGGATTGATAAATTTCTATCGTTTAAGGTACAGTTGAGATAAATGCCACCATGCCCAGGTACTTGGGAATATTTTATGATATAACAGTTCCCAGTTTACTAATTGACCCTCAGACAATTTCAGCAACTCCCTCAGCTGGGGCTTGACATAATCAAAAAGCATCTGGAAATAAACAAGTGTTAATGGAACTTCAGTTGAACAGAGGGAACATTCCCAATGTTTGGCTAAGGGTTCAATTTCACACTCGAGAACATTCTGTTCTGTCCTCTTTCCCTGGTCTGTACCATTCATACTTCAAGAAGGAATGAAAACAAACAAATAAATAAACAAACAAAATGTTGAGCAGGGAGCAGGCAGGGGCTTTGTGTCTCTGGAAGACACGCAGCTTCCAGAAAAAGCAAACATGGCTTTTATACCAGCATGAGCCAACAGAGCATCTGGGGACACCTCCTTTCGTGTCTCTTTTCTGTTTACTACAAGATACAAAGCCATACATTAGCCATTGGGGGACTGTTTCTCAAACTGAGTATTCTCATTCTCTAGTCAGATACTGTGACTTTAGGAAACCAAATGGGCTTCTCAAGATGTTCCTGGAACTGGGTTAGCAGATCTGGAGGTGAAGTTTGATCGCTTAAGCAGACCCTTTCTATCCTGAACCAAGAATGTTAGGATCTCCCCTCATCACTCACAAAATCTCCCCAAGATTAGTGATTGAAAAGTACTTTGTAAATATCAAGTATTCAATTACCCCCTATCCCATCCCTTCAAGACAGCTATTACTTCCCAGGTCTGTTTGAGTTATCATTCAGCTGCCTAAAACACATAACAACCATTTTCAGGAAGCATTCCTGCAATGTGTATTTCACAAATTAGGATGAACTCAAGGTTTCTTGAATCAGACCCAATGAATGACAATTTTAATCAGCTACCAGCTTACATCCTTTTCTTCTCCCTAATACTATGCATGCTGATTGATTTATTTTACTATCTATTATAAAATTACTATACTTTTTATGCTTTTATAGGTGACCTACTAATTTTTCACAGATAATAGAAAGCTCCTTTGTTTTATCAAATATTTAAACACCAAAAGGTCTGGTTATATCTTTTAAAAAGTGGTTTTAATTAAAATTAATAAATTAAATTCAATGTTTTAATTAAAACCCTCTTTTCTTCCTCTACCCCTCCCTGCTATCTTCCCTCAAATCCATCCAATTCTCAAGTTGATAACCTCTTTTTAGGTGGACTTTTGCTTTATAAAGAAATAAAATGTGATTTTGACAGTCCAGATGAGAGGACCAAATGCTGATTTGTGCGCACACCAAGGTTGTGTTGTTATTATCAGAGCATTCAGAAGCACAGGCGTCAGGACAAGAAAACTATAGGTGCAGATGGAGCTAGGTAAGACCACTGCTGCACAGTTCATGACTTCTCAAGACTTGATGTCCAAGATGTCACAGTTTGTAAATTTCAAGGATTGTTTACCCAGATGTTGATAGCATTTTCGGCCCTAAAATTTTCTACGGACTCCCTTTAGCCCCCAAATCATATAAATATCCTTTCCAGTTGAGTTTCCGTCAAAATGGTCCCTCCCTTGTCCAAGTGTTTATGAACAACAAACATCCAACCATATATGAACATGAGCAGTAGCTATTTCTTTTCTTCCATGTAAATCTTCAATTTTATCAGGAATTCTCTACATACCTCTTCATTTCTTTTAGAAGTATTTTCTACGTATTATATATTTTTTTCTTTCTTTCTTTTTATTTATTTATTTATATTGGATATTCTATTTATTCACATTTCAAATGTTATCTCCTTTCCTGTTTGGTTGGTTTCCCCTCCAGAAACCCCCTATCCCATCTCCCCCCCCACCACTTCTTTGTGGTCTTTGGACTAGGGGTTCAATACAAATTGCCTTAAGCTTTCCCTGCAGATTGAAAGACCTGTGTTCGCCTTGATTTCACAAGATTTGATTGTCTTGCTTGAACCTAAAGAACGTGGGTGGAAATAATTTGAATCTTTTACAACTTTGTTCAACCTTTTACAAAATATTCCTTAAAACTGTGTTGAAAATTTAAACGTCAGATTTTGTTTTCTTCCCTGATATGTTAGGTAGCTTGAGGTAGAAGCTGGGACTATAAATACTTCCAGTCTTGAAGAATAGTGCCTGGGCTTTCTTCCTGTATCTTTTAGCCCCCAGCCCTTCTGAGCTCACAGTAGATGCTAGGAATGGTGGTGTCTGGGAGTTCGAATCTCTTTTTGTGCTTTGGTTTCAGTGGGGGAAATTTTTAGAAAGCCAAATGAAAAACCTTAGACGCAGAGTTTTCTTTAGGTAACAGAGGCTTTCCTGTGCTTATATGCATGATCTTGGCTATTATTTCATATACTTCTCACAAGCATTCCTTTTTCGCATGAGTTTGGTATTGAGTAGGTAGGACATGGCATTGCTGACTGTCTTGTTTCTATTCTTAGCCTCACTTGCCTTCCTATTTGACAATAGAGATAGACGCCAAAATGCATTTGTTTTCTAACTCCATTTGCTTCAAGTTGAGACTCCAAATAGATTATTCAGAAACATCTCCTTTTTCTGTGTTTATACTCTATTGCTGTCGTGATAGATTATAGGCTTCTACATTAGGCATCATGTTAAATTTCTTTTAAAATTGTATTTCATAGGAATTTAAGGGTTCTATCACTTGAAAAGAGAACTATTCATCAGTGGAAATAAGACAACTTTTTCCTCCTCCTCCTCCTCCTCCTCCTCCCTCCTCTTCCTCTTCCTTCCCCTCCTCTTCCTCCTCTTCCTCTTCCTCCTCCTCCTCTTCCTCTTCCTCCTCCTCCTTTTTCTCCTCTTCCTCTTCCTCTTCCTTTTCTTTGTGTTGGTATATCTGACAAACTGAGATTATACAGATATTTTCTGAAAGTATAGCTCGCCAACTTTACTGTAAGATTATATGCTTCATATTTCTTTTATTCATCACGTAATGTCAAGAAAGCCTACTTTAGACCATCCATTTTCAAAGATCTTCCTTTCATTCTGTAGTATAGCCAATATAAGAATTCCTAAAGGGGAAGAAAACAACATGCTTGAGTGGACAGAGGATTTGAGGCTACAATTCAAAGAGGATCTTTACAATGTGTGATCATGCTGGTATTCTATATAATCTTAAAATATTCTCTTATGCCAAGAAATAGATTTACATCTAGGGAAATACTTTACTCAATAAAGTACTTGCTGTACAAGTATGAGGATCTGAGTTCAGACCCCCAACACCCATATACAAAGCTGGGAATCATCACATGCACCTGTAAAACTAGCTCTGAGGAGACAGTGATGGGAGGATCCTTAGATATCCCTGGCCCAGCTAGTCTTGCTGAATCAGTGAACTTCAGGTTTCATTATAGACCCTGTCTCAAAAAGTAAGATAAAAGAGACACCCAGCATCAACCTCTAGTCTCCACACAACTAAGCACACACAAATACATGCACCTACTGAAACACATGCATATACATGGACACATACATACTGTCAAAACCTGTAGACCCACCTATCTTTCCTTCTATTGTCTATCTAGCATCAATCACCATTTATATATCTACATATCAATCTGTCTGTTACCTGTCTATCATCTGTCATCTATTATTATCTATCCTATCATTTATCTATCAATCCTTTACCATCTATATCATCTACCTACCTATGATCTATCTACATCATCTGTGTGTCATCTACCTACTTATCTATCATCTATCATTTATCTATCAATCAGCTATCTATCCTTCTATCATTTATCTACCAATCCTTTATCAACTATCTGTCAAATATCATCTATCCATCTATCTATCATCTGTTTCTATTCCATCCGTTTCTTATCTATCTATCATCTACCTAGTCTATTATATACCTATTAATCTTTTTATTATTTATCTATCACTTGTATATCTCTCTGTCAATCATTTATCTATAAATAATCTATTATTCATCATCTATCATCTACTAAGCTATCTATCTTTCTATCTATCTATCTATCTATCTATCTATCTATCTATCTATCTATCTATCTATCTATCTATCATCTACCTATCTATCCATATCTACCTATTTATCATCTGGCACTTATCTATTATTTATCTCTGTTCTGTACCTATATCTATCTTCAGGAACACAAACTTTTTGGTTAATATTTATTTTTTACCTCCATCATAGCAAACTAAGAAACTGTGAAACAATACTCTGAGCATGACAGTCCATATCAAAAATGTCTATGAGTTTCAAGCACAATATTTTGAAATTCTTTTGAGTAATATATTTATTGTGATTAATTTGATGCAAAGAGATTTTTCCTATTGTCTATTTATGGTTATTTCCCAAAGCAACACAAGACTGATCTAATCAGCTTGCCACTGATTGTTGTTGCCACTTAGAACAGGCATTGAGGCTGAGTCTTATGTATCTCTGTAAACATTGTACATGCAGTAGGGACCCTCTTGCTGGTGCAGGTTTTTGTAAGGGTCTAGTGTTGTGCTTTCTTTTTCCTGTCATTGAGTCTGCATGAAGATCACTTAGTCTAACTGAATATTTGTGGCCCTTTTTGTCCAGAAACTCTCTCTGAGGGCTATTTATGTGAAGAGTTCTGGCCATGATTAACCAGATAAAGTCTGTGATGGGTTTCAAGAAATGAGATACTTAATAAAGCCTTAAACATTATCAGAATATTGTTCCCCTACATACAGAGAATCAAAGAGCCCTTTTTCTGTGGTACCTGGAAGTGTGAACATTCATAAAACAATGGGAAGGTTAATATGATCTGGCCTCATGATGGACATTAAGTAGGCTTGGGATGGCAAGAGAAATAGGGAAAAAAGACCTATGGGTTTATGGGTGCTGAGGAAGGGGCTTCTGTTTGCCCATTTGGTCATTCTGTAAGACTCAACAATACATTAGGCATTGACTAGCTGGTTTTATTACTTGACTTTGGTCCTCATTTTAGAAAGCCACATCAAAAAAGCATAAAGCCTATCAACCATGTAGATCATTCCCAGATTTTCCTATCATTATAAGAACACTGGATTTTATTCTACATCAATTGGGAAACTATTGGAAGTTGTCAAGTACAAGTACATCAGTGACAGAGCCTGACCTGATTTGTCTTTTAAAGAATTATTTGTGGGGCTCCGTAGAGAGCAAGGAACAATAGCAGCAGCCAAAAGACCAATTATGTTGGCTGGAGAGAAGCTACAGTGTCTCAGCACCCACAGCAGGTAGTTCACAACTACCTGGAATTCCAGTTCCATGGATCTAATGCCTTTCTTCAAGCCTCTGAAGGCATTTGTACACACATGTGTTCACACAGAGAGACACACAAACACAAAGATGGCATTTATAAATCTTTAAAACAAATAAAAGCAATGGAAGAATAGTGCCCAATAAGGGTGATTTTATTAGGACATTAATAACTGAGGTACAATAAAAGTTTAGGTCCAGATGCTATTTTAATAATAGACCCTAAAGGATTAAAAAGGAAATCACTAAAAATGACTAAAATGACAGTAGTGGTTTGAGTAAAAATGTTCTCTATAGGCTCAGATATTTGAAGACTTAATCCCCAGAGATAGGTAGAGTCTTGGAAACTTAGGAAGTGTGTGACCTTGTTTAAGGAAGTATGTAATTGGGGTTGGCCTTTGAGATTAATGTGTGTTCTGCCAACATAAGCACAGGTTTTGAGACTAAACCCCTCTGCCACTAGTAGCTTGCTTTCTCGGCTTGGTACTTCTGGTTGTGAAGGTGAGCTCTCAGCTTCTGGCTCTACTTTTCACATCTGCTACTTGCTACTATGCCATCCTGGACTCTCATCTCTCTGGGCCATAAGCCAAAAAGACTTTCTTCCGTAAGTTCCCTTGGCCATGGTATTTTATTCTAACAACAGAAAAGTAACCAATGCAAATGATTCAAAATAATCTTCACAAAATCAGTCATTTGGTACATTTGGAAAGAGAGATTAGGTCCACTAGACTGCAGAACCCTCATTTTTCATTTCGTTCAGTGTTTACTTAATTACTATACCATGTCAGTGTGAGAACCGTATGAAATACTGTGTGTCAAAATATTTTCAATATGATACAATGATAATTATTATCTGAAGACTGACCTCTGAACATGTTTAAGAGCACCTGAAGAATCCTTCCTACAATCTTATTTTACCCCCTATTATGTGTCAGAGGTCCCTAATAAACAGAGTGTACACCTATCTATTTGAGTCTCAGTTCTTTTAAGCCTTAAAGAGTACTTGCAGCACTTAGGCACAGTTGTGGATAATAGCTTTTTTTTTTTTTTCATTCGCAGTTACCAGCTCAATGGGGACTGATAGACCCAATAAGTGACACTATGTGAATAACACTCAATTTATGCTTTTGGAAAGTATACCTGGAGGGATGATACCAAAAAGACAAGACTTCATAGTCTGTGTTTTTGTACCTCATAGTTCTCTCCATAATCTATAACATTTTCCATGCTCCAAGCTTCTTAAGTATAATTTTAATAAGAAGAAAAACTACAATTTTAAGTTTCATAGTGTTCAGGTAGAAGTTTCAGAGAATCTGTGCTGGTGATTAGAATAAGAGGTAGATTATTTTATATAAATTGAAGAAGAACAGGAGCTTGTTGCACAAGCGTATAATTCAAGACGACAGCCATGTAAAAGCCAGCTGTGAATGCACACATCTGTAACATCAGCACCAAGGACACAGAGGTAAGAGGAAGCTGGGCTTCCTGATCAGCCAGCCCAGACAATTGGTAATCTCCAGGTCCAGCAAGGAACAGTGTCTCAAACATAAGTGGAGAAAAGAAAATAACATCTGACATCAACCTCTGACCTACTTATGTCCACATACAGATTCACACACATGGATACTTACATGCATACACATGCATACATACATGTACACACATGCATACATACATGCATACACAAGAAAATGAGGAAAAGAGACAGAAATCTGTAACTTTTATGATAAGCTGTAATAGCTATCATTACTGTGAGAAACTGCTTTTATGAGGAATGACTTATTTGGGCTCATGTTTTCAGTCAGAAGTGTTAAAGTGGAAATGCATGGTAGAGAGAAGTCGTTCACATCAGGATGGCCAGGAAGCAGAGTGATAGATTCAGAAGCCCAGGATGAGATGAATCTCACAAAACCCATCCCAGAGACCTACTATCTACAACTAAGACTCATCCACGAAAGTTTCCACTACCTCCCAATAATACCATCAAATTAGTATAATCAAATCAAAGAATCTATTGATTAGGCAAGAGTCCTTATGACCCACTCCTGTCACTAGTTGGATCCATCACCAGAGGATCAGTCCTTTAGTACATGAGCCTTTGAGTCTTTTGTGGAGGATCTCACAGGTTGCTAGCCTAGAATTAACATGTACGATAAAAACAAGATCTACTTTAGTGAGTTTAAGACCTCTTTTCTCTTTGTGTAACTTGTCTCAACTGTTTTTAGTGTATGTTTAGGATACTTTCTAAGTGCTATTTGTTAATAATACAGAAAATTCCAATACTTTGATATTTTCTATAATCTTCATTTAAATCATAAACAAAAAAAATTACTTCATTCCTGATGGTCATATATTCAGTATATGGTATTCATGTCTTCTTACTAATTAATGAAATTGTTAATAACAATAGTATTTATTTAATACTACTTATGTGCATGCAAATATGTATTTAATAAGATTTAATGTTTAATAACATACTTATATATTATAAATATAAATTATTTTTTATATAATAATCAGTTCCTTCACCACTTTTGGATATTACTAGCTCATTTTATAGATGGGAAAACAGAGAATTATTAGTTGGCAGCTCAGTGGAGATCCTTTGAAAGGTGGAGAGACATCCCCTATTGACAGTGGTGGAAGAGACAGGTAGATGGGAAAGGCTGATAACAGAGAAGTTATAGAGAGCTGTTGAATAGTAAGATAGTTTTTAATCCAAACAATTTTAACCTCATATACTATGAACTATCTTTGGTACTATATTCAGTTGAATTTCTTTTAAAAATAACCATTATTCATGTGATAACTACAATTTAATAATTTTTAAAATGCCATTATGAGTGGTTTCATGAAACATTGAGGGAAAAAAATCAATTATATGTAGTTTTACAATAATATACTTTAGATTTTTAGCATTAACAGTAAAATGTCCTATTCCCTGAGAAAACAAAACCTCTGACTTTTAACATTAATAACTTGTCTGGTTTAGTTCCTAGTAAAGATAAAGGAGATAAGCATTTCAGAAATGTTTATTGTGTGCATTCTGTGTGTCAAACTGATCTGGATGCTGTGGATATACTGGAAAGCAAATAGCTAGAATCTGTTTCATGGTTTCCCAGATAACTGTGGGATGCTAAACTGTACAAAGAAAGAAATGAGTTCTGAGTAGTATTAAAGAAAATTAAAGAATCTCACTATGGTCCCTCAAAGTATTATCACAGTTAATTAATTCCCAAGACCTCAATTCTGAGCCATTCTTACTTTTCAAAGTTGCCATGAAAGAAGTGGTTGATAGAGTTCCTCACTCAGGTAGCTTGGGGATTGAGAGTAAGAACATCAGATGGGCTTGTCCTTATATCTATCTCAGGCTAACTGAATGCCTTGAGGAAGTTCCTGGGAAACTCTAGAGAAGTTCCTAGAAGTTTTGATAGGCCTCTTAAGGTGCCATATCTGTGTGAAGTCATGAGCTTTGTAAGATGTCATGGGTCTTTGGCTTTCTTTCTCTGTCAAATCTGTGCTTTAATACCTACTCATTATCCTATCTAGATTCTGTACCTGATATGGTAAAACATTCAACAAAGATATAGCCATCTTACAAAGGTATCTAGACTTAATTGTAGTTAGTAAGAGCTCACACTGAACATCTTCCACAAAATGTTTAGTCACAGAATTTCCACATCTATATAATGTGGAGGATTTGAAATGCTTAGTTGGCTTTGGGGTAACTGACAATTCTTGATGGACATACTCAACGAAGTGTTTCTGGTGATCTTGAAAAGAATAATTACAATGAAAAACATTTAGCAGACATGTAGAATGTGCTTTAATTTCTTTGAATTATAAATCTTACCACTGTAATAAAAACCCATGAATGGAGAAGCCAGTTAGAAGAACTTCGGTCATCAGTTCTGCAAGATATTATATTCAGTAATTAATTTTATAATAACTGGTTCACACATATAAAGTAGTCCATTTGCATAAAAAATTACTGCTTAAATGACAAATCAATTATTGCACACAAAGTCAATTATTATACACTTGTTTAAAGTTGAATATCATAATTAAAATTTGAGTAATTTGCTGTTTTTCCTAATGCAACACAGTACAGTAATTAGTATTCTAGCACTGTGAGATTAAGCATCTCTATAAAGTCATTAAATAAAAATCCCTAAATCTAATGCACAGTAAAGCCTGATAATTGTAAACTTTCAAAGAAAGGTGCTGCTTTTCTTTTAATAGGACAGATCATTGAGTCTCCAGCCCCTTGCTACACCTCAAAAGGAGGTAAACAGGACAACTAAGCAGTGTTCTTAATTTTCCTGAAACAAGCAGGGGGTTAGGAACTAAGAGCATAAACCTGAGAAATAAGCATCTTTCTGATCAAAAGAAAGTCGCCCCTACCCTATAAAGCAATTGTAAGTCTTGAAGCAAACATCAAAGAGGGGCTTAGTGCTGAGTTTTCTAATTAGGCATGCAACTCCCAGTGTAGATCAGCATTTAGTTAGTGTATTTAAATCCTTCTGAAATACTCTGTGAGAAAACACACACACACACACACACACACACACACACACACACACTGGCAGCCAACTCACCATAGGTGATCTAAAGTCAGTGAGCAAATTATAAACAAGCTTCATTCAGGAGGGATCATAGACCCATGCATCCCTATGAATTAGACAAGCTGCAGAGATTCAGTTTTATCCAAACCTGATCCTTTGGTGATATTCTAATGGCTTCTTAACTTTGGAAAGATAAGGCCCCAATTTGCTGAAAGACCAGCATTCCAGCATGTTCAAAATCATTCTACTACACAAATCCTTGAGTGGGTGTCATCTCAAGCACAGTAAGTATTTATGTCCATCATCATCCTGAACCAGCAACAAGAAAGGTTTAAGATGGCAAGGTGTTGAGGGGGAGAGTCAAGAATAAGAAAAGAGGCAATGAGAAATAAAGACATAAGTAATGGCTGATGACTTATGCCAACTAAGTTTATTAAGAAGTATAAGATCATATATACTACTTTAAGGGAGAAAAACAGCTAAGGTCAGTAGAGAACATAGTCAGACAATACTGGCAAAGAGAACATGGGATACAGCAGACACAGCTGCCTAAGGAGTGAAAACCCACAGCCCACAGCAGGGAGTTGGGTCCCCAGAATCCACAACCTTTACTCCTCTGAGGCACTGGCTCCAGTCCTAGACTGGCCTTGCCAACTCCACTCTTAGACAAGGTCACAGAATTAAAGATTCCTTTGTCCTTTCATCAGGGCTCCTAGGAAAGTCTTGCATTAGTCTGTCTCCCTACATGTGATTATTCAGCATACTCTGAACAATCCAGCATTCTCCGCCAGTTTTCAACTGCCAATTTATTCCCTTCATATAGCCTGCCTGGCCTCCTTTCACTAATTTCTGAGCTTGCTCAACTGTGCTTTGCTTAGTCTGGAGAGCTTCTCCCATGCTCCATGCATGGCTGGCTCATTCCCTCATGTCCTTTGTATCTCAGGCATTTATGACTAAGGCATTTCCTTACACACTGTCTTAGAACTCCCTATCCTAGGGTTTTTCCTTCTGAAATATCATAATCACTGATCAATTTTATAGCTTTCTTTTCCAGCAAGAATTTAAATTCTACTAGAGCAGGAACTATTTTTTTGTACACTGCCATATGTTGAGCATCCAGGTCAGTAGTTAATATTTTGTAAGAATGCAGTTATATACTATTGAGTAAATAGATTAGCAGATGCATTCATAATATATAACCCAACACCACCTTCAGTGTATCTATCCAGACTATGTTAATAGCAATGATGAATGAACGACATAATAATGATCACCACTCATCACTTAATAGTTAATAACATTATTTATGATCAATAACATGCCAAGACTTTTACAAGCACTGCAGATATAACAGTGAACAAAATTTATTTATACCATCAAGTATATATTTTATTGGTGATTACCAACAACAAAGACTATATAAAATAATGCCCAGTAGTAGTGAGAGCAAGGCTGACAAATGAAACAAGATTAGAGGCTGTATATATTCTCAGATGCTGCTCTGAGAGAGCTGCTAAGGGAAATCCTGACAGAGCAGGGCCCTGAGTGAGGTATGTGAGTGAGTCAAACTAAGTCCAACCAAGAGTTGTCAGAAGCTTATCATACGTTGAGCCCAATGTTACAGGTATTACCTTGGAGGAAAATAAAAAGCTGACTGAGGTGGCAGTGTGGTAGTCAAGCAAGCCAAAGGAATATCTAGGGTGTAGTTTTCTAGGGTCCCATTATCGGGGGTCTTTCGGTGCAGCCGGAAGCCACTGGAGAGTTGCCAGCAGGATCCTGACTTGAGCGAACTTAGATTTTACATGGTGGGTTATTGGAGGTTGTTATGTAGAAAACCGATGGGGAGAGGGGATGAATGTTGAATCTGGAAATGCACAGACTTGCATGGGATGATTGGTCTTTGCAGTGATGGGATGTTACTAAGGTCTTCTTGGAAATTGGGAGCTGAATAAAAGGGCTTAAGCACTCATCACTCAGGTATATATGAAAGCAGATCATGGTGACTGGATTCTACAAAGGTCATTGTCACACTTATTTAAGATGTTCAGAAGAGATGCCCAGAATTCAACACACCCAAGATATAGTGTTTTCAATATTGGGGGGAAAATAAGGCAAGAAATACAGTCTTCAACTGCAAAGAAAGAAAAATGGAACCGGCAGAAATAACACATTAAATTAACCACCCAGGTCTACCCATACTCCTGGGAAATCTGGGGCCAGATTGGCCCCATTAGTCAATTGTGATCACAAAAGTAAGAGATTCATGGAGGAAGTCACCCATCACCCCAAAGGAGCAGTCACAATATTGGTCACAGAAGAAAATACGTTTGGCTTTCCCTGTCCTGATGTGCAGTGTTCTGGTTTCTAATCCCCACTATTACATGAGTGGCTTGGCTTGCTCTTCAGTGAAGAGAATACTTTGTGCTACTCTGTTTTGCAATTACTAAAAACCTAATTTAACCTTGCCATCTACCTGTGGCACACTCATTCACTGTGACTTTGAGATGTACGAGTGAGTGACAGTACTTTAAAACCCATGGACTTATCAGATTTTGCACACCAGAGGATTGCTATTGATACTTTCGAACGACTATGACTTAAGCTTCTGCCTAGAGGAGGTTCAATGCCACACACTATTCTAAGCTTTCTTCATTGTTGCTGGAAGGGCCTGTTACTCTCAGGTGGCTTAGCTGGTAACTGGGTCTCTTATTGATCCATTCTGTATGGATCATATCATGTGGGAAGGAAAGACAAGGATGAGCTCAGGCTCTGAATTCAAACTGGCCACACTGAATTCAAGTTCTTCTAATTAGTAGCTCTACAACCTTGGGAGACTTATTTACTCTCTGTGTGATTCTGTTTCTCACTATGTAAAACAGGGACAATCACTTCTTCCTCTCATAGGAATTACTTCCTCGTGAACAATTGTGATCTGTAAACATTTATAACTGTGCCTACATTTGATAGATGGCTATCAAGAGTCACCAGTATGACAACTGTGACTCAAGGACGGAACTGTTTCCTGCTAACCTTGGCTTCTGATGTGCCACTTTGGAAATAGTTATGTCTACCTGAAACATTCTATTTCCAGGTCTTCACAAAGCTATCTTGCTTTGGTTCTTAGTCCCGAACAGATGCAAAAAAAGAAAAACTACTAATGGTCCTTGAACTCTGTTAGCTCCTTGTCTCCAGCGTCCCAAACAGTATTGGGGTCCATCATTATGACCAATTTGTAGCATATGTTGTACTGTTTTATTGGTTTCTGATCCTCCAATGATGAGTGTTCAAGCCCATACCTTGAACCTACTTGGAAAAAACTTCTGACCATATCCTTCCAGCTAGGTTCTACTTCCATGAAAACTATATTGCATCCATTAATTACCTAGTGATCTTCACTCCCCACCAAAGAGCAACATATACAAGAAAGGATAAGAGTTTATCTCTATAGTCAGTACCTTCATATGGTTCATCAGTAAACTATATCTATTTGATATGTTAAAATTTTATCTGCTGATGTGGGTCATATCAAGATGGCTTACAATACCTTGTTTGTTAAGGATATAATTTATTAATTAAATACATCAATACATATATCTTGCATTTTTGCTTTACCTTTTAAATTTATGTATGTGTGGTTATTTTGTCAGCAAGTACATCTGTGTACTAGGTATATGAAATGCCTTTGGATACCAGAAGAAAGAGGAGTCAGATCCCCTGGGACTGGCATTACAGACAGTTGTGATCTTCCATGTAGGTTCTGGGAACTTGAACCCAAATTCTCTTGAAGAGCAGCCACTGTTCTCAACCACTGATGCAGCTCAGCAGCCCAGCGTATGACTTTAAAACAGAAATCAAGTCTGAAAGGCTTATACTCAATGAGATATGATTTCTTATTCAAGAAATGAACCCAAGAGGGTTGTAAATATCTGTCAACACTCCTTCACTCTATCATTCAAGAAGTGAGATAGATTCTTTACCTTTGGATGATCTTGACCCTAAGCCTTCTAGATCTTCACTAGAGAGAAAGAGGGCCTTGTCTAAGACAAACCTGCATCCTTTAGTACAGTCTTTCCACTGACAGTCCATTGTAAGATGGTCATATGACCACATCTCACATATAAAGGTTGCTAAAGGAGTTCCCTAATCAAGATGATACCTTCTAACTACATCTGTAACCTACAAAGGGTAGGAGAATCTTTTAGTGGGTAGTTATCCATCTCTGAACTTAGAGAAAACAATTCCCATTTATCTAAGTCATTCAAAATGCAAAAACATTTAATTCAACTTCAGAACTGGAGTAGTCCAGGGTAAACTTCAAGCCTACTAGTGGATTACTATCAGACAAAATAAAATCTTTTAAAAGGTATCATTTTAATGAGAATATTTATTTCTCCCACCACATTCTTTACTGTGAGCTATAGTTTTAAAAAGAGACAGTATTTTCTGACAAAGACTATTAGATACGTTCTTACTTTAAAAACCATGTCTAGTAAAATTTAGCACTGAATGAAAAATAACACAGACACTTAAAAATGGTGGCTGAATTCCCTCCTAAAAACACTTAGAAAAACCAATAATAACAACTTTTTCTACTATTCAAATGATGACCAACATTAAGTCTCTCATAAATACAGAGATGGTGTTAAATAAATGACTTCATGGCATTCATTAGCAATATTTGAAAGACTATTTTTAACTTTAATAAGCTAATTCAATTCACGCTCAGGAGCTGTTGAAATAACTGGATTTTAATGTGCTAAACAAATAACCCCAACTTGGGCCGCATCATTCTCTACATTACTAATGCATTACGCATAAGCTTTCCTAATATTGGTGCCACTGGGCAAACAGTTCTGTCACTTAGAGCCACGTTCACCTTTTGTAAACAAATGATTCAATTAATAAACCTCATAAGGAAAATAGTACTTTTGACTTAAAGGTTGCCTTTCTGAGATTTCGTTATAAAGGAGTCTTCACACTTCGCAAGCCTCTGACCTACATGCAATTCAGGACTCGCTAATGAACTGACCAGCTGCTGAGTTGGGTAAATAGAAAAGGCCATTTCTCTTTGCTCTTTTCACACCTTTTAATTGGAAGAAGTATGTTTTGGTCTGATTCATGCCACTTTTATGTGCTAAGACTTGTGTGCATAAGAATTCGATTGAAATTCTTCAGGCAACAAGGGTCATATTTCTTAACGGGAGCAGCAGTGTTACTCTGATTCTACAGGACAAGGATTAATAGATCCTGAGTGACATGATGGATTGGGTGGAGAATTACATTCCAACCTAAGTGAGTTTTAACTCCCATAATGTGTCTGTCCACATTTCTAAAGCAATTATTTTCCAAGTAGAATGTACAAGGTGGCCCAAGGGGGTCAAGAGAGATTGTATTAGGCCAGATTCCTTCCGGTTGCAAGTGATAGAAGCACCTCAAAATGGATTAGGCAAACATGCAATGTTCAGTGCGTATCTCTGAAATGTCAGTGATTAAGTCGATTTCAGTCAAGGCTGGTGTGTCATTGGGCATCTCAAAAATAAATAAATAAATAAATACATACATAAATAAATCCCTCAGTGGCATACATACCCATGCATATACTCATATTAGAAAATAAAAGATCCATTTATTCTGACCAGGACTGTTAGGAAATTATGAAAACAGTGAGAGAGAGAGGAGCTTGTACAGTAGCTCAGGAGCAGCAGAAGGACTTGTGGATGCCATTTGTACAACTGATCTATGAGCGGCAAAGACTGAGTCTTCGAAGGAAAAAGTAGGGCATTATTTTCAGGAAAATAACAGAGACGCTGATGTTATCACGTGAATGCACTAAATATATAACCCTTCACAGATGTAAGCCTAAAGTCATGTGGAAGATAATTGCACCCAACAGACTCTATTCTGCTGATTCTCCCAAGATCTGTTCTATTCTGTGAAAAGTAACTTGTAACTTCTTTACTTGGGACACATCCATTTATGAATCTGAATGCTTATTATTTACACATCTTTTCTGATTCCACCAGTTCAATTCTTTGGTGATTGTCTCTTCCATAGGTGGAAAACAGCTGTGTTCTCTCCTGAGAGACCTAACTAAGGAGGTGGCCGCGGTAATACACTCTCAGCATTCACTGTGAATGGGGCTTGGAGAGATGGATGGCCCAGTGGTTAAGAGCATTTGCTGCTCTCCTAGAGGACCTGTGTTCAATTCTCAACACCCACATAGACATTAACAACTGCCTGCAATTCCAGTTTCAAAGGCTCTGAAGCCCTCTTCTGGCCTTCAAAGGCCATGTATGCCTGCGGAACACAGACATATAAGCAGGTAAAACACTAATACATTAAGACAAAAGTTAATAAATCTTATCTTTTGAAAAAAGAATGGCTCTTGGGGCTGTTGAGATAGTTCATCATTAAAAACTCTTGCCACCAAGCCTGACAGTCCAGGCTTGATCTCCAGAACATGGTAGGAGAAAACTGACTTTTGCAAGGTCTCCTCTGACCTCCATGCATGTGACATGTGCCCTGTCACACATACATAACTAAGTTAATGTCAAAAAAAAAACCTAAGAAATTTTTAGAATCCTAGAATTTAGACATGGCAATTAAATATTTTTGTTTTTCACGTAGATATTTGAAATTATACAGAAAATACTTAATTTTATTTTTATAGTGAGGAAATTCCATAGGTTTTCTTAGGTTCTTAGATTGGTAGACAAAATAGTTCATGGCTTCTGTGGCCTACATTCTTTCTTGTGCAAATGTTCTTTTACATGCCTCACAACCTCTAGGGAAACAGCTATAAGATGACTCATGACCATCTGGGTTCAGGAGACACACTCCCCCCAACTCACTCCTTCTGTTTAGTTTTTTTCCAAATTGTAAGCAGACAAACATAGAAAGACAAGCATGATATACAAAAAGAAAGAAAGAGAAAAAAACATTTAATTTAAAATATCAACATAAACAAACGAGATATTTATAATGATATCCAAGAAATAATGATACTCATAAGGACTAATTAGAATAAAATATTGAACTTAAATTATCAGAATAAATACAAATTCAATGATAGTCAGGATATATACATGATCTTATAAAAACTAGTTATATACTGAAAAGAAATTCTCATAAATATCTATGCATGTTTGCTTTTTTCTAGAGATAATACCTGCCTCAGCTAATACTATTCTAAAATCAATTTTTGTTCTTTCTCACATTAATTTTCAGTGTCTTTAAAAAAAAGATATAGCATATTGCTGCCTACAGGGCAACTAACAGTTCATCCTTTTCATAGCTCTGTCATCTGTGTGCTTATTCAATGTTAAACTGGATAATCAGGTCAACTGATAGCTCAGCCGCTAACGGAGGTGGTAATGTACAGGGGCCTAGCTCTATGTCACAGAAGCAAGACAAGATTAAAAAGCCAACATGAGGTAGAAAAGCGCAGAGATAGCTTAGCAATGGTCCCATGTGACCTTCATTTCACACACTCTCCAACAAAGCACATAGCAACCTAGGTTCTCACCTGCATCCAGCTGTTTGTGCATCCCTCTCCAAACAAAGCAATCAGATAATTTCAACCTGTGGCTACCTAGCAACCCCAAATAACTTCCCTTTTGTGACCATATACATCTTAGAATATATCCAGAAAAGAGGGGAGTAAGCCAATCCAGACAGGACTGGTTTGAAGCGTGTGTGCAACAAGGCAAACGGTGACCTCGGAATGAACTTTTAGGGGAATATCCTATTTATTATATTTTTAGAGGAATATTCTATTTATTCCTATGCATGACTGAGTGTGGACATGAAATAAAATCAAGTGCATTGTGGGAAAGTATATATACAGAGAAGAAAGGCTTATGTATCCCGAGCCTATCACCGAAACAGGAAAACACCCACATCTCAGCCTTAGCAACCAAGTCCTTCTTTTGGACAAAGAGGCAACAAGCTATAAGTCACTGCTCTTGAACGTTCTTGCTCAGGTAGCCTCTGGATGCTCTTGGGAGCATCTTGACTTTGCTTTTGAAAAATAGCACACAAATAAACAAAACAAGCAAACAGAAGCTTCTGCAGCAACTTTATAATTTATGTACTTTCTCAGTGCTTTGAACAAAACACCATGAACTTACAAACATCTAGTCCACACGGAGACCACATTAATTAAAGCAGCTGGAGGCATGCAGAGAGCCCAAGGCTTCGTGTCTGGCCTGCCTCGACTCTTATCAGCATGAAGACATGAGATCCCCAGATCAGACAGCCAGTCAGGTAGATGTGGGAGGTGGAACTGGGAGGCAAGCACTGCATAGTTACAAAGCACCACAAACTCAGACTCATGATGTAGACCCCAGGGGATCATTTTCCATGGTTCTGGATGTTTGAGGTATTAGAGCAATTCTAACAACTGTTAGAATTGTCTTCTTTAAAAAGTGGGAATAGAATGTATTTCTGCCTTTCTCCTGGGTCGTGGTAGCATGCTAATGCTGTTGAGGCACTGCTGTCTGTAGAACCACACTGGTAATTTCCACCTTTATCTTCATGTGGGTTCACTGCAAGAGAATGGCTCTCCTTACATCCAAATCCCTTTAACAGGGTCTTCATTCATATGACAGCAGGAGCTTCCTCCCACTCTGGCAAAGTCTGTTCATTACCTCAACCACTTCTACAGAGACCTTTCCCAATACATCCATATGCAGAGTTGTAGGAGCCAGGGCTGCTAATATGGAGTTTTAAGGAGCATAATCCAATGCCTATAGGGCATTCCCATGCAACAATCTATTCAGATATACAACAGTAACAAGGTCACTATTAACAGATCAGATTAAATGTGTTTGGCAGAGCAGAAGTAGCCATGAAATTAGGAATTACATGAATCTGGAAAAACTGGAAACTGAGGAATTTTCATCTATAGATGATGGCTTTGTGACTATATTAAAAGCTCAGACTCTTCTGCCCACTGTTCCTTGTATACTAGTGAGGTATTAGGGTTTCTCCTGGTCCCTGACTCTGTGAGGTTGGACTTATAAACCTAGTGAATGAGAAATGGCTTTCTGAGTCTCGTTCTTTTCTCTCCATTAAATAAATGGATTAGATCAGAACAGCCCAAGTTCCCCCAAATGCTGGGATTCTGAGAGATAATGTCTCAGATTTCAACAAAATAAATGTAATTTAAGATGCTACTCTCTCTCCTTTTAAGGAAATTTGGCGTGTTGTAAGAGCTGATAAGTCTTAACAACCAACAATATGTTTAATATTGTTGAACCAGAGTTTTTCAAACTTATTATACCATGTAAAATATTTTTTCACTAATTGTCATTTCTCATGTTGTGTAGGTAATACTATGAGATACCTACCAGGAAACAAGATGGCAAAGCCTATTCTAGAATTTTTTTTTTTAATTTCAGAGAGAGAGAGGATGACAAAGTAGAACTAAGAGTTAAATAACTGAGTTTCATATCTTACATTTTAAAATTACAGAGTCTGATCTGTAATTCATGCTCCTGGTAGATAAAACTGGAAGATTCATGACAACCTTAGTCAAGGACTAGCTTCTAGAAGGAATTTATGTAAAATAGTGTATCTAGCATTTAGTTAGTTAAAGTTTCACATAGCCCAGGCTGGCCTCATATTTACTATAAAGTGAAAGAAGACTGAACCTCTAATTTCTTGCTTCTACTTTGCAGAATGTGGGGGTTAAAGTTAGATACTGCCACAAGTCATCTATATAGTGCTGGACACTGAACCCAGGGCTTTGGGGAAGATGGGCAAGGCAAGCACCCTACCAACTGAGGTACATTCTCAGCCCTAATAACTATTTATTCATGGTTCATGGTACCAAAGTGAAAGAAAGAGCTACTTGATTTTCAACAAGCATGCTATGATTGGGTAAATACAGGTCTCAGAAACCTATAGCACTGGACAATGCTGATAGGGCAAGGCATAGGAAAAAGTGCTTGGGTCTCAACTCTATAGGTTTAATCCTTACCATAGATATCCTGGGTTAGTGCAGTTGTGTTAGTTTTACATTTGGTGTTCAAAGCAGCCACAGAAGTGAGGAAGAGAATTTAGACTTCCGTGTTTCTCTTTCCCATGTCCTCATCACCATATAGCTCTATAGAAATCCCTCAGAGAGGGGGATATCCTAAAGCAAGAGAAATTCATTAAGCAGGATAAGGAATGACTTGATCAAAAATGTCTTGACTTAGAAATGTCAGGAACGATTCGACAATGAGACCTCAACCACGTGGCTATCTAAACAAGATCGGTGCAAGAGATGGCCAGTGAATAAGCTAACATGAAATAGGGGAAATCTGACCAGACCACACCCCTATACAAAGAACTACAACTAAGGGATGTTGAAGGCAGGGAAGGGATGATGAGAATGGGAGAACTAGTCTTCTCCAGGGAAGAGCACTGGTTATCCAATTCCAACTTTTCAGACTTGAAATCATACACATACAAGTAACATAAACAAACAAACAAAGCAAACAAAGCAAATAAAAGGCCCCAATCTGAATTATTGAATTATTCTGTCTCTGTCTCTGCCTCTCTCTCTCTCTCTCTCTCTCTCTCTCTCTCTCTCTCTCTCTCTCTAGAGCATGGTGATGCATGACTTTAGTTGCAGCACTCTGGGGGCAGAAGGAGGCTGATCTCTGTGAGTTTTGAGACCAGCCTGATCTGTATAGAGAGTTCTGGGACAACCAAAGCTACACAGAGAAAGTCTGTCTTGAAAACCCAAACAAACCTCAAATTCCTTGAGACAATTCCAGGCATGGATTAATGTAATAGTTGGATGTGATATTCAAGGCTCCTGCTAAGTCTCAGGCATACACAGGTCAATCTAGACTTCTGAAGCTTCTCCATGTCAACCATAATTAGTATAAAAATGAGACAGTCTGAGATAGCAAAGAGACTCCTGCAGCAGTCAGCAGCCAACGTGGGCTTCAGTGAGGTACACATGCAACACATAGCGGCAGAATCCAGTGGCACAGGTTGAAGTAGAAAGCTTCCCATAGACACAAGCCCACCGCTAGCAGCATAGCAGAGTTGGAGAGGAGCCGGAAGCCTCACTGGCAGACAGAGCAATATGGCAAGAAGCGTCACAGATGGGTTGACTTTTTGTGTAAAGGCGTCAGGAAGACTGTGAGGAAGCGAAGCAGATTCTTCCATGGTGGCTGCGGATACAAACGAAAGGGCAATCATTGTGTCTGCAATGTGGAGAACACCAACTTACATTTTCTCAGCATCAGTAACACCCATACATCCAGGCTGGGAACAAGCACTGGGTAGACTTTAAGTTTAAAAAGAAAAAGAATTTACTTACCAGAAAAACCCTTCAAAAACTCTGAGCTTTCTACGGGATTTCTTTGCTCAGTGCTGTTCTACTCCAAGACACAGTTAAACTTCAGCACATTGGATAGTAATGTTTATCTTCATAACCAGTGGACATCTTTCCAACCTGGATAAGTCAAATGGGATAACATGGTGAGGGATGGTATGAATCTCTCAAAATACTGTTTAAGTTTTAAAAATATAATAGAAACTAGAGTGTTGTTAGAGAAGATAGTGGCATTTGTCAAACTGAACAGATCAAACTAAGCTCACAGAGGACCTTAGATACTTAAAAAATTATCAAGCAAAAGAAAGCAGACAATTCAAAAGACCAGAACAGAAACAAACAGAAAGAAATCACAAAGACACAGATTTTAGTTCAGTGCAATTGAGGCCTTTCCAAATATATAGGTCAGTCTTACTGAACAGATTTTATTTGGAAGTAGCCACTTAGCTGGCAATGGTCAGTAACTATTTACTTGAGATGATGTAGGACATAGAATGGCTTCGTTTCATAATCAGAAGGTTGATTATCTTTATCCTGATTTACTGGTCTCTTATTCCTTCTAAGGACTGTAAACTCCTTGAAGACAAGAATAATATCTCCATAGAATCTAGCAGAAAATATTGAAAAACAACAGGCCTACGATTACACTGATTTCACAACTTGACTGATCATCAGACTATTATGACATAAAACTGCAAACACATTGATATGGTTAATTAATCCAGAAGTGATAAGTGGCACAGATTTATTAAAATATTCTTATAAAATTATTCTTTCAATTCATGGCCTCTTTTTTTAAAAAATTGTTACATACAAGATGGGTACATAGGATGGCTTATAGAAAGGAAATAGGAGAGAAATAAACTTAAAAACATAATTTTGAATTGACTCTATGCAGCATGATTCTTTAGACAACACTGCTCTATTTCATATTAGATAACATCATGTATGCTAAAAGAACCAAGGTCATTTGACTAATGACATTTCCCATTCCCCAAGCTTAAATACTCTTATTGATTGAATATAATTATTTGCAGGAGAAAGTCCCTTTTAAACATTTAGGAGATTTATGACAGCCAAACAAAAATAAATCATATGCGTCTATCTTTTCTGAGCCCCAGATCTTCCCTGTATCCTCTTTAGCACTTAAAAATTGTATTAAATTATTAAGAGACTTCAGTCTCATCCTTTCAAAACTTAATCTTTGTTTGAATGATGTACTCAAAATATCATGTCGACCTTCAGATCCTTGCACTTGAGAACATCTTTAAAAATGTGGCACTGACATGCCTATTTTAATAGACATTTCATTAAGGTCATGGCTACAGTTGCTGTAATAAATAGAGGAGAATTAAGAGCTCCTTGGCAGTGTGGTAGTACAACACTGAATAGCTAGAATTATGTGCTTCATGAGATGAATTGATGACAATTGGCAAATGCTTCAAAAGCTGCTGCCTTGAAAAATATCTTCAGGCACACATGTTTCCATGAACATTTTTCCTCCTTCAGCATATTTTATTTTGATAAAATACAGCCATAAATTGAAGTTATCTTCTTAAGATTCACACTTGGACTCCATCATTTAACTATCCTCTAATGAGGTCTCAGGGATCCGTGGCTTAGCTGTTGTAAAGAACTCTAAAATGCAGTAGTTAAGCGCTGATTGGACATACTCGTTGCTCTCCATCCCAAGAGAGTAATAGATTGCTGTTTAGTTTTAAACAAACAAACAATAAAGGAATAATAAATATTCAAATAATGAGGAACTATGCTCTATGAGTTGTGAGAAGTATACTTCAAGGTATTTAAGGCATCCTTTGTGTAAAATCTAGCATCGATCTATTTCCAAGTGTGGACAGTAAGCATGGAAAATCCAATGTAGCTGCAAGCACTTTACATTGTATCTTACCAATGTTCAATTTAAGAAAAGATTGAGAACATCAGGCTGCTTTAAAAACAATTTGTGGAGAATAAATTTGAATCTCGCCAATCGTTTCTCAGAGAAAACAGCTTTCAAACAGAGCCTAGCTGTCGTGTGGCATGGGTTACCAGAACTGAAGCAGAATGATTATCAGGCATAAAATTAGTTCAAGAAAATAGATACACCACAGTACTGAATGCTCAAAATGAGAGCAGCATCTGCCTTCGAAATCCATCTAGATTTTGTTAACTGCAAACAGGTAGGAAGAAAAGTGTGTTTCTTACTGTAATTTAGCAAGATGTTTTCTGTAGGAGTTTTGTAAAGGCATTCTACAACATAATAAATTAAAGAAAAACAGCCACTACCTGCGAATTAAGCTTGTCTCTGTTCTTTATAATGTGAGCTATAGAAAATCAAGAAAGACAGGAAAGACTGGGGTTGGGGAAGGGTCTAAATAGAGTCGATGGTGTTATCTGTAATTCTAGAATGTACTGAACAACTTTAAAGGGAGTATAACTTCAAAGCAAAATCAGTGACAATTCGAAGAATGATTTTGTGGAGGGTGGAGGGCTAAAGGAAGAAGACCCCTGAAGTATACAGAGTTCAGTAAATTAAATGTGGGGAATGTAAAGAAAGGGTAACTCATTGACCAAACAAACAAACAAAATTTACAGTTCAGAGACAGCTATGGAATCAGAACACCAGGCGTTAGCTCTGCCCTCCTCATATCTGTTTCCTTGCACAAGCAGCTTACCTTCTTTGTGCCTCAGTTTCCCCATCTTCTATACTAAAGTATTTGGATATTATCATGTGGATCTGATTTGTCTCTCAGGATCCCATGCACCAAGGCTCAGTCTCCAATTTGTGGTGGCAGTGAGAAGCGGTGGAGCCTTTAGAAGATGGCACCAGATAAAGGAAAGTTGGGTGACAGGGTGATGTCCTTGAAGGGTATACTAGGACCCAGTCTCTTGGTTTTCCTCTTGCTCCCATCATGATGTTCTGCCTTCACAGCCAACCCAGAAAGGCCTCGTGACCATACCTTAGAATCCTCAAAATTACGAAGAAGAGTAAGTCTCTCTTTTTCTCTTTAAGTCACCTATGTCAGGTATTTATCCCAGTGACAAAAATCCTTTGGTTGCTTTTATTTCTCTAAGTTTTTTTTTGTGGGAGGGCAAATCAAAGTAGAAGACATGACAATTTTATGTGAGGCCTTCTCAGAATGGCTGTGCTATTATATACTTCACTGTCGAGGGGAGATACAGATTGACCTAGTAGTCTGTTATGGTCCAGATCTTCATGCTTGATGAAAGCTCTGTTTGGCACTCTTCTTGGTACCCTTCTACCTGTCTGGCAGCATCCTGATGAAGAAGAAATTCATAAAGACAAACACAGGAAGCTTGGCTGCTGTTATATAGCAGTTTCCCCTGAAGCTGCAAGGATCAGTAAGTTCTAAAGACTCAAAAATTCTAAGGGGAGATGTGGTTTGAAAAGGAATGAATCTAATAGAATTATATATTTGAATGCCTTGTCATTAGGGAGTGACACTACTTTACAGGGATTAGGAGGTATGGCCTTGTTGGAATAGGTGTACCCTTGTAGGAGGAAGTGTGTCACTAGGAATGGGCTTTGGGGTTTTAAAAGCTCAAACCAGGCCAAGTGTCTCTCTTCCTGCTGTCTGCAGTTCTAGATATAGAACTCACTGTTACTTCTCTAGTACAATGTCTGCTTGCATGCTGCCATTCCCCCATCCTTCCTGTCATGCTGATAATGGATTAAACATCTGAAACTATAAGACAGCCCCAGTTAAATGCTTTTCTTTATAATAGTTGCCATAGTCATGGTATCTCCTCACAGAAATAAAACACTGACTAAGGCAGGAGGTATTTTTTTATTGGTTATTTTATTTATTTACATTTCAAATGTCCACCTTCCTAGTTTCCCCTCCGTATACCTCCTATGCCACCCCCTTCCCCTGAATCTATGAGTGTGCTCTCCCACCCACCCATTACCACCTCACTGCCCTTGCATTCCCCTACCCTGGGGCAATGATCCTCCACAGAACCAAGGGACTCCCTTCCCATTGATGCCAGACAAGGCCATCCTCTGCTACATATTTGGCTAGAACCATGGATCCCTTCATGTGTACTCTTTGGTTGGTGGTTTAGTCCCTGGGAGTTCTGGGGGGTCTGGTTGGTTGATACTGTTGGTCTTCCTATGGGGTTGCAAATCCCTTCAGCTCCTTCAGTCCCTCCCTTAACTCCTCCACTGGGATCCCCGTGCTCAGTCTGATGGTTGGTTGCGAGCATCCTCATCTGTATTGGTCAGGCTGTCACAGAGCCTCTCAGGGAACAGCTATATTGGCTTCTGTCAGCAAGCGCCTCATGGCATCAGCAATAGTGTCTGGGTTTGGTGTCTGCAGATGGTATGGATTCCTAGGTGGGACAGTCTCTGGATGACCTTTCCTTCACTCTCTGTTCAATTCTTTGTCCCTGCATCTCTTTTAGATGGAAGCAATTCTGGGTTAATAATTTTGAGATGGGTGGGTGGCACCATCCCTCAAACAGGGGCCATGCCTAACCACTGGGTATGGTCTCTACAGGTTCTATCTCCCCTTTGTTGGATATTTCAGCTATTATTATCCCAATTGGGTCCTTACCTGAGGACCCAGCTATACCCTCCTGGGCATATACCCAAAAGATGCTCCAACATATAACAAGGATACATGCTCCACTATGTTTATATCAGCTTTATTTATAATAGCCAGAAGCTGGAAACAACCCAAGTGCCCCTCAACAGAGGAATGGATACAGAAATTGTGGCACATTTACACAATGGAGTACTACTCAGTTATTAAAGACAATGCCTTCATGAAATTCATAGGCAAATGGACAGAACTAGAAAATATCCTGAATGAAGCAACCCAGTCACAAAATAACACACATGGTATGTACTCACTGATAAGTAGATATTAGCCAAAAAGCTAAGAATACCAATGATACAACTCACAGATCACATGAAGCTCAAGAAGAAGGAAGACCAAAGTGTGGATGCTTTAGTCCTATTTAGAAGGGGGAAGAAAATAATCATGATAATCATGGGAGGTGGTGGGAGGGGGGAACCTGGAAGGGAGAAAGGAGGGGGTGCGCAAAAGGGGGATCAGGATTAGGTGTGGGGAGAGATGGGGGAAAAGTACAGAGGGTCAGGAAATTGAATGGAGGTGTGTAACAATGGGAAATGGGGAACTGGGGTAGCCACTAGAAAGTACCAAATGCCAGGGAAGCAAGAGGGTCCCAGGATCGAGTGGGGATGACATTGGCAGGAGACTTGTTAAGCCTGGAAGTTCAGGAAGGAAGCACCTTCAGACACAGAAAGCAAACAACTCAGAAGTCTCAGTAAGTCCCTAAAACTGACCAGATTTTCAAGGCACACTATTCCCCAACATTATATATACAGCAAGGAATGCTGAAGAGACAGAGGAAACTGAGTTACCAGAAAAAACAGTCAAACTGACTAAGTTACATGGAAGATATGCTGTCAGGCATGCCTGCAAGTTAAGCAGTGAATTCTGTTTCTGGGGTTTATGAGTCATTATCCACGCCACAGTGCACTTTCAGTGTAACAGCTGCTTTTGAGTCATCCTTGCTCCTGTAGCCAACCACTCGTGCACACTCCTTTTAGCAGCCCTAATATAAACTCATTAGTCCACCAAGTTGGACCTTGTTGTTGCCTTTACTTTGCTCTGTCATTGACTTCCTAGCTGAGAGAAGCCAATGCTTGTTCACATCTCTCCAAAATCGTGTCCCACAGCTGCTGTTACTCGCTTCGTTTCTGAATTCTGCCCTCTCTTCCAAGTTCTTATCAAGATTACAGATGGATGAATATGTCTTAAAATTGTCACTCTGCTTAGATAGTCACCAGTGAGATGAAAGGCTGTGTGTTCTTGAAGATGCCCTTAAGACTGTTATTCTCTTGGACACTATTCACATATTTTGGCATCACATTTTTACCTCCTTCCCTTCTCCCAGCCATCACACACATGTGCACATACACGCACATGCATAGGCACAGGCACATGAACACACACACACACACACACACACACACACACTTTACCCCTGCAGTCCCTTCTTTGAAAGAGGCCTCAAAGAGAAAGGATCTGTAGTAGGGAGGTAGGTGACTGCCTTTGAAGCCTCTTAGCAAACATCTTAGTATCTGCTTGGTAGACTTTTGATATGAGGTCTTACCTTCAAGTCCAGAAAAATAAGGATAAAAGATTCCTGGATATCTTATAACATATAAATGGAACCAAATGAATTAGATACTTCCTAGTGATGTTGGTAAATTCTATTCGCTTCTCAAATTCCATTCTAAGGTGAAAAAATGATAACCTATTTCCTTGTAATTATAAATGTTACATGTCATATTTAAATTCCCATGATACTTTAATTCATAATACTTGATATATATTCCTTGTATATTTTCATATTTGATAATAATCATAAAACTATCCTTATAAAAGTTTATAAATATTTTATTATATATCATTATCTGCCTTTACAAATTTTATATTGAATAAATTTAGACTTTTTGATCTTATGTGTATGAATGATTTGCCTTCATATAAGCGGGTATATATCTGGTGCCCATAAAGGTCAGAAAAAGGCATCTTATGTTCCCTGAAGCTGGAGTTACAGATGATTGTGAGCTAGCATATGGTTGTTAGGAACTGACGTTGAGTATTCTTCAAGAACAATTGCTTTTAACCACTGAGTCATCTTCCCATCCCTAATTTTTATCATTTTAAGTGATAAGATTGTTAAAACTATACTTTATATATGAATAGTCTCTGTATCCCACCAACGATCTCAGAATGAAGTGATTTTTAATACAGGTAGCTGAAGGAGCTTTTTGTAAAGCGAAATAAATCTTATATTTATCACAATATAGCACATAAATAGGTATGAACTTTCAAGAAATGGGATAGAAATATTGTCACAAGGTTGAATAGTAAGATTCTTCACAAACATATATGTTATCCTCCATGTAGAAATATGGAATAAACAACTCAAACAAAATAGAGCAGCACTGATACACTTTCCTCTACCACTTCATTAATGAATAACCTGAGAACCTGGAAAAGAGGAAGAAAAGAGCTCCAATTTCACCCACTAATTCTCATGTAATCATGGAAAGGGATAACTCTAAAATACATAAGATTTAGTCACTATGAAAAAGTATTTCTTGAAGTCATAACTAAAGGAAGAACAGAAACTTGAATAACGATGATTGAAATTAGTAAAAAGCATAAGTATACAAATAAAAATCAGAAGGAAGATAAATTTAGTGGATTAAACTTGTGGTATTAAATTTATTGTAATTTAATTTGAAACAAGTACTTCTGAATTTTGAAAATGAGGAACAACCCTACTGGAAATTTTCTTTTTTCTGGGTATTAGCAACCAGCGGATACCCAGCTTTATCTGTAGCTGCTCCGTAGCTAGAGTCTCTATATCTTTTCCAAGTGAATTATTACCTTCCCCAGAGCAGGGACTTCTGTCATAAGGACTGCCACTTTCCTTTGGATCTTATTTTGTTTTGTCGCAAATCCCTATTTACCTATCTATCTGTTTATCTAAAGCAAACTGCCAAGTGACCTTGAAGCATCATCACTGAGAATGTGGATAAGTAGAAATCTGCCAATCCATATTAGATAATAATGGCTGTCATGGTATCAATCCAAATCTTTTTTCTTCTTTATGTTTTGCTCTCAGTGCATTTTTTTCACTAGTCTGAAACAGTCTTTCTCAGAAGACTAAAATTAATAAACCTGAGACCAAGGCTATTAGATACCTGGTCATCTGTTGAACAACTTAAAGCTGAAAATCAAAACCACAAATGACTCAGAAGTCACTCACCTCCTCTGCTATCAAGTAAAGTGCTTTTTGAAAATAAGCATATTTGTTCATTTTCTCTAAAGTCACCTTTATGGAAATAGTAGTTCATACTGGAAACCCTCCCCAGATAACTTAGTCTAAAATGCTGGTCTATAGAAAACAAAGTAGTACACACATATTTCCAAACTCTTAGCCCCCATACATTTACTAAATTGTATTGATGACTTCCAGATCAAACATTCTGTATCACTTTGTGACTACGGTCAGGTGTGTCTAAGAATGTTCTTTTGGAACAGAAGGACAGTTTTTCTCAAATCGCTATTAACTACAATGTCTGCATGGAGGTCTAACTTGTATCTTTTGACTCAATATAAATTAAACTATAGACCACAGCAACTGAATTTCAATGTGTTTTCCTTTTAAAATATCTTCAGATGTGTTTCTGCTATATAAAAAAATATTTAGAAAATTACTTTTTGTAATTATATAAAAATCATCTCAATTGTATTCTACTTAACTATACTAAACCCTCTTGTTCTCATATCATTGTTTAGGGGCCAGTTTATTATGATACTACAGTTACTTTTGTAAAATAAATCTCACACAGGGATATAATGTAATTACAACTTTACCTTCAATTAACCTTCTCCTCAATGACTAAATTAACACAAATTAGATAGAATGCTATTCCTTGCTATACAATCTTGTTAAAACAGTGGTTATCTCATGAACACAATGTCCCCATTAGGACGAAGAAAATAATTTTGAATGCATAGCTGTACATTGCTCTCATTTATCTTTTGGTCTTTATTATGCATTGGTATTCCTGGAAGTCAGTAGATACATAATGTTAGTTGACACTGCTTCTCTCCCCTCATAAACTGAAATGTAACACAGCCAGCAGCATTAGGTCTTCCAGTTTACATTCATTAGTCATGCGGGAAGTTAATCATCTGACTCTAAATGGAAGCTTGCTCCAGTTTCAGTAGGGCAATATTTACTTTCTTTTTTTCCTTAGAGATAGAAGGCATAATTGGTAAAGGAAATTAAGATTGACAAGTCTTGAGATGGTCACATTTTAACAAAATATTTTTTTGCATTCTGCTTTCTCAGAATAGCAATGTTCAATGTTCGAGGCCTGAAGAGATGATATAGGGGACAGTTCACAAGTGTGGAGTGGAAAGTAAGAATGTTCACATCTCATTACCTCCCTGACTGACCATTTTTCCCACCATACCTCACTGCTATCTGAAGAGGTCATGGATGTGGGTCTGACCACTCCAGATTTAATTACATTTTTCCCTAGAGCAAAATTTGAGATTCTGGAAAATTCTTCAGCAAAGAAGATTGGAGATGACTACCTGGACTATCTAGTTTCCCTGTGGACCTGAGAGTTTCCTGAGTTTCCTGTGGACTTGAGAGCAACCCCTTGGGAAAATTCCTGTGTAAGTATTAAATCATTACTTTTAAGTCATAGTATTCAAACCCTGGGAAGTTGGAACATTCTATTTCTAAAATTAATGTATAGATGAAATAAATCAATAGAGTTTAACCTTACATTTTTCTATAAAACATGATACAACAATATAATCTTTAACAACAGTTAATTTACCATCAGGAATTATTTTCTATTCTAAAACAGGTAAATATCAACTTTTATGTTAATTCTCTAAAGTCCAATATGGAGGAAATATGGATATAAGAATAAAATCTATGGCTATTATAAATAAAGCTGCTATGGACATAGTGGAGCATGTGTCCTTATTGCATGTAGGTAAAGCCTCTGGGTATATGCCCAGAAGATGTGGTATATTTACACAGTGGAATACTACTCTGCAATTAAAAACAATGAATTCACGAAATTCCTAGGCAAATGATCAGAACTTGAAAATATCATCCTTAGTGAGGTAACCCAATCACAAAAGAACACACATGGTATGCAGTCACTGATAAGGGGCTATTAACCCAGAATCTCGGAATACCCTAGACACAATTCGCATATCAATAGATTTCCAAGAAGATGGAAGGAGAGACCCCTGGTCCTGGAAAGACTGGATGTAGGGGAATGCCAGGACAGAGAAATGAGAGGGAGTTGAATGGGGAAAAGAGGGAGGGAAGGGGGCTTATGGGACTTTCGGAGAGGGAGGAAATGGGAAAGGGGAAATGATTTGGAATGTAAATAAAAAAACTTAGTAAATAAAAAAAATAAAAAAAAATTAAAAAAAAGAGCTACAAAAAAAATCTATGGAATCACAGAAATACTGCTATCAACAGCCTTAAAACAGAAATTTTTTAAACTTACAAAAGAGTGTGGACACTTAGTTATGAAATCAAGTCATGTTAAGGAAAGAAATAATATCACTAGAAGAGAATATATTATAACAAGGGAGTAACTCCATGATCAGGAAAGACAGATATTGGGGCAGACAACTAGTGTTTCCTCTATTAGTAGCTACTGACTGTGGTACTTTACTTAAGTAGCAAGGGACATTTTCCCAGTATTCCCAATTTCAGCTTCTTGCTACAATATTCTCAACAAGAGAAAATTGTTCCAGTAGATCAGTGAAAGGAAGCTCTTAGAATTAGTTACAGTGGATCATGCCTATAACACCAACATTCAGGAAGCAAAAGTGAGAGGATCACAAGTTCAAAACCAGACTGGGATACACAGCAAGCTGGCTAGCTTGTACTAAATGGTAAGAGCCCATCTATATAGACAAATGATGGATGATATATCTCAGCACTTGAGTGCCAGCCTAGTGTTCACAAACCCCAGGACTAACATCGATAGCAACAAAAAGATAACAATTAATGAGAAAGCAACCAATCTCCATAATAGGAAAACAGCTACCTAAAAGGAAAACTCTCCAAGGATGAAGGGACCAACAGTACTTTCTATATCCACAGACTCAATTCAGTATATTTTATGAGTCTCTTTCAAGAGAATAGAGATTCTCATTCACATAGAAAGATTGTATTGTGAGTTAAAAAAATATATCAATGAATGCCAACCATAAGAAGAAATCATTCTCATCCATCAATTACTTTCCAATAGACATGTTAGTATGGAAAAATTAGTAAAGGACTTCATTAGAAATGTGTCCATTCTCAGAGGGCTGGCTATAAAATCAAAATATGTAATTATGGAAAAAAGAAGAAATGACATCTTTGAAGTTAAAAAAATCCAGTAGCAAAGTTGAATTATGGGAATGTTTCTTGGTTTTCTCTTTTTTCTTCATTAATTAATTAATTTATTTATTTATTTCAAATCCCAATCGAAGCTTACCCTCTCTACTCTCCTCCAAGTCCCTCCCTCTTTCCTCCCTTCATCCCCCATCTCCCCTCCCTTTCTCCTCAGACAAAGGAGAGGCCTTCCAGGTATATCAACCCACCTTGCCAGGTATATCAAGTTTCAGTAGGACTAGGTGCATCTTCTTCTACTGAGACTAGACAAGTTGGCCCAATTAGAGAAAAGGGATCCAAAGGTAGGCAATGGAGTCAGAGACAGTCTCTGCTCCTGCTAGTCAGGGTTCTGTATGAAGACCATGCTGAACACCTGTGGTTGTTTCAGGTTCTATATTCACTATTGCTAAGATTCTGAGAGGGTTATCCTCATAGATTTTTTTCGGGAATTTCTCTTGTCCTAGGCTTCTAGCTTATCCCAGAAATGTGCTCCCTCTAACTAATTCCAGTTCTCCCTGTTCTCTCTCCCTCTGATGCACAGCCACTCCTCCACTGAGCTGATTCCAGTTTTCTCTCCCAGATCTCTCTCCCTCTGTCCTCATCACTCTTATTTTCCCTGTTCTCCTCCCCACCCCTTGTTTCACTCAGTTCCTTCTCTCCATTTACCCCTCCCTCATTTCTATTTTGTATCTTCTTCTCAGTGAGATTTGAGCATCCTTCCTTGGGCCCTCCTTGTTTCTTTGCTTCTTTCGGTATGTAGACTTTACTTTGTGGCTAATATCCACTTATAAGTGAGCACACTTTGCTTGTCTTTCTGGATCTGGATTACCTCACTTAGGATGATATTTTCTAGTTCCATCCATTTGTCTGCAAATTTCATGATGTCATTATTTTTAATAGGTAAGTAATAGTCTATTGTGGGAATGTAACCCCTTTTCTTTATTCCAGTCCTTGGTTGAGGGATATCTAGGTTATTTCCAGTTTCTGGGTATTATGAATAAAGCTGCTATGAACATAGTTGAGCAAGTGTCCTGGTCATATGGTAGAACATCTTTTGGGTATTTATTTTTGTATCTAGTCTTTCACAAAGGTGAAGCTTGACCACTCATCCAAAAATCAATCAATCAAACAAGCAAGCAAGCAAGCAAACAAACAAAACAATAAAATGCAGCTGCCTAACATCTTAAACTCTTTCAATAATAAAAGCATTGCTCATTGGAAGCTTTGGTATGCCTCCACTTTCATGGCCTAGGTTCTTCAGCTACCTATGGTGACAAGAGTTGATCTCCGTAATTACATGGAAATGAAAGAAACAAGGTGAATTCACCACTAAAAAAAAAAAAAAACAATCAGCTGGGCAACAATGGTGCACACTTTTAATCCCAGAACTTGGGAGGCAGAGGCAGATGGATTTCTGAGTTTGAGGCCAACGTGGTCTACAGAGTGAGTTCCAGGTTCCAGGACAGTCAGGGCTACACAAAGGAACCCTGTCTCAAAAAACCAAAAAAAAAAAAAAAAAGCCTTCTTGCTTTTACTTGCTTTGAGGAATTGACCCCAATGCGATGGAAAATAAACCTCTTGCTTTTGCATCAATCTGCATCTCGGTGTCTCACTGTGGGGCATCTCGAAGTAAGTACCACTGACCGAGGGTCAGGGTCTTACATTTGGGGACTTCATTCAGGATTCGAGGAGACCCTTCCCCCCCCACTCCCAGTGACCACTGACTAGACTGATCAGAAGGAAAAGGACCAGACCAAGCTGAGATCTTCAACAGGTGCCTACTTGTCGGTCTTTTGCTTTCACTTTTGTCTGGAAAGCCTCTGGTCTAGTGCCATCTGGCAGATGTGCCTTAATGTTGTGACTACAAGGAGTCTGGAGGACACTTCAGCCCCCTCCCCATCCCCAAGGGAGTAAGGACAACTCTGCTCCTTTTGGAAAGACACAGTAGTGTGGGACCCAACCAGTCTTGCTATAACCTGGTTTCTGCGCCTGTGGCAGGGGCGAACTGTCTATGTGCTGATTGTCATTCTCTGTGTTCTTGGACTTGCACTGACATTATTTTTGTTATTTTTGGACATAGGACAGACTGGATCTACCCCTTAAAACATCCTAGTTAACCACCGGAGGGAAGTTAGGGAAAGAGGAGAAAACCTGTCAGTAATAGTAAAGGACTAGTTAATTACTATCTGCTACTTTAAATGGCCCACCTTTGGAGTAGGATGGCCGCCTGTAGGTACCTTCAACTTGCATGTGATCAAAGCAGTAGAGGAAAGAGTCTTTAGGCCAGTATCCCTTGGGCATCCAGACCAAGTGTCCTATATATTTACTTCGAAGAATCTAGTGGAGGACCCCCACTCATAGATAAAAGCCTTTCTTTCCCCAAGACCTTGCAGATTCTGGCCATCAGGAAAAAGGAAACACAGGAGGAGGGATCTGGACCTGAGAGGAATTCAATCCTCCTCTCAAGACCCTTCAACAGCAGACCTGGTACTCCAAGACCCTTCTCCTCCATATCCCCCTACCCTTGCCCCCATGGCCCTGTCAGCAACAGCACTGGCCCCAGGATCCTCACCCCATATGGAACTGGGGCCATTGTACCCCCTTTTACTGGAGGGAGGAGCAGGAGGAGACCCCTAATTTCCCGGTCCCACCATAGGGGCGTGAAGTCTGAAAGTCACCTCCCCTGATACCATGGGTGCTCTCCTGCTAAGGCATATGAACCTTTAGACAATAAGGGAATCAGGTTATGCAATATTGGTAAATCTCTTGGGCCCAACACTGACCCTCCTTTTCAGATAACACCAAGAGGCTGATTAATCTCTTTGAGACTGTTTTATTTACTCATCAGCCCACCTGGGATGATATTCAATAACTCATGAGAGTGCTCTTCATGACTGAAGAGTGAGAGAGGATAAGAATGTCCCCTTAGACACAGGGGCACCATTGATTGACTAGACTGTCATCAACAGCGAGTTTCCCCTGACCCAACTTTATTGGAACTTTATTTTGGCCAAAGGTAAGGAGCATCTTATGGTCTATGGCCAGGCTCTGTTGGCAGGTCTCAAGGCAGCCACCCAGTGGCCCATAAATTTGACCAAGGTATGTGAGGTTAATCAGTGACCAGATGAGTCACCCACATCTAGCCTTTCTAGAGTGTCTCATGGAGGCATTCCACCAATATACACCCCATGAACCCAGCAGTGAGGAGCACAAAGCCACTGTGACTGGATTTTATAGACCAGGCCAGTAGAGATACCAGGAAAGAGCTTCAGAGGCTAGAGGAACTACTCGATAAGTCGTTGAGGGATTTAATGCAGGTGTCTGAGAAAGTCTACCATAACAGGGAGACAGAGGAGGAGAAGGAGCAGAGAAAGAGAAAGAACATGAAAGGGAGGTAACAGGAAAGGAATTTACAGAGAATCTTGGCTACAGTAGTTAGGGAAAGCAGAGAAGAGAAACTCCAACCAAAAAGAGACAGAAAACCCCTTGAAAAAAGATCAGTGCACATATTGCAAGGAGAGAGGGGCCACAGGGCCTGAGCGTGCCCCAACAAACAGAAGCCAGGGGCAGAAAATCCCAGACCTTGGGAAAGGCGCTCCCAAATGGCAAAGGTGTTAGCCCTAGGAGAAGACAGTAACAAGGGAGGATGGAGTTCGGACCCCCTCCTCGAACCCAGGGTAACCTTGAAAGTGGAAGAGAAACCCACCCAATTCTTGGTGGATACTGGGGTGCCACACTCAGTCCTCCAAGCTGATGGTCCAGTCTCCAGCAAAAAATTCTTGCACCAAAATGTATTCATGGACTACCCGAAGAAGAGTGGACCTAGGGATGGGCTGGGTATCCCGTTCATTTATGGTCATCCCAGACTATCCCTACCCTCTGTTGAAGAGAGACTTACTCTTCAAGATGGGGACCAGATACATTTCCTGCCTGATGGGCTACAACTTACTGACCCAAAAGGAGAGGCATGGGTGGAGGAAAGACCTCTTCAGCTGACCCCTGCCAGGAGCTTAGGCTACCTGATCTCCAGAGAAACTATTAGACGGCTATAGTGTATCTTCACTCCTGTACTGAGCTTTAGCACCCCCACAACCCTACCAAAGTGACTTGGCAAGTACTCTCAGTCACTGGGGATGTAGCTTTGTTGACTACAAAGGAACACTGCTTTATACCTGGTGGTTGGACCTTTTCTTTGATCTCTGTAAGCTTGCTGGGGGCCTTGACTCCTGGGATATCCCCATCCTAGAGACACGGGGAAGATTACCCGAATGTGGGAGACGAGGGACTTTCAAATCTAAACTGTGTCCCAGAAGTGGCCTTGGAGGGTGGGGCTTAGAATGTGGACACCCGAAGTTGAAGCGTGTCCTGTGAGAAACCCTCATATATGTGTACCCCCGAGATGGGAGAAGCCAGCAGCAGACCCATCAGTGTAGGGGGTTAACCACTTTTTCTGTGCTACATGGGGGTATGAAATATCAGGAAGCACATACTGGAGACCATTCTGGGGGTAGTTAGCTAAGAATTCAATGGCCAAGGTGAGGGAAGGGCTAGCCAAGCAGAAGAGAGAAAGAACAGAATCAGGACTGGTTTGAGACTTGGTTTAACTCCTCCCCTTGGTTAACCACCAAGAAAAGAAAAATAGGAATGCCCATAGTCATCCAGTCTGCTATACAAATTAAAGTAAAAAAAAAAATAAAAATACAATAAGAAGTGGTCAGCCCTGAAGTCATACACATAGAAGTAACACTTAATGGGCTGAGCAGATTGTATTTCCATATTTAGATGCTTGTACGTGCTTGTGTACATGCTGCTGTGTATGATGTGTGTGTGTGTATGTCTAAAACCATAACAGTTAATGAAAAAGAAACAACAATTTGGAAAGGAAGCAAGAGAGGGTGATACGCAAGAAGTATTAGAAAAGGAAAGGGAAGGGAAAATTATATGATTATATTTTAATTTTAAAAATAATATTCATAAAGAAAAATATCATTAATATGATAAAAGAATTAAGAAGTCTACTGCAAGTCAGTGTGGACAACAACTGCTGGTATCAATTAAATTTATAGAACTTCCAATCATCATCATCATCATCATTAATTAATCTAACATGTTAAATTTCCTATGTTGGCTTTTGATGTTCAAAATCTAATTCTTAAAACTTTATCAAATTAAAATATAATTTCAGTGCTAATTTACAATACTGTGATGGTTTGAATATGTTTGGCCCAGGGAATGGCACTATTAGGAGGTGTGGCCTTGTTGGAGTAGATGTGGCTTTGTTGGAGGAAGTGTGTCACTGTGAAAGTGGGCTTAGAGACTATCCTCCAGGCAGCCTGGAAGTCAGTCTTCTCCTGTTTGCCTTCAGAACAATATGTAGAACTCTCATGTCCTCCAGGGCCATGCATGCCTGGGCACTGCCATGCCAGTCTGAATGCTACCATGCTTCCCGCCATGATGATAATGGACCGAACCTCTGAACCTGTAAGCCAGCCCCAATTAAATGTTGTCCTTTATAAGAGTTGCCTTGGTCATGGGATCTCTTCGCAGCAATGGAAACCTTAGAAAAATACCAAAAGTTATATTTTATGAATATTTGAAGTATATAATAACAAACAATGCTGGTGTCAGCCCAATAGCTTGTTTTTAAAACCTCAAATCTAAGCTGCTAGATAGCCAATAAATAGTTCTTTTTTTTTGTTTTGTTTTGTTTTCAAGTCTTGAAAATGATGATTCCTCCAGTTCAAAACTGGGGAAATTGCTATGTGATTTCATAAATCTGCCCAAGGATGATTTCATTAAATAAGCAATGGTCTGAGAATGGACCGAAACTGCATCATGGCTGGTAATCATACCAATACATGACGAAGGAGATGATGTGATATTTAATGGGCAATCTTGGCATTTTGGGATTTCTTGATGAAGTAAGGCCATTTCGTGGACGGCCAAGCATCGTTTTAAAGGTCAACGACTGGAGGTGAACAACTTACTACATTCACTAAATCTTAGTAAGTAGAGAAGGGCTGGACCAGTCACACTGTTTCTGCTCTTCAAGTGGCCCTCTCCCTGGCACTCCTCAGCAAGGAAGCATGCTGCTGCTGCTGCAAGTGTTTAGAAGCAACAGATATTTTTCTTGCACCATAGTTTGGAGAAATAAATGATTAAAGGCTGAGCACAAATTTCCTTTGTTATAAAAATGGGAAAAAAACCACAATTTGATCTTTCAAAAAATAGAATTTTTTTTTTAACATAAGCTTCTCTGCTCAGGTTTCTTTACATGTTCGAATAAAGAAGCATTCTACAATATCATTTCCATTTTGTACTGTTTGGTAAATTTTCCCAAGATTTTTATAAATGACTTGGGTTTTGCCTAATTATTAGGACTCTATCAAACAAACTTTTATAGTACTTAAAGAGATTTCCAAGGATATATTACCTTTTGACACATGGCAATAAATTCATGTGATATAATGAATTGTATTTCTAGAAAAATATCCATCAATAAACAATAAGGTTTTGTGATTATTACTTCAAAAAAGAAGGTCACATAATATCACTGCTCAGTTTCTGTAAATATTAGCTGTACTGAAAATGTTAACTGTCTTCCATAATGTATTCTAACCTAGGTTTAACTTAATCACGTTTAGCAAAGGTATTCAAAATACCATTTTGAATTTGTTGTAGAATGTTCTAGAATCTAGATTCATAGGGATGCCTGAAGCTCAGTAATTATACTTCATTTTAAATTGCAAACCTGAATCTTTATGCAGTATCATTGTATGATACTAGCATCATTTCAGTAACCTCTCTGTGACAACGCAGAATGTAAGATACAGGGTATAAAATACAGGGTGTAAGATAAGATAGAAAATAATAGCTATTTAGAGATTCAATGTTGCTAGAAAACTCAAAGGTTGCATTTTATATTAATATATAATTTAGATACTCTGAAAGAGGTGAGTCTAAATATATAACTTATTGACAAGTGTATATACCAATGCACCCCTAACACAACCACACCCAGAACATACCCCTGCTTCCAGAAATGCATAAGACCCTCCTCCATCTCACCTGTCTTTCATTTCTGTCCCATCAGTCTCTCCTTTGCCCACCCCGATGTCATATACTCTCTCCCAACTATTTGATTGTATGTGGATTTTCAATGATTTGGGAAGTATACTTTATCTATGACTGTTTTCAGTTTTCTCTTTTGAATATTACATATTTATTTGTATTCAAAATGCAGTGGCTAGAATTAATCACATGGTCCCCTCGCTGCAAATAAAGATCATTCACTCATGTGCCCTAAAATCACACAGAATTGAACGTTCTGCTCATGAGACATCCTTATTATAAATTAGTAATATTTAATTTGGATTTTATGTAACACGTTTGAAAAACTGACAGAAAATGTTTTCTTCCTGAACTAAAAGCTTGTCTTGAATGTTCACAGTGCTATATATAATTTCTTCCTGATATCTGAAACTATAATAATCAAAGAAGGGGGGGAAGAGCAGTGCATTAGAGGGATTGGAGGGAGGGAAGGGAGAGGACAAGTGATATAATTATATTTTAATTAAAAACATTTTTAGAAGGGAATATTATTAAACTTTTTACTAGAAATTTCCATATAGTTATTGTGGTGATTTTTAAAACCCCACTAGTGTCATAATCTCATTCTTTCTCAATCTGATTTTCTGTCATCTATTTCATCTTTTTTCATTTGTCTATTTTTTTTATGTATATATGTACCACTGCATATATGTGGGTCCTGGGGATTGAACTCAGGGACTCAGGCTTGATAGCAGATGCCTTTATCTTCTGAGCTGTCCTACCAGTCTTTCTTGCCTAATTCATCTCTGAATGATAGGTCACATTTTGTTCTACATGCAACTGAAGTGATTTTTTTTTCTTCCAGAAATAGGTACCCATGTCCTATCTGCTCCCTGGAATAAATCTAGCCTATAAACTTCTTTGTCTAGATTTTGGTTGTTTTACTTAGATACTGTTCACCACGAGCTTTAATAGGTTTGATGACAGAAATAAAATCCCCTTTATCAAAGTGTGGGGTCTAAGTCTGTGGAGCATTTGCCAAAGGATTCTGGTCTACTTCTCAGCCATTACTAGGTCTAGTGAATTTACATCTCAGAAGGCAATTTCTCTCCAGCTCTCTGGTCAGCAGTTGACAGTTGTTCTTGGTACTCAGCATAAGCATTGGAGAGCTTGTTGTCTTTTTCTGGTCACTCTTCACTCAGTAAGTCTGATACATCAATCTTTCTCATTGACATTTATTAAATATCATTGCAAAAGAGGCATAAGTAGAGTCTCTTTATTCCAAGGCTTCCATGTTCGCTAAATGACCCTGTGCACTTACATCAGCCTTTGGCAATTTGTCATGCTATTACTCTTACCTTTCTCACACACAAGCCTGCTTCCTTTTCTTCGCAATGCTCTGCAGAGAATGGATGTGGCCATGATCTTCTTTTTCCTAGATGGGACTCATCAATTTCTGATTTTCATCCTACATATTTTTTTGGTTTTTTTTTTTTTTGTTTTTTTACAATTTTATATCTCTGATAGTCTTCTTTTAAATTCATTCTTCATATGGAATCTAACTTAACATTATTTTAAATGAAATCTGTCTTGAGATTTTCTGTATTGTAAGCAGAAGTCAATATTATTTTAAACTTTAAGCTGAAATATGAATGGCATTGCATTTATGGAATGTGATATGAAAAGATTTTTCTCAAGTGCCTAATGCACATTTTAAATAGTTAATGAATATTGTTATATGCTTAGTTAAATACAAGGGTGTTTTACATGACATCTTAATTGATTCCCTGGATGTTTATTTTTGGCAAAAAAAAAAAAAAAAGCTAATCAATTTAACTCTCTTGAGTCCATGGTGAGAGTAATAAAGATGCTACATTTCAAATGAAATCACACTATATACTGACTGAAATGTTGTATTATACCACTTATTATCTATCTGAAACATTTTCTTTAACCAAGTCAAGAGACTGGACAGGAGAGGTAGCTCAGTCATTAAGTGTACACACAGCTCTTGCAGAGGACCTGAGTTTGGTTCCCAGAGCATACATTGGTGGCTCACAACTATCAATTCTAGGAGATTCAAAGCCATCTTCTTTGAATATGATATTATTTTTAAAATGGGATTATATTTTAAATAATTTAAATAATTTTATATATAATTTTAAATAATTTTTAATACTTAGGCAAAGGAGACAAATTTCTCTCACATACCTTTACATAAATGGATTAGCTACATATTCCTATTGTAACAGGAAGTAACTGGAATTGCATTTGTCTAATATCCTGGTAGACTATGACAAATTCTATGCAAGCAGAAGTCATGATTCTTAGAGCATTTTTGCGTCCACTGTGTATTATGGATGTTATTCAACTAATGATTGGTGTGCTTTGTATTTTCAGTCATTCACTGAGCACACACTTCTTATCACTGTGACTACTAATAAAGATTCTGTCATGGGCATATCTTACTCTAATAGGAAATGTAGACTAGAATGTGGTAAGAAAAACAGTAGAAATGTATGTTATTCAATGGAGAAGAAGCACAGTTTAATTCATGTTAGTATCTGTAAAAGACTTTTAAAAGAGATGAAACCTGAGCCAGACAGATGGGATTATTCAAGTAGATCAGTGAGAAGTGGTGACAAAAAAATTAAATAAACAGCACAGTGTCTGGAAAGGCACATTGAACACAATGATAAAACCAACCCAACTCACATTGCTGAACATAAGCTAAATCAGTTCTTAGAACTTATGGAAGCTCATACTCCAAGAAGACTGACTTATCTTGCCCAAACTTTCACCAGCTTCTTCTAGGTGCTTCTATCATTGGATCCTAGTGCAGGCTCCCATGACAGGTTCAGATTTAGAAGAGTCTCCTGGGCCGGGCAGTGGTGGTGCATGCTAGGCATATACTCTACCACTGAGCAATATTCACAGCCCTCTAAAGCGTAATCCTTACTGTGCCAATTAAGAATTTGCACTAGTTCTCTGACACAAAGGCATCATTGCCATGGACATACGAATATAACCACTTCAAAATTATCAACTCACAGAGGCAAAAAGGGATTAAGTAAGTATACACCTGTGGAAGAATATAAGAAAAAATTTTGCTACCTCGTACAAAGAAGCACAGTCATTGGTCACCTTCTCTCTAGTCTAAGTTTCATTGGATTGAGACTGATAACAGATTAGAAGATAGGTAGATAGACAGACAGACAGACAGACAGACAGACAGACAGACAGGAATACATACAAATATACATACAGATTCATAGATGTATATGCTTGTATGTGCACACATACTCGTAGATATTAAAATATAAAACCATGTCATATGGCACTATGACAATTCAGGTTCTGAATTCAGAAAATACATTTTAAAAATACTAAATTTAGGAAAGTATATTAGGAAAGGTGATGTTTATTTGATTGTAGCAGAAGTCAGATTACAGTATTACTCAGGCAACAATTCCAGTAGTCACCCTAGGGCTCTGCTGTCCAGGAGTACATTCAGGATTCAGATTTTTCATGTCATTCTTCCATCGCAGTGGTGGCTTTTCCATTCCTGGCACTGTCCCTATACTCTTGAGAAGATGGGGAATGAGAAGCAGGAAGGTAATACCTACATTAGGGAAGGAAGATACTCTGTTTTGTTTTAGTGACTATAATGTATCATATAGCCATTCTTAGGAAATGAAACACTAAGAAAACTAAATTTTTATCAGAGAATATCATAATCCCAAATAAAAATGATTTTTCCATTTTAGTCAAGTGAATAGGAAAAATGACTTCAATGTATATGATAGACATGTGTGATGGTTTAAAAACTACACCTTCGAATCTTGGGTGTTAAAGTTCAATGACCACGGTGATTTTAAGAGACAAGGCATTTAAAAAAAATAGGGAAGTCATGAGGACTTGTCCTCGCATAACTAGAATTAAGTATCCTATAAAAAGGCTTGTAGGAAGAAGTTCATCTCTTTTGAATCCTCTGCTTCTGAGGGTACAGCACAGAGCTACCGCCTTCAAAGGAGACAGTCCTCAGGCCAGCTGACCTTCTGACACTTCAATATTGGGTTTCCCAGACTCTAGAAATATAAGAAATAAATTCCTCTTATTTATTAACTGTCTAGCATTTGGCGTTTTGTTACAGCAGTACAGAGCCTGGCAGCTTGCCTGCCATAGTCGTCAGGTTGTAGAGCTTTAATATAATTTGGAACTGCCTAGTGTAAGCTCTGTAATTTTCCAGGTAGAAAGATTAAAGTGGTTTGCTTCAGGCTATATCTCAAGTACATAGTAATGACACACCGTAAAATTAATAAAAAACCTAACTTGGTTACTTTGACTAATAGCACACCTATCACTCCACTACAGCATCAATTATCTAAAAAGACGATTATGCTGGTGCAAAAGCACTGTCACAGACTCTTCTGTTTCCTTCTCAGGTCATAGTCCTCAGTGCAAACAACCATCAGAGCTCTGAGCACACTCCTGTGTAATTACCTGAGTTAGTGTCTACTCGTCCTCCAAAGTGTAAACACCCCAGGAGTAGCAGCAAGACTTATTCATCTCAATACCCCTTTTGTATGCTACTGCCCCTGCTCTCAGAGATGCTGAGCATAATATAATTGCTTAGCAAATGATTATTGAATCAATTAACCTCAAACAGAAGCTTAAAACTTCACCATTCATCCCAATAGAAGGATATGATATATTCTTGGGATGTTGATTTTGACTTTGGTAGTCCCAAACTCTAGTTCTTGTTGTTGTTTGTGTTGTTGTTGCTGTTTTTGTTGTTGTGGTTATAATTATTATTTTGTGCTTCTAGATCTTATAGCTGGTAAAAAAAAATATCATTTGATTCGATTCATAGATTTGTATACTCTCTTTTATCAACAGAGTTAACTAAGAACACAATAAGTTAACACAATACTGAATTATAGAATCAGTAAGCAAACTAGGGAGATAAAGCCTGTGTCTTTCTTAGGACTAACCTGTGTGGTTAGTGCTGTTTTGGAACATGTCAAGTTGCCACAACTTTAATATAATAAAATATTTCACCTTTGCATTATACAATTATATTAATTCCTTTACTCCTTACTGGATGAGAATGACTGACAGATACAACTTAAAGAAGGATGCATTCTGACTTGGGACTCCGGAAGATGCAGTCCATCATTGCAAGGACAGTGTAGCTGTGGTATAGCTTTGAAACTCTGGTGGGACGAACAGGAAGAGACTTTCTCATTTTTCCTGAATAGGCATAGGAGAGCTCAGGTCAGAAGCAGGCCTGGGCTATGACCCATACTCTCACTTCTAAGATTTTACTTATATAACAGGTCCCATCTTGAAAGGGGTCCTTACTAAAAGCACAACCAAGCTAGAGACAGAGGGTTCAATTACAGGAACCTATGAGGAAGTTTCACATTCAAACTATAACAGTACTCATACCCTAAAATTTCTATGCTACATTAATACTGACCATTTGATAAATTAGTGAAGTTGAGTTATTATTAATCGAAAATGCAAAGTTCCTAAGTGCATAGTGTTGTATATAGACAGCAAAAAAATAAAGGCAAGAAAATGGTTGAGATTAAACTTGAGTTTTTCCACTTTTTGAAAAATATGTATTTTTAACAATTTTATACCATATATTTTGCTCATATTCTTTTCTTCTTTCAGAATTCCAATATCCTTCTCTGCATGCTACCAAACTTTATATTCTCTCTCTCTCTCTCTCTCTCTCTCTCTCTCTCTCTCTCTCTCTCTCTCTCCCTCCCTCCCTCCCTCCCTCCCCTCTCTCTGTCTGTCTCTCTGTCTCTCAAAAAATGCACAAAACCAAACAACGAAAAAGCACAAACAAAAACCCATGTAGCCAGATTTTCATTGACTAACTAACTATTCCTGAACATGTGGCCTGCCTGGGGTGTGGTTGATATACCCAATATTACTGCATTGAAACAAAAAACAAACAAAGAAACAAAAAAAGAAACCTGACTTTCCCCATCCCAGTACATATCAATTGCAAATAGATTCTTAGTTAGAGCCGGGTCTTTGTACCCACTTCCCTTCCTTTGTGTTGGGGTTTTGTCTAGTTTAGATCTATGCAGGTTCTGTGCATGCTCTCACTGTGTCTGAGGTCCTATGTGCATCATCCTTGTTGTATCTAGAAAATGCTGTTTCCTTAGAGTTATCTACAACCTCTAGTTCTTACCATCTTTCTGCCTTCTCTTCTGCATAAATACTTGAGCCACGAGGGGATGATAATGACACAAGTATCCCGTTTAGAGATGAGTGCTCCAAAATCTCTCACTCTCTGCACATTGTTCAGTTCTAGATCTCCATACTTATTATCATCTAGTGCAAGAAGAAGAGTCTTTGAGGTAGGCTAAGTGGTGCACCGATCTATGAGTACATTGCTTCATTCATTTAGCATAATAATTGTAGTAGATTTTCTTCTAGGGTGGTTGACGTACAAAGTCTTAGGTTCTTAGCCTCATTAACAGTGTCAGGTATGGGTTCCACCTCATGGAGTGGGCCTTAAGTGCAATCAAAAGTTGGTTAGTTGCTCCCATAATGTTTGTTATCACTATTACACCAATGGGTATAGCTTCAGGGAGGTGTGTATTGTTGCTTCCATGGTTCATACCTGCGTGAGATTGATGGTTACATTTTTCTACTTTTAGTGATGAACTTTCATAATATGTCTTAAGACATACTATTCAGAGACATATTCAGAGGCAACTTAGTCTACTGTTTGTAACTTGGAAAATAGATAGAGGTTAAAATGAAGTCAGACAGAGTTAGAGAGCATTAGTTTTGTTACTGTATAAACACAAGCATTTGCTTTAATTTTCTGACTTTTGGAAGTGATTGTTTTGTAATATATAACAGGTTCAACATTATCTTCTCTGCATTTTTTAGTTGAAAATGAGAATGTACCTTTTGAGTGATGAAATAGATTAGTAAAGGCTAGGCTAGAAGTCACGCTCCTTGTCTCAAAGATACAAATGAATTCAGAGAGGCACATTAAGAGCTAGATGCTGGGCACAGAGATAATCGAATCTAGCAGGCATCATGAACTCATCTGTTTCTCAATTACAGAGCCACATATATCAGGTTTCATAAATTTATAACAATCTTCATGAGTTTGTCATAATTTGTTGTGTGGCTGTTTACTCTGGACATAAATTCTATTTAGTATAAGATTATTAAAGGAGAATTATTCATGTTTTTCCTTCAAGTTAGTACAACCTATACAGACAGGAAAACTGGAAGTTGTTTGAGTATTTTAAGGTGGTTCAGAAATTTAAAAAGGATCCGAAGGAATTTTTATGTGTAGTTATACTTTCAATATATCTAAAGAGGTGGTAAAGTGGGCTTCTGTTTAAAATGTATATTTCCATATTCACACTTGACCATATTGGATCCTCTAAATCCTCATAAGATAAATAATAAATTCTTTTGTTTTTATAATGTATGAGGGAAAACTAGGCTCAAAAATTTATGCAGCCTGCCCCAATTCTTAGATCAAAATACCTGAGGATAGACCTTGAAACTGCAGAACTCTGCTTCTAAATTCTGGGCTCCATTATTTTTTTTACCTTTCCTCCTGTCAGCAGATGGGCCTGGTTTGGTGAATAAACTCAATGCACCTTGTGAGAACAAAGCTGATGTTCTAGAGATTCATGTTCTAAAATTACTTTTACTCTGGTTTGGTTGCTAAACAACTAACTGGAGACAGGTAATCATTTGAAACATAAATCATTTGTTAAAAGTATAAAATGACAGAAGAGTAATTAGTTCTGCTGCATAATTGCCTTGCTATGCTTCATGGAGTGATTGTTACAATTTTAAATATGCAACTGTCTAATATCTTCCCACCTATTGCTTTGGGACAAAGAGACCCATTTCTATGATATGTGTGCCCTGTAATCCTTTCTTTATATTTCTGTGGAAGCTGATTAGGAGCAATACCTATTAAGGGCTACTAAAATTTCTAAACAAATAATAATAATAATAGTAATAATAATAATAATAATAATAAACTGAAACAGAGTTAAATGGAAAGTAAAGTAAATCCTTTCATACCTGTATTCGGTTTTTTTTAATGCATTTGTTTGCTTTTTATGAAAGTTGTAGAGGTCAGTTAAAAATGTACTGCAAAAGCCCCATGGCTAGAGATGAGCAATAGTGTGTTTGCCTAGCTGTGTGCGGGGACTCTGGGTTTGAACCCATTAAACAAAGCCAACAAAAAAGAAATAAAACCATGCCACTAAAAAGGCCTATTGGGAACAGCAGAACAGAACTCTCTTTTTTGGTGTAACAACTGTCCTGCAGATGAAAGGATGATGCCTGCTCCACTTTTGTATTTGCTTAGTATTTTATGGCTGAAAAGCAGAATTTCCATATATTGTTTTTCTATTTGATTTTTCTCTATTTGAGCTTGCACCTCCTATTGTATCTATATCTACAGGGTTACCATATTTTTCTGGCTATTATCTCTAGTGTAAGGTAATTTCAAAAGTTATTCACAAGTCATTATGATGAGATCTTTGTCATCTCATGTAATGGATATAGTGAATATTTAGAGATTTTAGCTAGCAAGAAGTTTGTAGAGAAGCAATAAGATAAATGTTTTGACCATCATACAATAAATTTCATGACAAAGTATGTCATAAATCATCTAGAAATTCCATATTCTCCTAGATCATAGACTTAAGAATGTCAGAAATGTAGTAATGCGGAATCATCCTAGGTATTCAAAGGTGACTTTTGTCATCAATACACTCATCCCTATTTAAGCTTTCACTTGACAAATGTCTGAAAATATGAGCACATTCTATACAAACCAAGTGCCATAGCTGTTAATTGTTGTTGTTGAAGAACTGTGCTTCTGGTTAACAATTTGATTTAGACTCTGACCTCTCCATTCTGGGTTTCCTAGTCTGCTAACTTCTCTGGCATCTTAAATCTCAATTATTCTTCGTAAAGCCAGTTAACCATGTACTGTTTCATTTGGCTCTCCCCAGTCATTGGTACTTCTTACATATCTGTCTAATTTTATAATTTTCCAAAATATGGGGAAATAATCAAGACATCATCAAATTAGAAATATGTACCAAATGCTTCTAGTCTGTCATCAATACATTTCTTTTAATTTTTTTTTAAGAAATGATGAGGACCAGTGAGATAGCAGCTAATAAAAGGTACTTGCTGGTAAGTCTGATGCTACAAGTTCAATCTCCAGGTAACACAGGGTAGAAATAGAAAACAACTCTAGCAAACTATCTTCTACTCATTCATGCACCTCCCCCTTGCACCAACAAATAATTGTTATTTTAAAACTGAATACAAACAGTGAAGTAGAGTTTGTATTATCTGCCTCATCTTTTCTATGACTCTAAACTTCCTAGGTAGGTTCAAATCCATGGAAGTAAGTCATGGCATACTATATATCAATACTAGCTCAGTTATTTACAAAATCCCATATAAAGACCTTCTTTTGTGACCATATTTATGGTAGTTTCTAAATATTTAGACTCAAGTCATTATAGAATATCTGTAGATTAAGATGGAGAAGAAACAAAGAGGTGATTGGTAGCTAGCAATTTGTGCATAAATACTGTATCTTCCTTATAAGTGTCTGACCACCTTATCACATAATACATGAGCATGTAGCTGACTCAGAGAGATGAAGTTCAAGGTGTAGCTACCAAGTGATAGCAGACATGACTCAAGCACATGTATCCATCAAGACAAATTTATGTTATTCATATCTTGCCTTAAAATATTAGGATGATTATGACAATGATTTCAGTAGTAATTAGCTGTTAGTGTAATGACTAACATAATAACATAACCAGTGAAAATTAGCTAACACAAAGTAAACCCATAAGTTCCAAATGTTATTATCCCATTTTGTTCTATGTTTTCACTGAGGACTAAATACTACAAAAATTAGTGTGACAAAAATTTCACCTTCAATAAGTTTACTCTATCTGACTGAGTATTGAATATAATGTAAAATAAAATTTAATAAAGAACTCAATGAATTATTCAGTTGACAAATTTAAAATGTTTCCTGGTTACAGTGGGACTGAAAGTGATTTTTTTTTTCAAGACAAAGTTTCTCTATATAGCTCTGGTTGTCTGGGAACTCAGCTCTATAGACCAGACTGATCTTGAACTCAAGAGATCTAGCAGTCTGTCTCTCAAGTTCTGAAATTAAATTCTTGCGCCACCACACCCAGCTCTGAAGGTGGATCTCCATGTCTGTGACATTAATAGGAAAAGCCATTATACACACACACACACACACACACACACACACACACACACACACACATATATATATATATATATATATATATATATATATATATAGAGAGAGAGAGAGAGAGAGAGAGAGAGAGAGAGGGAGAGAGAGCTCGGTATTCCTAAAGAATTTATTATTTATTTTTAATGGACTAGCTAAATATGTAAGGAAAGATGCTAATAAATACTTTAAAGATAATGAGGGGAAATGGGAAAAATATTGTGATTGGAGGGCAGTGTTACCTTGAGAAACTTGAATCAACTCTCTAACATTACAAAAAAATGTATGTAACTTTACAAGTGAAGAAAAATCAGCTCAAATCTATGCTTAGAGGGATAACTTGGTCCACATTCTCCATGGCAAGCAACAGAATCTCACTTGAACTGACTTAAACAGAAGGGAGAGACTTATTAATTATGGATTGTAGTATTTCCAGTATTTTCCATATAGAAGTGATAATAGTTATATACCATCTTGGGGAACACAGATGAGGCTGCTTGTGGCAAGAACCAATCAGCCTGGGGACTGAAACTGCTCCTGGGTCCCAGGAGTTAATATCAAAGCACACATTTTCAGCCCACCCGCTAGGAATCTCTGATCCATTACATAAAATCACAGCCTTGGGGCTAAATCATACAGGTTGAAGACTAGTATAGCTTTGTGAAGGGATAAAGGAAAACACCTAAAGCCATCAGCAGTCACATCACCTACCTCAGCCTGTATTCATCCCTTAACTTCTCTCCACATCACATAGTTCTTCTAGTGCTTCTCTCCTTGAGTTAAGTTCTTCATTTTAAATTTATTGTGCTAAAAAGACACTCAACTTACAACCTTCAAATATGCAAAACACCCATTTAAAATATTTTAAAACAGTTTACAACTCTTAGTGTTAATTCCAAGTTTTCTAGAACAAGATACTAATTAAGCCAAGACTCTGTTTGGTTTGAATCTTCTGGTGTTGGTAAGAATGATGTCTTATAATAAACCTAGGACCATGGAGGGCCACTCCCATGCAGTGAGGGTTAGACATGTCTCATAGAAAACTACAGAGACATTATTAAGCACACCTAAAAGGAAAGTGTGTGGCAATCATGGAAACATAACAAGAAGCTGCTATAGTAAGCCAAGAAAAGGTCCTGGAGAGTCAAAGTTAGTTTCAAAGCTATAGAAGAATATAGATCTAAGCAAAATTTTAATGCAACATTTTTTAAGTTTGTGGAACAACTGGATGAGGGTTTGAGAGAAAGGAAGCCAGGATTCTAGACTATGCAATCAAGTGTAAAGATGATATCATTCACTGACCAAGGACAAGTAAGATGAATTAAAAGTTTTAAAAATGAAAGAATTCCATCATTTAGACACAAATTCAATGTTTCCATAGGAAATTAAGATCAGAAGAGCCATCTAAGAGGAACATAAATGTAAGGGTATTTTATATAATGACTAAAGTTTGGGGAAGAAAATACACAGAAGATAGACTAAGAGGGGAAAATTGGATAGCAGTGGAGAGAGTCCAAAGGCATGGGGGAGAACACCAAGATGGAAGAAGAGAGTGCAGGAAAGAAAAAGATGAGGACAAAAGACAAGATACTCTCTATAAGCAAGGGGTACTTAATGATGGTAAATACTGCCAAGAAAAAAAATAGAATGTACAATAAAAAAAACAGCCCTGTAGACTTAGTAGTAAGAACATAGGCAAGAAACAGAGTATGGAGAGAATTAAACACAAAAGCCAAATTAAGAAAACATTTCAGAGTAAACAGAGACTAGAAAGGGAAGTTCTTATGTTACTCACAAGAAACTGGCTGTGAAGAAGCAGAAGGATATGCAAATTGGAGGGGGTTCTTGCTTGAAGGTGGCTTCTTTTTTGCTTTTTTCTTTTCTCTTAACATCAATGTGTTAATTGCTGATGGGCATCTTTAAGTTAAAAAAAAAAAGACCTTGGAATGGTGGCAGTGGCCCAAAAGGAATGCTCTGTTACTTGTCATATGTTATATATGCACAACACTGCAGAGGATGAAGCTGATCTAGGGAGTCAGAGGCATATTCTCTGGTCATTGCACATGTCAGGTGAACAGTATCTTCAGGACCCTGAAAGAGAGAATGAGGAGAATGAGTGTATTGACACAGACCACACTAGCCTAAGAGGGTCCTTAGGAATAGGAATCGGATACATGTATTGTACTCCCTAACAGGTGATTAAAAAAAAACTGAAGGAGAACTTAGGACTATAAAATATGAAGCATGCAAAGAATACTAATTTTTTTTAAAAAAAGAAATAAGGAAGAAGCTAAAGGGTAGCTCAGGTCAAGGACAAGTGTGTGTCTTTATGGATGGCAGAGATAGCCAATATTATACTCAGCATGCAGTGATGAATATCTAGAGCATACAGAGAGAGTAATGAATATAAAAGGAAAAGGAGAAGAAAGGAATGCAAGGGAGGAGTGAGGGAAGAAAGGGGAAGCAAGGGTGTTTGTAAGCTCAGGAGGTAAACACCCATAAAGATGACTGAGGAGGTATAAAGAAAGAAAATGAACCTGGCCAAAGTGTCGATGCAAACTGAAAAGAAAAATAGCTGAAACCTATCTGTTCACTTTTAAATTACCTGAATTGTGGATTTTGTAAACAGAACTTTTTTTTTTCAAATAAGGATGAAAATATTGGAAAACCTAAGACAAGCCTCAGAAATGAAACACTGCTAACAATGCAGTTGATTACCAACTTCTCGGTGGAATTGAAGAGTGAGCTGAGAGCCACACTCCCTGGCCTTCCATAAACAAGAATTTTTTTCATCAAATAATTTTCAGAATTTGGTGGTTATTGTGTTAAACTGTAACTGCAGAAAAGAACCATGCGTGGTCATGCGCCATTGTATTTGGGGCTTGGGACTCAAAATAGTGATCACAGTCTAACTGAGGTAGAACAAACCTCCACTGCTAAAAAGTAGGTATCAAAAACTAATATTTATCTACATTTACCATGTTCAGGCATTTTAAGAATTGTGGACTTTTGTAGGGAGCTATGTTTTCTGTAAAAATCTCCCCAAAGTGTGTTTCTCCCTTGATTATTAGGAAGTTGGCACTCTTGGGCACCAACTCAGAAGGCATGATATCGCGATTTGGATTTGACATGGGGACACATGATAGGTTGATGATCTAAAGAATCTTGATTTCCAACACTGGGCTATCTATGTGCTCTGGAAGTGGAATAGAGGGCATGTGTCTGCACTCCAGTGTTTCTTGGGGAATGGCAAGAAGGGTTCCTTGGGATGAAGTAGGCACTCCTTTAAGGAGAATATGGATGCCTTTTGTGAAATGAGGGTACTTGATGGAAAAAGCTGGAATTGTCTTTTAGAGGGAGCAGCTTCAGGAACTTAAAAAAAAAAGCAATTTGAGGGAGTCTCTGAGACTTCCTTGCCCAAGAGTATGACAACCATGGAAAGGTAAGAAGGAAGTTCTGTTCAAAACAACTCAATAGCCAGTGTTGGCTCAAACTTCCAGAGTCTTACCCTTAGTGGTTAATTTTAGGCAAATTTAAGCACAACACATTCTAGTGAAAACTTTTCTGGTTACAATTAACTCAATACCATGTGCACAACAAAGCATATGTAAATTTCCTTGAGGAACAAAATAAGCTAAATACAGATTGGGCATGATGATATATCTAAACTCTTTGTACAGTCCATCAAGGTAGGACCTAGAGAAGACTGGGAAAAAGCAAATTTGTAGTTAGGATCTGGGGCTGGAATAGTCTCTGGCTATACATATAGCACAAAAGTAATCAAGGCTATTAAGCACATCTGCTCCCAGTTTTCTGGGCAGATAACAGATGTGTCATTACTTGTCTAGAAGGAACAACCCTGTGTGTTTAACATGCCAGATTCCTCTGGTGCTTATCTGTGAGAACAAAGAGATCCATGCTTCCTACAGGAATTGCTGAAAGATGTTACTTCTCTCAAGGGTCCTACTGATGAATGTGGCCAAATGGGGCTTCTTGAGGGATATAACAATAGGAACACATGACATAAACCATTGCAAAGTGACAACATGCTTTTTAAGAGAGAATCTTGCTATGTAACTCAGGCTAGCCTTAAACACAAGTTCCTCATGCTTCATTCTCCTAAGGGCTGAAGTTTCCTGAAAAAACCATAATAATGAGTATTCAGACATTTTTAATTTAAGAATTCATCTTGGAAGCTTTCTTCAAATCATTTTTTTTTTTTTGCCTCTCTTAATATTGGATCTCATCTGCTCCCAGTTAATTTGCCAACCATGGAAGCATCAGAAACTGTTAAAAAGATGGTGACCTGTCTAGATTGGGAAAAAGATAGTATAACATGTGACTCCTTACTTCCCATTGTAGGAAGCCAATTTGGGTAAACTTGAGACAAAATTATCTTAAAAATAAAATTGTAGTATTGGACTTGAAAGAAACAAAACCGTGGCCACTGTCTTGAAATGGTAAGGGTGCTTTTCATATATGTGTGGAGCAGAAAAGGACATGGTTTGCTCAAGGTTATATCAAGAAGCAGGATCAGCACTAACCTCACTGTTATGGTTTGTATATGCTCAACCCAGGGAGTGGCACTACTAGAAGGTGTGGCCCTGTTGGAGTAGGTGTGTCATTATGGGTGTGGACTTTAAGACCCTAGTCCTAGCTGCCTGGAAGTCAGTATTCTGCTAGCAGCCTTCAGAAGAAGATGTAGCACTCTTAACTCCTCCTGCACCATCCTTGCCTGGAAGCGGCCATATTCCTGCCTTGATGATAATGGACTGAACCTCTAAACCTGTAAGCCAGCCCCACTTAAATGTCCTTATAAGCGTTGCCTTGATCATGGTGTCTGTTCACAGCAGTAAAACCTTAAGACACTCACACAACAAGATGAAGCAAGAGAAAGAAATGGAGTGATTGAGGATGTTGCCCCTGCCCCTCTTGTTTATAGAGATGTCTACACAGACATTCCCAATCTTCCACCACGTGTTCTCTTTTCCCAGGGAATACAAGACAGGTATTTCTAGCATCTCAGATTTCTGTTTTCCTCTTGTCCCATAACTTGAAGTTTTAAAAAGCAGGAAAGGAACAGATAGATCAGATGGAATCTAAAAGTATTTTATTTTATAAAACATTGAATCAGTTTTCTTTGATTTACTTTCTGAGAGAGGTGAATTAGCAAATGCTTGCAGAATTCTCTCTACCTAGACAGAACGTAATCTCCTATGCTAAATGTGCCCATGCATTCTTGAATTAATTATTCCCCAACTGCTCTCTTAATGCTTATTCTTTAAATAAATGTCATTAACTAAATGATCCCAGTGAAACATATTTGTTACCAGAATAATGACTTGGTAAAACATTAATGCGAGGGCTATCTCTGCTTCTGCTGATTCTGGCTTTACAGACCATAAGTTATTTGTTCTAGGTAAAGACTTCTATATTGTTTGCCTTAGGAGAAAACATGACAGAACCGTGGGATGCTGATTTCCATGAAAGCTACTCTGAGAGCAGTCACTTGGAAGCAGACCAAGTTCTCTGCCTATACTGAGCAACAGACAGTATGGCCAAGTGCAGTGAGAAACTTTCTCCATCTGAACCAGTCACTGAATTTCCATGCAGTACTGTTCTGGGCATCTGGATACGAAGCATTAGCTGAGTTACACTTGCAGCATGATGCATCTAGAATGCATATCCTGCCAAAATCAATTTTTGATTAATCACTTGTTAATGTGTGAACATTATGTTTTTATGGAGGCCATTTAAGGCTTTAAATTTTTGAGGGGAAAAAAGGGAAGTATTTTCTTTTTCTATGACATTTATACTACTTCAATTTTGCATCTAAAGAATAGTATTTTCCTTGTTGGGATAATTACAGATGTCACATATCAGATACCCTGCATATTAAATATTTACATTGTGATTCATAACCATAGTAAAATTACAGTTTTGAAGTAGCAATGAAAATAATTTTATGACTTGGGGCCACCACAACAGAAGGAACTATATTAAAGGGTCATGGCATTAGGACGATTGAGAACCACTGAACTATAGTGTTTATTTGTTTGCTTGTTTGTCTTATGAGACAGATTCAGAGGTGTGAACTCCCTATGTAGGCTAGCCACATCCAGTCTTGCAAACCTCCTACCTCGGTGTCCTGAGTGCTAAATTAAAATTGTGTACTACCACACCCAGTGGGCCTTGCTTTTTGTGTTTTTTGGGTGGTGGAGTCATATTCATTTTACATTTTTAATTACTAGGGGAGGAGTCTCATGTGACATTTTAATATTAATTTTCTCTTTGTCTTATGGTTTTGTTTGCTCTTTTGCCTTTTTTTTTCCAGGCTTCATCTTGCCTTGCCATGCTTCGGCTCCTATATGGTCCTCTGATTACCTTCTATAGGTGTCTTTATGAATTCCATACAGCTTACATAAGCAGATTTACCTAAATAGCCAATTGTAGACCAATAACTATTTAAGCACATACAAAAATACATGCTTTTACTTTCTTTTTAAGTTTTGTTGTTAGTACCACATAGGCATTTCCATATCATGAAACAGCAGTGTGTAAATAATTAATACTTTGCCTTTAGTTTTATATTAGAAGCAAATAATTTACTGATCAACCTCACAGCATCACAATGTATGAATCTGTCAGCATCATTGTGATTTTACTTTACTGCTTAGTATATTAATTTTATTTCAACTCAAAAACTCCCCATAGTACTTTTATATGATGGTCAAGCAGGAATCAGCGCTATCGGAGTTTGGCTGCAAAATCTTTATCATTTTGAAGAATATTTTACTGGATACATTATTCGTTGTTGGCATTTCATTTTTATTTAGCCTTTTGAATTAGTCTTCCCATGTTCTTCTACCCTGATGGTTTCTGCTAGGTACTCACTCCTAGTCCCATGAAGATTTTCTTATATATGATAATCATTTTTCTTTTGATGCTTGAATTTAGATGACCATTTCTCAGGATTTTAGAAGTCTTTCCTGGTTATTTTTTAATATTCTTCTTTTTCCTTTTTAACCTTAGTGATACCTCAGAAGCATATATGGCTCCTAAACTTTCTCTTCTGATTGATCAGTTCAAAGTTTGTTTTTGTGATGCTAGAGATTGAGAACAGGATCACTGCTCATGCTAAATCAAAGTTCTATCACTGAGTCACAACTCAGTACACTTTCAATGGGATAATTCCCAATTATCTGCTTTTATCTCTCTGATCCTTTTGATCTTTGTCCTACTTGGCTCCGAGCCACTGTAACGCATCATTTTCATCCTATGACTGATTGGGGGTTTTGATAATGATTATTTTGAATTACCTGTCACATTATTACATTAGAATCATTTTCTAGAAACATATCATTCCTATGATTGTGTCTTAAGACTTTATACTACAATATAGACAATAGACAAAACAGTTTATCCTACAGTCTTGAGGACTCTAGTTTAGGAGAAGAATCCCATCAAGCTAGCCAGAAATGATGGGTACTACTCATACCTTCATGCTAGTTTGTTCTCAGAAGGCCCCTGGTTTATGGAGCATGAGGCATCTCTGAAATTAAATGTAGGCTCCTTAGAAACCACAGGAAGCCAGACTACTGAAACTTTGCAGTTTTGTTCATCTTCAGATAAATCTGGAATCTAAAGGTCTTTCCCCGTTCACTGTACTCATATCTGAGTCACAGGGAGCTGTGGGCAGCAGTTACATGACAGAGCAAGTGGCTCCGTCTTTAATCATTGGGTCCTACACGTATAGAGTGTGAAAACCCCAGACAGTACTCTGAGACGGGCATAACAATAATCATCTTTTGACCATTCCTTAGAAATATGATTCCATCTCACACCAGTCAGAATGACTAAGATCAAAAACACAGGAGACAGCAGTTGTTGGCGAGGATGTGGAGAAAGAGGAACACTCCTCCACTGCTGGTGGAATTGCAAGCTGGTACAACCACTCTGGAAAGCAGTCTGGCGGTTCCTCAGAAAACTGGGCATGACACTCCCGGAGGATCCGGCTATACCACTCCTGGGCATATACCCAGAGGCTTCCCCTGCATGCAATAAGGACACATGCTCCACTATGTTCATAGCAGTCTTATTTATAATAGCCAGAAGCTGGAAAGAACCCAGATGTCCCTCCATGGAGGAATGGATTCAGAAGATGTGGTATATCTACACAATGGAATACTACTCTGCAACTAAAAACAATGAATTCACGAAATTCCTAGGCAAATGATCAGAACTTGAAAATATCCTTAGTGAGGTAACCCAATCACAAAAGAACACACATGGTATGCAGTCACTGATAAGGGGATATTAACCCAGAATCTCGGAATACCCTAGACACAATTCGCATATCAATAGATTTCTAAGAAGATGGAAGGAGAGACCCCTGGTCCTGGAAAGACTGGATGTAGGGGAATGCCAGGACAGAGAAGCGAGAGCGGGTTGAATGGGGAAAAGAGGGAAGGAATGAGGCTTATGGGACTTTCGGGAAGGGAGGAAACGGGAAAGGGGAAATGATTTTGAATATAAATAAAAAAAAACTTTGAAAATAAAATAAAATTTAAAAAAAAAAAGAAATATGGGCACATAGACTGTATTGTCCAATTCTTTCCCTCTCATGGAAAACCTGGGAGATAACTACTTTTGTCCATTAATGTGGGGCTGTGCTAAGCAGAATCATACCACCATCTTCCTTCTCTTAAAATAGAATTCCATCTTCTTAAAATAGAATTAAGCTTTTAAGATGTCAGAATATTTGATGTATGTCCCAAGTGTTTTCCAAAGTAGGAGCAGGGAGCTTGTGGCCACTCTCTTTGCACTGAAAGTGTGAGGTTCTGATGACTGCGCAAAAATTCAAATATAGTGTTTAATCTAACCATTCGCAAGACATATAGAAGAAGCTGGATCCCTCCATGCTCTGAAGAAGGTGAGATGAAAGCCAGTACACTGAATGACTTCAGAGAAGATCTATGTGTGAAACCCAAGTCTTTCCCTCCCCAGATAGCCTGGGAGTTGAGATTTCTTTTTGATCCTGTGTGGCAGGCCTGGAATGGATTGAGGTAGTAACTTCATTTCTAGCTTCCATGTGCCTGATCCATCCTGGACACAGGAATTTCCCAGGTAGTCTGTGAATTCCTCATAAAAGGTATTTGGTGGTGTGTGATGGGGACAGTATATTCATTGAGGAAGAAGGGTCTGGGACTTGGTTTTCTACTATCTTTCTGGTGTCGTTCTCTATCGTATTTTCTGTACTCTTCTATGAAACTAAAATCTTCAATGAGTTCATGTGGCATGACAAACTGAAAGAAAGAATACAGTAAAGATGTTCATTCCTATAATTTTGTTATTTGTAAAGTTCAACCTAATTAGAAAACATCATGTTTATAAAAAAGTTGATCTGTATCAGGGATGCTGGTGAACACATTTTCTTCCAGTGGTAGCAAACATTTCCTCAGTGCCATAAAGTGGGAAGGACAAATATTATGACTTTACTAGGTCGGGAGGAAATAGAGAACAGAATTCGAACAGACCTGAATTCAAAAGCCTGCTGTCAACTCCAAACAGGTGTTCTTTTTATGGCTTACTGAATAAAAACACTTCTTATTCATCACAAATCTAGAAGTTTCATGTTTAGTCTTTAACTCTAAATTTTGCTTCATGACCTGGCACAGAATAAAGAGAGCACAGAGGTAGCATTTCATAGAGCTGTTGAGGAGTGTTTCTGGGAAGAGATTAATAAAGGCTTAGCTGGGTTTTTTACATTATGCCAGAGAACACTTTTGCATGGAAGGAATAAAACCCTTCTTTCTGTGATCAGTAGAAATAAAATATACACACAATATTAGAACATGGAACTATTTATCTCTTCTTTCTTATTTCCCCAGTTCATATATTTACAAGCAATGGAATGTGATACCTGAAGGCACAGAATATGTTCACAAAGGAACCAAAGACTATTTTGAAAATCAGTGTTCTGGGGCCTGGGGAGATGTCTCAGTCAGTAAAATGCCTTTCATGCAAGTATGAGGACCTGAATTTAGAATGTAAGTATTCACATAAAATCTGAGCATGATAACACATGTCTGTGACCTCCTGTGTTGGGGCATAGGTGGGAGCAGAGGCAGGTGGATACCTGAAGCTCATTAGCAACCCATTCTTGGTGTATCAACGAACTCCAGCTCATTGAGAGATCCTGGGTATAACTGGTTCCTCTACCTCTTCTGGTACCACAAGAGAACCTTAACTCATCCATGAGGATACTGCAGCATAGATATTTGAATTCCACCATGTGGTTTAAGCTTAGTGGGGGGTGGGGGGCAGAAAAAGTTTGTGCAGGCTCAGTCCCAGGTACTGCAAACGTGCCATCCTGAAAGTAGGTAACACGAGCTCTGGGGAATACCTCTTCTTGGCCATGTACTTCCTGTTCCCATGAAAAGCAAAATGGGGGAGCCAGTGTCCTCTAACTTGCCTGCTCCATGGCAATAGCTTCTCATCTTTGGTCCCCAGGGTCACAGTGCTGGCAAGAAGGATTTTTACAAAAAACCAAATGCTAATTGCATTTCTTGTCTTTTTCAAATAAACTGTTCTTGGCAGGTAGGTAGTATAGTCTGTATCTACTCCAACAGTTCCTGTCCAACATAATCCAGAGGAAAAGATCAATAGGCTGCAGCACGGCTTCAGATGAAATGGGCTGGTTACCAAATCCTTATAACACATTGATTTGTGAGTTATTTATTCAAGTTCACTGAAGAAGCAATTTACAAATCACCTTTCACTGACTTGATGCAGCACTCTGAAGTAAATAAATATTGTCTCTCCACTGGGCTTTTAGTGAAATGTCAGTTTGGCCTAAATAGACGATGCAGAATTTACATTATAAATCTAACTCTATTTTACTATATCTGGCCCTTACTCCATCATTCTATTGTTCCTTAGATCAGTGAAATCTAGAGGTACATTAGTAGGACAAAATGAAAAGGAAAAGTTTTGACAGCTTTTTGGCACAATAATAAATTTCAAACAAAGCAACCTAGTCTTATATAAAACCTAGCATCAGCCTAGTTTTCTTAAGTATTTAATTAGGTAAATGTCCAAATATAGAAGTATTTCTTACCTTCACTCGTTCTAAAACTTGATCATTGATGAAAGCACACTCTTATATTGACTCTAAATTAGAAATCAGTAGAATTTTCACAACAGCCTAGTCAGTATCATTTTATTTTTCTATATTTAAAAGTAATTCATCACTACACACACTTACATATTTTGTGGTCTATACAGACTTTGTCAATACTCCATCTATCATATCAAAAAAGATAGCATTTATCCTCCTTAACAAAGATGTAAAGGAGACAATTCCTCAGAAACTACATTCAAGTGCTATTTTGTTGTTAAAGGAATCACCACACTGCAAGATACCTAGAAGAAATTATCCTGTATTTATCAAGTCATTAACTATTTAGAAAATTAATCAACTGGAAGAATCAGAGGTTAAAGATATGAAAGGAAGTCGTGGTTGGTTATACAAAAATAACAAATTGACCTAAAGGTTAATCAGTGAAAATTATTCCCAGAAAACCTCCCGTTACATGAATTTATAAAACCAGATTATACAGCACATAAATGCCTTATGAATTATTCCCACATGTTTCTTTGTATTTCTCCCATGTTGGAGAGGAGCTTAAAAAAGAAGCCCCAGAGTGCCATGTACAACTCTCAAACGTTATTTGAAAATCAGAATGATTCCAATAATTTTGATCACAATAATAATTGTTTTTTTTCCCATTTGGAATAGATCCAACTTTTGAAAAATATTGACAGTAAGGTAGGCAGATGCAGGCTTATATAACAACACAACTACACTTAAAGAAAATGGAGGCATAAGGGCATGGTCTTATTGAATTGATTCATTTCTCAGGCTTGTGGCTACAAATATGTTTATCTTCTTTTAGACATGAACAAAACACAGAAAGTAAATAAATGGAAAAGATGCAAGAGAATGTTGGGTTATGCCAACTCACTAGTGTCTTGTTGATGAGTAAAGAAAATGTGCTTGTCTTGGATCTAAAGAGAATGTTGCCAACAAAAGATGCTTACATACCTCTGCCATCGTCCATTCTTCAGAACATCAATGGTATTCAGAATGCTGAGCAGGCAGCAGGAACATGCTGGCCAAGGAGAGCACAAAGCTTCACAAGGTCAGAGAAGCTGTAGCAGGCAGCCAACCGTTCACACCAAGAGAGCATGCAAGGCATTCTGAAGATAAACCAAGTCTGTGAAAATCTATCAAGAATGGTTGTGTACATGAAACTGCCCACTGTATGGATCCGTGAACAAAGAACATAGTAAGGGCTGTGGGTATTTAACTAAAAGAACCTTGAAACAAAAGTATAAGTATCATGAAACAAGAAAAGCGTCTCATTCGTTAAAAAGTATTCTCTCCTAAAACTGTGAACAGGTTTGATGACATTAATTATTTCCAAGTAAAGAGGAAATGGAAAGTAGACAGTGATAGCCAACACAATAAATAGCTTTTAAAAATTCTAATAATAATGTATGGAGCTGGAGAAATGCCAGCACACAAGAGCATTTATTGCTATCCAGGGGACCTGAGTTTGATTTCCCGCACCCACATTGGGCAGTTTACAAATGCATTGAGCTTCTCCTGAGAATCCTACATACACATATACACACATGCAAACACAAACATACAGGTGCATATATGCATGCACACACACATACACACATATCCATATTCACATGCATATACATATATGTGCACATCACACACTGATTAATACAAATAAAATTAAAAACTCTCATCTGGATTGAGATTATAGTTTAGCATATTGGATCTGATAAATATCAAAAACCTATTTGCTGCTTTCACAAAATCCCAGTTAAAAACCTCTTCTAGGTACTGTGATGGCTACAGAGTTGAAACAAAAGGTGGGCTGTTGAGTTAGCCTATTCCTAAGTGTGGTGGACAAACTAATCTCTACCTTACCTGAACATGTTCAACCGATGCTCTTTGAAAAATAAAAAGGAGAACACAAACTTTAAGGGTTTCACATTTGCCCTTTACTCTTTCTGGGAAGAAGTTGTTATACCCAGGTCTCAGAATTCCCAGAACTCTAAGAATTGTCAACCCGAAGCAAAATGACAAAAGAACATTTTATTTGAGTCAGACTCAGATTGCAAACCTACCCACTATGCCAGTTAGGAGTGTGACCCCTCATCTAGGGGCTTGGAGTTTTTATACACATACAAGTATAACCAGGGATTCTTGAACTTCGGAGTTGCGTGACAGGGGGAGGTGACAAGGGACATCATAAAAACAATATCATTTGTTCAGGCAGCGGGGCGGAATCACACAAGTGAGAGCAGGGACTCTTCTAACCTTGGAAGTAACTTTATGGTGCTATCAGGAACTAGTGTGTTTTTACAAACTGGTCCCATCTCTCTGGGAACACTTAGTTGCCCTCCTCTAATGTCCCAAAAGTAGGGCACTTATCTCTTCAAGGATGTTTGGTCTTTGCTTCTCCCAAGGACAGGAGTCATCTGCCCTGGGAAGTGCTAACCATCTATCAGGGAGGGTGCCAGACTCAGAGACACAGGAGCTGAGGGATGTTACCATTTGTCTATTCTCAAGCCAGCATCTGTTGCTCTCAGGGGCCTGGGAAGGTCGTTAAGGAGCGCAACCATGAAAATGGGGATAGCAATATTTCGGTGCCAGGTCAGGCACTCTCTGAAAGGCCAGGGAGAGGAGAGGAGCTGTGCTCCAGCAGTGAGAAAGCAGAGGCAGGCTTCCTGCATCTCTTCAGTCACAATAGGTATTGTGTAGCCCATGTAAAGCTTATTACACACACTTGAACTACAGACATAATTCTATAATTTTTTTAAGCAACTTACATCAATTTTAAACCTCTCAAGAAAGAAGAAATATATTCAGTGGAGTTTGATTTTATTTTATTTCTTCTTAAAATTGTATCAAAGCACCAGAGTGCTTTTATATTCCCAAGTTATAAAAGCTGAGAAGGGAGATATAGACTTGTGAAATCTTGAATAACCTGGGTCCAGGATAAAGGGTAACCTTGTAATAACGTGAAGTAAGCTCTGTTCCTGGAGGTATAGGTAATTCTATACAACTTTCTGTGGACCCCACTTACCTATAAAAAATTCACAGAATTCTTTGTGTTTTTGCATCATCCCTGGGATTAGCTTACAAAATGGACAAAGTGTGTTTTTGCTCTGATGCCCACCATCCTGCATCTGTGGAATCTTTATAAGGATTATAAATTAATCAGAGGAAATCCTATATTCTTCTTCTTGTTTCTCCCAAATATTAAGTCTAATCTTTGAAAGATCTTCCATTTCCTAATGGTCAAATGACCCATTGTAGTGGCTATTCCTGGTTGTCAATTTGACTATATCTGGAATGAACTAATCAAGACTTGGAAGGCTCACCTATGATTCTAATCTGGAGGCTCAGAGATACAAGTTTCTGACCTGGATCTTGGCATGGAGATCTCAAATCATAGTGGCTATGAATTCCAGAAGATTAAGACAAGAAGATTTCCGAGTTTAAGGTCATCTGCGATTAATGGTGCGGTGGCACACACCTTTAATCTGGGCCACACCCTCTGCTGGAGACATTGGAAGAAGGAAGATTTACTCTCACTCTTCCTTACCTGCTTGCCTTGCGGGACTGAGCAACTGCTAGATCCTTGGACTTCCATCCGCAGCTGCCTCATGGGACTGAGCAACTGCTAGATCCTTGGATTTCCATCCACAGCTACTGCTGACCATTGTTGGGGAGTTGGACTACAAGCTGTACTTGATTGACAAATTCTTTAACTATATAAAGACTACCCCTATGACTGTGACTTTAGAGAACCCTGACTAATACACCCATGAAGTTTCAATTCTCTCCGTACTGTCACATCTGTCTCCAAAAGTCTAAACAAGAGTTTAAGCTACTCTAATGGGAAATTTTACCTCTAATAAAATTTAGCAGAAAAGATATAATGGTTATTATTTATTTAGTGTGTGTGTATGTATGTGTAATGTGTGTGTGTGTGTGTGTGTGTGTGTGTGTGTGTGTGTGTGTGTGTGTGTAATGAATTTGACTATGTATTTATGTTTGTGGTAATAAGTGCACTGGCATTTGTGTGAAGCTAAAGGTTGTTGCCAGATGCATTTACATTCACTTTCTACCTTTTGGTTTTGAGACAGGATCTTTCCTTGAACCTGGTGTTTTACCCACCCTGGATAGCCAGCAAGTCGCATGGATCCTCCTGTCCCACCTTCTCAATTCAGTCATTAGAAGCATGTGCCTGGCATTTATGTAGATATTCTGGGAATATGAACTTAGGCCTTGGTGTTTATGTGGGAAACACTTTACCAACTAAGCCCTATCCCCAGTCCCTGGTACATATTTTTTAAAGCTCTCTGGACACAATAGCTTTTAAAATGAGATTACCAAAAGATTACCATTTATTTTAGATAAATAGATATTCATTGATACATATTTGAGATGTCTACATGCATATATAGATGTCCTAGGATACATCATATGTATATTGTTATGCTTTAGCTTTTGAATTCATGTCACCAAGTGTAGTGAAATATAAATACACTATAATAAGTAACTAGTTCCTGAAAAGACAATCTGAGCTTAAAATTGTAATATTTAAAATCTTTCAGGAAAGAATATTTTAAAAGAATTCCGAGTTAGACCTGAAGATTCAAATACAATTATGGTTTCTACCTTTAAAATGTCACCTTGTTCTGAGAATTTTGCTTTTAATGATGAGCAGAAATTTCTGAAGACATATAGATAGCTTCACTCATGACCTCAGACAGGAAGGGAGAGCACACTGCCTAACATGCACCCAGGAGAAATGGCCTGCAGAGGAAATGTCAGGAACAATGTTTTGTCAAGGATTTCTCTAAGCCCATCATACCCAGGCACCTGTGCTCCAGGGCGTCTGTCCAGTCATCTGAGAGCAGGCACCTTGCCGGTTCAGCAGATTAGTATTAGAACTGAAGGCAAAGGAACTATGTAGAGTATATATTTCAATCATGAGTGTGGAGACTTGGAGTCCCAGCTGGAATCGTGTCCATTGCTTTCTAAGCTTGTATCAAACTAAAGATTGTATTATCCAGAATGCAGCTTTACAGAGAATGGCTTTCAGGGAAAATATACATTCACAAAGAGAAGGACATGTTTTATGTGACAAGTCAGGAGTCAGAGAAAAATACCAAATAATACTTGAGGAAATTCCCTAAGTATATTATCTCTACTGAAATGGTATTTAAGAGGGGTAAGGAGGAACATTTCCACTCCATGAATACATTATGTCAGAACCAGTGGAATTCAAAAGGCCTGTGTATTCCTAAAGTGTCAGGCCATCTTTCAACTTTTCTAAGCATCCTAGTCAAACAAATCCTAGAGCTGAAGTAACTTTGGGGAAAAATTAAATTCTACTTTTAAGTCCACAGGTTCTAAGATATACTTCCAGTTCATATTACCACATTAGACAGTATGATGTGTTTTGAAAGTAAAATTTAGTGGAATTTCATTGATTAATAGCATTCACTGGCCAGTTATTTCAGAATGTAAAAACCTAGTATGCTGTGTCACTTTATATGTAAATATTTACTTAATATCATTATCATCATAAAATTATTTAAATGCTCACTTCATGTTTTATTCAATATTCTGGACAATCCACATTATAAGTCAGTGGCTATATTTGGGAGACTCCATTTAAAGAAAGATGATCCATTTTCCATTGCCCTGACACAACAATCCATAAGAGTCTTAAATAAGGGATATAATCCACGTTTTGTGACTAACTCAGGGAAAGATAATCTTTATCCTCATCACAAAATATATTGATTGTTTTACTTAGTCAATCATGCATGGTTTAAAAGTTTATTTATAATAGCTGGGGTTGATGTGCAAGAAGAATGTCGGTACATTATCCAGTTGGTGGAATCTCTAATTTCTTATCCAAACATTCAGTTATTTGTATTATCAACCACACACAGTACCCAATGCTGAGAATCTGTTACTGCTTATGAGTGAGAATTAAGAACAGTGCTGGATTCCAGTGCACAGATAGAGCATTTTGTACTCTGTCGTGATAGCCGTCCACAAACCGAAGAGCTCTGCCTATGTTCTAAAATACCACTTGAGACTTTCCCCATAATATCATACTCCAGTAACATGAGACTACAGAATTAATACTGCCACACTGGAGGAAGTAGCACAGGCAATCAGACAGCTAGCGTAGCTATGAGAGAAGAGGGTAATACTAGTAAAAGAAACACCCCATGCATGCAAATTGCTAATCTGTTCACCATTGCTGTTTGGACTGGACTAGCTATTGTTATGCCTTTCTATAAGAGTCTAGGTTTAAATATGGAACCACAGAGCTGCACTCAGTACCTTCTTCAAATAGAACTTGCCATAGCATCTTACTGATATCCGGCTGTTCCAGAACTGAATCTTTACTCAAGAAACAAACTTCATGTGCTGTGCATAGCTACCTTGTACCTATTGACACCCATACGCAATCTTCGAAGTGCCCCTGCATCCTAATTATAATAACAGCTACCACACGTGAGTATTTATTGTGCACCAAATGTTATCTATGCTAGGTCCTCCAATAGCTTCAGATAGAATTGTCTCCGTTGGTCATTTTAAAAGCATAGTAAACCTCAGCCTTCAAATGACCTTTAGTCATCTCTACTTTTCAAAACAGATTACCATGCTGTTTACTATCTGGTAATGGAAGTTAGGGCTGTATAACCTATTTCCACTCAAGTTTACAGAACATTTGTGGTACACATACATGCATGCGGGAGAAATACTCATATACATAAATTAAACACAATTTGAAAATGTCATTATTCTTTAACATTCTAATACAGGAGAGATTAAAGGAAAATGATTCATATTATGAGAGTTTCTATCTCAGGCAGAGCATTCATGCTGGTTCTATAAACCTGGTCAAATGCTGGGGAAGTTCATAGGCCATGGAGGGAGGAAGAACCTACTGCTAATGTTTTGCTAAGTGGACACAGTCGTCAAACTGCCTCCTAAATGCTTATTTTTATACTCACGGACTGATCCTGCCTGCCTTCACACTGCACAAGAGAAGTATCTGTTTGCAATGGACAGTGGTTCACACAGAGACTCAACTGTTCCAAAGGCTGTGAATATGTGACTATCGAGTGCTCAGCTGTAAATGGGAAAGCTATGTCATGCCTTCCTCCAAGGTAAGGGGACAAAAGAAAATTAAACAGCAAAGCAAATAAAGCAGAATTTGAAAATAGAACTAGCTGGGACAGCAAGGGAAACACAACAGTGGGGGGAATAGCAGAATGAACATATTCACAGGATATCGTTAATGTATGTGAAAATGTCAAATTTTTAGAAAAATATGTAACTTGTTCATGTATTTCAAATAGTTGCTTTCTTCTCATAAGGAAATGCCCAAGAATTGTTACTCTGGGGCACATAATGTAAGAGTCAGTGATGACACTCATACGTATCACAGAGAGTTTCTTCTTCTCAGCTATAATCTAGAAGATACTTGTATCGATTATCTATGTGTGTGGACACCATCAGCATGATTTCTTTTCTACAGGGTGAGTGATCATTAACAACAAAGCAGAAAGAAAATAAAGTTTGGGTTTTCCTGAGTTCACATGTTAGAAAACATGTTCTTGGAAACATTATACATATGACATTAAATGAACTAAATGGTTGCATTTATATATGATATCAACAACTACAATGGGAAAAAAAAAAGTCCATGAATTCCAGAGGAAGCTACTGTGGGGTAAGTGGAAAGGTTTGGAGAAAGAAAAATGAAAGGGAGATTATGAACTTATATTTTAGTTAAAAACTAAAACTATGCAAAAATATTACATTCTTATGTAAAACACTCGAGGTTTAGATAACTATGAACAGAGTTTTATCTGAATGTCTTACAGTTGTTAAAGAGGTGTTCAGGTCATGGCCCTCTAGAATAGGGGCTGTGTGCTCTGGCTATACTCACCAGAGTAGTACAGTCTCCACCAATGCCATCACAAAGGAGAACCCTCACAAAAGTATTAAAGTCCATCTCCATCCATGTAAGTGATCATCCATTCTAAAGAGTATTATTGTTATCCTGCTGTGTGGACTAAAAGCCAAACAATAAGATAATTTACCTAACTCCAAATCTCTACTGAGATTTCAGCCTAGGTCTGATCATCTCTAAAACACAGGCCAGCTGTATTTGCACACAGTGTACCTGGGAGAATAGATTTGGCGAGCCTCGGGCAGGAAGATTGCCCAGGCTAAGGTCACACAAGGTTATGAAGTGTGACTATGTCTCAAAAAGATAAAATGAAGGAAAGGAACTTTAGGATGTAGACTCCTTAGGCTGGGTACAGCTCCATTTCTCAAGGGTTTAATAATTAGCTCAGCAGGATGGCAAAGGGGAGTAAACAACACCAAGGCTCCTCATGAATACTCAAGGACTCAGCACCCAGACTCCTTGTCAATACTCAAAGATTCAACACCTAGATTCCTCATGTATACTCATGGACTCAACAGCTAGAATCCTTGTAGATACTCAAGGACTCAACACCTAGACTCCTTGTGGATACTCAAGGACTCAACCCTTGTTCAATCTAGAGAGAGTAGAAAAACCCTTTGGAGTTCCCACTAGCTATTCTTTTATTTATTAATTTTTGTAGAATTCTAAATATTAAGCATACTGTATTGCCATGATTTCTATCCCTCTCTTTACTCTCTCCAGTGCCTTTGAATCTGGTTATTAGAACTCACATGCTAATTATTTTCCTTCTTGTAAACTTAAACTTCTTTGTCAGAGAACTTGCCCTGACTGGCTCCAAAATGCCAATGATTTTCTGGTCTTGCTGATCAGTCTACTCAGTAGTTTTCTCTCTCCTCTTATGGAGTATTAGAACTAAATTGATCGATGTAGCCAGGGGAAACAACTGCTTGTGAACCTAAGGCACATAAACTGTAGTATGAAAACTTTTGAATGTCTCAATGGCCCCGTAGTCAAATGGTCAGTTTCCAGTTAATGCCACTTTAGACTCTTATGCAAATCAGGCCTTTTAGATATAACAGTATAAGAAAAATATGTTAGTAGTTGATTAGCATTTGTCATATTTATATGCACTAGAGTGAATTTAAAATAATGCTAGTATATTATATATGGATTATTCAAATTTGGTTTTAAAGAACTTGTCCATCATACATAGGATAGGTTCATTTTTAGTAAAATGAAATGCATACAGGTAGAGTTTTAAGAGTAATTCCAAAATATGCAAGGTTTTACATCACATTTGAGCAGCCTGGACACAGGGCAGGGATTCTAATCAAAAGAGGATCAAATAAATCTTTGTTTCATAATTAGAAAATCACAGAATAAAAAATCCTTTATTTTAATAAATGACTATAAATGTTAATAAAATGTCAGTATATGATCAACTGTTGTGACATTAAGAATAAGAATTAACTAATCCATTCAAAAAGGTTAGCACAGAATTGGCCTGTCATTGTGCTTTATATGTACTCAGTCTGGAAATAAGCTACCTTGAAACAGTCTAGACACATAATCAATAAACACAGTATTTTCTTCAAGAGATATTTTTATGAAAAATAGTGTTAAAACTTTTATGAGAACATTGATGCTTTATTTTGAAATAACTATTGCATCTTGATTTATAAATCTTATAGATTATCTATGAATAGCCTGGTTTCTAACCTTTTACACTCCTCTTCTGAGGAATTTACCTTTAAGTAACATAAAAATTATCTGATTTGCCTCTGCCCTCCTAGTAAGAATGAAGTTTTTATGTAAGTTATAGACTAAAATTCTTTTCTAACTGGTTCATAATAGAGCAGTTCAGTAATGCATTGTAGGAAAACTAAGCTCTTATACAATATCTCCCATACAGCATTGTAACCACAGAGCACATGTTTTTTATGTGGTCATAAGATTATTTTATAATTTCAAGTGAAATTCAACTAATTTGTATTTATAAATTTCAAAGTGGGAATTTTGGAATATACTTCAGTTCTCTTTCTTTCTTTATGCATTTACTTATTTATTTACCTATGTATTTAGTGTGTATGTGTGTGTGTGTGTGTGAGTGTGTGTGTGTGTGTGTGTGTGTGTGTGTGTGTGTGTGTGTGTGTGTGTGTGTGTATGTGCAGGTCAGCACGGAGAGCAGAGACCTCATGTTTTTATCATCTTACTATTTGATAAAAGGTCTCTCACTGAACCTGGGTTTGCCAACGAGGTAAGCTGGCTGAACAGCAAGCATCAGATCCTCCTCTCTCTGTCTTTTCGGCTTTGGGATTGCAGGTGCATGCTGCCACACCCAGCTTGTCATGTGGGCACTGGGGATATAACTCAGGTTCTCACACTTTCCTGGCAAGCACTGCAATGACTGGACATCCCACCACACTCACTTTCTTTTCTACGAACAGTGCTATATTTAAAACAATGAAAAACAGTATGTATTGTGTAATAATAGCAAATCCTCCCCCCCACATCTTTTATGTCCTTTTGGTTTGGACTTAATAGAAGGATGACACAGCATTCTCAATCCCACTTTCCCAGTGTTCTGATACCTCTCTTTGAAACAGTGATGTGTGTGTGTGTGTGTGTGTGTGTGTGTGTACACATGTATACATGTGATCAAATGTGATCAAGTGGTATGAATGTGAGCCAGGTTTGAAAGCCAGAGGACAACCTGGGATATTGTTCCTTGGTAGTCACTCACCAAGTCTTTGAAGACCTCACTTTGCTGGACTTTGTCAAGTGGAGTAAGCTGACTAGCTAGCAATTTCCAGGTCTGAAATGAGATGACAGCTGCCTGTCATCGTGTCCAGCTTTGTATTTTTATTAAACATTGACTAAGGCATTGAATTCATTCAGGTTTGTAAGGCAAACCCTTCACTAATCGGGGTGTCTTCCCAACCCTGACATCTTCTTCATCCCTAAAACATTTGGAAGTATTGCTGAGGCAAGAAGGGAAAACAAGACAGGAGAATGAGGGGGAATGAGGCAGGGACCAGAGTAGAGAAAGAACAAAAATGAAAACAGCACAGTGAGCGGGGAGAAATTGGGACAAAGGCCACAGAAAAACAAAGACTCATTAATGAGATAGCTAGAAGACAAGTTAAAAGTGGAAAATGGAATGTGAGTTCATGACAATCTTCTATAGAATTTGAGAACATTCAGTGTCTTCATCCAAAGTGTTTCACATAGCAGGCGGCCCAGCAACTATTTAGGAAGCTAATATTTGAACTTCTAGCCAGTAACATTCATATCACATAAAACATTACAAAGGACAGGTGAAATGAGTAAGGAGTAAAATCCTTTGCTGCCAAGGATGACCTGAGTTTGAACCCCAGGACACACATTGTGGAATGAGAGAATTAATTCTTACAGGTTGTCTTCTTACATACAAACAAGCCTGTACACACCTGAATGAATGAATCAATGAATGAATCAATGAATGAATCAATGAATGAGTAAACACATAAATATATTTTTAAAAGATCATTGTATTTCCTAATCATTATCATGAACAATTAGTAAAAAGACAATTGGTAGCCCTCACTAACGACAGTCTTAGTAAATCATACAGGAATAGAAAGTTATTTAATAACCTCTTATATTAATTAATCTATTAACAACTTAAGAGAGGCAATCATTCAAAAAGCTATGAAAGTGAGAATCTTCACCCTTCAAAATTTCAAAAGTTGTGAACCCTGAGGGCAAAGTTCTCAGGGCTGCAGTTGCTTGCAACAGAAAGGGTCCGTTATGTTGGATGCTGCAAAAATGTCAAGGCCTCATCACAGCCAGGTTAGGACTTCTTTTCCAAACAAGTAACCAAAGCAAAGTGAGAAATGTGCCATGATCCCATGTGCTGAGTATGTAGATTCATATTTGAAATTTTTAAGGTAAACATTAAAATATAAAAAAAAAGTTGATTTGATAGTCTGTCCTTGATGTGTTGTGGTCATATACTAAACCATACATCCTCCAATAACTGTTGTTCACTTGATCACACAATAATCATCACAACAGTAAAACAACTGGTATGACCCCCACGTCACATGCTTTTATTCTCCTGAAACTTTTCTGAATCCAGAAAAAAACTAGGTTGTGGATCCCACTGCATTCACGGTACCTGGTAATAGACTAATTTACTTCCAAAATCCTGAAGCAGAACGTCACATCTTCCTTTTTGAAATTTTGATAACTGTGGTAATTAATATTATTAATATATATGGTTGTTAACTAATGCTCCCTTGTTTCTAATCTATTTATATTCCCATTAAATTTTCATGATAAATAATGAATTTGGCTACGGATACTAGCTTTGCCTTCTGGTTTGTCCAAAGAAGCCTTGGCACCTCTCTCAGTGAGCTGAGTCATTTGAATAAGAATAGCCTATAGCTGGTGTCAGATTGGCTTGCAGCAGCCCATGTGCAATGAGCAACCTGATCAGGGAGCTTTCCCAAGGTGCATTATTTATAGAGCCTGGCAACTGAAAACCACACCACCCTATGTTATGCAATACAGCTCAAGGCCAAAGGACAAATAGGTTTTATTAAATATAGGTTATATTTGATAAGGAAAAAACAAATTGTATATGCTACCCAACAAGAAAAGAATGTTAGCATCTTTCTAAAATGTGATTAATAATTATTCCCTTGGCATCAAAAGAGTTCATGCTCCTTTTATGCAGAGTTTTAAATCACATTGGGATGGAAGTCAGATATTTCTGGTTCTTGACAGGACTGAATCATTTTGTAAAAAACTTTAGTAAGAATTTCTTTCTGAGCTGGCACCGGTGCACTGACCTGGATTGGAGCTGCTGTCTAAGCAGGAATGAAGTGCTAGCACGGCATACATGAGACAAGGAAGGCTCTGTGTTTCCTCAGACTTAGAATTTGGCAAAATCATGTGTTATAGCAACAAGTGCCAGAACCCCCTCTACCATTTTCCTCAAAAATAGCATCTCTTAGAACACATTAGGACAAGTTTATAAGTTTTCTTCCTATTCTGACATGATTTAATCCTTGCTGCCTCCAGGCAAATTTCTCAGACACAAAATCAAATTGTACCCAAGAACCCTTACCACTATTTCCAGCTAAACATAGTGAGAACTTGTTAGGTACAAGGCTTTCTGCTAAAATGTTTGACATATATATTCTCCTGAAGAATGTAATACTCTAAGTGAATTATTCACATGCAGTTGCCAGTGAAAGAATCCTATTTCTCTTTTGGATTACTTGGTTGGGTGTTTATTATAACATTAACTGGGTTGTTTTACTGTTTGAGAGCTAAAAACACAAAGGGGCACAGAAAGAGAAAATAAGAGATTGGAAAAGACCATTTACATTCTCTAAGACAAATTCTATTTTTACCAACTCAATCCCCTTTACATGTAATTGATACACAAGTAAAAAAGATTTTACATATTCTTGTTGCTCCTGTAACATTCTTTGCATGCTTCTGTTATAGAATATGGCAAATATCTATTGCTTAGGCTCAGGAAGTTCACAGACAGTCCCTAACCTTTAGCTTCTATAATTCCTGCTTTAATTGCACTTAACCTTCATTTTTTAACTCAAATCTTCATTTTTTTTCTAGGAAAAATCCATATTAATTCACCAAGCAAAGCAAATGCATAAATGCCTACCCATATTAGGTTGACATGGGGTCTGATTGGCAATACTTAGTCTGGAATTTCCTGGAAGTTACTTCCCTGCTATTTCCTCTCTGTTTTCACAGGTATTGATCCTTGATAAACACATAGTATCGTAGAATTCACTTTGATAGCTCAGAATGATGAGAGCTCTCAGCCATGTTCTGAGGTAATAAAATGTTTTTGCAGTTGGATCATTTGTGTCTACCTAGCAACAAATGCCCCATCACTGATAGAGGTGAAGTTCCAATATCCCTGGTCACTAAGTGACAGTTTCCTTATAAGACTTTAATGAGGGGTGAATTAGGAAGCTATTTCAGTAGAAAGTAGCACACTGGGAAAAGACTATCCAATATTTTCAATACGTGGAAGAAATACTAGCTACAAATATGGTAGGATAGAATGGGAGCTATTAGTTTTTCTATTAAAGAATATGTGCAATGGAAGTTGAATAACAGCCAAATGAAATCCAGGGTATTAAGGCCAAAGAACTAATTTCACTACACATCTACAAAAAATAAAAATCTCACTACCTAAATGGAGAATAGAAAAAGCAGGGGAAAATTCCCAGTTTTAAGTAGTATGACCAACTTTATTTCCAAAAAGGTTAAGAAAAAAGACCAAGTACATTACTTGTGAGTATGTAAGGAAAGTGTGCAAGTATATGACCAAAATCAAGAACTCATTCTAAGAAGTAGGCCAAAACAAACTTACAGAGGCCACATCAATAAGTGTGGAAACAGTTGTAAGGTTGCTTCAATAAGGTCAGAGTTATACACAAAAGAAATCTGTAGGCATTGGATCTCTCTCTCTCTCTCTCTCTCTCTCTCTCTCTCTCTCTCTCTCTCGATGTATTCTACATGATGATTGAAGAATACTTTTTCCCTGGTTTGTAGCACTATTTGGGAGAGATTTAAGAAGTGTGGTCTTGTTGGAGGAAGTATGTTGCCAGAGACTGTCTTTAAAGTTTTAAAGGCTGGAACCATTTCCAGTTCTCATTCTTTCTGTTCTGTGCTTGTGACTGAGATGTGAACTTTCAGCTTTCTGATCCTAATGTTTGCTTCCATGCCTCCCTTCTATGATGGGCTCTTATCCCTTTCTGAACCAGGTCAGATCAGTGGCTCAATACCCTCCCAAGCAGTACAGCCTGTGAGCCCCCCAGGAGGTCTGCAGTAAACCAGGGCGCAGGAAATCCATAATAACCAGGGGCACAGGTGGCATGCTCTAACCAGTGACACAGGATGCCTACCCTAACCAGAGACAACACCACCTGTCTTCAGGGAAGCTCTAACTCATGTCACAGAGATCTACCTGCCTCCAAGGAGGCTGGTTCTAGTCAGAGACAGTCAGGTCGGTTATTACAAGAGAACTAAATGACAAGAGACAAGAACAAGATCATAAGCAACAGAACCTACTACAATTTGGCACAATTATAATCCATTTCTCCCACCACAACAAGCCCTGAATACCCTACCATGCCTGAAAAGCAAGATAATGACCTAAAATCCCATCATATGAAGACAATAGAGGCCTTTAAGGAAGATATAAAGAACTCCCATAAAGAAATACAGGAAAACACTGGCAAACAGGTAGAAGCCCTTAAAGAAAAAACAAATAAATCCCTTAAAGAAATTCAGGAAAATTTTACTAAAGCTCAAAACACACATTGAACACACAATAATAGTGGGAGACTTTAATAGCCTATTCTCATCAATGGACAGGTCATTGAAACAGAAAGTAAACAGAAAGAGTGAAACTAACAGAAGTTATGAACCAAATGGATTTAATTGATATCTACAGAATATTTCACCCCAAAACAAGAAAATACACTTACTTGTGAGGACCTTATGGAATCTTCTCCAAAATTGACCATATAATCAGTCATAAAACAAGCCTCAACAGATAAAAGAAGATTGGAATAATTCCATGCATTCTATCAGATCACCACAGACTAAGGCTAGACTTTCATAACAACAAAAACAACAGAAAACCCACAAAGTCATGGAAATTGAACAACTCTTTGTTCAATGATAACTTGGTCAGGGAAGAACTATAGAAAGAAATCAAAGACTTTATAGAATTCAATGAAAATTAAGACACATCATATCCAAACTTATGGACAATGAAAGCAGTCTTAAGAGGAAACTTTATAGCACTAAATGCCTTCATAAAGAAACTGGAGAGATGCCATGCAAGGAAATAATACACCTAAAGCTCTAGAACAGAAGAAAGAAGCAAACACATCCAAGAGGAGTAGATGGAAGGAAATAGTCAAACTCATGGCTTAAATCAACCAGTTAGAAACAAAGAGGACTATTCAAAGAATCAACAAAACTGTTTTTTGTTTGTTTGTTTGTTTTTTGAGAAAAGTCAACATGAATGATAAAACCTTAACAAACTAACTAAAGGGCACAGAGACAATATCCAAATTAACAAAATCAGAAATAAAAAGGGAGACATAACAATAGAAACTGAGGAAATTCAAAAAATCATCAGAATTTACTACCAAGTCTATACTTTACAAAATGGAAAACATAAATGTAATAGATGACTTTCTAGACAAATACAATGTACCAAAGTTAAATCAATATCATGTAAATTATCTAAATAGTCCCATAAGCCCTAAGGAAATAGAAATAGTCATTTAAAAACCTCCCAACCCATAAAAGCCTAGGTAGGATCAGATGATTTTAGTGCAGAATTCTACCAGACTTTCAAAGAATAGCTAATACCAATATTCCTCAAGCAATTACACAAAATAGAAATAGAATGAAGACTACCTAATTCATTTGATGATACCACAATTACTCTGATACCTAAACCACACAAAGACCCAACAAAAAAGGGAACTTCAGACCAATCTCACTTATGAATATTGATGCAAAAATACTCAATAAAATTTTTACAAACCAAATCCAAGACCACATAAAAACCATTATTCACCATGATCAAGTAGGCTTTATCCCAGGGATGAAGCCATGGTTTGATATACAAAAATCCATCAATGGAATACTCTATATAAACAAACTCAAGGGAAAATACACACGATCATCTCATTAGATTCTGAAAAAGCCTTTGAAAAATTCAACATCCCTTTGTCCCGACATGCAGGACAGTCGACGGGGGTCTCAGGGGCACCTAGGAGAGAATGGGGGACAAAAGACGCAAAGAACTGACAGCAAAACAGGAATTCTGATCAAGCTGCAATTTTTATTTTTCTCACACTGCAATATACAGGGGAGCAAACAAAATGTAGACGTTATCTCAGGAGATTTGCTTTGACTTGTTCAGGACCTTAGAGAGAAGTTGGCCATAGCTGCAGGATATTGATTAGCTAACAATCAAGGGAAGGTGGGTACATGTTGTGTCGCTAGGCAACCCAACTGTAGGAGGGCTATGTTTGTTCTAACCTACTTACTTTGGTTAGCTAACTTGGCTAAATCAAGAGCTAGTATCTTTTCAACTTAAATGAGCTTGAATAACTGAGCCTGCCAGTAAAAATGAAAGGGGGCTGAAGATAAAACTGAGAGTGGTTCCTGGCAACATTTCATGTTAAAAGTTTTGGAGATTAACTTCTTGAGTTCTTTGTATATATTGGATATTAGCCCTCTGTCGAATGTAGGGTTGGTAAAGATCATTTCCCAGTTAGTTGGTTGCCGCTTTGTCTTTTTGAAAGTGTCTTTTGCCTTGCAAAAACTTTGTAATTTAATGAGGTCCCATTTGTCAATTCTTGATCTTAGAGCATAAGCTATTGGAGTCAGGAAATTCTCCCCTGTGCCCATATGTTCAAGGTTCTTCCCTAGTTTCCTTTCTAAGAGTTTCAGTGTGTCTGGTTTTATGTGGAGGTCCTTGATCCACTTGGAATTGAGCTTAATGCAAGGAGATAAGAATGGGTCAATTTGCATTCTTCAGCATGTTGACCTCACTCCAGAGAGGCAAGTAATCCTATTAAAAAATGGGATACAGAGCTAAACAAAGAGTTCTCACCTGAAGAATATCTAATGGCTGAGAAGCACCTAAAGAGATGTTCATCATCCTTAGTCATTAGGGAAATGCAAATCAAAACAACCCTGAGATTCCATCACACACCAGTCAAAATGGCTAAGATCAAAAACATAGGAGACAGCAGTTGTTGGTGAGAATGTGGAGAAACAGGAACACTCCTCCACTGCTGGTGGGATTTCAAGCTGGTACAACCACTCTGGAAAGCAGTCTGGCGGTTTCTCAGAAATCTGGGCATGACACTCCTGGAGGATCCGGCTATACCACTCCTGGGCATATACCCAGAGGCTTTACCTGCATGCAATAAGGACACATGCTCCACTATGTTCATAGCAGCCTTATTTATAATAGCCAGAAGCTGGAAAGAACCCAGATGTCCCTCAACGGAGGAATGAATTCAGAAGATGTGGTATATTTACACAATGGAATACTACTCTGCAATTAAAAACAATGAATTCACGAAATTCCTAGGCAAATGGTCAGAACTTGAAAATATCATCCTTAGTGAGATAACCCAATCACAAAAGAACACACATGGTATGCAGTCACTGATAAGAGGATATTAACCAAGAATCTTGGAATACCCTAGACACAATTCGCATATCAATAGATTTCCAAGAAGATGGAAGGAGAGACCCCTGGTCCTGGAAAGACTGGATGTAGGGGAATGCCAAGACAGAGAAGCGAGAGGGGGTTGAATGGGGAAAAGAGGGAGGGAAGGGGACTTATGGGACTTTCAGGGAGGGAGGAAACAAGAAAGGGGAAATGATTTTGAATGTAAATAAAAAGAAACTTAGAAAATAAAATAAAATTAAAAAAATGTTTTGGAGAGATCAGGAATTCATGGCACATACCTAAACATAATAAAAGTAATATATATCAAACAGCCAACATCAAATTAAATGTAAAGAAACTAGAAACAATCTCACTAAAATCTGGGACAAGGTTACCCATTCTCTCCCTATCTTTTCAATATAGTACCTTAAGTTCTAGCTAAAAGCAATAAATAGACAAAAAAGAGACACCAAGGGGATACAAATTGGAAAGGAACAAGTCAGGATATCATTATTTGTAGATGATATGATTGTATACATAACTGACCCCCAAATTCCACCAGAGAACTACTACAGCTAATAAACAACTTCAGCAAAGTGGCAGGTTATGAAATTAACTCAAACAAATCAGTAGTCTTTATGCAAGTGATAAACAGACTGAAAAAGAAATAAGGGAAACAACACCCCTCACAATAGCGACAAGTAGTATAAAATAGCTTGGTGTAACTCTTACCAAGCAAGTAATAGATCTGTATGACAAGAACTTCAAATCCCTCAAAAAAGAAATCAAAGAAGACCTTAGAAGATGGAAAGATCTCTCATGATCATGGATTGGTAGGATTAACATAGTGAAAATAGCTGTCTTACCAAAAGCAATCTACAGATTCAAAGCAATCCCCATCAGAATCCCAACACAATTCTTCACAGACATGGAAAGAGCAATTTTCAACTTCATATGGAAAAACAAAACCCCCAGGATAACCAAAACAAAAGAACTTCTAGGAGAAATCACCATCCCTGACCTTAAGCTGTACTACAAAGCAATAGCAATAAAAACTGCATGATAGGGGACTTCTGCCAGGCAGAGGGACCCTGCACTGGGCGGGAGCCTACCAGCTTTCCTTCCGCGACCTCTGTTCCGTAGACAGCACTGAAGAGACAGGTACCCAGGCTCTCCCCCCAAATAACATCACTTGGAACACGGCCTGTTGGGGCTTCCGTCTGCGCCCAAGAACGGGTCAGCTCTGTGGTCGTCTGGGAGCCAGATCTGCAGGCCATCGTGTCTGCAGGGTGAGCAGCGCTACGGAGAGTGTGCAGAGTGCACTCTGCCATCTTTGCTCCAGTGGCTGGGAAGTTGGGACAGCCAGGTTCTGAGACAGACAGGCATAATATCACTTGAGTCTTGGGCGGATTGTGTGCACGTGGCTCCCAAGAGCTAGGCGGATCTGCAGTAACCAGCGTGCTAGCTCTGCTGTGGGACTTCTGCCTGGCAGAGGGACGCCCCCTCCCCCCCTAGGAGAGATCACACACCCCTGCACAGGGCAGGAGCCTACCAGCCTCCCTTTGGCGACCTCTGTTCCAGGAATCCACTAGGCTGAGCCTTTGGATGTGCAAGGACTCCCCAATATAAGATCAGTTGGGGCAAGGCACATCAGGGCTCCAAAGTCACTCAGGAGCAGGCAGGCCCCAGAAATCGGTGCCAGGGGAATCCTGGTAATCCGGGGGGGGGGGAAGAAATAGCTTTGCAGGCTCACAGGAGGTCCAACCAACAGCCAGTGGCAGCAGGACCAACTAACATCAGAGTTATCCAGATGGCAAAAGGCAAACATAGGAATGTTACTAACAGAAATCAAAGTAATATGGGACCATCCGAACCCAACTCTCCAACAGCAGCAAGTCCTGGATACCCCACCACACCCGAAAGACAAGATCTGGATTTAAAATCACTTCTCATGATGCTATTAGAGGATCACAAGAAGGACACAAATAAATCTCATAAAGAATTACAGGAGACCATGAATCAACGGTTAGAAGCCCTTACAAAGGAAACACAAAAATCGCTTAGAGAAATGCAGGAGAACATGGATCAAAAGATGGAGGCGCACAAGGAGACAACACAAAAATCACTTAACGAGATGAATCAACGGGTAGATGCACTCACAAAGGAATCACAAAAATTGCATAAAGAAATGCAGAAGAATATGGGTCAACAGACGAATGCCCTTAAGGAGGCAACACAACAATTGCTTAAAGAAATGAATCAACGGTTAGATGCCCTTACAAAGGAAACACGAGAACTGCTTAAAGAAATGCAGGAGACAATGGATCAACAGATGGATTCCCATGAGGAGGAAACAAAAAAATCGCTCAGAGAAATGCAGGAGAACGTGGGTCATCAGAAAGAAATCCTGAAAGAGGTAATGCAAAAATACCTTAAAGAAATACAGGAAAATACAAACAAACAAGTGAAGGATCTCAGCAAATCCATCCAGGAACTAAAAAAGGAAGTAGAAACAACTAAGAAATCACAAAGGGAGACAACTTTGGAGATAGAAAACCTTGGGAAGAAATCAGGAGTCATAGATGCAAACATCAACAATAGAATACAAGAGATGGAAGAAAGAATCTCAGGTGCTGAAGATTCCATAGAAAGCATCGACTCAACAGTCAAAGAAAATGCAAAATGCAAAAAACGTGTAACCCAAAACATCCAGGAAATCCAGGACACAATGAGAAGACCAAACCTAAGGATTATAGGTATAGATGAGAGTGAAGATTTGCAACTTAAAGGGCCAGTAAACATCTTCAACAAAATTATGGAGGAAAACTTCCCTAACTTAAAGAGAGAGATGCCGATGAACGTACAAGAAGCCTACAGAACTCCAAACAGACTGGACCAGAACAGAAATACCTCCCGTCACATAATAATCAAAACACCGAATGTTCTAAACAAAGAAAAAATACTAAAAGCAGTAAGAGAAAAGGGCCAAGTAACATACAAAGGAAGACCTATCCGAATCACATCAGACTTCTCACCAGAGACTATGAAAGCCAGAAGATCCTGGGCAGATCTCATGCAGACACTAAGACAGCACAAATGCCAGCCTAGACTACTATACCCAGCAAAACTCTCAATCACCATAGATGGAGAGAACAAGATATTCCATGATAAAACCAAATTTTCACAATATCTTTCCACAAATCCAGCCCTGCAACGGATAATAGGTGGAAACCTCCAATACAGAGAGAGAAACAACACCCTGGAAAAAATGAGATAATAACCTTCTTGAATCAAACCCAAAAGTAGATAACCACTCAAACATAAAGATAGCGTCAAGAATGGCAGATGGCAATAATCACTATGCCTTAATCTCTCTTAATATCAATGGTCTCAATTCCCCAATTAAAAGACATAGACTAGCAGACTGGATACGTAAACAGGACCCAGCATTTTGCTGCATGCAGGAAACGCATCTCAGTGTCAAAGACAAACACTACCTCAGAGTAAAAGGCTGGAAAACAATTTTACAAGCAAATGGCCCCAAGAAAAGAGGTGGAGTAGCCATCCTAATATCGGATAAAATTGATTTTCAACCTAAAGTCATCAAAAAAGACACAGAAGGACACTACATACTGATCAAGGGAAAAATCCACCATCAAGAACTCTCAATTCTGAATATCTATTCTCCAAATGCAAGGGCACCCTCATTCGTAAAAGAAACTTTACTAAAACTCAAAGCACACATCGCACCGCACACAATAATAGTGGGTGACTTCAACACACTGCTCTCTGAAATGGATCATTCAGGAAAGCAGAAACTAAACAGGGACACAGTGAATCTAATTGAAGCCTTGGACCAAATGGAACTAACTGATATATATATAGAACATTTCATCCTAGAGCTAAAGAATACACCTTCTTCTCAGCTCCTCATGGTACCTTCTCCAAATTGACCATATAATTGGTCACAAATCAGACCTCAACAGATACAAGAAGATAGAAATAATCCCATGCCTCCTATCAGATCACTATGGAATAAGGGTGGTCTTCAATGGCAACAAAAACAAAAGAAAACCCACGTACACATGGAGGCTGAACAATGCTCTACTCAATGATAACTTGGTCAAGGTGGAAATAAAGAAAGAAATCAAAGACTTTTTGAAAGTTAATGAAAATGAAGGCACAACATACCCTAATTTATGGGACACAATGAAAGCAGTGCTAAGAGGAAAATTCATAGCCCTGAGTGCCGCCAAAAAGAAACGGGAGACAGCATACACTAACAGCTTAATGGCACACCTGAAAGCCCTGGAACAAAAAGAAGCAAATACACCAAAGAGGAGTAGAAGGCAGGAAATCATCAAACTCAGGGCTGAACTCAATCAAGTAGAAACAAATAAAACCATACAAAGAATCAACAAAACGAGGAGTTGGTTCTTTGAGAAAATTAACAAGATAGATAAGCCCTTAGCCAGACTAACCAGAGAGCACAGAGATAGTATCCAAATTAATAAAATCAGAAACGAAAAGGGAGAGATAACAACAGAAACGGAGGAAATTCAAAAAATCATCAGATCCTACTACAAAAACCTGTATTCAACACAACTAGAAAATCTTGAGGAAATGGACAATTTCCTTGACAGATACCAAGTACCAAAATTAAATCAGGATCAAATAGACCATCTAAACCATCCTATAACCCCTGAAGAAATAGAAGTTGTCATTGGAAGTCTTCCAACCAAAAAAAGCACAGGTCCAGATGGTTTTAGTGCAGAATTCTATCAGACCTTCAAAGAAGACCTAACACCAATACTCTTCAATCTGTTCCACAAAATAGAAACAGAAGGAACACTACCCAACTCGTTCTATGAAGCCACAATTACGCTAATACCAAAAGCACACAAAGATCCGACAAAGAAAGAGAATCTCAGGCCAATCTCTCTTATGAATATCGATGCAAAAATACTCAATAAAATTCTTGCCAACCGAATCCAAGAACACATCAAAACGATCATTCACCACGATCAAGTAGGCTTCATCCCAGGGATGCAGGGATGGTTCAATATAAGGAAATCCATCAATGTAATCCACTACATAAACAATCTCAAAGAAAAAAACCACAAGGTCATCTCATTAGATTCTGAGAAAGCATTTGACAAAATTCAGCATCCTTTCATGCTAAAGGTCTTGGAAAGATCAGGAATTCAAGGCCCATATCTAAACATAGTAAAAGGAATTTACAGCAAACCGGTAGCCAGCATCAATCTAAATGGAGAGAAACTTGAAGCAATCCCACTAAAATCAGGGACTAGACAAGGCTGCCCTCTCTCTCCATATCTTTTCAATATAGTACTTGAAGTTCTAGCTAGAGCAATTAGACAACAAAAAGAGGTCAAAGGGATACAAATTGGAAAGGAAGAAGTCAAACTATCACTATTTGCAGACGATATGATAGTATACATAAGCGACCCAAAGAACTCTACCAGAGAACTCCTACAGCTGATAAACGACTTCAGCAAAGTGGCCGGATATAAAATCAACTCAAGCAAGTCAGAAGCCTTCCTATACTCAATGGATAAGCAGGCTGAGAAAGAAGTAAGAGAAATAATACCCTTCACGACAGCCACAAACCATAATAAGTATCTTGGCGTGACTCTAACCAAACAAGTGAAAGATCTGTATGACAAGAACTTCAAGTCTCTGAAGAAAGAAATTGAAGAAGACCTCAGAAGATGGAAAAATCTGCCATGCTCATGGATTGACAGGATGAATATAGTAAAAATGAGCATCTTACCAAAAGTAATACACAGATTCAATGCAATCCCCATCAAAATCCCAACTCAATTCTTCATAGAGTTAGAAAGAGCAATTCAAAAATTCATCTGGAATAACAGAAAACCCAGAATAGCTAAAACTATGCTCAAGAGTAAAAGAACCTCTGGGGGAATCAGTATCCTGGACCTCAAGCTGTACTACAGAGCAATAGTGTTAAAAACTGCATGGTATTGGTACAGTAACAGACATGTAGATCAATGGAACAGAATTGAAGACCCAGAAATGAATCCACACTCCTATGGTCACTTGATCTTTGACAAAGGAGCTAAAACCATCCAGTGGAAAAAAGATAGCCTTTTCAACAAATGGTGCTGGCTCAGCTGGAGGTCAACATGCAGAAGAATGCAAATTGACCCATCCTTATCTCCTTGCACTAAGCTCAATTCTAAGTGGATCAAAGATCTCCACATAAAACCAGACACACTGAAACTAATAGAAGGGAAACTAGGGAAGAACCTTGAACATATGGGCACAGGGGAGAATTTCCTGAACAGAACTCCAATAGCTTATGCTCTAAGATCAAGAATAGACAAATGGGACCTCATTAAATTACAAAGTTTTTGCAAGGCAAAAGACAATGTCAAAAAGACAAAACGGCAACCAACTAACTGGGAAATGATCTTTACCAACCTTACATCCGACAGAGAGCTAATATCCAAGATATACAAAGAACTCAACAAGTTAAAATTCAGAGAGGCAAGTAACCCTATTAAAAAATGGGGTACAGAGCTAAACAAAGAGTTCTCACCTGAAGAATATCTAATGGCTGAGAAGCACCTAAAGAGATGTTCATCATCCTTAGGCATTAGGGAAATGCAAATCAAAACAACCCTGAGATTCCATCTCACACCAGTCAGGATGGCTAAGATCAAAAACACAGGAGACAGCAGTTGTTGGCGAGGATGTGGAGAAAGAGGAACACTCCTCCACTGCTGGTGGAATTGCAAGCTGGTACAACCACTCTGGAAAGCAGTCTGGCGGTTCCTCAGAAAACTGGGCATGACACTCCCGGAGGATCCGGCTATACCACTCCTGGGCATATACCCAGAGGCTTTACCTGCATGCAATAAGGACACATGCTCCACTATGTTCATAGCAGCCTTATTTATAATAGCCAGAAGCTGGAAAGAACCCAGATGTCCCTCAATGGAGGAATGGATTCAGAAGATGTGGTATATCTACACAATGGAATACTACTCTGCAATTAAAAACAATGAATTCACAAAATTCCTAGGCAATTGGTCAGATCTTGAAAATATCATCCTTAGTGAGGTAACCCAATCACAAAAGAACACACATGGTATGCAGTCACTGATAAGGGGATATTAGCCCAGAATCTCAGAATACCCTAGACACAATCCGCATATCAATAGATTTCTAAGAAGATGGAAGGAGAGACCCCTGGTCCTTGAAAGACTGGATGTAGGGGAACGCCGGGACAGAGTAACGAGAGGGGATTGAATGGAGAAAAGAGGGAGGGAAGGGGGCTTATGGGACTTTCGGGGAGGTAGGAAACGGGAAAGGGGAAATGATTTGGAATGTAAATTAAAAAAAATAAAATAAATAATAAAAAAAACAAAACTGCATGATATTGGTAAAGAGACAGACAGGTCAATTAATGGAATAGAATCAAAGACCCAGAGCTAAATCCATATTTCTATGGACACTTGATCTTTGACAAAAAGTCAAAAACATACCGTGGAAAAAAGAAGCCATTTCCAATAAATGGTGCTAGCCTAAGTGGTAGAATGAAAATAGATGCATATTTATCACATTACACAAAGCTCAAGACCAAGTGGATCAAGTGCCTCAACATAAAACTAGGTACACTGAACCTAATAGAAGAGAAATTGGGAAAAAAACTTTGAACTCATTAGCACAGGGAGGAAATTTCCTGAACAGAAAAATCAATGACTCAGGCTCTAAGATCAAGAATTGACTAATGGGACCTCATGAAACTGAAAAGCTTCTGTAAAGAAAAAGACACCATCAATAGGACAAATTGGCAACCTACAGATTGGGAAAAAATTCTTCACTAACCCTACATCTGACAGAGGGCTAATATCCAAAATATACAAAGTACTCAAGAAGTTAACCTACAAAAAAACCAAATAACCCAATTAAATATGGGGTGCAGAACTAAGCAGAGAATTCACAACAGAAGAATCTCGGATGGCTGAGAAGCACTGAAAAGAAATGTTTAAAGCCCTTAGTCATCAGAGAAATGTAAGTCAAAATGATCCTGAGATTCTACCTCACACCAATCAGAATAACTAAGACCAAAAATTCAAGTAACAGCACATGCTGGTGAGGATGTAGAGGAAGAGGAACACTCCTCCATTGCTGGTAAGATTGCAAATTGGTACAACCACTCTGAAAAATAATCTGGCAATTCCTCAAGAAATTGGAAATAGTTCTACCTGAAGATTCAACTATACCACTCTCGGGCATATAACCAAAAGATACTCCACTATACCACAAGGACATAGACTCCACCATGTTCATAGCAGCCTTATTTGTAATAGCTAGAAGCTGGAAACAACCTAGAAGTCCCTCAACCGACAAATGAATACAGAAATTGTGGTTCATTTTCACAATGGAATACTTTCAGCTATTTAAATTGAAGACATAGTGGATTTTTCAGGCAAATGGATGGAACTAGAAAATATCATTCTGAGTGATATAACTCAGTTCCAAAAATATATGCATGGTATGTACTCATGGATAAGTGGATATTAGCCAAAAAGTACTAAATACATAAGATGTAACCTATAAACTGTAACAAGTAGAAAGGCCCAAGTGAGGAGGCTTCAATTCCCCTTAGAAGGGAGAAGAAAATAATCAAGGGAGGTAGAGGGAGAGAGGGATCTGGCTGGGAGAGGAGAGGAGCAGAGGAAAAGGAGAACAGGATCAGATATGGGGGTGGGGACAGGAAAGAAACCCCAAGGGTCAAGAGAATGAATGGAAATAAGCACCCTCAGGTGACGAGAGGTAGAGGAATTCTCTAGAAACTACCAGCGACCCCGGAGGTGAGAGACTCTCAAGACTCACTGGGGGGTGACCTTAGCCAAAATGCCCAACACTGGGGAGAGGGAACTTGGAGTTCACTTCCAGTAGATAGACAGAACCTCACCTGGAGGGACAAGATTACTAACGGTCAAATTTTCTGACCCAGAGTGTTCCTGTCTAAAAGAACTGCAGGAACAAAAATAGAAAAGAAACTGAAGGAAAGGTGGTCCAATGGTCGGCCCAACTTGGGATCCATCTCATGGGGGCAAGGTGGGGGGCTGGGCAACAAGGCCTGACACTATTACTGATACTATGATGTGCTTAAGATATGATGAAGTGAGCCTGGCAAGGTTATCCTCTGAGAGGCCCTACTAGCAGCTGACTAAGACAGAGGCAGATACTTACATCCAACCATTAGACTGAAGTCAGGGACCCTTAAGGTTGAATTACGGGAAGGACTGAAGAAGCTGAAAGGGAGAAGACCCCATAGAAAGACCAGCAGACTCAACTAATCCAGATCCCAGGGAGCTATGGGCCAGACTGAGGCCCCTGGTGCATATATAACAGAGGTCTGCCTGGTCTAGTCACAGGGGGAGAAGATGAGCTTAATCCTAGAGAGACTTGAGGCTCCAGGCAAGGGGAAGGTCTGGTAGGGTGGGGGAAGTACCCTCTCAGAGGCAAGGAGGATAAGGAATGGGATGAGGAACTATGGTTGGTGGGGGGGGACCAGGGTAGAGGCAACAACTGGAATATAAATAAATTAAATGTTCAGGAAATTGAGCATACTGAAATGACTACACAACCAAACTTTGTAAGACTTACTTGATGACTATTTTCCATAGGAAGTCACAGAAAAAATAAAACTTACCAAGGTTATAGGATTGCAGTGGTTAGGAGATGGTAGCATGAATAGAATATTTAATATTGGCTCTCCTTTTCAAGCTTAAGAAACATAATAGAAATATTTGCATATACTTTGATTTGTTGATATAAGCAAAGATACTATGAACCCTAAACCCAACAAGTTGCATAGCACTTACCCTCCAGAAGCCAAAAGATCATGGCTGTTTCAGTGATTAGGGAGAATAAGGCAACCTGAGCTTCAAAGAATAATGAAAACAGTTGAAAGAACACAATATCCTAAGGGTTATAAAGATGTATAACCAACAAAAGAACTTGACAATTTATAATAGCAGAGGAAATCAAGTATAAAAGACCAGAGTGCTGAGAGCTGCTGCCCAACAAAAGTCAAGATCCATTGTCCATTTCTTTAGACCTGGCCATTTCCAAGACCAACAATTTAATGACTAAAAAGGTTTTGGGGGTCCTTAGAAAGAAAGATCGATCGTGCAGGCTGTAGCAGGCCTATACAATACAAACCCAAGTCATTGCCCAAAAGGAACATGTCTATTGACAATGGTAACTAATAGAATCTGTTTACAAAAGGGTGATAATAGAGAGATATTTGAAAGACATTTACATACAAGCTTAGAGTTAGCACCATTATCTAGAAATGTATTGTTGATAGCCCCTGGATGACTATGATATGTATTAATTCAAGTCCATTGAAAAGTGAGTTTTAAATTTAGATTGAAATGTGACTTATTAGTTTGAAAAAACTCCAGTAAAAGATGAAAGAGAAATGCTACAGAAAAGCAGCAGTTCCCCCCCCCCATAACAAAAATCAGCCAAATTATAAACTATTGTAGATTAAGGAGAAATTCACCACAAGAAAGATAATTAAGCATGAGTGAAAACAGCCTCTATCATACTATATTCCCTCCCTAGCACATTCCTATACCTGTAAAGGAAGTCCTGTATAAACAACTGAAAAAGGAAAAAAATAATTCCATTAAATAAATGAAATATAATGTAACCTCTTTTTCATTTTGAAAACTGAGTGATATTACAATATATTCATACCTGTGGACAAATGGCTAAAGTCCTAGCTGAGCTTACAGATACATAAAAGAAAAAATGTTTATGGTGAAGTTGAATTAATACAGGGATTGTTGATGAGAATGGGTATGAAGGGTAAAGGATTATGTATTATGTGTTCATGTCTACCAAGGAATACCTACTATAAAAGTGTGGCATTATTTCTTAAATAGAAATATGGAGCTATATAAAATACTTCCACCATAGACACATCAATAGTTTATACCAAGAAGACTATACATGAAATGTATTCCAGGCATGACTTTTATTTTTCTACCCAAAAACCTGAGTCAGCACTCTAAGTAATTATAAAATTTGTGATCTGTTGCTATGTATTTGACATCTCATTTCTTCATTCTAAGAGACCACTGACAATATAGGACACAGTATTTTTGTACATGAAAACAACAAATTATACTACCAAGAGGAGTTAACAAAGCTTTGCAATTGCCTATTTAATGAATAGCCATAGATCCAAATATGAGATAATAATCAGAGGATACCATCCTTTTAAGCAACTGTATTCATCATGAATCAAAGCTCATTCTGCAGCCCTAAGACTTATATAAGAAGAATCCAGGGACCCCAGAAACAGGAAGTAAACAGAAGTATATGGCCCTTTCAACAAAAGATCCCTAGGGAACTTTGTGGTTTTAGTCCCTAAAACTCTGGCCTCCATATAGTTCTAGGACATTATCAACCAAAAGACTATGATTTCAGTAGAAATCATAGCCCTGTGAGAATTATGAACAATCTGAGAATTTGAAGCTAGAAGATGCTATGATCTTGACAAAAATGATTAATTTAGTCATTAAACAGGCAGAGAGCATCTGTTACACAATGAGAATAGCAAGAAATACATATGAATTAACAAGTGATTCTGCTTGGTCAGCAATGTTCATGAGAAAGACAAGATGACCCCAGATTGCAACGAATCCAAAATAAGGTGTATGGGAGCATCAATTTAGATATAAAATTGACTGAAGTAATTGGGCTGTGCCTGGTTCTGATTACCTCCTTCTTTCTAATTTCTATCAGGAAGAGATTCTGCCCACAGTTCACAGGAAAAATGGCCTATTCAAGCACAGATAAAGAGGTAGATACATGTGATTAAAAGATGAACTGTGAAAAATATGGAACTGAACAACCAGGATCCACCTTTAAGGACTTACTGCCTTCATAAGTTGTCAGAACTTTTAGTTCTCTGTTGATGCTTAAAAAAAATACTTCTATAATTTATCAATCCCAATATTGTACCTTAAATATCTGTGGGATATGAATCAATGGGTGGCATAGCTTGTTGCCTCTGGTTCAAGCTCTCTGAGATTATGGTCAAGCTGTTGACTAGAGCCGTAAAGACATCTTAAAGACACTAAGTGGGGGCTTGCAAGTAGAGGAAGGGCTTTTCACCAGATTATTGATACATGCTTCAGGCCTTCACTGCATAAACCTCTCTCAGGAGGACTTTATCATAACACAGCAGCAGGCATCATTAAGGTGAGGAAACTAAGAGAAAGTATAAAAGGATGCCCTCAATGGGGTCATGTCCTTCTTGAACAGCACATCTGGTAACTAAATTGTGTGAAAATTGCCCAGCCATTTCACCCTGACATTGGTCACTATGGTAGGTAATATTCATTTGAAAGCCCACTGACGTGTATGAAGGCATTGCCAAGACTACACCAGAGACTAAATTTTCCTCTTGCCGATTTCCTCTTCCTTTGTCTAATAAAATTTGAACCCTTGAAAACATTGTGTGCCCCAAGGTCCATCTCTATGTCTGCTTCCAAAGAGCCTAAACTCTTCCCTTAGAGTAAATTACTTGGGCTGGATGCTTTATACCCTTTCTTCTCTAATGACAATTTCCCATTCAGGAGGTTACAAGTCCTCCTTTCAGTGTTACTACTTCTTGCACACTGAGCTATATCTGAAGGGTCTGGAAGAGCTCATTACCCTAAATCACAGCATGCAGAGTTATTGTGCTTTATCTGAGTTAACTGTATTTCATGGCAAGAAGGTTTTGTGTTCTGATGTGTTAGAATAGTTGGGATGAAGTTCTTTGAAAGATGATTCTACTTTTCTATTTTTATAAGTTTTATCTAAGCTGAGATAAACTGACATATGAAGATCAGTTTGGAGGCATGAGAAGAAAACACAAGCAATAAGAATCTCTAATTCTTTTGAAAGTGAATGAATCGATCTTGGTACATACAAATTACAAGCAGAATTATAATGAAAATGCAAATTAATTCAAAGGTCTATGGTGAGATTGCTTGGCCATATGGCCACTAATGAAGTCTGTAACTGCTTAGATTTCAGCATCCTAGGAAGAGGCAAAAATAGATAAACTCTGCTGTATTGTCATTTCTTTAAAACATAGAATAAGCTTGGAAAGTAATTTCTATCTTGGAAATATTCCTTTTACCCTAAGGATCATTGAAAACTTGTAACTACAAAGCTTCAAAAGAGAATGTAAGTATTAACATCTCATGTCAGGTGAAAAAAATCAAAATGAAATATTCATAATTTAGCATACAAAATATATGCCAACATGAATTTTATAATGAATATAATTAATTTATTCATCCATGCAAGACATATTAATTAGCATGTATAATGTGCCAGGAACTCTTCTAGGCATTGGAGAGATAGAGAATTTTCAAAACAAGAATCCTTGTCTTCATGGAGTCTGTATTCTACTCAAGAAGACTCTCGGCAAACTGATTTTTAAAACTAAGTGGTAGATGAAATTGTAAGAAGTTTGGAAAAAAGGAGAGAAAACTGATATGAATACCAGATGCACATTAAAAACAAGAGTAGAAAGTTTCATATTCAGAAATGAGTTCAAGAAACTGAGAACAGAATTGGGTTGGGTGGGATTACCTCTACTGATGGACCTGGAAATAGCAATGAACATTTCTGGAGTAAGACTTCAGTAGGATTCAGTCCAAATATCAGACAGCATGACAAGAGTCCAGCATGGCCACTGGAGTGTTAAGAACAAACCCCTTGAGTAGAACCTGAAAGGTCAGAGCAAGATGCAGGTCACAGGGAGAATGTAGCCTCCAACAGAGAAGAGGCCTTGGGGAGCTGTTGAATGAATGTAACATGGTAGAATATCATGTTTTTATAGAATGGCAAAGCTGTTCGTTTAAGTAGTGAAATCAAAAGATACATTAGAATTTTTTTTTCATTTTTCTTTTTTTATTAGATATTTTCTTTATCTACATTTCAAATTTCATCCCCTTTCCTTGTTTCCCCTCCTAAACCCCCCTATCCCATCCACCCTTCCCCTGCTCACCAAGCCTCCCATTCCTGTTTCCCTGTCCTGGCATTTCCCTACACTGGGGCATCAAGCCTTCACAGGACCAAGGACAACTCCTCTCATTGATGTCCGGCCAGGCCATCTTCTGCTACATATGTGGCTGGAGACATGAGTCCCTCCATGTGTACTCTTTGTTTGGTGGTTTAGTCCCTGGGAGCTCTGGGGGTACTGGTGGGTTCATATTGTTGTTCCTCCTACAGGACTGTAAACCCCTTCAACTCCTTGGGTCCTTAATCTAGCTCTTCCACTGGGGATCCTATGCTCAGTTAATTGGTTGGCTGTGAGCATCCACTTCTGTATTTGTCAGGCACTGACAGAGCCTCTCAGGAGACAGCTATATCAGGCTTTGGTCAGCAGGCATTTGTTGGCATCCACAACAGTGTCTGAGTTTGGTAACTGTATACAGGATGGATCCCCAAATGGAGCAGTCTCTGGATGACCTTTCCTTCAGTCTCTGCTCCACACTTTGTCTATGTATCTCCTCCCATGAGTATTTTGATCCCCCCTCTAAGAAGGACTAAAGTACCCAAACTAAGGTCTTCCTTCTTCTTGAGCTTCATGTGATCTGTGAATTGTATCTTAGATATACTGAGATTCTGGGCTAATATTCACTTATCAGTAAGTGTATACCACGTGTGTTCTTTTGTGATTGGGTTATCTCACTCAGGATATTTTCTAGTTCCATTCATTTGCCTAAAAATTTCATGAATTCATTGTTTTTAATAGCTGAGTAGTACTCTATTGTGTAAATGTACCACATTTTCTGTATCCATTCCTCTATTGAGGGACATCGGGGTTCTTTTCAGCATCTGGCTATTATAAATAAGGCTGCTATGAACACAGTGAAGCATGTGTCCTTATTACATGCTGGGGAATCCTCTGGGTATATGCCCAGGAGTAGTATAGCTAGGTCTTCAGGTAGTACTATGGCCAAGTTTCTGAGGAACTATCAAATTGATTTCCAGAGTGGTTGTACCAGTTTGCAATCCCACCAGCAATGGAGAAGTGTTCCTCTTTCTCCCCATCCTTGACAGCATCTGCTGTCACCTGAGTTTTTTATCTTAGCCATTATGACTAGTGTGAGGTGATTTGCCTTTCACTGATGATTAGGAATGTTGAAGGTTGCTGTTTTGTCCTATTGACAGTGTCCTTTGCCTTATAGAAGCTTTGCAATTTTATGAGGTTCCATTTGTTAATTCTTGATCTTAGAGCATAAGCTATTGTGTTCTGTTCAGGAAATTTTCCCCTGTGCCCATGTGCTTGGAGTTCTTCCCTTCTTCTTGGGCATCCCAACCAACAAATTGGGAAAAGATCTTTACCAACCCTACATTCGACAGAGGGCTAATATCCAATATATACAAAGAACTCAAGAAGTTAGACTCCAGAGAGCCAAATAACCCTATTAAAAATGGGGTACAGAGCTAAACGAAGAATTTTCACTTGAGGAATATTGAATGACTGAGAAACACCTAAAGAAATGTTCAACATCCTTAGTATCAGGGAAATGCAAATCAAAACAACCCTGAGATTTCACCTCACATCAGTCAGAATGAGTAAGATCAAAAACTCAGGAGACAGCAGGTGCTGGCAAGGATGTGGAGAAAGAGGAACACTCCTCCACTGTTGGTGGAATTGCAAGCTGTTACAACCACTCTGGAAATCAGTCTGGCAGTTCCTCAGAAAACTGGTCATGATATTGCTATACCACTCCTGGGCATATACCCAGAGGATTCCCCAGCATGCAATAAGGACAAATGCTCCACTATGTTCATAGCAGCCCTATTTATAATAGCCAGAAGCTGGAAAGAACCCAGATGTCCCTCCACGGAGAAATGGATACAGAAAATGTGGTATATTTACACAATGGAATACTACCCAGCTATTAAAAACAATGAATTCATGAAATTCTTAGGTAAATGGGTGGAACTGGAAAATATCATCCTAAGAGAGGTAACCCAATCACAAAAGAACACACATGGTATGCACTTACTGATAAGTGGATATTAGCCCAGAAGCCTGGAATACCCAAGACACAATTCACATATCAAATGTATCTGGTTTTATGTGGAGGTTCTTGATCCACTTGGACTTGAGTTTTGTACAGAGAGATAAGAAGGGACCAATTTGCATTCTTCTACATGTTGACTGTCAGTTGAACCAGCACCATTTGTTGAAAATGCTGTCTTTTTTCCACTGCATGGTTTTAGCTCCTCTGTCAAAGATCAAGTGACCATAAGTATGTGGGCTTATTTCTGGGTCTTCAATCCTATTCCATTGATCTACCTGTGTGTCACTGTACCAATACCATGCAGTTTTTATCACGATTGCTCTGTAGTATACCTTGAGATCAGAAATGGTGATTCCACCAGAAGTTCTATGTCTTTATTTACATTTCAAATGTTTTCCTCTTTCTAGTTCTCCCCCTTATCTCATCGCCCCTCCCCATGCCTCTAATAGGGTACTCCCCCACTGACCCAACCACTCCGTCTTCCCACCCTGGCATTACCCTACACTGGAGCACCCTCAGGCAAAAGGGCCTCTCCTCTCACTGATGTCCAACAGTGCCATCCTCTCCCACATGTGACCAGTGCCATGGGTCCCTCCATGTGTACTCTTTGGTTGGTGGTCCAGTTCCCAGGAGCTCCAGGGGGTCTGACACTGTTGCTCCCTCCATGGGGCTGCAACCCCCCTCAGGTCCTTCTCTTCCTTCTCCAACTCCTCCATCAGGGACCCCATGCTCAGTCTAATGGTTGGCTGCAAGCCTCTTATTTGTCAGGCTCTGGCAGAGCCTCTCAGGAGACAGATAATCAGGTGAGAGTTGCTAGAAACTTCTCTAAAGCAACATCAACTGGACTGAGGAAAGGGATCAAATTCTGATGTGCATAGGATTCCCCAAATGTCCATAGTCATGAGAATAGTTTCCAGTTGAGAAAACTAGAACTCAAGAATGCCCTTACCTTCACTTTACAAAACATATCCAAAGATTGATACCATTCCATCTGTCCTTCTGACCATTCTGACCTGATTTTTCTTGCCTTGTTTTCTTCGTTCTTAGTAATGACATATTTCTGATGTTTATCATTCAATATTGTTATGTAAACGATACTTTGCCAATGAAGATTCTTTCGTTCACGTTTAGCATTGAATAATAACATGAAAATTTTCAACCAACTTTAAATGTCTATTTTATAATGAATAATAACCCAAAAAAATGTTCAACATGCTGGGACTGGTGCACAGACCTGAAGTATCAGCTGCTTGGGAGGTCGAGATAGAAAAATCTCAAATTCAAGGCTAGTCTGAGCATCAGAGTGAGTTCAAGGCCTGCTTGCATGACATAGTGAGGCCATGTCTCCAAACTGTAAAAGCCAAACAGGGGCTGAGGATGTCACCTAGTGGGAACATCCATGCAGATGACCATTCATTCAAGCCTCAGTACCACAGTTTAAAATAAAGGTTCAGTAAAAGCTTGGTCTATTATCCTGTAAAAGAAAGTCATTGGAGCAACATGCTACTGTACTATTTATTGGCCTCAGTTTTAGAGAAGTAAAATGTGACTGTTGGCTGCCTAGAAATGGAGCCATAAAGGGCCAGAGCCTTAAAGGACCAGAGCCATAAAGGGCCAGAGCCATAAAGGGCCAGAGCCATAAAGGGCCAGAGCCATAAAGGGCCAGAGCCATAAAGGGCCAGAGCCATAAAAGGCTAGAGCCATAAAGCCCCAGAGCCTTAAAGGGCCAGAGCAGAGGGTCCACTACTGATGGACCTGATTAGTACTGATCTCACTACTCCAGCCTCTCAGAGGTGAACTTTTGGATACAGTAATTGTTCAAACACATTGAGTTTACTTTATATTTCAATGTTCACAACATTGAGAGGATAGAAGATGTTTTTCTGATATGAAAAATCAAATACATGCGATCTATGACAACTCTCTGACAAGTATCATAAGGATCCTCAAATACACAGCCACTCCCCAAAGGCTGCTTCTGCTAGTCTGCTTGCTTCTCACTGATACCTCTTCACCCTCACTGCACTTGAACTCTATTCAATGTCTTGTATCAAAACTAGACACACTTCTTCAAGTAGATACTTGTACTTTTAACACTTTATCACTGTCTCCAATTAAAGGTGGTTTGTTTCCTCTCTGCTACCACAACATCTCCTATTTCTCTCTTTGGCTTAGAACCATGGTTAGTTTCTCCATCCTCTCCACAGCTTCTAACACAGTCAATAGATTTCAAACTTTCTGCCCTTCAGCTTCAAGAACAATGGCACATGAATCTTTCTTGGATTTATTTTATGTCCAATGAGCCTGTGTTTATTGCTAGACTTAGCCAAAATTGAATGCCAATTCTTCAAACACTTAGTGCTGTGATATTGTTAATTCTATTGGTGCCAACAGTATTAAATTAACGTAGTGATGTTTCTGGAGAAGAGCCTTGGTAAAGAAAGCCAAATTATTAGCATTCTAAAATGGGAAAAAGAGAAAGAATTAAAAAGAAGAAGAAAGTGAAATAGGCTTTGATCACCAATGGTAAAAGGAGTAAGAGTCTACATACAACATAAAAAAGCATGTTTTTCTATATGGATGCTAAAGGTGGGAATCTGGATGGCTCTTGTCTTAATAGATATAGGTAGGATACTTTTCTGTTACTGCCATGAGACACCAACACCATAGCAACTTAGAGAAGGAAGAATTTATTGAGACTTACAGGTTCAAAGGGTGAGTCTACGACCATCATGATGAAGAGCATGATAGCTGAGAGGCAGGCATAGTGCTGAAGCCTACGTACAAACTTTTGTATTTGTACTATGTACAACTTGTGTGTTGAATTCTTAGTTATAGGCTGATAGCACTATTTGGGGAGGCCATAGAAGCTTTCGGAAGTAGGACCTACCTAACAGAAGTCAGTCACTAAGGCTCTACTATGATGACCTGGATGCAAGATACTCTGGTGCAAACATTAGTAGTAACTAACTACTCTCCAATTCCAATTTAAGAACTGTTTCATAAGATGGAACCCATAGCTGGCAATGCTCAGATGGCCAAGAACCTGAGATTAAATAGGCCATAGAACTAGAAAACTAAACACTATTGTCCTATTAAAAGCATATAGCAATAAAATGACTCCTAATGACATATTGCTGTTTCCATTGTGATGTTTAGAATAAGAATGGCCACCATTGGCTTATATAATTGATGCTTGATTCCCAGTTGGTGGACTGTTGGGAATAATTAGGAAGTGTAGCCTGTTGAAGCAGGCAGTAAGCTTTGAGGTTACAAAAGCCTACACCAGGCATAGTTCTCTCTCTCTCTCTCTCTCTCTCTCTCTCTCTCTCTCTCTCTCTCTCTCTCCCTGCTGCCAGAAGATGAAGACATAAATTTCTCAGCTACTTCTGCACCATAACTGCCTCCATGATCCCTACTGTGATATTAACTGTCTAACCCTCTGAAACTCTAAGTCAGTTTTCTTTTTTCTTTTTTTTTTTTTTTGGTTTTTTTTTTGTTTTGTTTTGTTTTTTTGGTTTTTCGAGACAGGGTTTCTCTGTGTAGCCTTGGCTGTCCTGGAACTCACTTTGTAGACCAGGCTGGCCTCGAACTCAGAAATCCTCCTGCCTCTGCCTCCCAAGTGCTGGGATTAAAGGCGTGCGCCACCACCGCCCGGCTCCTCTGAAACTCTAAGAAACTCCCAATAAAATGCTATTTTTTTTTTAAAAAAAAAATAAGAGTTGTCTTGAGCATAGTGCTTCTTCCCAGTCATAGGACAGTAACTAAGACAGGCATAGGTCGGCACCTCACTCAACCATCCTCAGAGAAGCATTCTCCTGCAGGAGATGGGAACTAACACAGAGACCACAACTGGACAATGTGTAGAGAATACAAGACTTCAGAACACTCAAACCTAAATGGGATGTCTTCACTAAGCCCTCCCCTCAGGTCTCAGGAAATTATAAGGAAGAGGAGGCAGAAAGATTGTAAGAGCCAGAGGGGAAAGATGACTCCAAGAAAACACAACAGGGTTGATGCACATATGAACTTACAAAGATATCAGCAGCATGTACAGGTTCAAGCTAGACAGAGTACCACCAGCACTGCAGGGAGAAATGGACACAAGCTCCAACCCCTAATCAAGAAGCTTTCTCCAATTGACATTCACTTGCAAAGAAAAAATACATTTTCTCCAACAAAGTCTCACTGGGTATGTTAACCATACCCATTAAAGTAGTAGGCCCAGAAGTAGATGGCCAACAGAAAATGATCTCAGCACTATTTATGTACACTTTTTGTCTCATATTGCTTTGTTTGGGAAGTTTTAGTCTTTTGCTTTTATATCATGTTTTTTAATTTTGTGAGGTTTTGGGGTTTTGTGTATGTGTGTGTGTGTGTGTGTGTGTGTGTGTGTGTGTTTCTTATGTTTTTAATTCTGGTGTGTTTGTTCTTTTGTTTGTTATGTTTATTTTTTAAGAGAATAAAACAAAGAGTATGAAGATGGATGGATAGAGAGGATGTGGGAGTATTCATGGTAGGAGAAAGCAAGATTAGAATATATTGTATAAAATATTTTCAATAAAATAATAATATATTTACAATGTGGCAATTAAAGCAATAGGAGATCATCATATCTGTGTGATTAATGGACAAATTTTATATATTATGAGAAATTCTGGATTTATGCTTAAGATGTAACTTTATAATTAAGATCTATAATAACACATGACTATATATAATTTATTATAACTATAGTAGTGTATGAATACTTTGATGAAAGCATGCTGTGTTTGTCAAAGGGAAAGTGTAGTCTTTTGAAGAGTCAAGTTTTAATTTGCTGTACAATTACATGATAGAATTGTGACTTCATGGGAATAAAAAGTTTGTAGAAATTTTCATTTGTTGCATTATTATACTACTTAAGCCATTTACAACCACTGTCTTAACATGACAAAAATAGGAAGAGTTGAAACAAGCAATAACAGTTTCTCAGGGTAAATATTACTATAATGCTGGACCATACAATAAACACACAGTGCTTTCTAAATTTTTGTCAGAGAAGTATCAAAAGGCAATGCTGTAGGACACCTGCATTCTGATGTAGGGGACATACCTACCCATACAGTATGAAATGATGCCAAAGAAGATATTCATACAAGTAATTGCTATCCTTATCTATGCATGATATATCATTTATCATTTTAAATAGGATGTGCTTCATTTTAAACACTTCTTTTCTTTTGATTGGATATTTATTTTCTTTATTTATATTTCAAATGTTTTCCCCTTTCCAGGTCTCACCTTTGAAAGCCCCACTCCTCCTGCCTCTATGAGGGTGCTCAGCCACGCACCCACTCTTGCCCTGGCATTCCCCGATACTGGGGGCATCAAACACCCTCAGGCCCAAGGGGCCTCTCCTCTCACTGATGTCCAACAGGGCTGTCCTCTGTCACATATGTGGCCAGCACCATGAGTCACTCCACATGTATTCTTTGGTTGGTGGTCTAGTTCCCGGGAGCTCCAGGGGGGGGGTCTGGCCTGTTGACACTGTTGCTCCCTCATTGGGGCTGCAAACCCCCTCAACTCCTTCTCTTCCTTCTCCAATTCCTCCATCGGGGACTCCTAAGCTTAGTCCAACAGTTGGATGTGAGCTTCTGACTTCCTATTTGTCAGGCTCTGGCAGAGTCTCTCAGGAGACAGTCATATTTGGTTTCAGCAAGCACTTCCCAGTATCCACAATAGCTTCCCCATTTGGTGGCTGTATACAGGATAGATTCCCAGGTGGGGCAGTCTCTGGATGGCCTTTCCTTCAGTCTCTGTTCCACACTTTGTCTCCATATTTCCTCCTGTGAGTGTTTTGTTCACCCTTCTAAAAAGCACTGAAGCATCCACATTTTGGTCTTCCTTCTTAGGCTTCATATGGTCTGTGAATTGAATCTTGGGTATTCCGGTTTTAAACACTTCTTTTTTTTTTTTAATTTTATTTTCTAAGTTTTTTTTTTTATTTACATTCCAAATCATTTCCCCTTTCCCGTTTCCTCCCTCCCGAAAGTCCCATAAGCCCCCTTCCCTCCCTCTTTTCTCCATTCAACCCCCTCTCGTTTCTCTGTCCTGGCATTCCCCTACATCCAGTCTTTGTCTCTCCTTCCATCTTCTTAGAAATCTATTGATATGCGAATTGTGTCTAGGGTATTCCGAGATTCTGGGTTAATATCCCCTTATCAGTGACTGCATACCATGTGTGTTCTTTTTAAACACTTCTTTTTTTTTTATGTTTTTTTTAAAGGTTTCTCTTTTCTTTTTTTTTTATTATTTATTTTTTTTTAATTTACATTCCAAATCATTTCCCCTTTCCCGTTTCCTCCCTCCCCGAAAGTCCCATAAGCCCCCTTCCCTCCCTCTTTTCTCCATTCAACCCCCTCTCGTTACTCTGTCCTGGCGTTGCCCTACATCCAGTTTTAAACACTTCTTAAGCAAGCAATTCTCTCCTGGATACTACATGAAATGAGACATGAATGCAATGTTTGAAAATCATACCAAAGTAAAGCATGTGGGGTAGACATGCAAATCCATATATAGTGTGAGATAGAGTGACATATCAGAACAGGAAGTAAATTCAGTGACAAGAACACACATGAAGAATTTACTTGAACAAATGAATCACTGGTGGCTCAAAACTGGGAGCATCTGAGCAGGGCTTAAAAATGGACTTTGAAATCCATCAAATGCTTTTACTAATTTAACTGAGATTAAAGTATTATCTGTCTCTCTTGATCAGTCTATGTAACTTATGCTAATAAACTCATTGAAACAATCTATTCTTACATTTGCCCAAGACAATGCTCATGTTTCAAAAAACATGGTGCTGAATATAATTTGCATTCATTTTGCTTGTCATCAAAATGTTTATTATTACATATTTACTCATACATATTTTATATCTCTCTATGTATCATTTAGGTTCCCTACAGAGACAAACTGAAACATGTAGAATTTATTTTTACTAGAATTTACAGTGTAGAGATCAAAGTCATCTGAGCCCAGCCTTACTCTGTACATTACAGCATATATTCTATATAATGCAGGATCACTTTACCATCAGGTTAACAGAAAATGGATCCCATAGCACGTTGTTCTTCCCATTCTGTTGGAAGAAGACATAAGAGACTCTTCAGTTCTAGGAGAATATGAAAGGATTTCCTGGCTTATGGGATTTCCAGGGGAGGGGGAACCAGGGAAGGGGAAAACATTTGAAATGTAAATAAAGAATATATCTAATAAAAAAAATAAAAAACACTGTCATAGGTTGAGTTCACATGAACTCTGTGGTGGCCTTTTTAGTTTTCTCTATGATACAAATGCACCAAAGTTCTTATTCAAAGGTCATTCGTTCTTTCAAGTTAATTGTAGTGATTAGCATTTTTTAAAAAAAAAATGCATTTTGTTTCATTTAGATTTGGAGATGTGCTTGCAAAGAGTTTTATAGTTTTTCTCTCCATTACAAACTTGTAAAGGACTTTTGTCAATAAGCCATTGTTCTCTCTAATTTTATTAGATTTTTTTCTTACTTTGTATCTTTTATATTTTTTATTGTCCAGGGGAGCTGGTGCTTCAAATTAATAAAACTGGGAAGCACAAAGTTGGATGGGAAACTTTATACTAATTGTCTTGAATAAAGATATAAGGTAGAAGAGAGACAAGCAGTAACATTTTCATCCAATGAAATATTTTTTTAATAGCAGTGAGGGAACAAAAAAAGAGGAGAGAGTTCTCTTAAAGATAAACAATATCATTGTGTGTCTTGATAACATAATAATTGCCTTCAAAGCACCACTTTGCTAGCTCAGCCTAAATGAGCATTGTATTGTAATAGATAGACACATTTATCAAAATGAATGTTTTCAAATATAGGCCTATACTTATCTTTTAAAAAATTGCTATACTGATAATCAGGAATTGTGCGTTTACTGTGGCACGAGTTGAGGAATGTTCAGGTTTTTTCCCCTCCTCCCCTTCATCCTGTATGAAACAGGGATGGTACTTGCCCCATAATAAGCTACCAAGACTGTCTCAATTATAAATAAGGAAACACAAGAAATATTTTAACCTTTTAAAAATTGTTTAATAAGAAATATTTAAAGCTTTTATGATAACAATTAAGGACATATTTTCCTGACTGATGTGAAAAAGTTTGCATCATTAACAGAATACTAACTGAGCACCTTAATTTCAGTGTTTTTAGGCAAACTGATTGAAATTAAGGCAGTTAAGGGAGACTCAGGAACAGGTCCAAGCAGCACTGGTTCCTCGCTTCAGTTGGCACCCGGCAATATTAGGTGCAGGGACTATGTATTGAAATAAGCACGGTCTTTCCATAGGGAGGCCTCCATTATTTATATTGTTGGTCCTCTCCTCGTCTATCCACAAGCACAAGTACAATGAGATCCTGGGACAAATGAGCTTATTAAGATCATGGCTAGACATATCGTTTTTCAAATCACACTCTACAAGACAGATATGCTGGCAAAGCTGTAATAAATGTCAAGGCTCAAGGCATCCACCATTCTTTTCAGCAGCCGGTGGCTTGGCTAGAAAAGCTTTTCATAAATTTTAGCACACACCTGTCAAATGGCAGGTGCGATAGTCTGCTATCACAGAGGAGCCTGGACTGTGATTTCTGGGCAGGCAGCACTGTCATCGTTCGCAGAGCAATCCTGTGCCTTTCTCTGTTTGTGACCAGCGAAATCTCTGTGATCACACCGGGACTCTGTGCATCCTGGCAGATCTGCCAGTGGTATTCAACACATCGCGATTATTTTAGATTGCATGCCATGAGGTGTGAGTTCCCATTTGCTAACACAATGGGGTTTCAGGACCATGACAACGGGAACACATTCATTTGTATATGAGATGTGTCCTTGTCGTGGATATGGAAAGCCAGTCCATCTTCCCTAGAACCCTTCTGTCTTTCAACATCCATCCTCCACCTAGAAAAGCTGAAGTGTAAATTATGTTGTGTATTTTCTTACACAGAAAACAGAGGAGGGAGCCTTTATTTTACTTCAATGAACTTAGTTCACAAGCTAGAAATAAATTTATTTAAAATAAAATTGTGTTTTCTATACTCACACATGCATGGTTAGTACATTCATGAAGGAAGACTCAACTATTCCAATGGCACTGAAGAGAACAGAAGATTTGTAAATAAGCGAGTCACAGGCCTTCCATTCTCTTCTCTGTATATAATGGTAATGCTTTGATTCCTATGGTGATAATACAGTTGCATTGTGTCTTGGGGTAATAAAAAGAGAAATTTGATACATAGAAACCTAAATATTAGTGTTGAGAAGAGAACAGGATACTGCAAGGTAATACTCAGATGAATGATGCCATATAGTTATATAATGTGTGCTTTCTTGCACATTTTATATATAAATCTCATAGAAATGGGGCAGGGTGATTAGATCAGATATTTGCATATGATTTACACAGGCAAACTATTAAATTTAATGAGGTTCACTGATGTGCTAAAATTTTTTATTAAGTTTTTAAATGAAGTGTCTATGACCTGTGTCTTCAGACACCAAATGAAACTCAGGCTCTCAAAGCTCCTGTCACTAGAACTTTCTGCTCTGAAAATAACAGTGGATTTGGTTTTCTGTTTTTAAGTTTTTCATACATGTGTACAATGTGTCTATATTTCAAACTACCAATAATTTTGGCTTCATATAAATGAAATAGACAAATTACTTTGTGGAATTGTTCAGACATAAACAGAAATTTAGATTCTGGAACATAAACAGAAATTCCATTACTGAGCTTCCCTGTTGAAGAAGAAATAACTGTAATTATATTTAGCACAATAACTTACTTTCTTCAAAATCGTGGCAAGTGCCATGCCTCTGGCTTGTCAGCTAATGGATGTCTGCCATTTGAACGCCATTTAGCAATAATTGCAATGTGGAAATGTTAGTTTCTACAGTGGTCTAGTTTATGGAATTAATAACAAATCAGCATTTAAGTAAGGCACATTTGAAAAACATCTTTATTCTAACAACTAATAATTAATCAGTGAAAAATTAGCATGAGAATTTCAGTAAACTGCTTACCTTCCCCCTGTTTACTGATATGCCTCTGCTCTTCTATGATCATACCATAGTTTTTAATTATCTTCTTTCCTTTCAAACTGTTCATAAAAATGTCTTAGAGAAGAGGATATTGAGAGGGGGCCTTTGTCTCACATTTCCATCTACAGTTGTGGAACTAAAACAATCACATCTGAAATCACAATCTCCATAGTAAAGGGCTATGTACCTCTGCAGGAAAGGTTAGCTCATTTCAAATCCACACACGAAATCATTGCTGTTGACAGTACTGACCCTCAAACCTGTGTTCCAGGCACTCCTTGGAATTAGATGGAGATTCTAATAAGCACTACAGGTAATTAAAAACTTGATCCATTGTTAAGCAACATCAGTCACAAGCATTGAAGGGTGGGGTCTCACATACCTTGCAAAAGCACCTTGCTGCCTACAGGCCTCAGAGCTGAGCCACAGGCGAATTGAAAGCAAATCCTTGACCCCATCCTCTGTGGCTGTTCACTGGGCCTCTGAATGAAACATCAACTCAGACAGTTTTAGGGTATGCTTCCTTTGGTACTTAGCTCTGAGCTCAACTAAACTCATTAACTGATGAAGTGTAGAGTTGCATCTTGAGACTTTCGAAAGCAAAGATGTGATAGATCATCAAGTGTCTTAATAAACTGTTCTATTGCTAAGGAGGGACACCACGACCAAGGCAACTCACAGATGAAAGCATTTATTTGGGTACTGGCTTAAAATTTCAGAGGAATAGTAAATTAACATCCTGTTGGCTCCTGGGCTCCCAGCAGGCAGGCATGGTGCTGCAGAAGTAGCTGAGAGCTTCCTCACTTGCAGCCAGAGGGACACCCGGTCTGTCCTGGGCTTTTGAAACCTCGAAGCCCTCCCTCCAGTGACACACTTCCTACAATAAGGCCACCCCTACTCCAAAAGCCCATATCTTCTAATCTCTCCCAAACAGTTATACTAAGTGGAGACCAAACCTTCTGTTATATGAGCCTGTGGGGGCCATTCTCATTCAAACCACCACATGGAGAGAGATAACCACAAAGCCCTCTATCTAGGAAGCTCTGTCTCCTTCCTTCCCAGCCACAGCTAAGGCTGCCTTATATCACTATACCTGGGAGTAACCAGTCCCTTCCTATGAGTACATGTTGACAGGAATATCCTCATCTGGCCATGACTCCGATTTCTTTTTGCTGGACCTTTTTCTAATATGCTTAGATCTTCACCATGGTTTTCCAAGTAGGGCCCTCTTTACCCCATGGTTTTCCATGTAGCGCCCCCTTTACACCAATGGTTTGCCACACAGGGGTCCCTTTACCCACTAACTTCAAGAACTTAAAGAACTAGGGAGTACAATATTCTATTTCTGTCAACATAGAGGCAAAAGATACCAAGTTACAGCATTGGATAAGCATTTTCCATTTTGACATCTGCCTTTTTCGAAATGTTTCTCAGAATTCTTATTCTCTTATTCACTATGTAGTAGATATTCTTAAAGTTTTACATGAATTAAATCACTTAATCTTTAAAATAACCATTAGAGTAGGGGCCTGAAATGACCCACATGTTATACATGAGAAAATTGAAGCACAGATAAGCCATTGAACTTGAAAAATAACAATAGCGTTAGTATCATAAAGTCTTGGCCTTTGTGGGATGCTATTTCACTCACTGACTTCTCTGCCCATCTTTTCTTACCTAGAATGCTAAACTTTAGATGCCATCTCCCCAGGACAAACATTTAATGATGAGGTTTGTATTTTACAAATCATCTTTTACCTTACCGCCCTAAGAAAACAGAAAGCAATCTAGCCTTGAGCACTCACTTGGCATTCTTAGCACTTTGCAGGGAAATTCTTTGAGCATATTGGCATTCCTCTTTAGAAGCTACTGATGACATCACCTGACAAAGAGTAGAAGAGGATTGTGAACAGGGCAGATAGAATATTAACCATGCCTCAACCCCACCCTCCCAGATGTTGATATCAGTGGAGGTTCTGTAGAAGTTCTAGTAATGAACTCAGAGCTTGCTTCTTCTGACAAATGAATGTATGAACCCGTGTTTCTTACCTTGTTTCTGCATCTTGGCCTCCTCCTGTGCCTTCCTCATAGGCTGCTTGAGAAGCCTTGCTCTAGGTTGTCAGAGAACAGAGAATGCTGGAGCACAGCCTCATTCCTATGGGATTTCAATTGAATCCATTCCAATAGCTTCGGTCATGGACTCCATGGGGGTATTGCTGTGTTCATATTTTAGCCTGCCATCTTTTCACATTCTAAGTTGCATTAATCATTATAGTGCCCTCTCTGACATTCTGATGACCTAGAAAACAATCCTATCTGACCTAACTATGATGTTGGTCAAAAATCTATGAGTATGTGAATGAAGAAAGGCAACTCTGAATCCAAAGTAGATGCTCATTAGATGCTGCCAAGGAAGTCATTAATACTTGAAACATTTTAGGGAAAGTAATCAGACTCCTGAGTAATGCAAACGGTGTGCACAGTCCTGAACAAAATGGGATCTTCCTACTCCAGCTTTCTCCCTCTCCTGTCAGGACTTAAAGGAGAAAGAAACCTACACATAGCTCTGCTGCTGCAGTCTCCAGAGTTGAGAAATTCGTGCAGGCTGCTCTTAGCTCAGCAGGTTCATTTCTCTGAGCTTTTGTAATAAAGGCTCTGGTGATTACTTTTTAAATTTTTATAGCGAGTTGTTGCATTCGATTTAACACAAAACTCTAGTCTTTATTTAAGAAAGGTATAGAACAATTTTTTTTCTTCTTTTTATTGAATATATTCTTTAATCTACATTTTAAATGTTATTCTCCTTCCCAGTTTCCACCCTCCCAGAAAACCCCTATCCCATCCTCCCTCCCCCTCCCTCCATGAGGATACTCCCCCACCTAACCCACTCCCACCTACCCTCCTTCAATTTCCCTACACTGGGGCATCTAACAAGCCTCCGTAGGACCAAGGACCTCTCATCCCATTGATGTCTGACGAGGCACTCCTCCACTATAAGTGCAGCTGGAGCCATGTGTACCCCTTGGTTGATAGCTTAGTCCCTGGGAGCTCTGGTTGGTTGATATTGTTGTTCTTCCTATGAGGTTGCAAACCCCTTCAGTTCCCCCAGTCCTTTCTCCAACTCTTCCGTTGGGGACCCTGCACTCAGTCCAATGGTTGGCTGCCAGCATCCACCTCTGTATTTGTAAGGGTCTGGCAGGGCCTCTCAGGAGACAGCCATATCAGGATCCTTTCGTCAAGCATTTCTTGGCATCCACAGTAGTGTCTGGGTTTGGTAACTGTATATGGGATGGATCCCCAGGTAGGATAGTCTCTGAATGGCCTGTCCTTCAGTCTCTGCTCTACACTTTATCTCCATAATTGTTCCTGTGAATATTTTCTTCCCTTTCTCAGAAAAACAGAAGCACCCACACATTGGTCTTCCTTCTTCTTGAGCTTCATGTGGTCTGTGAATTGTATCTTGTTTATTCTGAGCTTTTTGACTAATATCCACTTATCAGTGAGTGCATATCAAGCTTCTGTAAGGCAAAGGACACTGCCAATAGAGCAAAACAGCAACCAACAGATTGGGGAAAGATCTTTACCAATCCTACATCTAATAGAGGGCTAATGTCCACTGTACACAAAGAACTGAAGAAGTTAGAATCCAGAGAATCAAATAACCCTATTAAAAATGGGGTACATAGCTAAACAGAGAATCCTCAACTGAGGAAACTTGACTGGCTGTGAAGCACCTAAAGAAATGTTCAACATCCCTAATCATCAGGGAAATGTAAATCAAAACAACCTCACACCAATCAGAATGGCTAAAATCAAAAACTCAAGTGACCACAGATGCTGGCGAGGATGTGGAGAAATAGGAACACTCCTCCACTGCTGGTGGGATTGAAAGCTGGTACAACCACTCTGGAAATCAGTTTGGTAGTTCCTCAGAAAATTGGACATAGTACTACCTGAGGATCCAGTTATACCACTCCTGGCCATATATATACCCAGAAGATGCTCCAACATGTAATAAGGACACATGCTCCACTATGTTAATAGCAACCTTATTTATAATAGCCAGAAGCTGGAAAGAACCCATATATCCTTCAACAGAAGAATGGATAAGGAAAATGTGGTATAATTACACATGGAGTACTACTCAGTTATTAAAAACAATGAATTCATGAAATTCTTAGGCAAATGGAGCAATTATTTTTAAGATGCAAAATTAGCCATTGTTTTAACTGATGAGTGGCAAATACACTCATGTTATCCTAATTGCAGCGACAACAAGCCATGTACTAGCTGTAGCTCTATCATCTGTCACTGTGGCTAAGCATCCCAGCCATGTGCACCCCAAGGTCTAGGTGCAATTGCTATTTGACTGGGCTTATATAGAAAACACGATGAAAATCTGTGTTACCACCATTCCTTTACAGACAGTTACCTACCATATACAAAAAGACAAAACGAGTGTGTGTTGGGGGTGGGAGGATGGGAATCTACTAGTAAACCAAATCACACAATATGCAAATCATTGTGAAGTTCTGTCACTGCTTTCATTTACTCCATGACAGAAAGAACTGTGCTGATGGGGCCATGCTTTCACAAGTTAATTTTCATAAATATGCAAGGTGGGTGTTCTAGTACCACCATCGTAGCGAATAGGGAAAGAGAGGCTCAGAGAGAGCAAGTGGCTTGGCCTTCAGTCCAGTCATGCAGCCAGTCAGCTGTCTAATCAGGATGGGAGCTCTGGCCCACAGCCTGGGCAGGCTGCTGGGAGGATTGACGTGCTAACTCTGTGTAAGCCATTACTCTTTCTCCCTCTCACTGCATAGAAGGGGAAGCCTTTGAGTTAAATAGTACATTTAGTCCTTCCTTCTTCATTGTGACAGGTTACAATAATATATTTGTGTTAAATAGTCCATTTAGTCCTTGTTACTTCATTGTTGCAGATTACATTTATAGACATATACAAGATCTATTCTCTTTTAAAGAAAAAGTGAATATTTTATATCTGTAATGTCTTAATCTATTCATATATTAACACACCCTATTACATGAGATGAATAAACTATGTAAGAATTATTATGCTACAGAACATCATAATATCCCCATATTTTGGTCTGGCCAACAATGTTTCTATAAGCAGCTTCTGTTACTGCATGTGTACATGTGTACATATATATATATATATATATATATATATATATATATATATATATACACACACTCACACACACAAAAAAAAACATGGAATATGTTGAGAATATGAAAGAGAATCAGAAAGTGGCCACTGGGCACTGTCTCCACTGACAGATGACAAGAGCAGAAAGGCTGGCCGAGTTGGCAGACATGAATAAGCACACCCTTTTGTCAGCTGCTTTATTGTGCCTCCATCCCCTGGCGGTGCATGAGAGTATCCACCCATCATCTTCTCTCCTGATTTAGCTATTAATTATTAGTTCTTAGGTTTTTTTAGCTTATTTTTATGTGATTTATTTTTAGTTTTCATCCATGTTGGGTAGAAAAAATGTTTACTCAATATTACATTATTTTACATATCTTCGCTAGAAAGATCCAAAGATATGAAAGCAGAGATTCGTATTTAACTTTCTATGCAACAGTGACAATGTCATTTGTTTTTCTCTTGAGCTTTGCTTTTGTCTATTTCATGGGATTAAGGTTATGTGTCAAGGCCTTAGAAAACCTGAGATTTTACTCAACTTGCATGTTCCCAACTAGTCTACTATAGGTTTGTAGATGATGCCTATATACAATAGACCCCCTGGTCAGAATCATTGGGCATTCTTCAGCACACCACAAAAAATATAGTTGGCATTGTTATATTTGTGTCAGTTCTTCTGACAACCAAGTCTAATAGAGATGTCAGAAATGGGTCCAGTTGTGCGTGAAAATGCAGAGGCATGTGGTACAGGATGGAAACCTGAAATGTTAATGCTAGACAGTACAGAGTTTGTGTTCTGACCCAAACACTATCCGTGCATTGAAAGGCTATTTGCTTTCTTTGTCTTCTTCAAGAGAAAGTTCAAAGCAAAAGGAACTTATTACCCCACTCTTGAGACATGCAGGAATAGAGGATTCATGGTGACTGTGATCATCAACCAGCATTTTAATGTAGTTCATAGCATCTGCTTTCTCCCACTTACTACTTCCACAAAGTCTATATTTTGTCATTGTTAATCTGTTTTATATGGTCTTTGATTGGATATACATGTTATTCGTATGTTAAATTTAAATAGCATGGAAATTTATCCTAAGTGGAGGTACAACAAGCTACTGCTTTGCCCCTGGTCAAAATAAAGAGAGATATTGTCTTTCAAATTTATGAATATATGTATGCCATATTTCTATTGTGGTTTTTGCCTGATATATTAGAGCTGAAAGACATAGAAATGGAAATACATGGAAATATTTTTCTTTTTTTTCTGTTTTTTTTTTATTTACATTTAAAATCATTTCCCCTTTCCCGTTTCCTCCCTCACCAAAAATCCCATAAGCCCCCTTCCCTCCCTCTTTTCCCCATTCAACCCCCTCTCGTTTCTCTGTCCTGGCATTCCCCTACATCCAGTCTTTCCAGGACCAGGGGTCTCTCCTTCCATCTTCTTGGAAATCTATTGATATGCGAATTGTGTCTAGGGTATTCTGAGATTCTGGGCTAATATCCCCTTATCAGTGACTGCATACCATGTGTGTTCTTTTGTGATTGGGTTACCTCACTAAGGATGATATTTTCCAGTTCTGACCATTTGCCTAGGAATTTCGTGAATTCATTGTTTTTAATTGCAGAGTAGTATTCCATTGTGTAAATATACCACATCATCTGAATCCATTCCTCCGTTGAGGGACATCTAGGTTCTTTCCAGCTTCTGGCTATTATAAATAAGGCTGCTATGAACATAGTGGAGCATGAGTCCTTATTGCATGCAGGGGAAGCCTCTGGGTATATGCCCAGGAGTGGTATAGCAGGATCCTCCAGGAGTGTCATGCCCAGTTTTCTGAGGAACCGCCAGACTGCTTTCCAGAGTGGTTGTACCAGCTTGCAATCTCACCAGCAGTGGAGGAGTGTTCCTCTTTCTCCACATCCTCGCCAACAACTGCTGTCTCCTGTGTTTTTGATCTTAGCCATCCTGACTGGTGTGAGATGGAATCTCAGGGTTGTTTTGATTTGCATTTCCCTAATGACTAGGATGATGAACATCTCTTTAGGTGCTTCTCAGCCATTAAATATTCTTCAGGTGAGAACTCTTTGTTTATCTCTCTACCCCATTTTTTAATAGGGTTATTTGGCTCTCTGGAGTCTAACTTCTTGAGTTCTTTGTATATATTGGATATTAGCCCTCTGTCAGATGTAGGGTTGGTAAAGATCAAATAAAACTGAAAGTTCCTAAATGTTTTCTGTCATTGTAATTTTTGTTAATTCAGAGAGTTAGGAGCAGATCCCTGCACAGAGAAAGATGGGAGGGGCTTTGTGAAGACAAATCTATTGTTTTTGTCGGTCTTGGTGGTCTAACACCTTGTGGGATGGGAAGGAGAAGTGCTTAAGGTTTAAGATCACGAGACTGTATAACATACAAGTCAAGCTTATTCTTTAAAGATTAAAAACTGAAACACTAGCTTCACTTTAGTGTGATGACTGGTTTATATATCAATTTGACACATTATGATCATCTGAGAGGAGGGAACCACAATTGAGAAAATAAAATTCTGCTGTAGGCAGGCCTGTAGAGTGTTTTTTTAAATTAGTGATTGATGGGGAGAGGCTCAGTTCATTGTGTCTGGTGCCATCCCTGGGCTGGTGGTCCTGGGTGCTCTAAGAAAGCAAGTTGAGCAAGCCATGGAGAGCAAGCCAGTAAGCGGCAGCACTCCTCCATAGCCTCTGCATCAGCTCCTGCCTCCAGGATCCTGACCTATCTGAGTTCCTGTTCTAAGTTCCTTCAGTGATGAGCAGTGATGTGGAAGCATTAGCCAAATAAACCCTTTCCTCCCTGGGTAGTTTTGGTCATGGTGATTCATCAAGGCAATGATAATGCTAACTAGAATATTTAATATCACAGGCAGTGTGCTCTTCCTGCTAAAGGATATGAAGAAAAAGTTAGAGGCACAGAAGCACATCATAATTGTGGTGGTTTCACTAAAAAAGCATAATAAAACCTAAGTTTATATTTTGTTTGAATATCTGGTCCCCAGTTGGTGGAACTATTTGAGAAAGATTTAGGAATTTGGAAGTTTGTCACATAGGGCAGGCTTGCAAGTTTCAAAAGTCCATGACAGGCTTGGATAGCTCTCTCTGCCTCCTACTTTCAGATTAAACATGAGCACTCAGCTAGTCAGAGCCATGCCTACCTGCTGCCATGCTCCCCGACATGATGCTCATGGACTCTAACCCTCTGGAATCATAAACCCCATAGTAAACACTTTCTTTAATAGGCTGCCTTAGCCATGGTGCCTTAATCACAGCAGTAGAAAAGTAACTAAGACGATGGTATCAAGATTTTGCTATTATTCCTCAGTTCTCCTTTATTAAGCTCAGCAATATAATAGTATTCCAATAGAATTTGTCCTTCTAGCCCTGGGATTATGCTGGGCTTTAAGCCAAGACAATTTGTGATAGATTGATGATATCACTGAATACAGAGATGACAATCTCTATCCAGCACAAGTTCCTCAGTGTTGAGTGGGATTGGGAGTGGGCATAACTGCTACATGTTCATCCTGCTAGGTGCCCCTCTGTGACCTCCCTTGCTTTAAAGGGATGAACTATGTTCTAAATAAATCTGGAAGGTTAAGAAGTCAGGCAAAGTGTTACAGAAGCATCATGGTGCAGAGCTGACATTTGGGCATGCGCAAAGAAGACTGAAGAGTGTGTGCTGCAGCCCAGGTTCTCTTTTGTCCTTCTGATAGCTTTGTCTTCTTGTAAGATGCTTCACACATGGACACACACACACACACACATACACACAACACATACACACACATACACACACACATACACACAACACATACACACACATACACACAACACATACACACACATACACACATATACACACACATACACATGCACACACAACACACACACATACACAGAACACATACACACATATACACACACACAACACATACACACACACATACACACATATACACACACATACACAGAACACATACACACATATACACACACACAACACATACACACACACATACACACACACATACACACACATACACACACATACACAGAACACACACACACAAACACATTTCCCTCAGTAACTGCAGAGTTTGACCTAGAACAGTAGTTCTCAAACTTTCTAGTACTGTGACCTTTTAATATAGTTCCTCATGTTGTGGTAACCCCTTCATAAAATTATTTTTGTTACTACTTCATTTTTGTTGAAACTGATTTTGCTATTTTGTTATTAATTGTAATGTAAAATCTGATGTGCAAGATATCTGATATGCAATCCCCAAAGGGTGGAGAACCCTGTTCTAGAACCTTGTAGGATATTAAAATATATAGATATTCATATTAGTGGTATAATATTTGCAAATAACCTGCACATATTCTTCTGTATATTTTAAATAATCTGCATATTATTCATGATATGAATACATTAAAACAATGTAAACCTTATGTAAATAATTGTTATATAATATTACTTATGGAATAATTACATGAAATGACCAATACCTATTTAGTACAGAAGCAACATTGCAGACCTAACTATACAGTATACACAGACATGTGCTCTAAATGGTAACAAGGACAGCTCAACTCTCTGAAGTGGTGGGCGCCAAGCAGCACCAGTGTGTGCCCTAGACATAATTTAATGATTCAGACAGTTTTCACATATTGCAAATTAAGTTTTGCTTTCTCAACCTTCTGAAATATTTAACCAATACTTTTGGAATATGGATGGGAGAATCTGCAGACAGAAAATAATGTGTATAAGAAAGTGGTCAATATATGTTATAACAGCATTTGGTAGAATCCACCTCGTATTTGCTGAATGTCCCTAGTAACTCAGTTCACATGTATAGCTTAAGGAAAACCAATATTTTTAAGTGAATAAGTAATCAGCACATACAATTTGTTACAGTCCTCCCTTTGAGTTTACAGTTTCCATATGAAAATGAAATAAGGACACAAATAACTCCAATGCTAGGTAGAAGCTAGTGATGTAAGAAAATCAACTAAGGATCACTTACAGGACAAGTATTTTATAGAAAGAACAGCATTTGAGATGATTCCTGAAATGTAAGGTTTTCTATAGATAGCAAGAAAGAGTTACAGGTAGGCTAAGGATCAAGCCTTGGAATGTAGAACATTCAAGAAACAAGAAATAATCCAGTTTCAACTCTTCCCACATAATTAAATCCTTTAGGCTGGGAAAGCACTTGGAACATACCACTGAGATTGCTATGCTCCCATGCCAGGGAACACTGATGCAGGAGTCCACAGAGAGCCATCCCCAGCAACACAATCCAGGAAGTCATTCAGGAAGTTAGTGCAGAAACACATAGTGTACACTGGAGAAAATAGACAAACATTCAAAATACCGATATTGGCAGAGTAAATGGGTATTGTGGTGGGTATGGAAATGGGCTGTTTGTAGATTTTACTGCTTAGATTAAAGTGCATGTTGTGAATGAGAAAGTCCAGAGAGAAAAAGAATGACAGTTTTCTGGTGATCTTGTGAGACGATGTATTTTATATCTGTAATTTCCTATTTACTGTTCTCTCTCTCTCATGTACACATGCATATGCATGTGCTCACATACACACGCACATGTGCTTGAGAGCGTACGCGCACGTGCGCGCGCACACACACACACACACACACACACACACACACACACAGACATTCTCTCTCCCTCCCTAGATTATTTCTCCTTAGCAATGCTCACATCTTCCTGAGCTTTGCCAATAGCACCTCGGATTTATACCTCTGCTAACATTACAGACCCTATTCAGTGTACCAGGGAAAATCAGAGTTCAGTTTTTCTTGTTTGAGCATTAGATTACTTCCCCAAGAGTACAAGGCAAGTCACTATGGAAGAAAAATATTTGAAAAATACAAATACTATCTACTACTTCCAAATATGAACATGGGCACCAAGAGACCATCTCCAGGCAGGAGCAGAAACAAAAGCGCAAGCATGGAGACATTAATGAGGTAGGTGATACTAGGTTGTGGTGCCAGGAAAAAATGTTCTCAACCAACTGTGACTGAATATGGTAGGTTCACAGTCTGATGAGTACAAAGGCCATCTAAAATGGACAAGACATTGGAGAGGAGAAAAGGCCCTATTATCAGCAGCAGACGAGGGCTCCTAAGAATCCCTTCGAAGCAGTGTCCTCTGTCCTTTCTGAATAAAGGAACCATGGGGCTTTTATTAGCGGGTCTATACCTATTCATAGAGGTAAACAGTAAAGCAGTAGACACATTCCTGAGCATTTTCTGTTTAAGTTTAAAAGTAAAGATGCTAGACACATTCTTGGCATGCTTAGAATAAGTTCATTGAGCACATGTTGCAAAGGTTAAAGGTGGCCTGGGGCACCTCTGGGGATGCTCAGCTTACAGCATAACAATTTAGTTAGCTGAAAACAACAGAAAAGACACTTCAATAGTTTATTAATATAAGAGTTTACATCTAAAAGAACACCTACCTCGCTTGTGGCTAAAATGCGGAATACTATATGCTACCACTGGGTTCTTCCATAGTTGGGGAAAATGAGAGACTATTGAAGACCAGCTTGCTAGTTGGTACCATGAACCAAAGTGTTTCTTACCATTCTCAAATTCACTGTGCCTGCATCCCATATCTTTATTTCCATCTTGTTCTCTTCATCCTAGTCACAGTCAGGATACAAGTGACAGATTTGACAGGAAAAGAAAAACCTAATGTTATAAAATAACAGGACTCTTCAGCTTATTCTCTGGCATGCCTCTTGTCACAGATCTTCATACCTCTCAGTCCTGAAAGGCCGAATCACACAGTCTTGATTTTGCTTATGAAATGTCAACAGATTCTTGACAGATGCACTCAGGGAAGAATGTGAGCTGGGGACTCACAGTAATTGATTTCCATGCCAGAAAAGCAGATCATTCTACCTATTCTGTTTAATATCATTGGGAAAGTTATGTTAAAACTTTGTATTTACATGGGTATGTCTTGTTTTGTGCTATGGTGGGAGTAAATAGGAAAGGGTGCATTCCATATCTTAATGATCTTGACATACTCAGTGACATGTTTTGAGTTTCTGGTGAAAGAAAACTGTATGAAATGTTCATAAACTCATACTATATTAACAGAAATCCCATCATTACCTATGGTGTTACATTCCTGAGTTGTCAGGGGTTCTGTAGAAACTTGCTAAAAATGGTTGTGTCAGGGAATTGCCACAGTTTCCAGATACGCTCTAAAATCTAGTCATTGTCAGTCAATTGAATAACCACTAATCAGAGATCAAGCAACGCAATTTTAAGGTACTGCAAACTAAGACAAAAAAAAAACTGTTAGAAAATATAAACAAGGTCCTAATGGGTTCCATCCAACACAGAGCTATACATCATAAACTCTTTTACCAAACAATGTGTAACTGCAAATATAGAATTTAGTGCAAAGTAAATATGTAGTTATAGCAAAGGAAAGAATTACAAAAAAAAAGATAAATTTTAAAAAGACCAAGAAGAAGCACAAACACTATTATAAATGTGTTACATATAATCTAAGAATCATTTTCCAGAGATGTTGAACTATATACTGTTTTGTTGCCTATTCATGAGACCATGATTTTATAATAACATTTTTCCACCAAGAAGGCATAATGAGCAGTCAATTGAAATGTACTTTCATTATTGATAATTGAGATGCAATACCGATGGTTGTTCACATTTCCATATATTCTCTTTGTAGTGCTGCCTCGGGTTTGTACCTTCATACCAGGAATTCTAATAAATCCCATTATCTCTTAAAATATGATATGCATAATACATTTGTAATTGTATCTATTCATTATTAAGACCATCCCTGACAGGCAAGAACTTCTGATTAGCCCTGATGTCACTGAGCACAGAATCCAGTGCTGAAATTTTTACCTCTGCAGCTTGAAATAATTCATCCCAGACTACTTCTGTCTTTGTACATGTTTCAACCTTCCTTTTCTTCATCTACATAAGTGTGCCTTCTGATTCTTTACCTGTCCGCTGAGATACCAGGTGACCCAATGACTTTTTAGGATCAAATCTATCCTTGAGTTACCAGTATGAGAAGTGACAGGCCCTTCAGCAGTTTGTCTCCTAAGTTACAGTCAATGAAAGGTCACTGTTAGATGATCATTCTTAGCTGTTGTCCTACAGATAGTATCAGCTACCCTTTCCATTCTGTCTAATCCATCCTCTAAGCTGATGAACCCCAGCATGTAGCAGGCCAAGGAACAGTGGTACCATCAGACTAGTTTTGTAAGTTCCTGCCTTATATCCTATCTAGTACCTTCACTAACCTCCTACACTCAGATGAAACCCTCTAGACTCAGATATAAAGATTACAAATTCATTTTTCTATGGGCTGTTGGATTGTCTATCTCAGATTCTCCCCTGTCCAAGTGGTTGGCAGCATTTAGGACCTTTTTGCCTGAAATACTCTTCAACACCAGTCTACAGAGCCAGCATGCAGACCCTGCTCCTTCCATACTTAAACACTGGTGCTAGAATCTGGGCATAGGCTGAAGATTGAAAGGGCCACCAGAGCACTGGCAATAAGACACTAGCCCAGAAGGACCCCTAGGTAAATATATCCCACACTCTACTTCTCTTCCTCTTTATCCCCAAATGCCCATAGCTGTACTGAGAATATCTGTGATGAAGTAAGAATCTTTTTTTTTAATTTATTTTTTTAAATTTACATTCCAAATCATTTCCCCTTTCCCGTTTCCTCCCTCCCCGAAAGTCCCATAAGCCCCCTTCCCTCCCTCTTTTCTCCATTCAATCCCCTCTCGTTACTCTGTCCCGGCGTTCCCCTACATCCAGTCTTTCAAGGACCAGGGGTCTCTCCTTCCATCTTCTTAGAAATCTATTGATATGCGGATTGTGTCTAGGGTATTCTGAGATTCTGGGCTAATATCCCCTTATCAGTGACTGCATACCATGTGTGTTCTTTTGTGATTGGGTTACCTCACTAAGGATGATATTTTCAAGTTCTGACCATTTGCCTAGGAATTTCATGAATTCATTGTTTTTAATTGCAGAGTAGTATTCCATTGTGTAGATATACCACATCTTCTGAATCCATTCCTCCGTTGAGGGACATCTGGGTTCTTTCCAGCTTCTGGCTATTATAAATAAGGCTGCTATGAACATGGTGGAGCATGTGTCCTTATTGCATGCAGGGGAAGCCTCTGGGTATATGCCCAGGAGTGGTATAGCCGGATCCTCCGGGAGTGTCATGCCCAGTTTTCTGAGGAACCGCCAGACTGCTTTCCAGAGTGGTTGTACCAGCTTGCAATTCCACCAGCAGTGGAGGAGTGTTCCTCTTTCTCCACATCCTCGCCAACAACTGCTGTCTCCTGTGTTTTTGATCTTAGCCATCCTGACTGGTGTGAGATGGAATCTCAGGGTTGTTTTGATTTGCATTTCCCTAATGACTAAGGATGATGAACATCTCTTTAGGTGCTTCTCAGCCATTAGATATTCTTCAGGTGAGAACTCTTTGTTTAGCTCTGTACCCCATTTTTAATAGGGTTACTTGCCTCTCTGGGGTTTAACTTCTTGAGTTCTTTGTATATATTGGATATTAGCCCTCTGTCGGATGTAAGGTTGGTAAAGATCATTTCCCAGTTAGTTGGTTGCCGCTTTGTCTTTTTAACAGTGTCTTTGGCCTTGCAAAAACTTTGTAATTTAATGAGGTCCCATTTGTCTATTCTTGATCTTAGAGCATAAGCTATTGGAGTTCTGTTCAGGAAATTCTCCCCTGTGCCCATATGTTCAAGGTTCTTGCCTAGTTTCCCTTCTATTAGTTTCAGTGTGTCTGGTTTTATGTGGAGATACTTGATCCACTTGAAGTAAGAATCTTAATGGGTACGATTAAAATACTTTTCTTTGCAAAGAGGAAACCACACCAGCATGTCAACACAATACCAAGGCCATCTTAGGCATTTGAAAGTGGCCTAAGCAATCAAGTCTACAGGAGATTAGACTTAAGTCTATGTCTGAATTAAAGACTATGAAATTATGTGAACATCTTATTTTCTGTTAATGTTAAGGACAATGTTAAGGACAGATTGCTGAAAGTCGGGTTACACTTCCCCAAGTTTAACAAAAGATCACAGGTTGAAGCAGTTATGACAAAAGGAGATTCAGCCAGGAAAAGAGGAGGGAAGAATTGGAATCCTGAGGAATCCTGAGTAAGTTCAGGAATTCAGGATCTCTGAATAAAACCACAAGGAAAAAAAACTATAATTAAAACTTCATTTTCTACTAAGTCTTGATTTCCCAACACCCAGGTATTTTATAAACTCACACAGTATAAGATATTCAGTATAAGAATCACGTTACAGGAGTATAAAATGTTTTAGTCTAAGTTGTTCAGTGGTGATATAGAGATTAGGGATTTCTAATTGACTAACACTCAGGTGCCAGTCTAGAATTTCCAACTTGCTTCTGAAGGAGTTATTGTCAAAAATTACTCAAGAAGGAGAGGGTGAGCCTGCCTGTGTGGCTGGTGCTTGGATCCTACTGGTAGAAATGACAATAAGCTCACAATCTTAAAATGTTTTCTTGGGATATTATCAGACTAATTATTTTAACTTGCAAGTGTGTAGTCATGAGGGAAGCTGGGAGTATTAGAGAGACTATTTGGATTGCTATCTAAAATAAACTATGTTCCCTACCTCACCTTAAAAATAAAAGCCCTCAAAGAATAACATTGTAGGACATTACAGAAATTGTACCTTCACTTCAACCTCATCTTCATCTTCTACAAATGAGATGGCAGAGCAAAAGTGAAAATTATATAGAATTCTGATACTCAAGAGGGTATCTACTACTTACACAATATCTCTTTTCTGAAAAAAAAGATGTAAAATGTACAGGGTTCAGACACTCATGTATTTGCAACCCCTAAGTAGCAAATAGAACTACACAGAACAGTTGCTTTCAGAGGGATCATAAGTCTCATTTGTTGGAATTCCAAAGGATGCTTGTTTAAAATGCAGGATGACCAACTCCTGGAGTCATAAGGAACTGACTTTTGCCTGTGGATTCCACAAGCCTGTATCCTGACACAGGCAGCAGGGGATTCCCATACCATTGAACCAACATTACTCAAAGTGACAGATGCCACAGACAAGGAAATGAGGTGTCTACTGAGAAAGTGACGTAAGTCTCAAGTTTAGACTTGCTGAGAATCCAAGCAGGATGGTGAGCACACATTCACTGATGTACCTTCCTTCCCCGAAACTGTGCTTTCTGAAAATCTGTTCCCGCTCTCACGCCAGACCAACTTGTGACTTCCCATTTCTCCTGCATCACATTTTCTTCACTACTTTTTGCATATCACCATCTATTTTGAGACATTTGGCTGGGCCATAGGCTCTTACAACCAAATGGGATCTTAAATTCAAACAATGATATTCCTAAGTAATTTTGAGGTGTTACCACATGACTCTATATTCGCTAATGGCTCCAAAATTTAGTTCTTGAGATTAACTGTTCTCTGATTCCTCATGCCTGCCTTACAATGTCTACTGGGTATCTAAATCTTAGCAAATCCAAAAATGAGTTCTTGATTTTCCTGTCCACTGCCTTCAAGGTTTCTCCAGAATCACCATTATAGCACAAGTCACCATGACACACCCAGTTTCTTAGACAAAAGCTTTAAAGTCCTACCTAGAATTTTTTTTCTTATAACACATCCTCAGTCCATCAAATAATTCCTGTTAGATATATATTTATTCAATATCCCACAGATGATCTCTTTCCCCTAAGCTTACCCAGTCTGAAAGAACGCTGGGAAAATGACAACTGAGCAGTGACCTCATTGGACTGTAGGGCCCTGATCATTTCGCTATTCTGTGAATTTCTCAACTATTTCACACAAATCTACCTTGGGAAGCCACTGACTGACATGAGAACACAGTAGAAATGTAAATTTTCTAACATACTTTTCTGTCAATATTTTTCTCTAAATTCTTTCTTTCTCCATTACAAGTTTGGAGCTTGAGTTATTTGGTAGTCAATAGCTCTTTGTATATTTTGACTGAACCAGAAATAAGGAGAGCCTCTGAGGAATAGCAGAATTGTTGTTGGCTATTAGAAAGCAATCAATTTTAGTCAAAAGCAACCCAGCTTGCTTTGCCTGACAACTGAACTAGTGAAGGTAATTCAATGATAAATATAGAGATTGACATGGTACACACTAAAGATGACCAATTACATTGTCAATGGCACATGAACAAATGGTAAAATTTTACTCAACATTTAGACTCTGGTTATTCACATTGCATAATAAATTTTATATAGAGTAATGTTATTATATAAAATTATTTCAATAGTGACCATGGGAAATACCTTCTTAATCCATATTACATCTTTTAAGACCAGGACAAAAACGAAGAATCCCAGTTGGTGATGTGAGTAGCAAAACCATAAACATGTTCCAGACCACTTTCAAAAGATTTTATAGAAAGAGAATTTATATGCAGGAAAATTCTTGTAATTCTCATACAGTTAGAAAACTATAATAATGACATTTCATAGAGGAAAATTAAAGTGCTAAAATTATATCATTATTTTCCATACAAAACCAACTACTTAAATCAAGTGCTTTAGATAAGTCCTTTTAAACCTTTTCTTCAAAAATGAATCAACTCATGTCTTAATTTAATATAGTGATTTCCTCTTAAATTACCACCCTGGAATGCTGTCTTCCTCAAACAAGTAAGATTGAGTGTTTATATGCGCAAAGAATGAAATTCTTCATTTGACCTTTTGAAGTGGCTGAAAGAGGAAAGCAATTGATTGAGTGCCAAAAAAGAGATTTAAACTGACATTACAATTTTAAGGCTGACCAACTGTGAGCTCACATTTGAAAATATTCCACAACATGGGCAACACAGGGGTTTTATCACCCTTGCTGAGTGGCCTTTGGTTAATCAAAGGTGAGGGGCACAAAACTGAAGCTCACTCTGGCAAACAAACAAAACAAAACACCAGTGAACTCTGCAACAACATGGACCCTTTAACTAAGACAAGGTAAAGTTAGACTAAAGGCTGATGTAGCAAAGGGAGATTTTCGCTCCAATTTCATTATTTTGTTTTAGAAAGTATTGCTTTTGTCATTCTTTGTATAATTTCATTTTCTTTCTATACTTAAAAATTAGGGGCTGGAGAGATGGCTCCAAGAAAAGAGCAAGTTTTGCTCTACAAGAAGACAGGAATTTGGTTCCCAGCACCAGTGCTGCTCAGCTCACAGCTCCAAGCATACTGGATCTGACCACCACTTCTAGCCTCTTTGTACACAGGAACAGACACACATGCACAGATGTAATTAAAACTTTTAAAGTGATTATGCTTTATAAACAACATTTTAGTATTTGGCTTTTATTTAAAACACAGAAAGAGATAAATGCACATAATCTAAAAGATCAATTCTAGCTTTCCATACATTAATTAACAAGTAGCAATGAAAAAAATGCAACATTTTAGATGATAATTGCACCAAAGTCTGGTTTTTAACCACACATACACACATGCATACACACATGTGCACATGCACACGTACATATACACACACATGTACTCACACATATCACAGCACATCTATTTACTTGGGTGTATAGAAAGGGGTGGGCCATGACAGACATGGGATATGGGAATTGGTTCTCTTTCTCTCCCTCTCTCTCTCTTTTGATTTTAAGCCTTTTTTATTTCTTTTTTTATTAGATATTTTCTTTATTTACATTTCAAATGTTATTCGATTTCCTGGTTTCCCCTCCAAAAACCCCCTATCCCATCTCCCTCCCCTTGCTCACCAACCCACCCACTCCCACTTTCCTGTCCTGGTCTGCATTCCCCTATGCTGGGGTATCAAGCCTTCATAGGACCAAGGGCCTACCCTCCTATTGATGTCTGACAAGGCCATCCTCTGCTACACATGGGGTTGGAGCCATGGGTCCCTCTATGTGTACTCTTTGATTGGTAGTTTAGTCCTTGGAGAGCTCTGGGGGTACTGTTACCACAGCCTTCCTAATCAGCTACACTTAATATTTGCTGTTCATTTTGTTGTTCCTCCTATGGGGCTGCAAACCCCTTCAGCTCCTTGGGTCCTTTCTTTAGCTCCTCCATTGGGGACCCTGTGATCAGTCCAATGGCTGACTGTGAGCATTCCCCTCTGTATTGGTCAGGCACTGGCGGAGCCTCTCAGGAGATAACCATATCAGGCTCCTGTCAGCAAGCACTTGTTGGCATCCACAGTAGTGTCTGGGTTTGGTAACTGGTATCGGTTCTCTCTTCACACCATGTGTGTCCTAGAGATGGAATTTAGTCCTCAGGCTTAGCAGCGAGCATCCTTACCCTCTTACTCTCAGAACCATCTCACCAGCTCTATGGTATTTTTTCCTCTGAATTGCTAATTCACATTTTTGTCGTTTCACTCTATGATCCTAATCAAAATAGACCTAAATGCTTCTACTTAAAAATGCACACAGAAAATTTAGCTTTAAAAAGTTCAAGCTCCCCAAGGTATAGCTTTAAGATGTTCATGTTGATCTATGAGTATGATATACAAGTAATGACATTACATTAAGATTCTCATACACACAGCTGGTCAAGTTGAGATTTCCAGGCAGTGCAGAAAGAAAGCCTTAAATCTTTAGGTACAATGTGCTTCCTGCCTGCTGATAACTCAGCTACCCTAGAGGCTTGGTGATGAGGAAGATCATGCACAACTTGTGAATATGAAAGGAGTTTGAGAAAACAGCCTTCCTAATCAGTCACACTTAATATTTGCTTAAGAACAAAATTAGATGATTCTGTGATTGCATGACTCAATGCAGTCCCTGTGACAAAAATGTCTGGGGAAAACAACCTTAAGTGGAAAAGATTTACACTGACTCCCAGCTTCATTCCCTGGTGACATGGTTGTGTTCATCTTGAGCTCTAGTGAGAAACATCACAGTGGAGAGTTTGGTTGGGGTAGAGCAGAGCTACTCAAACATGCTGGTGGGGAGGTAAGGAAAGAGTTTCTGGGTAAGACATACCCTAGGAAGGCATGCATCCGGTGATGTACTTCCTCCAACTAGACAGACCTTCTCCAGGTCCAGCTCTCCTCTCAACAGCCTATCAAAACTTGCAACCCACGAGTGGATTAAACCATTGACTCCAGTCATCTCTAAAAATGTCCCCATACACTCAGAGGTATAATTCACTGATCTCCCAGGCACTCTCAACCCAATCAAGCTGTCAGTCAACATTAACTTACGTATCTGATATAAACAATAGTTTTCCCACAACACTCATGAATATTAAATACAGAAACTAGTTGCATGCTAGAAATGTAACAATCTTCTCTAGGATTAGAATAGTTAAAGCCTATTTTATTTAGGGCTCTCTTAAACTCTTCAACCTCCCTTCTAGCCCACTAACCAATGGTAGTGGAGAAAGATAATAGGAAAAGGAGTTGGTGGACCTGCTTAGAAGTAATTCTTTGGGGTGATTCCAGTCTTTGTTGTCAGGATATCAGTAGTCCAGTCCAATAGCAAACACCAAACATGAGTCAGTAGCAGTGGCTCAATCCAGCAGAAACCTCAAGGGTCCTCGAGAACGGCAAGAATCAGTTAGACTACCACCAGAAATTCCTTGATGTGTTTCTCTCTACAAAGTGAAGACCAGCGAAGCATTATATGGCGGAACAATGCAAGGGTGTCCTCTCACCATATGTGGGGTTATGTTTATATTCTCTGTAAACATCACGTGCCCTCTCAAGTGTCTGTTCCAGCAAAACATCATATGCCCTCTCATGTGTCTGTTTCAGCAAAACAACCTTTCACAAGACAGCTTCCAGAAAAACATCACGTGATACAACTGAGTTTCCAAAGAAATCAGAAATTTTCACTTCAGTCTTCCCTAAACTTAATGTCTTTAAAAAAAAAACCCTCAGTCTATTTATCTACTATTCAGTATATGAAATTATATAAACATAGGTAAGAAAATGTATGCCTCTGGAGTCAATCTATTGCCATTTTTAACATAGGTTTCACGTTGTGGAAATAAGGTATGGTTTATCCAGGGATTCATATTTATATATATGACAGGGCCATGATTCATTATGTATCTGTTGACACCTAAACTTTCTAAATATTTCAGTGTAGTGAGATCAAAACATATATACATATATATGACATATATCATATATGGTGTATGTTATATAATATGACATATAATAAACAATTATATACACACACACACACACACACACACACACACACACACCCAAAAGGAGGGGAAAATAAGGCAATAGGCTCTCCAACAGAGTGCTTTTTGGAATTATTTTAGTGTGCCAAAACAGAGAGTGTAGAGTGTCAAAGGAAAACATTTACAACATGAAACCAATTACTCAAGCCAAAAAAAAAAAGAGGATATCTTCAAGACACCAATTTTACAATAGCCATAAACAACATAAAAATGTACAAACAACATTATTCGCAATAGCTACAATATGGACGGCACGCAAGGGTTCATTCACAGATTAATGGATAAGGAAAGTACATGTAGACACAATGAAATGCTATTAAGGTTAGAGAGGAAGAAAATGGTGGTCTGTGCTATATCATGGAAGGATCTGGGTGCCATAGCACTAATTGACATACACCAATTAGAGAAAGATGCATGAGTCCATCTCTTTAAATCAAATGCATCTCTAACATCAAGTGCAGCCTGGAGAATGATGGTGACTTCGGCTGAGCGGATGGGGAAATAAGTATATATCATTTAGCTGTTAATAAATTCAGTCTTCTGGGGAGTACAGAGTCTTTTTTTTCCTAAGTTTTTTTATTTACATTCCAAATCATTTCCCCTTTCCCGTTTCCTCCCTCCCCGAAAGTCCCATAAGCCCCCTTCCCTCCCTCTTTTCCCCATTCAACCTGTTCTTGCTTCTCTGTCCTGGCATTCCCCTACATCCAGTCTTTCCAGGACCAGGGGTCTCTCCTTCCTTCTTCTTGGAAATTTATTGATATGTGAATTGTGTCTAGGGTATTCCGAGATTCTGGGTTAATATCCCCTTATCAGTGACTGCATACCATGTGTGTTCTTTTGTGATTTGGTTACCTCACTAAGGATGATATTTTCAAGATCTGACCATTTGCCTAGGAATTTCGTGAATTCATTGTTTTTAATTGCAGAGTAGTATTCCATTGTGTAAATATACCACATCTTCTGAATCCATTCCTCCGTTGAGGGACATCTGGGTTCTTTCCAGCTTCTGGCTATTATAAATAAGGCTGCTATGAACATAGTGGAGCATGTGTCCTTATTGCATGCAGGGGAAGCCTCTGGGTATATGCCCAGGAGTGGTATAGCCAGATCCTCCGGGAGTGTCATGCCCAGAAACTTGGAATATTCCAGAAACTTGGAATACCCAAGACACAATTCACATATCAATAGATTTCCAAGAAGATGGAATGAGAGACCCCTGGTCTTGGAAAGGATGTAGGGAAATACCAGGACAGAGAAGAGAGAGGGGGTTGAATGGGGAACAGGGGGAGGGAAGAGGGCTTACGGGACTTTCGGGGAGGGAGGAACCGGGAAAGGGGAAATCATTGGGAATGTGAATAAAAAAAGATATAGAAAAGAAAGAAAGAAAGAAAGAAAGAAAGAAAGAAAGAAAGAAAGAAAGAAAGAAAGAAAGAAAGGAAGGAAGGAGGAAGGGAGCTGACTGAGTGTGAGTGGGAGGTACTAAACCAGTAAGCTATGTTCTCCATGGATTCTGTTTTGGTTCCTGCGTGATTTCCAGTCCTTACTTCCCTCGGTTATGGACTGGTTGTTGGCTGGAAGTGTAAGTAAATAAACTCTTTCCTCTCAAAAAAAAAAGTGTCTGTTACAGCATGGGGAAACCCTGCAGTTCTTAGCAGCTGTATGTGCAGTACAGGAATTTGGTTTGAAAGAGACTGCTTCTGCACAGCCAGGTCCCTTTAAAAGAAACAAACGAAACAGAGGCTTACCTAGTGTCATTCAGACTACTAAACCCAGGAACCTTCTTAGGAAGAAACATCAAGGAGCAAACCACTTGGGATCAGGAAACATGGAATAATGCTGATTCAGGTTCCTTGGACACCCTGCTGTGCTGGTCAGGTAGATCTGTTATAGTAGCTGCAGGAAACTAATATATGAAGTGGTCATTAATTTTCTCTCCATGGGTAATATTTTCTTCTATTCTGTACATTAAACATATTTCTTCCCTAACAGAAAGATGTGATTGAAAATGTCTTATGACCTAACAATCAAATAACCTGGAACGAATAAATACTACATTGTAGAGCTAATTTGTAATCCAAAGCATTAGCTATATTTAAACATATTCTAAAATTTTGCATGTTTTGAAACTTTTATCATTTTTATCTTCCATATTTATAAGATTGGAACAAAAAGTAACTCTCTTTCTCTCTCCTCTAAAATGTATCAGGTATCAACAAGACATATTAATAAAATCAACTGAGAAGTTTGCTAAAATATCAGTAAGGCCCTACTCCAAGAGTAATCATGTTTGGTTCATATAATATTGATGTGATTTCAGTAAAAGATATTTCTAGAGTAATCATGGAGAGAATTCAATATGGACCAAAGAAAACATGTTGTGCCTGAGCACAGAGCAGAAATGACATAAAATAAAGCCGTGGAAATAGAAGTCTTGGCTTCCTCTAGTATGTCTTCGAGAAATTCAGGAGTCCTTCACGAGGCATTCCTGGAAGGCAATAGCTCACTTAGCAGAATGGAGTTGCATAAGTTCTTGTCAGCTGCTAAGGACACGTGGCTGTTTCATCTCCAAAGGGTACTTACTTCCTTAGAAGGAAACCTATTCTGTAGTTCTATAATATCATTTTCTAGGAAATCCTTGCTTTGAAATTATATCTGTCAGAAGCAACTAACATTTATACTCTCATTTAATAACTGTTTTTCTTACACATATTTGCTCTCATAACTAACGGTTCATAGCTTAAAACTATAGATTTAAAAAATTTGGATTTGGAAAGCAAGAGATTATCAATTTCTCATGCATCATAAACTTGTTTGTATAGCATTCTGCCCTGACTACTTTCTGCTTTGGTCTTGAATGCCTCCTCTGATGGACAACAACTTGCTTTACTATCTGGACAGGTATATCTATTTTGAAAAGGTTTCTTTGTCTGGAAAATGATCTATGACACTCATGCTTTCAGTTATGAACGAATGAGTTTATTAAACATATAGCAAGGACAATCAAAAAAGCAAACAGCAAGCCGCAGAGAAGCAATGTATTCCCAAGCTGGACATTTAAAACATCCAGCAAACACAACAGGTGATATCCCATGAGGCAAGTCAGTTGTGATTCCCAACTCAAAGTTCTAGGCAGAACTTCATTTTACCCCTTGGGTGAGGTTCTAAGATTCTCATTCCTAATAAATGCATTTTAATGACAGGTAATAAACAATATTCACCTCCTTTGGAAATCATTTAACTTTTGTGTCTCTCAGGGATACAATGGTTTTAATGCCCTTAGCTGTTTGACATTTTTCCCATTACAGAGAGAGCAGGGCAGCCTGCCTTAAGATGGGAATATCAGAGGAATATTAAGATAAACATACTTGAGTCTGAGACAAGGATGCTTACCTTGTCCCAGAGTCTACTCTTAACAAGTCTAAAGAGTGTATGAAACTTTACAAATATGACTTATATCATGTTTAATGTGGAGCTTATGTCTATCTTTTTGTGACTCTCACCCCTGATTGGTCCTATAGCTGGTCAGCTTTGCCAAGCTGTTTTGTCTGCATTCAGGTAGAAATCATGGGTAGGTAGTAGCAGCCCTTGTAGTGTGGGTGGTCCAGACACCTTCAAAGCCTTGGTCTCTAGCAATAGAAAGCAGGAACATCAGGCAGGAAAGATCAGTAGCAAGTGGTATTGTCTAGTATTTCAATTCTTGTGCACAACTCAGAAACTAGAAAACTTAGCTTTATTAGTATCTCAGCTCTGTGTACACTGCAGAAGTTAGGATTCAGAATAGAAATTAGTATTCCTTTAGCTCTTGATAACACCCAGTGTTACAGCTCCTGTTTCCGGAGTGTGTAGGACCCATGACCCTAAAGGAATGACAGCTCTCTGAACCTGTTTCCACAGTCAGCGCCAGCAGATTCTCATCCACGCCTACTCACACCTTTCTATCCTTGGCTCTTTCGGCTTCTTCCAGCTGTGGCTCTTCCTCATGCTCCTGCTCTGCCTCTCATTTCAACTCCCCAGTCACCTCCTGCTGCAACAGCTATGGTCACAGTTGCCACCACTGAAGAGGCAGCTGCTATTGCACTTTGGCTACTGCTGCTGCTGGGCGCATGCAATACACTACTCTTGGGGCTTCTCTTCTTTGACTTGTCTTTACTGCAAGTTGCTTTGCTGCTCTTTCAGCTGGGCCTGCCAGTTGATCAAATCTGCAGCTTACTTAAACCAACTGTCATCCTCACTCCCACAGTTCCATGTCTGCCATTAGTCCCAGCTCTGCAGGTTCCTGTGACTCCATCTCTGCTGATCATCAGGGCTTCTTGGTGCCAATGGCCCTCTGGTCTTCAGCTCTATCTGCCACTACTCTCCATGTTTTACTCTGCTGTGACTATCGAAGCTGCTTCTGTTCACTTCATTGCTTCAGCAGCTCTAACCTTCATGATGCTCAATTGTCACTGTCGCTGCCGTCACTGTTATCACTGCTGCCACTGTCACTACCAAACTCCCATCCCTACTGCCACTGGACCGTCATATTGCCATCCCTACTGCCACTGGACAGCCATATTGCCATCCCTGCTGCCGCTGCCACACTGCTGTCACTGCTGTTACTGCTGCCACTGCTGCCACTGCCACACTCCCATACCTGCTACCACTGTCACTATGTTGCCTTGGTTGGCATTGCTTCTTTCTCCTGGTGGCCAGCTCAGCCTACTCAACTAAAAGTAGGTAAGTAAATACCACTCAAGAGAATATTTTATTGGACCTAAGGTTGCAACACCGGAAGCAGAAACCTAGTAAGATATCTCCCACCTTGCATACCAAGTGAGTCCAACAGTCTGCTTATATAGCCAGAGTGTGTGTCTGCTCCCTTAAGATCAAGCCTTCCATGTAAATGAATGTTTCTACTAATCAGGACACTGTAGTCCTTGTACTAGACACAGCAATCCCTCTGCAGACCACCTGGGGAAAGTGCTCCTCCTCTTGTTGGCTTGGCGATGGTTAGAGGGAAAGTCCCATGCAATCTGGGTAAGCAGTCAGAATTGGGATTGCACCCTCCAGCACAAGAATAAGCAGTGGCTATCACCTTACAGCTTCCCTACTGCATTCACTGAGCATTCAAAATGGCAAGTGCTAGTATAATTGTGGTCTAGCTGGCTGCCTGACTGGAGAGCTTTTTGCTCAAGGCACACAGGGGTGCTCAGCAGACTACTAATTAGACAGGCAAGGCTCCCCTCCCCCAACATCCCTGTGTATTTACAGGAACATAAACATTGAAAGGAGGCTTGGAGTGAGATCTTGAAAAGCATATCATTAGCGCCAACACTGAATCTTTAGCAGAGTTTAAATGTTTCAGAGATGCCCAGCAACTGCCCAGCACCCCACTAAGGGATGAGTCCCCCTTATCTGCCTCGCTCCTGTTTTTTGCCAGAGCACACTGAACAAACACCTCCACACTTGAGTTATTTAGACATCTGAAAAGCACACACGACCTCTTCCCTCATCTCTATCTCTCCAGGAAAAGCACTCCTGCTTACTTTTCTCGGTTTCCAGACTCGTTATCTCCGTTTCCAGTCACATCTCTTTGAACACGTCTTGTTTATCCAGTTATCCGCCTGCAGCCTGGCTCCTGAAAGCCAACACATTCCACACGTGGTGTGTGCACATAGGGCACTCAGCAGCACCGGGCTGACCTGTGTGTCCATAATCAGGTTAGCTGTAATTGGAGGTAACATCACATTCTTGTTGAGTAGCCAGCTAAAAAGTCAGCTATGCTTTTTCATTAGAGTATCTTTAAAATTTCATCTAAAAGGGTGGTACCTTTTAAAAAGCCTAACGAGCAAAGCTCTGCATTTAATACTTGTTGGATTCCATGGCAGCGTGTCTTCCAGTTTTCCAATTTTTAAAAAGTCTTCTCTGCATCTTAATTCAACTTTTCATATAGTAGCGCTGAGAGTCTTGCACCAACCCCAAGTTTAACGAGATAGTTCCTTTGTTCTTTCAGCAGACATTTTAAGGAAAAGTTCTGATGTTCTTCACATATTAGTCACTATGACAGTTATGGTGTCTAGCATTGAATGTCTCTGTCCACCAAAGACTCTTCTAAGTGTTCGAGTATCATCCCATCTCAGGCTCATGAAACCCTTGTGAGATAAAGACTATTCCCAGCCTCTTGTTAAACACAGACACAGCTACAAAGTCCTGACATAAAGGCTGTCTATGAGTGGGTTGTTTCAGAGTGATATTCATTTGGACCAGTTAGTCTAGCAGTACCTTCTAAGTGTTTTAAAATATTCCCTGAGTGGTGCCAAGATTTGAACCCCAGCTGCCTGACTCTAGAGTCTTAATCAGGCTGACGCCTGTCCTCCCATGCCAGATGAAGTAAAGGTCAAAGAGAATAAGTGACAATTCAGTTCTCCCACGTTTCTGCCACAGATGCTATGCTTTTTACCTCACTAGCCATTTGATATGTAAGTAAAAATATCTGCTGCCAAAACTTTAATAGCACTAAAGGGCAAATGAAAATACAGCAAATAGCTGAATTTATCATGGCTCGCTCCTCCATTGCCACAAATGGATGCATTTACTGACACTGAATATATCATTTAGACAACCCTGTGAGGCTATATGCAATGCTGTGTGCATGTGAGGTGAAACATCTTCCCCCTGAGAGGCAATGTGCATCTTTGATAGATGCCTAAGTAAGCTACAGACAGATACCTGTGCGGCACTATATAGGCTCGCAGCTCCAATGACTTATGTGCCTACATATGTTCATCTTTCAAGGCAATAAAAATAAATTCTTGTTAAAATCATATAAACCATAATTATGATCCTTAAACTCAGGAATTTGATATCAAGCAAAGTAGTTCTTCCCTCTGAGCTTCCGTGTCACATTTGTGAGACAGGTGAAGATCGTACCTCCTTCAGACTGGTGTAGGAGAAAAGTAAACTGATATGGTAAATGCTTGGAATAACTTCTGATACAAAGTGGATGCTTAATGTACATTTACATTAGTGTGAGCAACAGCTAATTTGTTGCTATTGCTTTGGGAAATAGAGAAAATGGAGGTTGATTGTTGCTTACAATGATTAAGATAATGTCTCTGCTAAGCAAATAGTGGATTGACTTGCCCACTATTAGAGGGTTCAGGAGTCTGTAAATCTTGGGTTGAGAATACAAGCATCACCTACCCCACGAGAGCATCTTTTGGGAACTAGAGTTTGAAAAATGGGTATCTCATCAAACCACCTTTCAAATACTCATGTCCTTGCCCATAGATAAGTGTTGCTCTCAGCTTTCCTCAGAGGAGTTTTTTTTACTACCTTGGGAAATTGTTAATACAGAAACTCATAATGGATAAAAAGTGCCAAGAATAAGTAAAAAAAAATCTAACACCCTGCTATTTTCTTAGCATTGGCCTCTACCTACCTTCTCTGACTGCAGCCTATGGCTTTGTCTCTCATGTGGCTTTAATTCTCAGTGTCTCTACTCATCGTACTTGTTATTAAACTTGATGACACTATGTGATCCACACCTTTAACATTCAAAAAGAACACTGCCAACACAAAATCTCACAGCATATAAGAGACCAGAATATTTACAGTCTGTACATTGCATTTCTGCCTTTTTCTGTTGAAGTAGCATAGCAAACTTTCATTTTCAAAAATGTTGCTTTTATAAAAATACTGTCAAATCAGTTCTACATAACTTTGTGTATATATTATGTAATATATATGATCTGTACATACTACTTAGTGACCACTGGTTCCTTTTTTTATCAATGAAAAGGTCAAAATTATCAATAAACTGATATAACTAGTATATAACCAGGATTTCCTAAATATTCAAATTCTGAATCTTAAGTATGAATCCAACTAAAAACCTTTATATAGATAGATGTGTTATATCCAAATGTGGTGCTCAAAATGTTCACTCTGCATTTCATCATCACCACAAATGAAATTAGATTCACAAAATAAATATCTCATAATTTGGTCATTATGCTAAAATTTCACGACTTTTTAATCAAATTACTTGTTGAATATGCCTAACTCTGCCACCATTGACACTATGTCAAAATCTCATGAGCAAAATACAATTTCTTCTTTGACCTGTACTGGTGGTACAATTCTATTCTAGGTCTGACAGCTGAGTCTCATAAGACCTCCGGAACACCGAGCACAATCCAAGACAGCTGACTCTGGCAAGAGTAATCACTGCAGGCAAACAATTCCATTTGACTGGTCATTTGAAAGAAGCAAGGGGAAAATACATATTTGACTTGACTGTGTATCGAGAGAGGTTTACATTAGATCCAAATCTGGAATGACTAGAAAATGTTCACTTTGAAAATTGACATCTACTAAGAAAGTGGAGAGGAGCAATTTGATGATTTACATTCAGGCTTTCCTCAATCCCTTTCCAGCAGTTGTTCTTTAAGCTTGAGGGAACTCTGGCTGACATATAGAATCCCAGATCAAGAGCCAGCAAGTTGTGTGCATGAACCAAGAGAGGGCCTAGCAGTCCACACACCATTGAACCTTCTAAATGAGTAGAAAACAGGTCATCTGCAAACTGTATTTTCAGAGACATTCTTAATCCTGATCTATTCTCCAATGGGAAAGATTACTCCTACCAAACTGGATTTGCTTGCTCTACCTTCTCCAACTTCTTGATTTGTATATTATATATCATTAATATTTCGTTTTCAGAAATAATATTGATATTTTTTTAAAAAAAAGACTGGATGAGGCAACAGGCTGTGAGGCTAAGTTCATTAGGAAATGGTTCAGCAGGTAAAACCCTTGTTGCACAAGCATTAGGACCTGAATTTGGATTCTCAGCACTCAGGTCAAAATTAGCCAATGTGCACTTAGTCTCTACACTGGTAGGAGTTGGGTAAGAAGCAGGCAGATCATGGGAACTCAGGGGCATGTCAGTCTAGCTAAAACACAGGGTCCAGGCCCAGTAAGAAAACCTGTCTCAAATTATGAAGGGGAGAGAGAGAGAGAGAGAGAGAGAGAGAGAGAGAGAGAGAGAGAGAGAGAGAGATTTGTCTCCTTTGTGAGAGTCCTTGTACCCAGCTCAGCAGTGGAGTGTACAGCTATCCCAGTTTCAGTCAGCCAGCTGCCAGATGTTACATTGGCCAGGATCCTGAGAAAGATGACTCCAGGATTCTTCTGTGTAGCTCAGCTTTAACCATCTTGGAAAGAGTTTTGGCCCTGTGCCTCCAAACCAATTAAGCAAGGACGGACTTCTGCCTGAGTTTCTCTGATAGATTGTGATGGCCTGGCCAATACATGGCCATGATTCTGTTATGGATCAAAATCCCTTTGATTGGGTTTCTTCAGAGAAAAGCTCAGCATTGAGAATTATTGCCACTAAGTGCGAGTATTGGTTTTTCTAAGAGAAGACAAAAAAATACAGCTCAACTGTGTAGTGAGGACATTTCGAGCCTGTTTGACAAATAAAAGATTCAGCAACGACACTTAGCCAAGCAGTACCTCAGCAAGTTCATGGTGCTTCTTCATGACTCAATGGCAGCTTAAAGAGTCTCCCCTTAACTTTCCTTTTTTTTCTTTTAAATATCAATTGAGTGCATTATTTCAACATTTTGTGCACATAAAACTATAAACTTCCTGAGAACTTTATAACTTAGAAGTTTTTCATTTATCTATATCTTAATATGTCTTTATAACCACATGGCAGAGACTAGCTAATATATCCCATTACTCTTTGGGGCATTAATTAAACTACACTTTCTCTCCTCTCTGGGAGTTAAAACAGAGGCATGCACCTGAGTTCTTAACACAAGACTATGGGCAGAAATAAGGTTCCCTATATCTAAGCCAGACTCACAAGCTTCCCACCCACAAGCCTCCTGGTCCTTCCTCTGCTTGCCATCTGAATGGGAATAGTGAAGAACCATTTACAGTATGGATGGAGCCACAAGAAAGAGGGCTTCTGAATTTCCTCTTCTGGAGAGTTACCCACTTTCTGCCTCACAGAAAGCAAACCAGGTTGAACTAGAGAAGAAGTAAATTCATCATACATCTTGGAATTCCAGAGCTTTATAATATGAGTGTTTAGCTTACCTTACACAGAGCTCTTAATTTAAGTGTGTATGATGTACGTGCAGTTTATTTCTATTTCCCTAAATATTCTAGACGCCCCTTGAAGCTGCAGTTGTGCCTAATTTTGCTCTCTGGTAAGCATTTGCTCCTGGCCCAGTGCCTGGTAAATAGCAAGTCCTCAATAAATCCTGTTGAGTGCATGAATATAGGGAAACATGTACAAACACGAGTAAGTTAATAAATGCTTCTTCAGTTGAAGCACAGAAACAAGGGAAGAAATCCAAAAGCAAATTTTAGAAAATGCCCAACATTTCTTACTTTGTCATTCTTCCTCTGATGCAAAGCATTTCAAAAAGCACTTGGAAGCAAATTTTGGCAAGTTTTAATTAATCCAGTCATATCATGGCTTCTGAACAAATGGCCTATGGTATTTTCTACTCTCATACCCTGTCTATGTAACTTACTCTTCTTTAATGAGTGTGATTGGGTTGCTATGTGACATATTTTAGCAGCCAGCCAATGTTACACCTGTGCTGGCGCCATCTGAATGCTGTACTAATTTTGCCTAATTTGTTCTGATACATAATAACTCTTCTAGCCAGACAGCTCCAGATGCCTGCCTAAAACAACTTGCATCTTTGTATGAGCCCCTGTGTAGATCCGATTAGATCAACAGCCCTGGCACAAAATGCTGAAAAGTAATCTCCCTTTGTCTCCTCTGACTGCAACGCCAATCAATGCCAGTGGGTGCCTTCACATGTTACTGCGTTTGCCGTCAGTCAGTGCCAACACAGACAAGCTCAACAGAATTAAGAGAGGCTGAGTGCTTCTTTATATGTGCTACCAAGCCAACAGGGTACATTGCACCTATTGCCTAGTATGCACATTCACAGCAACCAACAAAAATATCGTCTAGGATTTGTTAAAAGTCCAGGACATGCATGTCAAGCAAAAAGTTAATGAGCACAATTCAACTAGTCACATAAAGGCTAAAGAGCAAAGCATTAACTAATTATCCAATCTGGACATCAAATGTTTATAGGAAACAAACCTTTTGTTTAAGTTTGATTTACAAATTAGTAATCTTCTGTCAATAATATCTGCTTGGTATTGCATGAAGAAGCAATCACTCTCTATATATAGTTAATTGACTGTTATAAATATTAACAATTTCAGTTTTTCCAATAAGTATTTGTGTAGAAGACTCTTGTTTTTACACACCAGTAAATTATAATCTATATTATAATTTATTTATATAAATTATATTATATGTACATTATACATATATAATGTGTATATTATGATAATATTACATGTATATATTATACATTATAATATATTTAAATAACAATGTTGAATAGTTTTTATCAATACATGAAATATACTTACCATCCCGTTGAGCCTAGACTAGCCTGTCACTAACTTGATCAGTCTGTACAGAGAAAGAGATGGTATTTCATCCTCTTTCTTACTTTTACAAAGTTGGCAGCTTCTGCTTTGACCTATTCAAGTACCAAGTGTTCTTGTGAGAAGCTTATGGCCATGCCTGAGAGACCACATTAAAAGATACATAATCATGTGGAAAGACAAAGATCTATGTGAACTTAGCCTTTGACCTATGGGCCTCCATGTAGCAGGCTTTTGAGGAAATCCTCCTTTGTTCTTGTCAAACCTGCCAAGACATCAGGTGGACATCAGGAAAGGAACCCCCCCAAAATAAACCTAGTATAAAAGAGAAGAAGAATCACTCAGCTAAGGTCTAATGGAATTCCTCTCAAATCAAATGTTACATATAAAAACTTAGCCCTAAATAGTACATGTCCATACCCCCTCTAAAGCACTAGGGACATTCAGCAAGAAGCAGCAGAAGGAGTGTAGGAATCGATGAGAGGGACTAAGGAGCCATGTCCTAAGCATGACATAGCAAGCCACTCACAAAATCACAGCAGCAGTGATTTTTCTGCTCAGATCCTATCACCTTCTATTCATGGCTGCAGAACAATTGGAGGCCCCAGTTCTCCTTAAGGATTCATGGATAGTTAATGACTGGTGTCGGACACTTTCTTTCTTGTTGTAGCCACTTGATAGTTTCACATGCTCCAGTAAATATTCTTCCACATATGCTCATGTAAGCAACCCTAATAAATCCAATGGATCACAAAACCTTTTTAAAACAACCATGAAAATCAGAGGGGGATTTATTTGAGACAAACAGACATTTAGCAGAAGTGGGGAGGAGTACGAGACTAACAGGAGTGTATGATCCAATTACATCAAAACTTATATGACACTGTTGGAGAATGAATGTTTTAAAGAAATAATTTTCGAAGTAAACATGACAAACAAAATGTACAGTGTGCACACAATAAAATGTGGAAATTCTCTTTCTTACAAAGAATGGGGGAGGGGGCAGAAAACCAGTGACATATAATAAAATGGTGGTGTAGAAGTATTGAGTTCATGGGGATTTTCTAAATGCAGCAATAAAACAAATGAAACACATAGACTTAAAATGGGAAAATTCATGGGTATGGGCAAACCATAAAATGACCCCATCAGAAGAACAGTGGGAAGAACGGATGTGGACAGTTACCCTCGGCAGGGATAGGGCACCCCATATCTGGTCCAGCAGAACTGGAATCCTGGAATCCTCAGCTCAGTCCCCATTGCTTGGCTTCTGCTGACTGGCCTGAGGGATTTCTTTCCAAAGGCCGTAAAATTAAATTAGAATTCACTGCTTAAGCGTAATGATTTCCCACTGTTTATGTGGGTTATCGTTTACAACCAACTGGCATTTAATCAAACCAGTATTTTTATTTCAGGACCAGAGGCCACAATATTGTGTATTTTCTCTATCTCCCTGTTGAGCAAAGCAGCTTCATGCAGACTGTGAGGGGATATCACATTGTTTATGAAAAGCCAGCATGAAGTATTGTTTTCAAACATATTTACGATTTCACACCAACTTAGGAAGGATTTAGTTCATTTTGTTGATTGACACATAATTTTCCATTTACATATATAATAATAAAAAAATCTGGAGGAAAAAATGTAGGAATTAAAGGAACATAATCACATTTTGTTCTGAATTTGGTCACATCCAGCTCGGAATCTGCTGGAACTAGGAGGAATACAGACTATATGCACAATTGCCTATTGGAGCGAATCCTCGCTCAGTACTCTTTGGATCTTATATACACATTAGTTCTCCTGCCCTTTGCTTGGTCCATAAATCTCCTCCTCCTTCCCCCTTTTCTTCTTCTTCAATCAAGACTTATTACATGTCTATAGGACCCTCCATGGTGCTTGTCTGTTCTGAATATCTCCTCCCTGTAAGCGTTGACTACTTCCGGATCTTTGACTCCAGATCCTCATCTAGCTGTAGCAAAATACTAAGGAAAGTAAATTAGGCATTACTTGTAACCATGTGGTCCTAAATCCCTCCTTTTGAAGTCTTTCTTCTATCGTTAGACTGCACATCATCACCTGTGAACACCTATAGCTGTGTTAGTTCCAGATTAAAGTTATCTCAAATTAACATGCCTCATAACAGAAAGGAAGTTCCAGAAGACAGATAGCTAATTCCCTTTGTCTTCCCAGTGCCAAACAACTATACCAAACTGCTTTATTTACAGGTGGGTAGTGGGAATTCATCTAGCAAATCCTGTTATATCATGAAATATCTGTCAAAATATTAAACAGAGCCTAGAAGGGCTTCCATTCCTCTTTGATAAATTATAAACTGTGCAAATAAAAAATTTGGAAACATGCTAGTCGGTTACTGTGAAGATACCATTTGCATATCACCTCCTACCATAGAGTCATTCGATAATGCTGATGTGAAGCAGATTTCTGTTCATCAAACAGCTGATTAGTTAATGCTGGGTGTACAGTATCCATGTAATTGGAGCAATGCATAAGCAATGTTTCCTAATAAACTGTTTAGATGAAGTCTATTAATTAATTTATTTAAAAGAAATCATTGGCTTCAAATCTTTTAAGAGTTCATAAAACAAAACTTCAAATTGTATAAATTTTAGCGTGTTTCAGGTAAGTTGATAATTAAAAATCAGGCACAGTAAGTAATAGGGTATTTACATATACAGGCAATCTGTTAAGAAAACGTACATTTTATTTTATACATGCCAGTAGCTGTTATGGTCGTGACACAGCTGCTAAAAATTACAGGTTTTCAGTGGCAAGCCTCAGCCATCACTATAATTATTATTATTTCATCAAAAACAATCGCAGGGAGTATTTTAGGCTGACAAAAGCCTTCTAGGTCTTTGTTTATTTGCTGCACCATATATTCTGCCCTCCATGCCAACTGAGTTAAAGCTCTCTTCCTCCTGACTTAAAACCTATTATTAGAGCAAGCAAAGGTTCCTGTCTTTAATATGAAGTAGAACTGGAGATGGCGAGAGCATCCATCTCAGAATGTAAATGAAAGGAAAGTACAACCTGAGAAGATTAATCAGTGGGTTTCCAGCAACATTCTCACAAAGAAACTGCAGTTTACTGAACAACACCAACTCCAAAGACATAAAGCAACACACAGATGCCAATCTGAGTGGATCGACACTCAGAGCCAATGTCAATAGCTCGAGGAGGTCAAACATGCTTGGTAGGCAGCAAATGTGGAAAAGGCTGCCTCTTTGGAGGCCGGAATTTTTCCATTCTGATATCATGTAGGCATTCTAAAATGAAATTTCTCACCACACTGGAGGATTTTCTTGCCCTTTAAATTCTGCAACGAGCCTATAGCTGCAATGTGGAAAAGACAGACTTCTCAATTGTTTGGAGTTCAAAGAAATAAGACAGAGATAAAAATAAAACACTATACAGCTTCAGGACAAAGCACTAGACAATGGATGTTGGTTTAAATAATGAAGTGTCTTTTCAAAATGCATGTGTGGAAGGCCTGGCCTCCAATACAGGTTTTAGAAGTAGGACGTTGGGGAGGTGATTCAGTCATAAGATCTCTGACCTTGCCGATGACGCAATGTACTTATGGACATATAGTGTGATGCATTATTAGATAATCAGAAAGTGATGCAAAGCAAGAGGAAGGCCCTGGATGGTAGAAATGGGTCACCTAGGGTATGACTTCAATGAAGGTACCTTCTCTTTATCTCCTTCCTGTCTCCCATCTGGCCTCCTAGAATGGAGGAGAAAAGGTATAAGCTTTTCACCATGATGCTCTGATCCATATTCTGCAGATAGACAGGGGTCCATCGGGCCACACACTGAACAATCTGAGCTGTGAGCTAAAGCAAATCTTCCTTCTTTCAAGGACTCTTTTGCCCCAGGCATATCATGGCAGCAACATACAAATGTGATTGAGAGAAACAGTGACGCAGCGTTTCTAACAGTCCAGATGGTAGCCACAACTACCAGTAAGCATATAAAGTGCATTGCAGGTTGATATTGAAATAGACAAGTGTGCCTTACGCCAACTGTGCTAAGAGAGGGAGGTTTTATTCTTCATTGTCAAGTAAAGTTGAAAAATAAAGGTTCTAAAATTCTTCTTTCATCTTTTACAAGGACACTGTCCATATTTCTACTATTAGTAAAGTCAAGAGCTAACGCTTCAGAATAAAAATGACAGTCTGAAAAAGCTGTGGTCTGATCTAGATAGTTTTATAATGTGAAGCTGGAAGCTGATATTTTGCCCAATATTCATGAAGAATAAGCTATGTTTAAGGTTCTGGGAGACTTCTTGAAATATGAAGTGCCTTTGCTATATAAATTCAGTAAATTTTAGTAGCATTTAAGAATCTTAATGTTTAAAAAAAATCTATAAATGCTTTAAGATGAGCCTGCACTTATATACCAAATACAGTATTCCAAAATAAATCGACCAAGCACACAGTACACAGAAAGGCACACTTTTTCCAAAGCTTAAACACCATTGTTCTCATTAGGTGATTGTTTTGGTTCAAGTCTGAATTCTCTGCCTTTATTCACCCCCTCCAACACTTTTCCTACAAATCACCACCATTCCATCAAAAAAAGGAAGTTCTATTTCAGGCTTAGTTGCTGCATGAGAGAAAGATGGGCCTACCTAAAAATCACATACTTGTCCTTAGGTTGAAGGAAGATAGTACTCAAAAGATATATTATAACTCCACTAATCTTAAGAATATACAGGAGGCCGATTTGGGTCCATCCAATTTGGGTCACCGATCTTCCTTTTCAACACCAAACTGTAGGTCTATTCTCTAAGGTCATGTTTGAATATTTAACCTAGTCAAGTTTTCACATTGTGTTTTCACAGCCCAATGGCTATACCACTAATTTTCCCTGAAAATTAAACTGTAGACATTTCTCTAGAACTATCCTCTACTAAACCTGGAATTATTCATTGTCTGTGTTTTTCAACTTTAGAATCTATTGCAGGGCTTTGAAGAGTGAAATTTATAAAAGAAGACATCTCCAGCCTTTCAGTTTCATTGAGATGAATGCTGTAGTAATTAGGAAATGCAAAAATATTTCTAAAAGCATCTGAAAATCAAACAATGCATATAACAACACCTTTGAAATAGAAACTAACGTGGAAAAATTTCAAAGAAAATATAACATAAACTTTGAAGACAGTGAAGTCAGCAATGAGTTGTACTGTATATTACTCAATTTATATAAAGATGTAACAAATATACAAGGTGCCTCAAGATATAAAATAGTTGTTGTTGACAGTTTGATGAGGTTCAAACTCTGTGGAGAAGAATTGCAAAACCAATTTGTTATAGCAAGGTGAATCTGAAATAAATGCTCAAATGTGCCCAGAGCACATGTAACAAAAATTGTCTCCTTATTCTTCTTTATGCAGTGAGGGAAGATATTGCACATTATTCCCCTGTCTGTAGACAGTTAACATTTGCAGGCTTAGAACAAAGGGTGACAAGCTCACATCATAGCTGATCCACATTTACCCAAGTTATAAACGTGCACCCAGAGGAAAAGGAGCACCTTCCCACAGATAAGAAGAATGCCATTCAGAGAGCAGAGGGAGGTGTCATTAAAATGTGCCCCCCCAACAACTTTATTTCTCCACTGAAAATTATTAGAGAAAAAAAGAAAAGTTTGGGAGAAAAGACCAACTGAGAATGTTCAGATTTCCTTAGCTACACCCCCCCTTTGCTATAGGGCTAGTTATCTTAGGAAATGTATACTGAAAAGACTAGATAGAAGAACCAGAAAAATATAAAAAATCTTTGTGGTGGTTTGAATAAGAATAGCCCCATGGGCTCATATATTTGAATGTTTGTTCCACAAGTGGTAGAACTATGTAGGAAAGATTAGGAAGTGTTGTCTTGTAGGAGGAAGTTTGTCACTGAGGCGGGCTTTGGGATTTAAAGGGTCACACCATTCCCAGTTAGAGTTCTCTCTGCCTCATGCTTGCAGATAAGATGTAAGCTCTCAATTGCTGCTCCAGTGTTATGGCTGCCTGCTACCATATTCTCTGACATTATGGTTATGGACTTACACTCTGAAACTGAAAATAAGACCCCCAAATAAAATGTTTTCTTTCATAAATTTCCCCATTCTTAATTTAAGGAGATACTGACAAATTTTATCCATACTAACTAGCTCTCATCATTCTAGAAGGTGTTTAAAAACTACCAGAGGATAAAAAGCAAACATTGATCTTAACCAGCTGCAAACCCTCTAAGCCATAATAATAATTGTTTTGGCATTTTATGTCCACTGTTACAATAATGACATGAACATCAATAGAGTAAACAAAGAATTTATGATTAGATTTAAGATCTGCCCCATGAGATGGAACTCATACCTGGCACTGTTATTAGTGTAAAGACTTATTGGTAGATGCAGAGATCAATGCATTTCTCAACCCACGTCAGAGAAACTTCCTCTTGCATCCATGAAGATCAACACAAAGACTAGCATCTGGTCAACATGCAGAGAATAAGAGACTAGAGCTCAACGTTCAGTGAGGCAACTCTATCACAACCCTCTCTCAAGGCACAAAGATCATCTCAGAAAATTGGGTGGAGATATTGTAAAGGATAGAGGTGGAGGATGAATTAAAGGAAACTGTTTTACTGTGTTAGAAGGCAGTTACACATGTAAACCCACGATGATATCAACAGCATGCATGAGATCTGTTCTAAGTTAACTCACACTATGACAGCATGCACAAGTTCTGTTCAAAGTCAAGACAGACAAAACCCAGTGTGAAGGTAAGCACAAAGTCCAACCGAAAGCTGTAGAGACACTGGCATTCAAGAGCTGCTGAGATACGGAAATGCAGTTTTCTTCAAAGGCATGATTCATGGCAATTGGCCCACTCTATAGGGCAGGCCCCACATCAATAATACTTGGGCAACACTAGTTGGCCTTGATGGGCTTTAAAAAAGAATGAAACATGAAATTGGTTGTGTAGGAAGTGGAGGTGAATTTGTGAAAAGTTTCTGGGTATGACTACGATCAAAACATAGTGTGTGGAAATTCTCAAATAATTGGTGAAAATGTGAATATTTAAGAAAAGAGCTGGGGAAAATCTTAAGTTTTCTGAAGCTTTTACTATGTTCAAAATTAAAATGTCAAGAAAAGTATTTTATAATATAATTATGACAGACATTTTATACATAAATTCTTTTTTTCTTAAAGATTTATCTATTTTTTTATTTTTTATTAGATATATTCTTTCTTTACATTTCAAATGTTGTCCCTTTTCCTGGTTCCCTCCTCCCCCAACAATCCCATAAGCTGTCTCCCCTTCCCCAATCAGCCCTTCCCCGCTTCCCTGTCCTAGTATTCCTCTACACTACTGCATCAGGACCAAGGGCCTATCCTCCCTTTGGTGTCTAACAAGACCATCCACTGCTGCCTATGTGTCTGGAGTCCTGGGTAGCTCCATGTGTACTCTTTGGTTGATGGTATGGGCCCTGGGAGTTCTGGGAGTACTGGGTGACTCATAGTGTAGTTCCTCCTGTGGCACTGCAAACCTCTTCAGCTCCTTGGGTCCTTTCTCTAGCTCCCCCATTGGGGACCCTGTGCTCAATTCAATGGCTGGCTGAGAGTGTCCCTCTCTGTATTTGTCAAGCACTAGGAGAGCCACCCAGGTGATATCTATATCCAGCTCCAGTCAGCCAGTACTTGTGGGTATCCACAATAGTGTCTGGGTTTGGTAACTATATAGGATGGATCCCTGTGTAGGGTAGTCTCTGATGGTCTTTCCCTCAGACTCTGCTCCAACTTTTGTCTCTGTATCTCATTTTGTAGGTATTTTTCCCCTTTCTACAAAGGACCCAAGGATCCATACTTTGATCTTTCTCATTCTTGGGCATCATTTGATATGTGAAATGTGTCTTCAGTATTCCACACTTCTGGACTAATACCTACTTCTCAGTGAGTGTAGGCCATATGTGTTCTTTTGTGATTGGGTTACCTCACTCAGGATGATATTTTGCAGTTCCATTCATTTGTCTAAGAATTTCATGAATTCATTATTATTAATGGCTGAATAATGCTACATTGTGTACATATACCATATTTTCTGTATCCATTCCTCCGTTGAAGGATATCTGGGTTCTTCCAGCTTCTGGATATTATGAATAGGGCTGCTATGAACATAGTGGAGCATGTGTCCTTATTACATGCTGGAGAATCCTCTGGGTATATGCCCAGGAGTGGTATAGCAGGGTCTTCCAGTAGTATTATGCCCAGTTTTCTGAGGAACTGCCAATCTGCTTTCCAAAGTGGTGGTACCAGCTTGCAATCCCACCAGCAGTTGAGGAGTGTTCCTCTTTCTCCACATCCTCGCCAACAACTGCTGTCTCCTGTGTTTTTGATCTTAGCCATTCTGACCAGTGTGAGGTGAAATCTCAGGGTTGTTTTGATTTGCATTTCCCTGATGACTAAGGATGCTGAACATTTCTATAGGTGCTTCTCAGCCATTCTATATTCCTCAAGTGAAAATTCTTTGTTTAGCTCTGTACCCCATTTTTAATAGGGTTATTTGGTTCTCTAGAGTCTAACTTCTTGAGTTCTTTGTATATATTGGATATTAGTCCTTTGTCAGATGTAGGGTTGGTAAAGATCTTTTCCCAATTTGTTAGTGGCCATTTTGTCCTATTGACAGTGTCCTTTGCCTTACAGAAACTTTGTAATTTAAGAGGTCCTATTTGTCAATTCTTGATCTTAGGGCATAGGCTCTTGGTGTTCTATTCAGAAAATATTCCCCTGTGCCCATGTGTTCAAGGCTCTTCCCCAGTTTCTTTTCTATTAGTTTCAGTGTGTCTGATTTTATGTGGAGGTCCTTGATCCACTTTGACTTGAGCTTAGTACAAGGGGATAAGAATGGATCGATTTTCATTCCTGATCTTTCTAAGACTTTTAGCATGAAAGGATGCTGAATATCGTCAAATGCTTTTTCAGTATCTAATGAAATGACCATGTGTTTTTTTTCTTTGAGTTTGTTTATGTAGTGGATTACATTGATGAATTTCCATATATTGAACCATCCCTGCATTCCTGGGATGAAGTCTACTTGATCATGGTGAATGATCATTTTGATGTGTTCTTGGATTTGGTTGGCAAGATTTTATTGAGAATTTTTGCATTGATATTCATAAGGGAAATTGGTCTAAAGTTCTCTTTCTTTGTTGAATCTTTGTGTGGTTTTGGTATCAGTGTAATTATGGCTTCATGGAATGAGTCAGACAGTGTTCCTTCTGTTTTTATTTTGTGGAATAGTTTGAAGAGTATTGCTAGATCTTCTTTGAAGGTCTGATAGAATTCTGCACTAAAACCATCTGGTCCTGTGCTTTTTTTGGTTGGAAGACTTTCAATGACCATTTCTATTTCTTTAGGGGTTATGGGATTGTTTCGATGGTCTATTTGATCCTGATTTAATTTTGGTATTTGGTATATGCCTAGGAAATTGACCATTTCCTCCAGATTTCCAGGTGTGTTGAGTATACGATTTTGTAGTAGGAAGGATCTGATGATTTTTTGATTTTCCTCAGTTTTTGTTGTTATATCTCCATTTTCATTCCTGATTTTGTTAATTTGGATACTGTCTCTGTGCCCTCTGCTTAGTCTGGCTAAGGGTTTATCTATCTTGTTGATTTTTCTCAAAGAACCAGCTCCTAGTTTTGTAGATTCTTTGTATGGTTCTTTTGTTTCTACTTAGTTGATTTCAGCCCTAAGTTTGATGATTTCCTGCCTTCTACTCCTCTTGGGTGTATTAGTTTTTTTTGTTTGCTTGTTTGTTTGTCCCAGAGCTTTCAGGTGTGCCCTTAAGCTGATATGCTCTCTTCAATTTTCCTTTTAGAGGCACTCAGGGCTATGGGTTTCCCTCTTAGCAGTGCTTTCATTGCATCCCATAAGTTTGGGTATGTTGTGCTTTCATTTTCATTAAATTCTAAAAAGTCTTCGATTTCTTTCCTTATTTCTACCTTGACCAAGGTATCATTGAGTAGAGCATTGTTCAGCTTCCATGTGTATGTGAGCTTTCTGTTGTTTTTGTTGCTATTGAAGACCACCCTTATTCCATAGTGATCTGATAGGAGGCATCGGATTATTTCAGTCTTCTTATATCTGTTGAGGTCTGTTTTGTGACCAACTATATGGTTGATTTTGGAGAAGGTACCATGAGGTGCTGAGAAGAAGGTATATTCTTTTGCTTTAAGATGACATGATATATATATGTATATATATATATATATGTGTGTGTGTGTGTGTGTGTGTGTGTGTGTGTGTGTGTGTGTGTGTGTTTGTGTGTGTGTGTGTTAAATCCATTTGGTCCAAAACTTCAATTAGTTTCACTGTGTCTCTGTTTAGTTTCTGTTCCCTGATTGGTCCATTAAGGAGAATGGAGTGTTGAAGTCACCCACAATTATTGTGTGAGGTGTAATGTGTGCTTTGAGCTCTAGTAGAGTTTCTTGAATTTGGAGCATAGATGTTCAGAATTGCGAGTAGTTCTAGGTGGATTTTTCCTTTGACCAACATAAAGTGTCCTTCCATGTCTTTTTTGATGACTTTAAGTTGAAAGTCAATTTTATCCAATATTAGAATGGCAACTTCAGCTTGTTTCCTGGGACCATTTGCTTGGAAAATTGTTTTCCAGCCTTTTACTTTGAGGTACTGTTTGTCTTTGATACTGTGGTGCATTTCTCGTATGCAGCAAAATGCTGGGTCCTGTTTATGCATCCAGTCTGTTAGTCTATGTCTTTTTATTGGGGGATTAAGTCCATTGATGTTAAGAGATATTAAGGAATAGTGACTGTTGCTTTTTGTTATTTTTGATTGTATTTTTATGTTTGAGTGGTTATCTTCTTTTGGGTTTGTTGAAGGATTACTATCTTGCTTTTTCTAGGGTGTAGTTGCCCTCCTTGTTTTGGCGTTTTCCATCTATTATCCTTTATAGGACTGGATTTATGGAAAGATATTATGTAAATTTGGTTTTATCATGGAATATCTTGGTTTCTCCATCTATGATGATTGAGTTTTGTTGGGTGTAAGTAGTCTGGGTTGGCGTTTGTGTTCTCTTAGAGTCTGTATGAGGTCTGCCCAGGATCTTTTAGCTTTTAAGGTCTCTGGTGAGAAGTCTGGTGTAATTCTGATAGGTCTTCCTTTATATGTTACTTGGCCTTTTACTCTTACTGCTTTTAATATTCTTTCTTTGTTTAGTACATTTGGTGTTTTGATTATTATGTGACAGGAGGTATTTCTGTTCTGGTCCAGTCTGTTTGGAGTTCTGTAGACTTCTTGTATGTTCATGGGCATCTCTCTTTTTAGGTTAGGGAATTTTTCTTCTATAATTTTGTGGAAGATATTTACTGGCCCTTTAATTTGGAAATCTTTGCTCTCTTCTATGCCTATAATCCCTAGGTTTGGTCTTCTCATTGTGTCCTCGATTTTCTGGATGTTTTGGGTTACAAACTTTTTGCATTTTGCAGTTTCTCTGACTGTTGAGTCGATGCTTTCTATGGTATCTTCAGCACATGAGATTCTTTCTTCTATCTCTTGTATTCTGTTGTAGATGTTTGCATCTATGACTCTTCATTTCTTTCCAAGGTTTTCTATCTCCAAAGTTGTCTCCCTCTGTGATTTCTTAGCTGTTTCTACTTCCATTTTTTGATCCTGGGTGGTTTTGCTCAGTTCCTTCACTTGTTTGTTTCTGTTTTCCTGTAATTCTTTAAGAGATTTTTGTGTTTCCTCTTTCAGAAGTTCTGCCTGTTGACCCAAGTTCTCCTGTATTTCTTTAAGTGATTTTTGTGTTTCCTCTTTATGGGCTTCTATCTGTTGACCCATGTTCTCCTGAATTTCTTTAAGTGATTTTTGTATTTCCTTTGTAAGACCTTCTACCTGTTGACTCATCTTTCCTGTACTTCTTTAAGAGAGTCATTTATGTCCTTCTTGAAATCCTCTAACAGCATCATGAGATGTGATTTTAAATCCAGGTCTTGCTTTTCTGGTGTGTTGGGGTATCCAGGACTTATTGTTGTTGGAGAACTTGGTTCAGATGGTGCCATGTTGCCTTGGTTTCTGTTGGTCATGTTCTTGCGTTTGCCTTTTGCCATCTGGTTGTCTCTGATGTTAGCTGGTGTTGCTGTCTCTGTAGTTTATCTGTGTTCCTGGGAGACCCGTTCTCTCTGTGTACACTGGTATGTAGGTACTCCTGAGAGACCTGTTCTCTTGTGGTTGTATTTGTGTATGTAGCTCTGTGGCCCCGAACAAATCTGGGTGCAGGTGGTAATCAGAAGACTCCTGTCCCAGTCTGTTCCTAGGCTCTTGTGTTCTCAGGGTTTCTGGCTGTTTCCTCTGAGTTGCAGGGGTGGTCCTACTTGTGCTGCCTGGCCTCTCTGCACTCCTGAGTGGATAGCTACCTCTGTGTGTCACTTGGCATGTTGCATGGTGGCAGAGTGTAGTCCCAAGCTGAAGAAGGATACCTGATCCTCTGGTGAGGATGGTTCTACCTGTGCAGGCAGTCCCCTCTGCATTCCTGGGTGGTTAAACTGCCTCCCTGTGCCACTTGGGTATGGCGCACTGTGGCAAAGGATGATCCCAAGCCAGAGATAGAAACTGGAAGGCTTCTGCCAGCATGTTCTGGACAGGATCCTCTGAACAGCAGGGCAGGTCTCATCTGTGCTGTCTTCTCTATGCTGTTGTGTGGGTAGCTAGCTTCCTGCTCAACTTGGGTATGGTGCACTGTGGCAGAGCTATATATTAATTCTTATGTTCATAATTTCTAAATTAATTGTAACTATAAGCTAGTTCCTGTTCATCTTTTTAAAGAACACGTGAATTAAATTCAGAAGAAAACACTCTCTGGCATATACCTTTACACTGACCACTTCAGCTTCCAATGTACTCTTCCTTCTCCTTTCCTTCTGTCTTTAGCTGCTTGCACTACTTACAACCACAGCAAAGTAAGTTAAGTGATACTTCAGGATAACCATTGCTAGGAGTTTGTATAAAAACTCAACACAGAGAAGTTAGTGGACAAATGATAACGTGTGCTGCAGTTGTTCCTGAGAAATCCACTAATTTCCATCTTTCCACTGATTTCCATCTTAAGTTTGCGTGTTTGTGAGCCAGCACTAAGAGGTCAGACTTTATTCTTAGCAGGATTGAGTCTGTAGTTGACTGCCCCTTTTTATTAGCAATAGTTGCTCTGACTGTCCATCGACATTGTCACAAGACAGATGGACACTAAGAGACTTGCTAGGAATCTCCAGAGTGCTAAGTGTTGTCCCTTCTCTTTTTTTTTATGCAACTGCAGCTCCTTGTGGCAATTAATAGCTATCTTATTTAGCCAGATTGGCATGTCTTAATTTTACTACTTTATATACTGGTACAAAAAAAAAAACCCAACAACAACAGATGATCACTTGTTCCTTAAGGCTGTGGGCTCGCTGCAGGTTTTACAATGCATTTGATGCTAGTATATTTTCCCACACTGAGACTCAGGTTCACACATAAAATGAGCCTGAGGGAACAGAATGAGAAGATTGAATTCCCCAAGTAGCTCACTGGAAGAGGGTGAGAAAATCCAAGAATGTATCTACATTTTGCTTCCCTTATCAAATTTCCCCATAGTCAAAATATAATTGCTATGGTGAATGGCCACATGTCTTCTGAAAAAGGACTGAGGAATGTTTATTGTTTATTCTTGTGGTTATGCTGCAGGGGTCTTCCTCCAGGGCCCCTGAAGAGACTCTAGCCAGCCTAAGCATGGCAAACATGGCTCTGGCAGGCTTTGTCCTTCTCTCCTATTGCTTCTGCCTTGCTAAAAACCCTTAGATTACATTCCTAAAGCTAACCACAAAATCTGACCCCTTGCTTGGCCAAGTCCTCCTCCTGAGGCTGACTCCCAAGGTCCAGCTATTGAATGCAGCAATCAAAAGCCTCCTTTTGACTTACCTAATTAACATGGCTAATCCCCTGCATGCAATAAGGACACATGCTCCACTATGTTCATAGCAGTCTTATTTATAATAGCCAGAAGCTGGAAAGAACCCAGATGTCCCTCAAGGGAGGAATGGATTCAGAAGATGTGGTATATTTACACAATGGAATACTACTCTGCAATTAAAAACAATCAGTTCACGAAATTCTTAGGCAAATGCTCAGAACTGGGAAATATCATCCTTAGTGAGGTAACCCAATCACAAAAGAACACACATGGTATGCAGTCACTGATAAGGGGATATTAACCCAGAATCTCAGAATACCCAAGACACAATTCACATATCAATAGATTTCCAAGAAGATGGAAGGAGAGACCCCTGGTCCTGGAAAGACTGGATGTAGGGGAATGCCAAGACAGAGAATTGAGAGGGGGTTGAATGGGGAACAGGGGGAGGGAATAGGGCTTATGGGACTTTCGGGGAGGGAGGAACCGGGAAAGGGGAAATCATTCGGAATGTAAATAAAAAAGTATAGAAAAGAAAAAAAATTAAATACCTCATCCTACCTCATCCTAACATGGAGTTTCCTTTCTCTATTTAGACTGCCATTTACCTATGGGCCATGTCTGTCCCCCTCCTCTATCTAGATACGATCCTTTGTCCCTCTGGGAAAAATACCACTTCCCCCTTCTACCTTACCCCTTTTTTCTCCCCTTTCCCTTGTTCTCTTTCCCTTCTCTCTCATCCTCTATGCCCTATCATTGTCCCTTATCCCTGTCCCTCTGGGGCAAATAAATCTACTTTATGCTGAGAACTTGGCTTTGGGGTAACTTGAGCTGACTTCAAGGTCACTCCATCCCCGACCTTTCCTTCAGTTAATGAACTATGACAATGAGAACTCAGCTGTGCTGAAAGAGAAAAACAAATTGCCATTGCAGTGGATGACATGAGCTGTCTTCCTGCCAAATGTTGACAACTTTTTATTGCATGGACCAGGAGGACCCTGGGTGGTGTGCTCTCTGTTTCATCCACAGAAGCAGCACTCCTTGGACACTGGCACATGTTGCCTTTCCAGCTTTACTGTTGGATTGCTTTGTTGCTCTCAGGTAAATTCTGGCACTTGATCCTGTGCTACTTTTGAATTCAATCCATCCTACTGGTACTGAAGAGTGTACCTAAATGGCATTATCCCCTCTTAACAGAAGCTTGGCACTAGGGGACAACAGCCTCAGAGAGATTTGCAAAAATGCAAGTACTCTTCACAGTTGGCAAGACGTGGGATCTGCCCAGCTGTCTGTGAACAGATGAGGGTGAAGCAAATGCGGTCTACATACACAATGGTGTTTTATTCAACCATGAAGAATAATGATATTACCTTATTTATACGAATATGGATGGATGCCAAAATTATATTAATCTACATGAGTCAAACTCAAACAAATTTCAAACTTCCTTTCCTATGTAGATCCTGAATTTCATATATATGTATACATTTATACCACACATATGCATATACATATAAAATGTGTGTGTGTGTGTGTGAAAGAGAGAGAGAGAGAGAGAGAGAGAGAGAGAGAGAGAGAGAGCATAAACAGGACTAACTGGGAAAAGAAAGACGACTGGGATAGGAAAAATGAGAGAAAGGTATGTGGAATAAATATGGTCAAAGTACATTATACACTTTAGTGGGAATTCCCCTATGAAATGTCTCTATAATAAATAAATGTCAATAAAACAAAATAAGTAACTAAACAAAATTGCAGTGTACCCCATTGTAGCCTTCAAAGTGACAACAGAAGGTCACCAGTCCCTCTTAGGGTCTCAGTTCTCAGTGGGTAAACTCAATCTAACATTCTCTCCTTGCGAACTCAATCCCTTCCTTCCACTCTGCCATGGCATATCCAGCCACTACATCTCACTTACTACAGGCTTGCTGTATGTAAGCTTCAAGGAGCGATTCCAGCATTCTAATGAGGACAACTCCACCTGTCTGTGTCAGGACATTAAAGCAGAAGTCACAAGGGAGTTGTTCTCACAATGTATTGTTCTCTACCCAGCTTCATATTCTCTCTGGTGCAGATTCCTCAGCATCCTTTCGCAGGCATGGTCTCCTGCCCAGGCCAATCCATATCATTCAGCTATATGTTTCTTCCTTCTAGGATGTGCTATCATCAGCCACTGGTTGGTGATCTTTTATCAAGAAGAGGGTGATAGGCCAATGTTGAGGGCAGGTCTTATTAATGATACAGCCCCACATCTGAGTTAGTTACTCATCTCCAGTCAAAAAAAGGCAGCTCACTTTAGGAAGAGAAAGGAAACTGATTTTCCTAGCTGGAGGGTTTAGGAGAATCCAGGGATTCAAAGTATTTATGTTTATCCATCCTCGGGGTCCTATCTCTGCTTCCAGAATCTCATCTACTTTCTGACAGAGCCTAAGCTTTGCGGTAATCCCTACAGAATCTTTTCACTGGGCCTTTCTGTTTTGTTGCCTTTGGCTACAGAGGATATCTCCTCTCCTTTCTATGAATGTTTGTTAACACTCACCCCATGCCAAGTTCACCATCAACAACCAAAACAAATAGGTTCCTTTTTCCAAAGCTTCTAAAGTTATTAATGGAAGTCAGTACACTCGCACCGTTATCATAATCACTATTCAAAGCTGTGAAGGGACACCACGACCAAAACAACTCTTATAAAAGAAAGCATTTAACTGGGGGTTTGCTTACATGCTTAATCCTTTATCTTCCTGGCAGGGAGCATGGCAGCATCCAGCCAGATTTGGTGGTGGAGAATTAGCTGAGAATTCTATATCCGGATCCAACAGGAAGAGAGGTAGAGTGGGCCGACTATGGACTTTCCAACACAGTCCACCTTCCTCCAGCAAGGCCACATTTCCTTGTCCCTCTGATCCTTCTCAAATAGTGCCACTCCATGCTGACTAAGCATTCAAATAGATGAGCTCTAAGGGCCATTCTTATTCATACGACTACCATCTTTACACCTCCATTCCACTCACCATTCATGGCACCCTGCCTGTTCCAGTGCCCTTTGTTCTCTCCTCTGGTATCACTACACTGATGCTTAGCCATGCCATCAGCCTCATAACTGACCAATACAGATTTTGGCTTTCAGGCCCAAGGCTGTTCAACTTCAGGATCCTATTACTGGGCCTGGTTTCCTGGGACCACTTCTGGTATTAATCATTTTGTTTGGATTCTCTGAAAAATCAAAGCCTGAGAAGAGTATCTCTGGGTAGTTAATTACAGAATTCATCCCAGGAAACTAGAGAGGTAAATGGAGAGAGTAAACAAAAAGAGGAAACATCAATTCAGAATGCGTAACAAGCCCCCTTGGATACATAATTCAAGTGTCTCTCTGCTGTCTGCCTAACATTTGGAAGGCTTATTTATTAACTGGCTTCCAAATCCCATGGTAGAAAAATTATGCCAAGGTTGTGTTCCCACATTTTGAAGCCCATTAGAATCACCCGGAGATCTTTCAAAACTCATGATGTTTGGTCTGAACCTCATACCAATTAAATGAGATTGCCTGGGGAGCAAATCTTTTTCTTTTTAAAGATTTCCCCAAGTGATACTGATATATGACTCACTTGGGAAACAGCTTCCACAAGGAGGCTTAAGGAAATGCTAACTCCTTCCCACATTAATGTTTGAGCATACAACACGCTGACTAAGCAGGTTTCCATAGAAAGCCCCAGTCTTTAATAGCAAAAACCTTTAGAAGCAAAGCAAAAGATACAGAGCCCAACTGCTGCTTGGCTGTTACATCTGTGGGCAGCCAGTTGCCCACAGCCAACTCACAGCCAGCTGCCACAGCTGAGAAGAATCTGTGAAGAGAAAAGGCAGAGGAGGAATTTGTGAAGCCAAGTGTAATATCAGGAGACCAGATTCATATTTATGGTGGGTTTTGGTTGTGATGTAGGGTGTCAGTGCACTGCTAAAGATTTAATGAGAGAGCAACCCACACTATGTGGTACAACATGGTCAAGTGTGAAAAGTAAGGTCAGACCCTAATGGCCAACTGGTTGCTTGCTAAAGTGAAAGGGCAGAACAGATATTAGTCAACACATAAAAGACTTTTATTCTGACTAGTCGGAGACTTTTCTTACGTACGATTCCTTGCATCATCAGGAAGAAAATCTCAACTAAAATAGAATTATTAAAAGTGTCCCAATGGAACAGATCCTCCAATAAAACCTAGCATTAAAAGATTAAGGAATGACACTACAAACATGCATTCAGGGGTATTCAGATGGTGCCTTCATGACAAATGTGCATTCAGGGGAATTCAGATGGTGCCTACATGACAAATGTGCATTCAAGGGTATTACTCATCCAAAAATTTCCAATCGAAGTTCAAACATAAAAGGGGTACAGGTGAAACCAGTTTAGAAAAAGAAATAGATTTACAGTATATACATTGGGATTTTGACTGATATTTCCCCAATAAATATGATCCAGGCCCAGAAATTATACCCATCACTTAACCAAAGAGGACATTATTATACTATAGCCAACTTCTCCTGATTAAAGCATAAAAGGAAAATACCACATCTGGTTACCTAGGTGAGAATTCTGAAAGTAAATGTAAGTAAAACAATCGTGTGGGGAATCCAAGCTGGAAAAACAGCTCACATGGGGCATCTTCTCTCTAGCTCTTAGGTTATAGGTAATTGTCATTGGCAAACTTAAACACAAAGTAAGGAAATGTGTCTCTCTAGGCCAGAAAGCTCAGGAGAAGAGTCTGGACAGATAATTTTGAAACAAAGGCTCTGAGAGAAGAAGGTTCAGGAAGGAGGTTGCCTAGATCTATGTATGAATCCACAAGAGGATCTGCAAAGCCCTTCAGTAATATATTCACAAGACAGATCCAGACAATAAGACTCAGAATTTGCCTGGAATTTTTCTATGAGTCCCCACAGAACACAGCAACAGACCTTATGGAGTTAGCTTAGCCAGGCCGATTGCTGAACAGGAAACCATATTATTTTTCAGAGACCCATAAGTAAGAAGACTCAGAATCTGCATATAATGCTAATGTTGTCCAGGATGCAATCCAAAATGACTCAACATAAAAAGAAGCAGAAAATCTGATTAAATCTCAAGGGAAAAGAGAAATCACAAGGCTGAGAGCACCCAGGAGTTAGCCTATCAACCTAAGTCTTTCAAGTTGCTGTTATAACTGCTCCATGAAATAAAGAAAACATCTTCAGTGGAATGAAAGGGTAGGCATTCTCAGAAGAGAAGTTGAATTTATGGAAAGAATATGACAGAAACTTCACAAATGGAAAAATATAATGACTGAAATGTTTCAAACTCCTGAAGTCAGCAAAGTGATTCTGGAGATAAGCATCAAAGCTGAGCCCCTTCCCCACCAGCTTGCACAGCTGAGGTAATCAAGACAGTTTGGTAAAATCCATTTGACAAGTGAATATAAAAGTAGGGAGATGCAAGAAATGAAGGTCATCAATTACCTCATAACAAAAGAAGCAAAGAAGCTAATGGAGGAAGGGAAGACTTGAATAAATGATTCAGTGTAAGCTGTACATCCAAATAACTGAGAGAGCAGCAGACCAGAACTTACCTCTCACACGATGAGCAACGTTTGAAGGATGTGAATGAGCGAAGCTTAAGAATCCACAGTGATGAAGCTTGTACTAGAAAACATAGAAATGAATAAGGATTTTTTTAAATAATACTGAAAACCTGAAATATTTTTTAATAAATTACAAATTAGACTGCATTGGAACTAAGTAAGATATTTCACTGAAGAAATGAAATTGTGCTGAGCAGAATTGTTATGTAGCCTTGGTTAAATCTGAGATATACTGTGCTAAGTGACACAAGCCTGGCTTGCAGGTTATATATGACTCTAACATGACGTTCTGTTAGCATTTCATCTAATCCCTACCTCACAGTTACCTAGCAACAGCCAGGTGTGCCTAACTCACTATAAAAGGGGCTGCTTGCCCCCTCCTCACTCTCTTGCATTGCCCAGGGTTATAAGTATGGTATGACAGTAAAGGAGGGGGTTAGATTTTTTTAACATAAATATGATAGTAGTTTCTAATATATACATAATATAATATAATATAATATAATATATCATTTATCTATCTATATCTTCCTATACACCTATCTAAATATATGTCAGCAGATATGGGAACATTGCTTCCTGTGACCTTAGGAGTATCCCTTTAAGACAAGATCCTTGACTATGCAACAGAAAGTATTTCAGAGTGAAGCAAAAGTACCAAGCTTAAACCAGACTTAAAAACAAAGCAATATTTAAAAATTAAAGCTTTGGGTGCATGTAAAATATGAGCTGGTTGTCTTATTTCTCTTAAAGAATTTCATTTGCTTTTGTAATGAAATTGTAAGCTAATCTTATGAGGAGTGCTGTGTATGTTCAGAGATAAGACAGGAGTCCCCGTGCAATTTAATTCAAGACTCTCCAGTATTGTGTCCCTAAATAAACATAGTTCACATATTCGTAGTTCAAGTGATGTTCTTGTTTGAGATGTCCATCAGGAAACAGAGCCAATTCCAGAATGAAGGGCTCCTGGTTGCCATCGATATCCCCTTAGATTCCCATGTCTTTCTTTTTTGTTTTTAAATTGCCTCGAATGTGTAGAAATTTAACACCATACAACAACAGAAATATATATTTGTGCAGTAGGTGTACATGTTAAAGTTAAGCTATACTCTGAGAAACAAGTCCTGGTTACTATGTTGTAATCACAAAATAAGAAACTATCCTGAATGCTTATCCAAGAAAATATCCTAACACATTTCCATTAACTCTCTGTGATAGTATACTCTTTCCTACTGGATGTTGAAAAGCAGAAGCTTTTAATTACTTTTCAATATGAGATGTGAAAACAGAGTCCTTATTTTTTTGTAGAGTTATTTCATGTGTACAGGTGTTTTGTCTACATATACATATATATCATATACATATACATCATATACATTTACATCTACGTCTACATGTATTATACATATACATGCACTTTGTGTGCACCTGGTACTCCTGTATGTAAGAAGAAGCCGGAAGCTGTAACCATGGGTGCTAAGAATATAACCTGGTTCTTCCTGCAGGAGCATGTGTCCTTAGCCATTATGCTACCTTTCCAGTCCCAAATCTTAATGTTTTAATTTGTATTTCTTTAATAGTATTATCTTTTTGTATTCTGAGTTTCAGTGTTGCTGTATTGTCTTGTTTGTTCAAAGAAAAAGGGGTGTGTGTGTGTGTGTGTGTGTGTGTGTGTGTGTGTGTGTTGTAACTAACATAAGCATGAGTCCTCAACTCAACTACCTGTTTGTTTCTTTTCTGACTTGTTTCTTGTTTCTTTTACTTACCTCTTAAAAAATAATGATTTTTATAGGCTTCTATATAATAATAATGAGTAATTTAAGCTAACAGGATTATAAGAAATGTTAATGGAGTAAGAGAAGCTGAAATTATCAATATTTTTTTTTAAAGAAATCATGAGAATTGAAGGAATACTTACACAGATGAGTCCGTGTGCTTGGCTCGCTCTTCTAGACATTTACATACCAACAGCCCAACTGGCACTGACTTCTATTTGTCAGCTTGAACATCAGACCAGCTACTGAACTAGCCCTGGTGACTGAAGCAAACGTGACCTTGTGAAGTCTAGGAGCACAAATGTCTATGGCAAGTTTCTGCCTTTCAAAGATACAGATAGACAACTGTGCTGGTTAACTAACTGTATTAATTATGTTTGATTGTCAGCTAGGGGTGATTCAGAGCCAGCATTGAAACAAACATCTGGGTTTGTCTGAGAGAGACTTTCTAGATCAGGTTAATTGAGGTGGGAAGACTCATCTAAATGTGTGGACACCATTACATGAACTGAGGGGTACCAGAATGAATAAAAGGGAGAAGGCAAACTGAGCACTAGCAGTCAGCTGTGCCTTGTTACTGTAGGTGCTATGTGACATCAGTCTCATACCCCGACCACCATGACCTCCCCAATGTGGACTGTATCCACATACTATGAGTCAGAACAAGCTCATTCTTATTTAGACTGCTTTGGCCAAATATTTTATCTTTGCAATTCACAAGGATGAATATAGGAACCCATGTAAGAAAATGGACTCCAAGTAAAACACAGCCTTGAGTAAGGGTGTGTCCTTGACCACCACAAGGGTCTCCTGGCTTGCAATTGTCACTGGAGTCAACGTTCCAAGCCTGAAGAGACCCATTCTATTGCTCAAAGTTACTCTGAGCGCCCTGCTGAAACTCCAAACAAATTAAAGTTTACTTTTCAGGTACCCCCAACTGTTTATCTAGCACAGTGTCTGTAACACCATATTTAAAAACATTCCTTGTGAGGAAGAATAAAAACAGCCACCTCCCTGATTACTCACTCTCTATTTTGGCCACTGTTCTTTGTTACTCTCTTCTAGATGACCATAAAATATCTTTTTTTTTTAAGTTGAGATATTCTCAACTCTCCAAAGGCTGTGGAACTAGCTTATTTACCGAACTAGTTTTGCTGTTGTTCTTGATTTTTTTGATTTGTGTGTGATCAGGCGTTTACCAGGCAGATACTGGCAGAAGTGGCATCATAGCCACCACTATGGACTTCAGAATAAACACCACCCAAATGTCTAGTTATGACTAGTAAGGTGGATTGAAACACAAAGTCAAGTCCTACATAAACATAAAATTAATTCTTGATAACAAATATAACCATATTTAATCACACAAACAACAAAGTGAAATAAAACATACTTTTTCAACCAAAGCAATAAAACACTAACAAAGCATGTTGTTTTCTTTAAAATTCTATATAATAAAATGATTAACTACACATGCTGTCTGTATCCATTAAATTAGAATAACTAAATGTTTGGTGAACAGTTTCAACTTAAGTAGTTACTTGGGGAAGTAAGCTACTTGTAGTTTGTATAAACAAGTTATTTAGATGTAATGTTTATTTCTAAGTAGTAAAATGATGATATAAAATTCTTTGGAGCTGAATTCCACAACCTTCTATAATGTTTCCCATTTTAGAGTATATTACTTTTCCTCTCCTGTAAACATTTTTAATGAAGAATTTAAATGCATGCAACCATATGTCTCTTTTCCAAGCAGCAACAACTCAAAGAGAACTAATTCCCCAGTGATCAGTTCGTTTATGTGTTAAGTAAAATAATATCTTAAGGAAGATACACATTAGAACACTTGGTGATAATGTAGCCATTGCCATATTTCATGTAAATAGAAGCCGTGGACTATTTACACAATTATGTTATTCGAAAAAGACTGATGATTTAATTTTACTAGAAAATTGACTTCAGCTATTAGATCCACATCTAGGCATTAAATTCATATGATGACCCACAAAGAAAGTTGCATAAACAATAACAGGAAGGACCATGGAACAGTCTCATCCCTGCCTCTGTAGTTACAGAGGACTCTAAGAACCCAGCCACTGTGAGGGGTTGGCTTATATCTCAACAAGGAGAGAAGAACACATTTGTTGTTGCTGTTTTGAGACAGGCACATGAAGTCCTGAAATTCATTGTGTCTTGGGATAGCCTCCTACCAGTGTTCTTGTCACTGCTACCCCAGAACTAAGACTATCTATGAGTGTGAGCCACACTCCTGGCTCTACATACACACTTGATCTGAGTCAATCCTTTGACTTCCTCAACGATTATTTCACAAAGCAGGACTGCATTTGAAAATTATTATGGACATTTTCTGCTATGAAAATTTTGGCAAATAGAAGACAGCTTTATATTGGGCTTTTTTTTTTCTTTTCTTTTTTTTATTATTTTCTATATTTTTTTATTTACATTCCAAATGATTTCCCCTTTCCCATTTCCTCCCTCCCCGAAAGTCCCATAAGCCCCCTTCCCTCCCTCTGTTCCCCATTCAACCCCCTCTCGCTTCTCTGTCCTGGCATTCCCCTACATCCAGTCTTTCCAGGACCAGGGATCTCTCCTTCCATCTTCTTAGAAATCTATTGATATGTGAATTGCATCTTGGGTATTCTGAGATTTTGGGTTAATATCCCCTTATCAGTGACTGCATACCATTTGTGTTCTTTTGTAATTATGGAACAGAATTGAAGACCTAGAAATGAATCCACACTCCTATGGTCACTTGATCTTTGACAAAGGAGCTAAAACCATCCAGTGGAAAAAAGATAGCTTCTTCAACAAATGGTGCTGGCTCAGCTGGAGGTCAACATGCAGAAGAATGCAAATTGATCCATTCTTATCTCCTTGCACTAAGCTCAATTCCAAGTGGATCAAGGACCTCCACATAAAACCAGACACACTGATACTAATAGAAAGGAAACTAGGGAAGAACCTTGAACATATGGGCACAGGGGAAAATTTCCTGAACAGAACACCAATAGCTTATGCTTTAAGATCAAGAATTGACAAATGGGACCTCATAAAATTACAAAGTTTCTGTAAGGCAAAGGACACTTTCAAAAGGACAAAGTGGCAACCAACAAACTGGGCAAAGATCTTTATATTGGGCTTCTTGATTGACACATAATGTCAATATCAGTAGCAAGAGGTAGAAAATCTCAAAGGAACAAAAATATTTGAGCCGACTCATTTCCATGAGAGTATGCCCACTGATGCCTTCATTTTTTGGGTCTTATTTAGGTAGCCAAGTGGATGATACGATGATACTTTATGGATGTAGCCTGTCTGACATTTCTAGGAGATACAATCTCACACCAAAATTCCTGTTTTCTCTGGCTCTTATAATTTTTCCACTACCTGTTCTGAAATGATTCTGAACTTTATGTATTTAAGAACATATAAGAACAGTTAAGGCCATGGATTTTAGAGAGAGCAAGAGCAGAACATGAGAAGAGATAAAGAGAAGAAAAAATGGAGGAAATGATATAATTACACTAGAGCTTTTTAAAAAGACATTCAAGTGGTATGGTGACTTCTGTTGATGGTTTTTGTTTTAGTGCTATATTTAATAACTTCCTAAAAAGCTGTCAAATATCTAATGTTTATCTAAGTAGAACGTATATATAATTTGGTATTATAGACTAACATCAATTTTTTTCTTAATTATTGAGTCCATATCTATATCTCAGAAGTGACTCAAAACGAAGACCCAAAAGTTGTTTCTGTCTTATTTTGCTGAATATGGCTGCTCAAAATTCTCATTTAACATCACTTTAAATCCTTCAGTCATTGAGAATTATCTGTTAATGTTCTGAGGACTGAAATATGGTATGCCTTTGATTTAATAACCTTTCTCAAATATGATGCTGTTCGTATTTAAATTTATTCTTTGTGCGATATTATTGAACTACCCAAACCTCGTCTCTATAGTCCTCCAATTATTCTATCATAAAATTGGATAATGTTCTACGATTCTTCAAGCCAGATTCCTGTTGTCATTTATATTCACTGTACTTGAAGTAATCTCTTTTTAAACACTGTAATGTTGAACTCCTTCCCCCAACCCTGTAGTTCGATTTGCCTTTGGCCTAGCACACCTATACATAAAATAGCATGAAACCTTTAAAGCTGAAGTTGGTGACAGTCTTCCTGATAGCTGAGTATTTGGAAGATACATTAAAGCAAGGCTAGTAAACAGAATAAGACAAGATCACTAGAGTGTACCAGTAATTCAAACAGACCATTATACTATTTGGAAAAAAATCAATACCATTACTTATTTCAGCTGAAGGGTTTTAAAAGCCCATTGCTAATGAATAAACAGAACATTGAAAATGAGCTGCTATAAAATGAGTATATAATAAATAATAGAATTTTTATAAGTAATCATGAGCAATTCAGGATGTAGTTTCATTACCACTATTTTTCTTTCAAAATAAATGTTGTAATGTATATCACACATTGGAGCAATGACAGATACTAAAAATGTTTATTGTTTTTTTTTTTGTAGTAATCCCACTCTCCATTTATTTTTCAGTTTGATCGAGGGCAAATTGGGTTGTTATAATCTAAGGATATAATCAATCAGAAAAATAATTTTATTGCACACATTATTTTTATTTTTTCTGAAAATGTTAGGGATAAAAATCAAGTATAGATTTCCGAGGTCTTTACAGTGTAGGAAAATGTGAAATGAAAACACAATTTGTCACATATCAAGTAAATAAGCTTCAATCACAGGGCAGCTGCTGCTGTCATGCATGACTCAGATAACCAGAATGTAAAAGCTCTGAGTGAAGAATCTAGAGAAGACACTCCCTGACTAATGCAAGAGAAAAATAATTAAATTTAGCCTTAATTGTAAAATTATTATGAGGCAATAAAATTGCCCAAATGGCACAAGGAGAGTTTGAACAGACGCTTAGCAGAGGGATTTGATAAACGCCATCAGTACTCCTGTGCTCATCGTAAGCTTCCTGAGCTATTGCTGTAGGGAACCTGAGACAAGCTAACTTCATGGGGAAAGTAAAACAAGGTTGGCTTCACTCATGGTTCTAGAGATTTCTCAGGGGTGTATGATGAGGGTCTTCTTATATGTGCCACTGCGCAGTGGATATGTGTGTGAAAACAGAGCTTCCAAGCAGGAAGCCTTTGAGAAAGACAAGCTTTCAACAATCTCTTCCAAGGCAAGCCCTCAGATGATGTGACGATCTTCTGTACCAGCGGTTATCAATCTGCGGGTCACAAGGGGGTCATGTAAGCCCATCTGGAAACATAAACATTCACATTATGATACATAAAGGTGGCAAAATTATTCATGAAATAGCAATGAAACAATTGTATGTTTGGGAGTCACCACGATATAAGGAACTGTATTAAAGCATTAGGAAGACTGAGAACCAGAGCTCTACACCTTGCCCCTCAAAGATTCCTCTACTTACTAAGACTGGTACCCCAGGGACTAAGCCTCCAGTACAAGTACAAGGAACAGAGAAACGATGTTCAAGTCACAGCAATAAGGAAAGACAGCACGAACGTGAACTTTAACTAAAGATAGCATGAAAGAGAGTTGGAAAATCAGTAACTGTACACATAGATATGCATATTTGTTATGAGAAATAATGTGGGACTGGACTCTTTACTAATATAAAAAAATAAACTAAAATCAAGTTTTTAACCCTATTACTCCAAATAGTGAATCCACAGAGGCTCACTAGTCTAATTTAAACCCACATGAATCTAGAATAAAAACGGCTGCTGTGTGTTAATTCGAGCGCTACGGTTAGCTTGTAAGCACAGACACACAGCTCTTTCATGGTTATTATCTACACTTTTTTATTTTTGATAAAAATAGGGAACTTGCCTAGGTTAACATATTAAACACTTGCAGATCAATAAACAGTGACTGGATGTGTTTAGCACCTTTTATATTCTTTTTTTTTTTTTGGTTTTTCGAGACAGGGTTTCTCTGTGTAGCCCTGGCTGTCCTGGAACTCACTCTGTAGACCAGGCTGGCCTCGAACTCAGAAATTCGCCTACCTCTGCCTCCCAAGCGCTGGGATTAAAGGCGTGCGCCACCACTGCCCGCCTTTTATATTCTTAGGACCAGGTACCTAAGAGCTAAGGCCAAAGTGAAGATAAAGTACTTCTGTTCCTTTGGGATACTTGATTGGAGATAGATGATATTCAGTAGGTTAGAAGATGTGAGACTTGAGTTGTTAAGAACTACAGGGTTAGAATAGCAAAGGAAATGAATCCTAGACAAGAGGAAAATTACAGCATGAAGCTATATGGATGGGATAGAATTGGCAATGTTAGAAGAAAAATGGTGGGTAAGGCTCTGTGGCAAGAGGCATCTAGCTACAAGGCATGTGGTATTTGCAAAGTGAGGACAGCTTTTAGATGTTTCAGGGGCCAATTAATTGGGAAAAATAATATATAAACACAACTCTGATTTAAGATTTGAACTCTGATGGTGGTATTGAAGTCAGATGAAAGGTGAGGAATGTGTATTTCTTTCCTGAAAACAGCCTATTTTGAAAGGAGGAGAGGATTTGAGAAGACACTGTTAATTCCTATCTAAGGGACCTCATTAAGTATTCATTGGCAAAAAGCAAGCAAGAAAAAAGAGAAAAAGAAAGAAAATAAAAACAGTACAGGAAAATGTTCTCTTGATAGTCTTACTATTCTTAATGTGAAGGATTATAATTCTAATGCAAATAGAAGACCCTATGGTGACTCTTGCGACCTCTGATCTCAAATATCTATGTTCCCAAGATTATCTTTTCCTCACCACGAACCAGATCAAATCCAGACTGAATCCAAACCTTCCCATCTCCATGTTTTCCCCAAAGTCCAACATCCTACCATTCTAAACCTCAGCAGTGAGAGTGAAAATGGTATTATCTAAGAGATGCCCATGCTGAAATAAACAATTCTTCCTTTACTGAAAGAACCATCTAGTGCTCCGTGTTGGAAAGCAGAGATGTTACACTTCATAAAAGATGGTGAACCATGGGAGTCCATGACTGAAATCTCACTAACAATTCTCCCTCAATGTTTTCATGCTAGAGCTGAGACTCAGTTATATGTCTGTGATTCTGGAATCTCAAGGCTACCAACTGCACGCATGCTGCTTTGGGAAGTCCTGTTTTGAAACTTCCAGCTCTGCATATCCTATCCACTCTTCCTGAATTTTGATTAGTTTTCTCTCAAGGTTCTTTAGTCCTCTGAGTTTCTCATCCATTCCAGATCTCACCAGTTCGTTTCAACCCTGCCTTATAAAAACACACAATGTTAGCAATACCCAGTTTTGAAGGTAACTGAAAAATAAAATCAGTTGGAAGTGTTGGGTGTTTTACAGGAATGAAAGGAGTATTACAGATTCATTACATTGACTCAGTAAACACTGCTTGTAAATCCTTCTGGAATGTCATTCCCCTTTTTGTACTCCCCAACCAATACATCACACACGAAAAAAAAAAAACTGGTGAAAAAAACTTTGAGGCTAGTATGTGATATTTTCTCACTCTTTAGCTCCCTCACCATCCACTCCTCAGCTCCACAGTTCAAGTAAACAGAAGATAAAATCAATAAAATCTATTTCATCTCAATTTGAGTGCCTTTAAATTATTCGTAACTCCATGATCGTAAACACATGGCAAGCCTCAAGGTTGTTAACCAGGCAAGCAAAATATTTACATAAATGGTCCTGTGATGTGGTTGTAAATTACAGGGATTGCTCAAAAGAAAGGTGCCGTATAAGTGTAAAATAATGATGATGATGGAATATTCGTTATGAACCATAAGATAGAAAATGAAATACTTGGTGTATACTTAACACATAAGGAAATTCTTTTACAAAAAATAAAAACAATTAAAACACAAATAAAACATGCTTATGTGCTGGAATGGACAGCTGGATTTATGCTACTCTTGCGATGTCTCTATTGCAAGCCATATGGTTCTTGCTCATTAATGTAATTTTAAAAGAAAATCTCACTTGAGAACACGCTTGGAATATGATAAATAAACAAAGGCTTATCATATCATTGTCCCACTTTCACATCACAAGTATTTTTATTGAGTTTACATCAACAGTGGGCTTATTCTCAATACCACCTCCAAATCCAAATTGACAGGCTCTTTTCTTAGTTAATTTAACAGACGGAGCTGTTCAGTTGGATTTTACTAAGGAAGCTGTCTGGGGACAACAAGGCCAACGACAGTTGATTATAAACACTAGCAAACAGGTGCTGCATTTGTTTGCTTGTGAGTTTCCCCGTGCTGAAGAGAGAACCTAGGGCCTTGCACATAGTAGGCAAATCACCTGCAGCCGAGCTACATTCAAGCCCTCAGCAGTATTTTCCTCCCTCCAAAACCATATTCAATTAACTCTAATTATATCGTATGTTTCCATACAATGGTTACTTTTTTTTTTTTTTTGAGACAGGGTTTCTCTGTGTAGCCCTGGCTGTCCTGGAACTCACTTTGTAGACCAGGCTGGCCTCGAACTCAGAAATCCTCCTGCCTCTGCCTCCCAAGTGCTGGGATTAAAGGCGTGCGCCACCACCGCCCGGCTCAATGGTTACTTTTAAAAAAAAAATCCCACTATCTATAAAATGTCTTGAATTTAAAGTTTATTTCTGTTTTCAATTCTGAGGAAAATTAAATAAATAAATGTCTTTTTTAAATAAAGACAACATTGTTTGGCTTGTTAAGAAATAGCCACTCTCCTCTCACAAAGGATGTAGTCAGAGGGAAATGTTCTTAAGAAGCCACTCAGAGAGAACCTGCAGAGAACACGATGCCCATACAAACCACTGAATGAACTCTGCCCTAAACACAGTGCTTTCCCACTTCCCAGAGCTTTATGATTTGAGGACTTGCATCTGTTTTTCCCACCCCATCATGACAAAGTGCATTATATATAAATGCAAGGTAACATAATGATAAAAATGATTATCTAAAGTTCACAAAGCCATGTTTAGTTATATGAAATACTATAGAAATGAAATTTCTAAGTTTAAGTTCATTTTAATTCCAGAATCTTGGCTTCTAGACAGCAAAATCTCTAGACATTTTAAGAGCTAGCAATTTTTTCTTTCTTATTCACCAAATAGGCACAAACGCTCAAAAAGAGGATGCCTTCAGCAACGTACAGCCTACTGCATATTCTGAAAGATTTCCGCATAACCTAAGCCTGTGGTCTTCTCCATGACACCCCAGAGCAAGACTTCAGACATGGACTTAGCTAGACTTGACCTCATGGACCTCACCAGCTCACAAGACTTAATGCTAGTTGCAAAATCTTATACCTTTCCCATCTCAAATTTGAGTGTATAGTTTTTAACCTCCAAAAGCTGTCAGGTCAGTCATGGCTGCAGTGATAGGAAGAGAAAAATTTAAATAATACTTCATGGTGCGTTTGTCAGCCCACCAAATTAGGACTGATTCCCCTGGGTAACCTTCCTCAAGTCAAGGAATTGACTTTGAATGAACCCATCTATCCCAGCATGCCTTTTTGACCATGGACTTTTCTTTAATAAAATGACAGTCCCTTATCTTCCCACTTAAACATGGTAGACTCGGTGTGAGTAAGATGGCAGTTCAGAGCAGCACCCCAAGATGCTCATTCCCTTATTGAATTATAGTCAAAATTATAGTCAAATAGTCATTATTGTCAAGATTAACAATGATGAATGGAGGGACTAATAGAATTTATTCTAATTGTTTGATCCCATTGAGAATCATCTTCAATAAAAGAAAACAAAGGGAAATTTAAGCATTTTGTTTTTAATGTTTCATCAAGGTATGAAATGCTATGTATTTGCTTTATTTTCAAGTCTATTTACTTATATACAGACCTTAAAACTGTGTCTCAATTAGTGTGACTCACTAAACAAGTTCCGTAAGCTGTGGACTGTCCCTTCTTATTATACGCAGATGGTGAACCAATCCAAGGGGCTCTATGAAGTGTGTCAGGATGATTTTAATTTGGGATAGGCAACATTATGTGCAGTTGAATTCTGTATGATGCACAGTAGCATAAAATGCTCAGCTGTGATACAATCAATATTCTTTCTACATGTCAAAACTATAACAAAACAACCCAAATTATCACTTATATCTTATCAAATATTGTGTTTAGAGTTTTCATATACTGAATCTTCAAGTTTACTCAGATTTCACATTTGTCTAGGTTATTAGAATATAGTATTTTATTCATTCTATTTTGGAATGTGTATAGCATGATTTTTATTTTTAAAATTAACTCCATATACAGTACTATAAGAATTTGCAAAGGAGCTTCAAAAAGAAAGCAAATAATAAGAAAGCTTTAAACTTAGCTCTATGAAACAAAGGAAATACTTTTTGTTACTATAAAAATAAGCTCAGTGCCCAAGAACTAAATCAGAGTGGGCCATTAATCACCTCCTGCATATAAATGAATCTCAATTAAGAAATAATATCAGAAAATCCATTTGACTTGTTTATTTACTATATTGAAATCATATAGCTAAATTCCTCACACCAAATCATGTTTACTTTGTAGATGAGAGAAAATATGAGTTTTGACTTTTCATATACTAGTTAGTTAAAAAATGAATTATTTCATCTCCTTTAAAAGCATATGATTCTAAGTCTAGAATTTCCATATCACATGCCTACCCACATCCAAAAATGGTATGTAGCTCCCATAAGAGAAAACATGGCTTGGTCACCATATATCTAACTGCTTTCTTTTCTACAATTTTCCTACCTAGCATTGGTTCTCTGTATGTTAGCATGAGGCTGCTCTTCTTTCCATAGGTAAAACTGTGTCCTGCTGTCAGTCAAATGAATAGGCAGTCAAATTCTTTTTCTACTGTCAGATAAACACAAACACTGCAACTTAAAAACATGTCCTATCCAACTAACATTTTCCAAAGAACAAAACAAGAAAGCAAAAGTGTTTTGATTCATTCATTCATTCCCCATCTCCTCTCCAAGTTAGTCTTACAGAAGAGAAGGGATGCCCTAGTTCATGACCAGTGGGAGCCTTCTCAGCCTCCCTTGGATGACAAACCATGCTCTGACTCCAGGATCATTACGTGGGGGTGTTGATAATTTATTAACCCAGGGAAAGATTTAGGGCATTGTAGTACTCTAAGCTATCAACGATCTCCACAGAGATCATAGGATTCAGACTCAATTTTTAGCTAATAAGTAAATATTTCCTGAAATGATTGACCATATGCCATGTCGAGGTATAAAGATTCAAGGGATGAAATTGAAAACTTCAGATACCTCACTGACAAAAATGACTTTGTCAAAGACATGGTAGGGAAGGAGGGACTTTACAGTCTAAAAGTACATTTAATTTGACTGAAACAACTTTGAAAAAAATCAGATTTGAAGATCTTTATTCAAGACACTCAGAACTCACTATTTTTTGTTTGTCTTACTGCAGACCAGAGACACTTATACATACATTCCCAACCAACACCTGAAGGCGTTTGCTCTGTAATCCCTGGATAACCTTTAAAATCTTCCTCTGTCACAGTTTGTGGGTCTTGCCATGGTCTGAAATAGTTTCTAGCCTAACAATCCTCTTTAATATTTTGGATTGCTGTAATAATCAATGTGCATTAAGACCTTGGGGGATTCTATGTGAAAGATCAGATATAACAACTGATTATTGCTTATTATTATTAAGACTCCTTTGTTCCATCTAATCCCTCCATACAGTTGGAGAACACTCCTCTAGGGATGAGTTTGACTCCATATACTTTTGTGATAGAAGCAGAACTCATTTGCAGCCATTACCTTCATTTAACTCAGTCCTAGACAAGAAGGTTTCATTCTCTGATTAGTGCATCTAAATCATCACTTTAAAACCTATGCCTTGTGATGTGTAATGGGTATCTTTGCCTATTATCTGAAGCTTACTGTGACTCTCCTCCAAACAGACCCCTCCAGTCTTACAGGATCTCCTAATTTGATTCTAACCACAGGCACTCATTCCTCTTTCATAAGACAAAAATAGCATGACTGTGCTTTTGAGAATTATATAACCATTATCAGGTTTGAAGTCTTACCCTTAGGGTTATGATAATCTTTTAAAAAATACTCCCTCCCTTTAACTGAAAATAATCTTTGTCTATTTTAACCCGTATGCTTTCTTTATCTTAGAACAGAAATGGGTTGTGTCATTATCCCAGTGATGATAATATTATTATATATAAAAAGGGGTGGCTTTGAAAAACATACTAGATCTTCCAAGGGGAATCTATAGTCTAGCTATCAAGTTATTTCTGCTCTTCCCTACAAGGTTAATGGATCCTTCAGAGGATAGACTAAGTCTAACCTTGAGAGCCATTCAGTGACCTTGCCTTATGAACAGGAGCAGTGTGTCAGGTATGACAGTGACTGACACCACTTTAGGAAGCTATATCCTCTCCTATTTGATTACAGGCCCTCTGGGAAAAGAAAGTCAAAGCTACAAAAAAGATACAGTGAACCTTAATACAGGCTGGGTTGCTTTTCATTTGTTCACAGGGCCTTTAGAAAAGAAAAAGAAGCAAAGAAAACTATGGGAAAAAGTCATTCAAGTGCTAACAAGAAAAAGTCAAAACCACAAAAATCTGAACTTTGGTTCTGATCAAAGTTTGATACCTAGAGTAATCATGTCAGCTGAATTCCAAAGAGAAACAAAGCAGATAGAACATGCGCAGATTGTCAGTTTGTGCCAAACAGGAGAGAAAAGGATGTTCACCATGTAGGCTGGGTGGTCATAGTAAACTATAGTCTTGACTGCTTGCTGAATGGCATCGGCTAATGTGTCTGTTGGTGTGCGTGAGTGGAGAGCTCCAGGGAGCTGGTATCTTGTTTTCCTCACTAGAAGCTCCTGGTCTATCGTCATTATCTTTGACAAGGTGCTCTTGAGAGAGAATGTGGTAAAGCTGGACTCTACTATCAGTACCCGAGGGCAGAACTATCTGTGACAATTAGTTGATGCTGGAAGAAAACATCATGAAACCCTATCTCTGCATTCCCATCTGAAGTAAAATCTTGAAGTTACTAAGGGATGTAGAGCTAATCACAATCTCTAAAGACAGAAAAGCTCTGTTCTGCTGTGACAGAAAAGCTGCCTTACAGAACACATTTCCAGGCTCTGGAGAAGGAAGACAGTCATGTTGCCCAAAGGAGCCTATTCCAGAACTAAGCAATGGCGGATGATCTGCTAACATTTGAGAAGGGACTAGGAAATAATTCCCAAGATTAGCCCAAATAAGCACAGAGTTTAACTGCCATCAAAGGAGATCAGATAGTATAAAAGTCACAATCCACAGCTAATGACAAGTCTAAGACTCACTATGGACAAGGACAGGGGAAAGCTTTTGCCATTCTCATTATAGACCTGCCACTGAGGGACAAAGAGCGGCTCCACAGGGTACGAGACTACAGCACAAAGATACAGCCCACACACCTATGAAAGGACAGGCAACAAACTAGGAAAGCAGGACGGAATGTGTCATCATAACCTTTGCCTTAAGCTGTAGCAATGGCGGCCAATACTAGAAAAGTTGAGGCTTATGCATATTGAAACAGAGCCTAACCCCCACACCAGTGACCCAACATAAGAAGTATTTTTTTTAGTAAAATTAATATTTCCTCACGTTTAAGTCTTTTATATGAGACATTTACAGTTGAGTAAAACTTAAAAAAATGAAAAACTATAGTTAGAGGATGATGAATCATATAGATGGAAATAAACATAGATATGAACCAAAGGTTAGCTCACCTTGGAGCTAGAAAGGAGTGGAGAACTATGTTAAATGCCATAGTGGAAAAAGAGGCACTGGGTGTGAGCAAAGGAAGAATTTTATCTGCTAGCTAGAATCAACCTTAAATGCAGATGCATTAATAAATTTATTTTTTAAAATCTCACCCAACCTAAAGACAGATGACTATAAACTAGGCTCACTGAAGGAAAGTGGAGAGGGAGGGAAACAGACAGAGCATTGAGCCATCAGCCATCAGCAAAGGTACCTAGAGTCACAAGAGAGGATGAGAAAGCAAGAGGGACAGAAGAAACACAGAGACAAAGGCTATATTAAAAGAAACTCAAAACACATTTGACCAAGAATCAAAAAAAAAAAAAAGAAAGAAAGAAAAGAAAAAGAAAAAGAAAAAAGAAAACTTAGAGTAAGATAAATACCTACTGAAAATAAAACAAAGTTAAAATAAGTCCAAACTGGGACAAATTGTCCCGGGTAGACTGCAATGAAGCAGAGACAAAGAGGGAATCTTGCAGCTGCCAGGGGAGAGGTATGTCCTGAACATAAGAACACAGATGAGTAGAAGAGTGAACTTCTTGTCAGAAGCTATGGGAAGAAAAAGACAATGATGTGACATCTGTGAATCGCTGAAAGTAAAACAATTCTGTCGACCCAGAAAAAAAAACTCTAGCAAAGCCATCTCTCAAAAACCAAAAGTGAAAAAATGAACTTTTCAGGCGCATGATATGAGCACCAGCTGAGAGACAGGAAAGGAGCACACAAGGAAATTCTTCGCACGCACAGGGTGAGACACAGTGCATCAATGGGAAGACATGGAAAAAACATGGACATGGAAAAGCAAGAGCAAATGAAGAGAATCTTCTAGATATAGATTGGCAAGAAATGATTCCCAGGAAGTCATCATGTTAACACTGCACTGTGAGATTTATAAGCGATGAGAGCCGGATGTAACAATAGCAAAAACAGACCAAAGGAATTTCCAACAGGATTGGAAATGTACTGTTTAGGAAACCCCAAAGTTGACTGTGACACAACATACCCAGACACAAACCGTGGCCAGGAAAGACAAATGCCATTGGGAAATGATGACTGAAACTTCAGAGCCATCCAATGGATTCAGTTACCTGAAGGAAACAGACCCCTGAACCGTGTATCAGCAGCAAGACTCTTAAAGGAAGACACGCAGTCAGGAGAATGCTAGCTAGAACTCCATGTTCCCTGAGGTGCAGCTCTTTGTGAACTTAGGAGAAATTGGCGTGGAAAGTCAGGATGGAAGATTTCAGGAAACCATCATGAGAAGCTTGGTGTTCTCAGCCATCCTGGCATCTCTCAGGCCAGGCAAGGACAAGTTATTGTTCGAAGGTTTGATGCTTGGAAGAAGAGTGATGAGGAAAAGCTTCAGCCTTTACACAGCCATGGTTGGATTCCAGTGTCCAGCAAACTTCATTGAGCACGCAGTAAAGAAAACAGGCAAATTCTTATCTTCATGGAGCTTATACCTAAAGAGAGAGAAATGAGTAGCAAATATGTAAATGCACACAAATGTTCTAAAATTTGAGATTGATGAAAGTACCATGAAGTCAAATAAAAAAAAAAAGCAACAGGAAATGCCTTTACTGCACAACAAGGCCTGACATTGTCAGTGGGAAATGTGTGCGGAAGATTAAAAAGAAGCCTTCCTACACCGTATGAAGAAATGGTAACTCAAAATGTTGGCATTAAGGATGATAAGGGTGGCTGGAACCTAGACAGCTGACCAGACTGTGGCTACAGCCAAAGGCAGAATGTGAAGGACTCAAGATTCCTGCCACACAGCCAAACATTATTGTAATGCAGACAGAAGGCTTTAGTGCTGAGAGTGGCCATAAATTTGGAACAGTTTCAATTCTTCAAATACTTATGTCTACATTGTATCTAATTTTCTAGCTAGACCATTCTAAATAGCAGCTGCCATTGACAGGCAGACTCTCGGAAGCCATGCAGATGTCTGGTTTTTACAGTCAGTGTCAACAATAATTACCCATTTAAGTGAAGAGAAGTCCTGACAAGATAATGATACATGCATGACCAGTGACCTAGTACAGAAAATGATACCAGGTGTTTGAAACTCCAAAAAGTATGTGGGGTATGTAAAGGTGTTCTGTGACTGTTAACCATAGCATCTCCACAGGAGCAAAATGGCTAAGTTATTAAAAACAACCCTATGACACAAGTGACAGGTGTTATTCACACATAGAACAGACTATGTATTTATAGGACAGAGCCTCGACACACAGCTATTCTGTTTCAGCACACAGTAGGCCTATTCTCGCTCCAGCACTGGCACACAGTGGGTCTGCCCTAGCTCCAGTCTAAACAGCATCACACAGAGGGATCCCACAGCTACATCACTGACACACAGTGGGTCTGCTCCATCTCCAGCATTCACAGCTCTGCTCAGGAGGTTTTCAAATCCAATTTGTCTCTTAGGAACTAATTCCAGAGTCTGGTTCCTCAAGTTTCCATCATACTCCAATCATCGGTACTTTAGTCTCACTTCAGACAACTTCATGTGCCTGCCACACCCTCTATTTGGAAGTCGTCACCCAGTCATAGGCCTTCTTCACTTCTTCTCATTAGTCTCCCCATGTGATCTCCTCAAAGAAGTTTTCCTTGATTGCACTTTGCAAGAAAGTGTCAGCACTCCTGCATGGTCACCAGTTATTCTTTACATCTCTCGCCATTTGAGACTAATTATTAATTTGCTTTGACAAATTACATAAGCCCTAATAACCCTTGAATTATATTAACCTTCAGGGTTACTTGCTTTCCTGCTGTATCCTGTTCTAAGAACTGTGTGTGTGTGTGTGTGTGTGTGTGTGTGTGTGTGTGTGTGTGTGTGTGCGCGCGCAGTACATATAGGAGGTATGTGTGTGTGCACAAAGAGGCTGTGTGTGAGCATGCACACACAAAGAGAGAGACAGAGAGAGTAAGGGAGAGACAGAGAGAGTAAGAGAGAGACAGAGAGTGAGAGAGAGAAGAAAGAGAGTGCATTGTGGGTGGGTATATACATGCATGCTCATATCATGGTGTACATGTGGACATCAGCAGGCCGCTTTCAGGAATCAGTTCTCTTCTCCTATCATATGGACTTAACTCAGTTCATCAGGCTTGGCAGCAAGCACCTTTATCCTTTGAAGCATCTTTTAGGTCTTTTGTCAGAACACAGCATGGAGTCATGGGAGGAGAAATCTGAGTGCTTGTGAGAAAACTCCAAGGAAACAAGACCAGAGTCTTGTGACCTCAGCTTCTTCAAAACATGAACTTTTTCTCAGAATGTGTTTTCTTTCTCTCTCAGGTATAGCAGATAAGGAGTGGGTTTACTTCGGATTACTCATTATTGCTCGCTGATCCTTTATGTGCCTCAGTGGAAAACATATTGTTGCCACATGTGGCTTGTCCTAGTGATTGTATACAGCTTGAACTCACGAGAACTTTATTCAGGCAACCTCTCTTAACCCTCCGGGTATAAATTATCTGAGGCTCTGAATTAAGAGGGGCTAGTGGGCCAGACTCTAGTCCTTTCCAACTGTTGGCTCATGTCCTCATTGCCTCTAGAGCAATGACATCTCTAGACTTTGTTGTTTTGAAGAAAATGTTCTGAAAACCACCTGGAAAGTAACAGTTTTATTATAGATTTATATTTATTTAATTCACTTTGAGATCAACGCTCACAAGAGATCAGTTCTAGTTTAGGACCAATGACTGGATCGTGGCTGATTTTAAATTATTCTGTTAACAGTCCACAGAATTATAGTGCCTTCACAGATTAAAATAAATCAACTAATTTAATTTGCATTTATTTCAACATGTGTATTTTTGACTTGAGCCCTCCTTTAGAACATCCTAACATGACCTCTCACTAACCTTGGGAAGTATTTGCCTAAGTGCTGGTGGTGGCCAACTGTAGCTGCAAAATACACACCTCTGTGGAGACTGCTCTCTGCTAGCAATGGGCTTTCTGAGTGATCCTGGTTCATTATGCATCGCCACAACCGCCACACTGTTAGTGTGAGGAAGGAGTGACCTCATCCCGGCTTGGTCCTTCATGATTATTTTATTCTTGTTGAAAGAAACTGGTTGAATTAGCAGAAGAGACTGTAACTAAATCACTTTCATTAAGAAACTTTAATAATTTTAAGAACTGCCCAGTTTTTAGAAAACAAAAGAGAATTCAAGCAATAAAATTGCCTTATTGCTTTTTCTCATAAAAAATCATTTAGTTAAGATATGATTTACTATGGGTGTGAGGTTGCCCGAGGATGTCAAAATCAATATTAATTCAGACAGACATAGCCAGGCTGGAAGGTATAAAAGCTGTCATGAGGCTGACATCATCACACACTGCTATCTCTGAATCATTGAAATAACCACTGTGTGAACAATTATTTAACTTTTTATTGACATAACCCCATTGATATACCATGAAGTTTGAATTGCAATGTGTTAGCTACTTAAAATAGCTAATTCGGTCACAAAAAATAATAGTGAGACCAGTAATTAATTTAAAAATTCCACGGGTGCACATAAATTCCGTAAACTTCTTTTACATGAATGTTTCTTAGTAATTCTGCTTTGAGGATACAACCTCAGGCTCTGAGGCCTGCCTAACTTGAAAACAAAAGCTAACTCTGCCGTTTATAGCAGTGTGACCTAGGTTAGCTGAGGTAACCTATATTAGCCTCAATTATCTTTCAAACTCTCTATGAGTACTAATCACTACATTTTGATAGAATCGTCGACATTGCCAAAGAGGGGCAACAGCCTGGACAGAGAGCTTGGTGAACAACCTTGTTTGGAGAGGTGAAAGGCACAGGAGTCCAGGACAGCTGGGGTCTACGGAGTCTAGCAGCAGAAAGAAGAGCACCCCACAGGAGAGAAATCCCACAGATCTACAGAGGATCCACCTTCAGTCCTCAGCTGAGCCACGGTCAGTGCCAGCACATGAAGAATTCTTCTATGCTTGAATAGGAGTTGGCTGGCTATATTCAAAGAAACAATAATTATATTAAATGAAAACACCAATTAAAAGTCACAAGTTTCAGAGTGATTATAACAACAAAAACAAGGTCGAAGCCTATGCTGCCTTCTAGAAACCTATTTTAAATATAAGAAATAGAGCGAAAATGAAAAGACATAAATCATTTGCCACATTAACACTAGTTAAAAGAAACCCCCAATGACTACGTTAATGTTAAGAAAAAGTACATGTCAGCGCAAAGAATGTTGTGAAACATATACCTTAACCTGTAGTGGTAAAAGTTTTAATTTGTCCTTTTATGAGCACAAGACATGACATTAATCATAAATGTTTGTCAGTCACTTTAATTTATATGCATTCCTCTTAAACACATGATAAAAGTACCAAGACAGACCATAAGAGAATGTTAAAGCAAATCTCAAAATGAAATAGTATCTTTTATCTTTGTATCTATGGATCAAAGATTAAATCATGAAGAAAATTCAAGAGCATTTTTAAGTGAACAGTTTCCATAGCATCACACAAAGGAGCGGGAAAACACCTGAAGAAAAAGTGTGAGCCAATGCAATTCTGTGTTGACAATTAAAAAACATCAATACAATCCACTATGTATCTCAGTAGATGTATAAGTATTATTTTCAAGTTCATGCATATTCATGACAAAAGGGAAATTTCCTGACTTGACAAAGTGAGCCTACAAAATAATAATAAAATAATAATAATAATAATAATAATAATAATAATAATAATAATAATAATGCCTACAGGTAACATCATATGGAGATGTGAGACAATAAATTTTTTTCTGCTCATGTAACTTCTGTTAAATGTTGTGAGGTTGATCCTAGTCAGTGCACGGGCACAGTGGCAGAAATAATGTGACACTGACAGGAAGAGGTAGAGTTTCTATGCTAGAATCATAAAGAAGCCACAGAGAGCCCAGGAAGTGATACCTGAATCTAGGAAAGTAAGCAGGTATACATGGCCAGTACTGTGAAATTAAAATCAACTTATAGCAAGGCCGGAATGAAAATTAAAACAATACTATTGAGAGCAATGTTGAAGGCGAAGGCATGCTGTACGTCAGTGATCAGTCTGAAAGATATATTTTATAACTGTGCAATAAAACGATTTAAAATTTAATACACTGTAAATAAATGAAGAGATATGCTATATTCAAAGAGCTAAAGACACTGTCATTTAGATGCTGATTGACTTCAAATTGATTTGTAGATTCAAGTTAACTGCAGGCGACATCCCAGGAAGCTTATACTAGAAGAATTGGGACGCCCATTCTAAAATATAGATGGACATAAAATAGATCTAAAACCACTGAAATGAGCTGAAAAGAACAGATTTGTAAAATCCATACTATCTGACTTTAACTTTTACTCTGTAGTTACAATAATCTCTAATGCGATAAAACATTGTATTTGGACACAAGGATAAATGTATATACACACACACAGGAAAAAGAACAAATGCAAAATCAAATCTGTACATATGTACTCCATTGATTTTTTGCAAAAGTGTCAATCAAATTCAATAAAAAAAAGAGTCTTTCCAAATACTGATGCTAAAAGAGTCCCATTATCTGTATTCCATCAATTACTCTTGTTTTCCATCTGCACAATTAAGATGTTCCTAAATGCATGGTTAAGCCTGAAAATTCTTGCAGAAGTGATCCCAAGGGCAGTCTTGGTTTCTGCTACCCCAGTCCTCTGTTGCATTCTGTGCATTGTTTGAATCTCCCCCTGTGATCTCATCATGGCGCAGAACAGAGTCAAATAATACAGCGTAAGCCAAAACCTAGCCTTGGAGGAATGGACCGTCCATATCCGTCACTCCTTTTGTGAAATCATGTCAGGATTCCGTAACATTTTTCTTATAGCTCACTGCCTAGGTTTGAGTCACATTTCCATATCTATTTACAGAGACTTGGGGGAATGAGTATCTGGCTTTTTTCAGATTTTTCTTGGAGGAGGGCTGACTTGCCATGTAAAACATGAACAGCAAAAGAAAGCTGCTAAATCTGAATGGTAGGAGAGCCTGGACTGTGATTATCCCACAACTAGGTCAACGCTGAGTCTCCTCTTTTCCACAAAACCATTTTTTTTTGCCTGTATTGTGATATCTGCATTTGGTAGAAGTAAAAAAGAAAAGAAATGAGGACATGGAATACCCTTCTTAAGCCCAGGACAAAATAAGAATCTATCTCTGCCCAGTCTTTCTCTGTGTGTTGGGCTAATTTTTTTTCAACCCTCTAATCAGTTTGCTGTGTGGGTGGTACCAGCTTAGCCTTTGGCTATAGTTTCTGCATCATCACCCTGAATGTTTCCCTACAGAAAGGTTGATATTATCACTGATGAAAGGAAGTGTTTGGCTCAAATCCCAGCCTTACCACCGGAGAATTGTATGGAATTTCCACAAGGTATTTCAACTCTGTTCATTTCTTCACATGTGTAAAATATAGATGATATCTGCCTCAAAGACATGTGGAGATTGAGTGATATGAAACCTTTAGAATAGCAAATGTTCAGTAAACATAAGCTGTCTGAATTATCATTCCAAAGTAAGGCAAACAAATTCTTCAAGATTCTGTGATAGAGAAAGAAGTGCTATAGTTACTAGTACAATTCTAACCTACTGTAGGGTCCATGTGTAAACTAGTTGTCTAAGAAATAGTTTTTATTCTTATGATTTAAGACCCACATAGAAGAAGAAGGGACCAATGCAATATTCACAAGTTGTCCTCTGGCCTTTATATGCATACAATAACATACACACACACACATACACACACACACGCACACGCACACGCACATACATACAAACAGATGCAGTTGACAAACAAATATCATGACTTCTGTTTTCCTCTGCCTTTGAGAGTGTCCAGGATACCAGGGAGTGAGGTTCCCACCAGCAGCTGACAGTGTTTTTAGATGGAGAGTTATTTTATGTCATTTTTATGGTGTTCTATGAAAATTAAAAGCTGACTACATTAAGAACAAGTCTTAGCCTTTTTGCATTTGGATACTCCCATGAGGATTTCATTTTAATCCCAAGAGGGATAATGACTGCCAGAGAGATTGCACATGCACAGGAAGTATGAGCAGCAAAAGAAAATGATGCGCATCCCAACAGGAAGCAGATGTCCCAAGCCCTGGAAACAGTGCCTCTGACATAAAGTGTTAAGTCCAGGCATTTCTTAAATTACATAATTTAGGAGTTAGACTATTCTTAAGAGACTGCTGCACTAATGCCACATTTTAGAGGTATGGGAGAGAACTGAGACAATGAAGGACTCAGAAATGTACCCAAAGTCAGATCCCTAAACAAGACCAAGGGTCTTTTGACTCAGTCTAACTTTCCTTCCAGTGTGGCAGTTTTCTTCCCATGTTGATTTACTTTCCTTGAATGATAGTCCCTAAACCTGGAGACAAATTTACTTTTCCAAGGCTCAAACAGACTTTCATTCACCAACGTTTCCATTAATCATTTAAATTGCTGATTGAAACATAAGCCAAACATTACTGTCTACATTCTTTTCCATTTACCTAACAAGTCTTCCTTCCTTGTGAGACTTAGAACCCCCAATTAGTTACATGATTTATAATAGGCCTTCTCAAAAGTATATTAGTGCATAACTAAGACATCCATAAGTAACCAAAGACACCTCGGGGATTTGTATCAACAGTGACCTCTTTCAAGAAAACCAAGAAGTTTCTTTTCCAAGGAGTATGTGTTCAACTGCTCTGATTCTCACTGTGAGGCCAGAGTGAAGCCTCTGAGCCTCTTACTCCATCTACCTTGTGTTCTATTTCTGTGACGAGATACCATGACCAAGGTAACTCTTGTAAAAAATAAATATTTAATTGGGGCTAGCTTCCAGTTTCTGAGGTTTACTCCATTATCATCATGGTGGGAAACCTGGCAACATCCAGGGAGACATTGTGTGGGAGAAGGAGCTGAGAGTTCTCCATCTTGATCCAAAGGCAGCAAGGAGGAGAGTAGATTAAAGCCTGTGCCTTCCTGACTCAAGAGTCCCATCACAGGTGTGCCCTCCATTTCTGGACTGTAGTTCATTCCATATATAGTCAAGTTGACAATTGGGACTAGCTACCAAACCTTGATTGCATTTTATGTGGCAATGCTGACTGTACTTCTTCGGTCTAGAAAACCTCTTCACCAAACTGAACCTCTTAAGAGGGTCAAGCTGCTAGTAAGTGAAGATTTCTCAAGAGTGGGCATAATATCCATTCTCAGAATACAGATCTAGTAGATCAAATTAAGTAATGAAAAAAGTAAGAAAACAATCAGGTGCCATGTTCTGCACATAAAAAAACCTGCTGTGATATTTATTTTTTCGAGGCAGTATAGAAAATCAGGGGGATTAATGAGGAATGGAGAAGAGTCCTTACCCATAGTTTAGTTGAGGTCTTTCTCTCTCCAACTTGGAATCAAAAATTCTAAGACAATTCATATTTATTTAAGGCATTTCTCCCAACCCAAGTGTTTCCCTGCAATCTTCTAGGAGTCTCACTAGAATCACCCTTGTGTGCAGAAGAGGCTAAGGTCTGATCATGTTGGGCAACTTCCAGTTTTACCTTACCAAACCCTGGTTTTGTCTTGTTGGGTTATAATACCATTCAAGGTAGTTCTAGAGCCTATATACTCAATTGTGGAAAAGAAAAGAAGAAATAAAGAAGGAGGAAATGGACAGTAAACAGTAAAACTTTCAATAAGACATGCCACACACTTCACAAGCCACGCCAGACCTCTCAGGTATATTTCAATTTCTCTCATTCTTGATCTGCATGCTTAAAATCTATATTACAAAAAAAAAGGTTTTATAGTAAGCTCCACCTCTCTTTTATACTGGCTCATCCTGAAATTTGTCTCGCCAGCAAAACCAAGGACACAGTTTTACCTGAGTCAAGTTTTCTTGAAGATGAAAGAAACTTCCCACGCTGTTGCCAGGGACAGTGTGGACCTGTGTTTCTGTCTTTGTATATGCTGATGATTTGAGGACCCAAATTAAGGTCCAGTAGTTCTGTATTTCCATTACAATAGTTGAAATCAAGATGGCTTCTTGTCTACTTTCATATCTGTTATTGTTATAAAACACCCTGACCACAAATAACATGGAAGGAAAGGTGGCTGATTTGGCTTTTTATTCCAGATTAGAGATGATGGGAGTAGGTGAGTCACAGAGGCAGGAACTTGAGACCTTGAGACTGTTGGTTACATCACATCCATAGGCAAGGACAGAGTGGAAGGATAAATCCAGTACTGCCTGCCTCCTTGCTTAACACTCAGCTAGCTTTCTCTACTCTAATATAGGTCAGGAACCCTACCTGTGAAAAAGTGTTACCCGCACTGGGTTTTGGCTCAACCTTTTTTTTTTTTTTAATTTGTCAACAATCAAGATAAACCCTTATAGATATGTACGCATGCTAACCTGATCTAGACATTTTCTCTATTAAAATTTTCTCCTCATGAGATTCTAGATTAGACCATTTAAAACTAACCAGCTTAACCTCAAATGGTCTGTTCTGCTGTCGTGGAACTTTCCCCATCTAAGCAGGCTTCCAAGTAGGGGGATTAAGTTCCTTGCCTATACCAGCATTCAGAATGATCCGAAGGGGCTTCTCTCATATTTTCTTAATAATCAAGAAAATAGAAAACCCACTCCTTTGTCACCAAGAAGCCCTGCCTAACACAGTTCCTGCTTGGTCATTACATTCCAGTGGGCAAACCCATGTACCCTTCAGAGATGGCAATATCCTTCTCTCTCAGGTTGTAGGCACTGTAATAAATCGTTATTAGTCTCATCTCTCCACTGTTGAGTGTCTATTCACACACACCCACACACACACCCCTATAACACTTGGACAGGTGGTATCCCACAAACACAGAGAGTAAAACCCACTGAAACATTTATGCATTGTGGCAAGCTGAATATCCCTTCTAGAAAGGGATATGCTGTAAGTCTGAGTGTCTTTCATACTATCTGCACAGCATATTCCAATATCCTTGACCTACGTACCCAATTTCAAGCATATAGCCACTAAAATTGTACAATAGGCCTTCTGTGCCATGTCCCCTTTGCTCTTGTGGGTAGACAGCTGTTTTCCATCTCAGGCAACAGAATGAATTAAAGAAACGAATGAAAAGGCTGAATGGAATTTCCTAAAAGAGTGACAGGTGCTAAATACTCCCCTAGATGTACCTCATTATCATCTAAAAGAGCATAGATGATCATCTTTAATTTAATGTAAGCAAAAGAATACAAAATGATTGCACATGGATTTTTTTTTCAATGTTGTTCTTATTCCTGAATTACTAAATAATTTTTACAATACACTTAGATGAGATTTACAGTTCTGGAAGAAGATCTAGCATGGGATTTAAATCCTTTGCCTCCTGAGGATTCAGTGAAATGATAACAGTGGAATAAACATTTACAAATCATCAACGGCAAAGAAAGAAAAGACGGTTTTAATGTATTTCTAAAGAGTCATAGATTGACACCGAGGACAGAGCGAAGGTTATTGTCGAAGGGCTCATCACTAAGACAGGTGGTCAACTTAGCCTGGAACAGTGGAGAACCAGACCTGTATGTCAAGAAAGCAGAGGCCCAACCAAGGAGGATATGGATTTATGTTGTTTGGAAGAAGCCTGAGCTTGACCCCCACACAAACTCTCCTTATCTATAGGTATAGTAACAATTGACAGCTAACCAGGCAATGTATACCCTGAAGTAACCAAGTCTCTGGCTCTTGTCTTACCAGCAACCTTTGATCTAAAGTTGTTGTTTTTTTTAATCTCCAAAGGGCTTTATCATAATTTGATATTCTATCCTACTGGTGTTGACCACTTGTTGTTACTTAATATCATGAAAAGCCATGCATGAATACTGTTATTTTCCTCAGTGTGGCTTCTACTTTCCTAGTCAGATGTTCAAATGCTAAAGGGAGGTGCCTGGTATTCCACCTGGAGTGACAGTAGAAACTCACACTTTCTAAGCACACCAGGGTAGAAATTTGCATCTAGTCCCCAGAGGAGGGGTCAGTACCTGAGCTCTAGGAGTCCTTTCAGATTTCTCCACTTCCTAACTTTGTAGTATCAGATCCTTAGCCTGAGCAGCAAACATGGAAAGCTATTATGCTTTATTAAGAAATCCTCCAAGGTTCTCTTGAATGCTGTATTTAACTTCATAATCAAGTTAACTCTCCAGCCAACTGTAGGGATGCTGCCAAGTCCATTTTAATAAAACCCTTCACTTCATCAACTAGCCAAAGAACATGCTGCTGTTTGTAGGAAGGATTCTGACCAACATATGTCTCCATCTGCTCCATTTTCTTTTTGCAGAATTATTGTTGATACCATCTCTTAAATTATTCATATCTTTTATCAATATGGTCATAATTTTATTTCTTTGGACTTTGCACCATCTGAAGATTCTATATTTTATCACATTTTTTCAGCAAGGTAGCTTACATATCAAATTCCCCTTTTGATACTTCTGTTATTATTTAAAATTCAAAAATTGACAGTGCTCCAAACTTCTTGTATATGTCTAATGCTATTCCAAATAAAATAATATCAACATATTTTGTTAATGTTAAAAATCTGTGTCTTAAGTGTATATGGAAAGCAAAAGCTTTCAATGTCAATGGGAAGAAAGAACAAAGTTGGAAAACTGATACTGATTTTCATACTTGCCACAGGCTATAGAAACCAAGACAGTGTACTACTAGTAAAAGGATGAGAACAGCAGAGCTCAGAAAGAGACACAAATAAATCGAGTCCTGGACTTTGTCAATGTAATACAGTCAACTGAGTGAAGAAAAGTGGTTTTTTTTTTCTAATAAATGGCCCAAAGAGAGAGAGAGAGAGAGAGAGAGAGAGAGAGAGAGAGGTGTATATATGAGAAAATTAATTTAGTTAATAACAATTTACTCAAAATGGATCATAAATCTAAATACAAAGCTAAGTGCACTAGAACTTCTAGAAGAAAGCATAGAAGAAAATCGAGAATGTAGTTTGGTAATACAGTTTTTAAACCAGCACCAAAAGCATCCACAAAAGAAAAAAATAACAGAATTTATTAGAATTAAAAACTTCTCTATATAGTAAGAAGTATAGATTGGGAGATGTTACAGAAAAGGTAATATTATACCTCATATAACTCTAATCCAAAATAATCTCTAAATTCAAAAATAGAAAGAAATAATTTCCTGGACCTCATGGGTTAAGTCTTCTATGTACTTCTTCCATGATGCACCATGCTGCCACAGGCACAAAGAAACAGGGACAAGTAATCATGGATTGGATGCTTTGAAACCAGGACTCTGAATAAACCTTCTCCCTTTCTAAGTTGATTTATATTAGGTATCAGTTACAATAATGACAAGCTGATGAGCACACTGTTTTATTTAAGAAAACTATTTCTCCATTAGTACAGATTATGACCTCTGATACCACCATATACATAGACAGACATGTCCTGAACAATTAAAAGAGTAAGTAGCTGAGGGCTGGACTCAGAATTGTTACTTCTGGGGTTTCCAGATAAGTAAAATGAGGGTAGAATTATTCCTATGAGAAGCACAGCAAGAAATGGACCAGATGAAGTTATCTTTTAGTATCAGATACCAATGAAGTACAAAGACAAAACTCGAGGATATGTCACATCACAGGGATCCAACCGAAACATTCTGATGGTCAAAGCTGACACAGCACAAAGAAAAAAGAGGTATTTGCTACAACCTACCTCAGTTACTATTCTGTTGCTGTGATAAAACACTCTGTAAAAGCAATTTAAGAAAGAGTTTATTTTGGCTCATCCATCACAGCAGGAAGGGAGAGTAGCAGGAGCTGCAAGTAGCTGGTCACATCATATCCACAGTCAAGAAGAGGAGAGTGAAGAATATTTATGCTCATTCCTCCCCACACACAGTAGTTTATACAGACTAGGATCCCAACCCCTGCCTTCAAGTGGAGACACCAACAGTGGGCGGAGCATATTCCTACCTCAATTAACCTAATCAAGATAATCCTCCAGAGGTGTACTCTGACAGTCATTTTCCAGGTGATTCAAGATTTTATCAAGTTGACAGCTGTGATTAGCTATCATGCAACCCAAACCAAAGTATGACACGAATGAATCTAATCCGAAGCCAACAAATGGAAGAATGGTTAACAAACTTCCTCTCAGAACAATCCCAGGTAATTAATAAGTGTGCCACTCTCAGACAGTTGGAGCATAGCTTCCCAGTTCTTAACATGGGTTCTATGTGATGCCTTCCTATCAGCTAGTATGAAAAGTGGATAAAAAAAGCATCTTCCTAATAAAGAAGGCTCATAAGCCTTTCTTAGCCAAGTGATCAGTGTCAACAGTGATGTCACATTCAGGGTATTCTTTATGCTGGGATGTGATGGAGATTAAGAAACATACTGGTGGTCTTGTTCACAAAGTCTGTAGTTCAACTCTTATGAGGAAGGATAATAAGCAATACATTTAAGAGTAGTACACAAAATATCTGAGTACTGCTCCCCCCAAAACTGACAAGACTCTAAAGAAGCCCAAGAAAGCAGAACAATTAAATAAAACATGAGAAACAGAGTGGGTCCTGGAAGAGAAAAAGAATATTAACAAAAATTGAATAAGGCACGGACTATAAATAAAATGTATTAATGTTGGCTCATTAATGATAATGAATATGCTATACTTATGTGAATGCTAATAAGAAAAATTGAGTGCAAATATGGGAACTCACCATATTATCTTCATAAATGTTTTACTTAATCTAAAATGTACTTTAAAATGAAGTTTATTTAAAGTCAAAGAAAAAAAATAAGAGACATCTGTTCATTACCAGGTTTATTTAGAACAACATAAAAGTACACATTGAAGATTTTAAAAAAAAATCATGTTTATCACCAAAAATAAACACAAATAACTACCTTTATCTTCTGCCAAAAGACCTTTCCCTTATTTTTTAAGATACCTAGATTTTTCTAAGACAATCAGAAAGGAAGATAAAGTCTTCATGACCCACTTTCTTCCTATAACAATAGCAAAACTTTGCTCCATAATGTAAATGGTGATTAGCTAATTTCCTAAAGCTCAAGTGACTGCTGTCAGGTTGTTGGTGGCTATCTTCTTTGAACATAGATTGCAAAATGCATTGCAAGCCAAGGCTATTAACTGTGACCATTTCAAGAAAAACAGAATTGAAATTGTCTTTATGCCAACATCACCACAGAACTTCATGGATTAATTTCCATTAGTTAATTTCTTCAGTGAATAGAAATAGATGTATTCAAAAAGTGTTGCCCTTTAGATAGTTCCTAAAATGATCTATGTCACAGGGAATTTATCAAGTCTCCATGTGTCGGCCCATGGTCAATAGCTGACAGCAGAAGATAGGGTCATCACAGCCCAAAGGAACTTCAGAACAGAAATGAAGAATCCATGTGTGGCCTTCTTATCTGTGGGAACCTGCCAGGGGCTGAGCCTTAGGAACTCTACAGATCATCACTACCAAACTGGTTCACCGAAGAAACTGCTCCTGGGCTACTGTGGAGATGCCGGAGAGCTGAAGACAGCACCTCTGCTCAGCTCCAGGGATCCTGAAGCAGCTACTTCGGGGACCTGTGGATCCCGGGAGACCTCATGTAAGGACAATGACAGGACCCCACAGGCCCTCACTTACTTTAGAATCTTCCACATGTGATAAAAGATTATATGGCGATGATATGTCTGAGCGTTGTTACCATCAAGGTTTTTACATATTATCTTCCACAGCTCCTGATCTCCAGACCTGTGGCCAACAATACATCACTCAGACAAACCAAAAGATATATCTTCCCCATCTCTGTTTTGTTTTTGCTTTGCTAAAATATCATCAGATCCTACAACAAGGCATCTTAAACATTTTCTGCTAGTGAAGTCTTTCACGAGAGAGAGAAAAAATGAGTATGGTACAAAGTTACATAAAATAGATACATCATTCAAGCATTCACTGATGATCAACTATGACGGATTTTATTTTCAAACAAGTATTTAGCATACATTAAATGTACTATATATTAAAGGTGATCTGCTTTTCGTATTAATGAGATGGGTATTCTGATTTCACATAAATAATTAAGTATCTGATACTGCAGTACACAGCATCTACAGTTTTATTTTAAAATAATCAATGCTGAGAATGCAGGATGTCCATTCAACAATTTGTTGGAAATTTTCTTCTAATCTCAAGCCAAAATTAATTTAATGATTTTTTTTTTATAAAATTCAACTTGGGCTACAACAGCTTTAATACCAATACTCAGGCAGCAGGGGCAAGGGAATCTCTATCAGTCTGAAGTAAGCATAGTCTCCATAGTGAGTTCCAGACTAGACAGAGTTCTGTAGTGAGATCCAACTCATGGTGCACCTGACTCAGGCTTCAGCCATATGAGAAAGGACCTCTTAATATATACATGTTGACTCATTAAACTCAGAACATCTAGAAATTTTCCAAAGCTCCTGTTTTTCTTGTATGTTTTTCTTGTATTAACTTAAAACATTTTCCTCTTGGAATAGAAAATTTGTGTAATACTGTTTAGTCATTTTTGTAAGCTAAACTTCTAATTAAGTTTTCCCTTCCTGCCATGGCCTCTTAATCATGCACATGCTTTGGTTAACTATTCACAAGAATGAATTATGGAATTTCTACTTTAACATATTATGACCCTGATCTTTATTGTACAGAAATGTAAAAGAGATATAAAACTGAGTTCTGGCTACACATGTGTGGTATCTTGTCACATCCAGTCGTGAGAAGAAAACTGTACAAAAATATGCAAACAACAGCTAGTAGAGACATTGTCAGTAGAACTCATTGTGTTGATGAATTAGGAAGAGGTCAGGATGTCAGAGGTTGTACAGTTCATCAAAATGCCTCAGGAGCAGAGGACATCCATGAAAATGCACATTTCAAATAAAATAAAATTTGCATTTTGGGGATTTTTTTGTATTTTCTTATAATTTTACTGCATTCATTTCTGTATGTTTGTATGTACATGTGAGCATGCCACTGTACAAATGAAAGTCATAGGAGAATTTTGGAGAGTTGGTTCTCTACTTTCAAATATGGGTCCTGGAGATTGAACTCAGGTTATCAAGCTTGGCAAAAAAAAAAAACGTGCCTGCACCCATTGAGCCATCTGGCCAGCCTTCTAGTATTATATTTTCACTCTTCCTTTCATTTGTGCTATATGTCAATTCCAGCCCTGTGCTTCTGGGATCTATGCCCAAAATGGTGTTATCTTCAGAAATAGGATGTTACCATCAAGTTCTTGTGGACAACTATAGTGGCTATTCCTGGTTGTCAACGTGACTATATTTGGAATGAACTCTGACCTTAATCTTGGCTTGGAGATCTTGAAGCATAGCGGCAGTGAATCCCAGAAGATTAAGACAGGAAGATCTCTGAGTTCACGGTCATCTGGGACAAAGCAAGTCCCAGATCCAGGCGTGGTGGCACACACCTTTAATCTGGGCCACACCCTCTACTGGAGACCTACATTGGAACATTGGAAGAAGGAAGATTCACTCTCTCTCTCTCTTCTTTGCCTGCTTGCCTTGTGGGACGGAGCAACTGCTAGATCCTTGGCCTTTCATTCACAGCTGCTGCTGATCATTGCTGGGAGTTAGACTAGAGACTGTAAGTCATCAACAAATTCCCTTACAATATAGAGACTACATAATTCTGTGACTCTAGAGAGCCCTGACTAATACAACAACCAAGATCAAGGGCTACAACCTCAAGATGTCTTTGAAGCCTCCCTGACCAATAGCTTGTAGAGAGGTATTCTACACCTAGCAGTAGGGGTTTTATTTAACAACCCATGGTTTCTGGAAAGAGCATTACTCATGGAGGGCACTTCTGTTCATACTCTTGTTAGGGAGACATGTTTTGGAATAAACAGAATGGAGGTTTCTATGTGGCTTTTTCATAGACATTAATTTGTGTATTTTAGACACTAATGCTCAGTCAGATGTTTAGTTAGCAAAATTTTTTTCTTCCATTCTGTCATCTATTGCATTGTCTTTAATAATTCTCTGGGTAATACAGATGTTTTTTAATTTATCTATGCTTACATCTTGTATTTCACTCCCTGCTCTGTTCTCTAGGAGAGTGACAGTTTAAGGTCTAATGTTGATGTCTGTGGTCCATTTGGAATTGATTTGCTGTGTAGGATAAGCAGTAAGAATCAATTTTCATTCTTCTACATGTAAATATCCCACTTACTTAGCACCATTGCTAGGGAGACTTCTTTTCTTCCTTGTAAAATTTTGGCTTCTTTGTAAAAATAAATTAGATGGTTTTAGTCATATGGTCTTGGATTTGGATCTGGGTGCTCTATTCTCTTCCATTGGTGTGGTGTGTCTGTGTGTGTGTGTGTTTGTGTATACCATGCTGTTTTTATTATTATGAATCTGTAGTATAATTTGATATAAAAATATTATGACATCTCCATCATATTCTTTTTGCTTAGGACTGCTTTAGCTATACAGAAATTATTGTACTTCTATATAAATTTTAAGTTTATTTTTCTATTTATCTGAAAAATTGAGTTGGCATTTTGATTGGGATTGAGCTGAATTTGTAGATTTCTTTTGGTAAGGTGACCATTTTCACACTATTTATTTTCAGTTTTAGTGTGTGTGTGTGTGTGTGTGTGTTTGTGTCAGTGTGTCAGTGTATCTGTATGTGTCTATGTATATGTCTGTGTGTCTGTCTGTGTGTATGTTTGTGTATGTTTCTTTATGTTTGCATGTCTGTGTATCTGTATGTCTGTGTATGTGTTTCTGTGTTTCTATGTGTCTTTATGTATGGGTTTATATGTCTGTATGTCTGTGTGTCTGGGTTTCTGTGTGTCTTAGTGTCTATGTGTCAGTTTATATGTATATCTGTGTATGTGTCTCTGTGTGTGTCTGTATATTTGTGTGTCTGTGCCTATGTGTGTATGCCTTTACTTCTATGTTTCTGTGTGTATCTGTATGTATCTCTGTGTGTCTCTGAATGTCTGTGTTTCTATATACCTGTGTGTCTGCATGTGTGTACGTCTATGTAGATGTCTATATATCTCTGTATGTGCATGTCTGTGTGTCTGCATTTCTGTGTGTCTATGTGTCTATATGTGTGTATGTGTCTCTGTGTGTGTCTGTATGTCTATATGTCTAAGTGTCTGTGTATGTGTATGTATGTATGTCTTTGTTTCTGTGTGTCTGTGTGTATCTGTTTGTGTCTCAGTGTGTTTCTGCATGTCTGTGTGTCTGTATGTGTCTGTGTTTTGTGTGTCTATGTGTCTGTATGTGTGTGTACCTGTGTATGTGTCTGTGTGTATATGTCTATACATCTGTACATCTGTGTGTCTGTGTATGTGTAGATGTCTGTGTGTCTATGTACATCTGTGTATGTGCTGGTGTGTGTTTATAGGTCTGTGTGTCTAGGTATCTCTGTGTCTGTGCATCTATGTGTGTCTGTGTGTCTGTATGTGCCTATGCTGATATCAGAGTAACTCCTTCTGGGAGACAGTTAGTTCTCTCATTCCAGCATATGGATCCTGGTAGCTTGAACTCAGGTCTTCATTAACTTTGTCAAGAACACCTTTACTGTCTACACTATCTCACTGCCCTCTTTTCCACAATATTAATCTTAGCACTCCATGAGAATGGGAAGTCTTAATATCTTCTAGTGTCTTATTCAATTACTTTAGTATTCAAAATTTTTCATTGTAGAGGTCTTACTATTTTTCCTAATATAACAGATTCTGCAGTATAAACTGTTACAGAAAAAACATTCTTCACAGTGACTGAAAATAACAATAAAGAAATCTGAGCATGATACAAAAATTGAAATAACTTACACTTCCCTGTTCATAAAGTTCCCATGATGCATTGCTTAAAAATAACTATTCATCTTTCAGAAAGAGAGCCAAAAAAAAACCACCACATCTTGAATTTAAGAGAATCCTAAATTCAACCTGTTTGCACTTGAATTGCTACCACAGAAATGCTCCGTGTTGGATTTATTAGCACATACCATTCATAAAACATCTATATCCCTGTAAAATACAGTTCAATTTATCTTGATTTCTGTATTTCATACTTAAGAAAAATTCTTCATAGAAATAAATAAATGAATAAAAATATAAATGTAATTCAGCTCAGATATTCAATTAAAATTTGAAATTTGCACTAAACATTTTGAACCCAAATCAACAAAGGATATAAAATTGCTTTTTTTTTAAATGAGAAGAAAAGTAAAAGAAAGAACAGACTTATGGGCTAGAAATATTGTTTAGCAGTTAGGAACACAGGCTCTCACAAAGAACATGGGTTCAATTCTCAGCACCAACATAGAAGCTCACAACCATCTTTAACCCTGACCCAATTTCTTCTGGTATCTGGAGTCACCAGACGCACATATGGTTCACAAACCAATATGTAGTCAAAGCATGTATACTCACAAAATAAATATTTTCTTTAAAAACGTACATTGTAAGTTAGAAGTAGCCAATATTATATATTTCCCTTGATCCTGATTTTTTTTTTTTTTAGTTTTTTGTTTTTGTTTTGGTTTTAGTTTTTCATTGTAGGAAAATTTTATTTATTTGTTTGTTTTTTCTTTTTTTATTTAAGCTTTTCTTACAGTCCAGATTTTATCCCCCTCCTGTCCACCTTCTAACTGTTCCACATCCCATACCTCCTCCCCCCATCTCTACTAGGATATCCCCACCCTCCCACCCACACCTCCCACACCCACCTCCAGACCTCCCCACTCTCTGGGGCCTCCAGTCTCTTGAGGGTTAGGTACATCTTCTCTGACTGAGTCTAAACTCAGCACTTCTCTGTTGTATGTATGTTGGGGGCCTCATATCAGCTGCTGTATGCTATCTGGTTGGTAGCCCAGTGTCTGAGAGATCTCAGGGGTCCAGGATAGTTGAGACTGCTGATCCTCCTTCTAGCTTTTCCCTAATTCATCCACAGGAGTCAGCAGCTTCTGTCCATTGGTTGGGTATAAATATTTGCATCTGACTCTCTTAGCTGTTTATTGGGTCTTTTCAGAGGACAGTCACGATAGGTCTCTTTTTGTGAGCATACCATAGCCTCAGTAATGTCAGGCCTTGAAGCCTCCCCTTGAGGTGATCCCACTTTGGACCTGTCACTGGATCTCCTTTTTCTCATACTCTTCTCCATTTTTGTCCCTGAAGTTCTTTTAGACAGGAACAATTATGGGTTAGAGTTCTAACTGTGGGATGCCCTGTCTTTCTGCTGGAGGTGGGCTCTAGAAGTTCCCTCTCCCCACTGTAGGGCATTTCATTTAAAGTTCCTCCCTTTGAGTCCTGAGAGTCTCTCACCTCCCAGGTCTCTGGTATATTCTAGAGGGTCCCCCGAACCTCCTACCTCCCGAGGTTGCCTGTTTCCATTCTTTCTGCTGGTCCTCAGGACTTCAGTCCTGTTCCCCCCACCCAATACCTGATCATGATCCCCTCCTCCTCTCCCTGTCCCCTTTCCCACCCAGGTCCCTCCCTCCCCTCTACTGTGATTGCTTTCTTCTCCCTCCCAAGTAGGATTGAGGGAGGCATCCTCACTTGTGAGGTTGATCCTGATTTTTAAAGTCCTAGTTCATCTTAAAATTCAATGATTTGAAAACATTTAAAGTAGGCATGTTTGCATGTGCCTATATCCCCAGCATTTGGAAGGCTACGACAGGAGAATAAGGAGTTAAACATCATTCTGAGATCCACAGTGAGCTTCAGGCCAGCCTGAAGCTACATGACACCCTGCTTCAAGTTAAATTGTTAACATCTGAAAGTGATGCTTTTGTATCTTTGCTTCTAAACAAAGGTGAATCTACATTTACCATGTGTGTCACATGTATCAAGCATTGAAATAACAACAACAATGGATGACCCTTTACTATCCCACATTTGCCATCAGGTTCTCTGCTGCTAATTGTAGAAGCCATATTGTATTTTTTTCATATTTTATTCCTCAATTAAATAAAAAAAATTAACAAAAATATCAGAAGTTTCCAAGTAATTATTTTTGTTACATTTAGGGGAAAGAAATTAACATCTGATAAATGTCCGTGATGACTTGGCAAGATTGACTGAAGAGCTCACGTTCATTCTTTTAAACTTTGCAACATTTCTCTAAAAAAGGGATCAACAACCATTTTTACACAGAAGGAAAACCGAATAATAGAAATATTGCATAAGGAAGCTGGAGGTTGCTGAGTGGTTAGGAGAACTCTCTGCTATTTCTGAGGTCCTGGGTTAAATTCTCAGCACTTATGCAGTGTCTTCAATCCCAGGGTACACCACACCCTCGTCTGGCCTCCACAGGCACCATATGCATGTGGTACACACAACTACATGTCGGTAAAATACCCATATACATAAAATAAAAGTGGAAGAAAGTTAAAAATTAAAATAAATAAATATTGCATGAGACATTGTGCTACTCTTATAGAATAGAATTGTTACCCCAGGCAAGCACTGTTGTTCTCCAAAGACACATTCTCACCACAGCCCTGCATATGTGTGGCTATGAGATTTACCATTACATCAGATGAGACACATTCTTTTCTTCTCATGAAATCTCAGGAAATAGGGGGCTTGACTACAGATCAACTCTACAGAATGTCTCTGAAGAGCTCTTCCTACACACCAGACTGTTATCTCACGATGATACTACACTCACCTGAGAAAGCAATCCACCTCGATGCAGTCAGAATTTCCTTTCCAAAATATTTTAGAAGCTGCCTGCTTTTCAAGTGTTTGTTTTACATAGTATAAACTGCTAAGATGGGTCACCAACATGCAGTTCAAAAATTACCCACAAACATACAATCTCCCAAATGATCCCCCAAGCTCATTACATATCCACAAGTTCAGTTTGAGCATCATTTTGATGAAATGCTTTGTTAACTACTAAACAAGTACCATGGGAAGTTCTACTTAAGCTGGTTTTAAAAGACAAAATTTCATGAGGAAATAAATCTTTAAAGTCTGTCCCATTTCTATTCCCATCATCCTCTGGTGGCCTTTGTCTAAAGAAGAAGGGTGGGGCCAAGAGAGTCTGGATTATTAGGGAATTGAGTTCTATCTGGCCTTTTCTCCAGAGAAGAATTATTTACCTGATGCCAAAAATAAGTGACCTGGACTCATTTTGGGGTGATCCTTTTGACTATAATAAGAAGGAATAGAACCAGCTAACTCCAAAGGTCTTCCCAATTGTTCTCAAAAGCTTACCACATAACTGGCATTATGGTATAATGAAATGTGACTAGGCTAAGTGTACTACCAACACACCTGAGTTATTGTAGCTTTCCAAGCACTGTCATGTCATGTCACATCTGATTATGCTATGCATTGTTTTAGCTGGGGCAGACAAGTTTCTGAAGATTATTAGTTACATTGTTGTACTGGCTGGTTTTGTGTATCAACTTAACACAGGCTGGGGTTATCACAGAGAAAGGAGCCTCCGTTGAGGAAATGCCTCCATGAGATCCAGCTGTAAGGCATTTTCTCAATTGATGATCAAGAGTGGGAGGGACCATTGTGGGTGATGCCATCCCTGGGCTGATAGTCTTGGGTTCTACAAGAAAGCACCCCTCCATGACCTCTCCATTAGCTCCTGCTTCCTCACCTGCTTGAGTTCTAGTCCTGACTTCCTTTGGTGATGAACAGCAAGGTGGAAGTGTAAACTGAATAAACCCTTTCCTCCCTATCTTGCTTCTTGGTCCTGATGTTTTGTGCAGGAATAGAATCCCTGACTAAGACAGTTGCCAAGAGTGGAACAGAATTCTGAATATCTATGGATGTTAATCTGGATGTTAATCTATGGGTGTTAATTCATGAAGGGCATTTATGAATCTTCTAAATGCTGATTTCCACCTCTCCAATTTTCAAATACTGAGATACCCGTCTCCAAGCCTGTCCTGGAGATGAAAGTGTTTTATAAAGGAGCTGATACTCATCAATGTGGAACTCAAAAGCTTCTAACAAATAGATTTGAATAAATAACATACTGAATAATAGAACATAAAAACAAAAACACTTTGTCCCATCAATTAGTACAGCTCACAACTCTCATCAGAGAAATTCCTTTCTGCAATGGATGCTGATTACATAGACTAACAACTGGTAGCCCTAAGTGGGAAATGTGTAACACATCCTTCCCCCTTAAAGCTCAGAAATCATTGTGAAGCAAGGCAGATGGCCAAAGTAGTGGGTGTCTGCAGCATTTGCAGCACAGAAGAACACATATTAACTCACAACAGTTATGACTGCTTGCACAAAACCTGCATAAGATCAAGCCAACAAAAATCTCACTGTAGATAGGGGAGTGGCTCATGAAGTCCCATCCCAAGCTGACAACTGATGGATTCTGGGTGAGTGGGAGTCAGTTTTATTCAAAGTTCTCTGAAAGACTACTATGATATACTGGCAGCACCAAGTGGAGTCAGTGGGTTTTTTAAAAGAGCACAAGAAGTTAGGACAGGAAAGTGGTGGTGGAATAGGGAAGGAACAGGAAGGAAGAGACTGGAAAATCCCTTAGCCAAAGCACATTATATACATTATGAAATTCTCAATAAAGAAAGGACTGTGTTATAGAGGACTTAGTGGCAGAATGCTGGGTGAGCTGGCTCATGAGGGTTCTGTCAGCTCTTGATGCTTGATGGGGCAAGTATAACAGCGCTTCTAATATTAGAAAGAGCACGGCTTGAAGTGTACTCCATGTTGGACACAGATTTTCTCTAGAACAAGGTTACTGATTCTCTTGGCAGGACTGCTTCCAGCTCAATTCTGTTTGAAGGTCAAGGGTATAGATTTCAGAGCCTAGGAACCCTAAGGACTCTAAGAGATGAAAATCTAAAGGGATAACCCATAGCACCAGATGTGAAATCCATTACCATCCACCTGCTCAGCCTCTACAGTCCATCTCACATTGGTGAACTTAGCAAGTGAGATATACTCAGGATCCATGTGAAAGACGCCGATGTTCTATCAAAAGGAAGAAGGTTCCTCTCTGTCAGTTTTCTTTCCTGTAGAAATATTTGAATCTCAAAAAAAGAAATAACCTATGTTTCAAAGATTTATAAGATATTATATGAGTCAGTTTAATTTGACAAATTATATGGATATTAAGCATCTTGGTAGAAAAGGCAAAAGAGCCATTCTTAATAGAATTATTTCTTTAAACATAATAAGGCAAATAATTGAAGGCTTTTGTTGTCATTAGCTCTATTACTCCACATGTGATACTCAAAACAATAAAGTTAATTACTCATTAATTCTATGTGTCAGGCCTCTCCAGGTGATAATAATGGCTTAGTTAACTGTGTTTAATCTACACAGCCAAAGGCCTCACAGAAACTTTCAGTACGAGAATGAAAAAGAAATAAGTGATAACCGCAGTGTAAACCAAAGCAGTCAGTAAGTCTTTCGGTTTTAGTCTGTCAGTCGGTATATTTTCTAAAAAGAGAAGGCTCTTCAGAGAAATCATACTACAGGCTGGAGAGATGGCTCAGTGGTTAAGAGTGCTGTTTGCTCTTCCAGAAGTCCTGAGTTCAATTCCCAGCAACCACATGGTGGCTCACAACCATCTGTAATGGGATCCAATGTACTCTTCTGGTGTTTGTCTGAAGAGAACTACAGTGTACTCATGTAAATAAATATAAATAAATCTTAAAATAAAAGACATCACATACTACAAAAATGTAGATCAGTAGACAACAGATTACTACAGATAACTTTCTTTGTAGTGGTTAAAAGAAGTGAACTCCTTTATTGGACCAGCTCAGAGGAAGCCACTGTCTAATGGCTATTGAGAATCTCCTGTGGTTTAGAATACTGTTTCATTTTGAAGTGTAGTTTGGATATATGTTTGACCTACATTTTGATTTCTTCTAGTTGGCAGACTCTATTAGCACACACACAAAAAACAAACATAAAGTTTCCTAAACTCTTGGGGTAACTTCTTCTAAAACTACAGTTGAGCTGAGGAAGAGTCGATTGGTGCCCAAAGCTACTCGAGACAACACTGTGTAGTTGTGAACGCTTGAGAGATAGCTCTGTCAAGTAGACATGGTTTATAGTTAAAAAATGCTTATCAAATTTCAAAGCCTATAAATAAAAATGAGAATGTAAAATAAATTCATGAATAACTTATTGGGTTGAATGCATCTTAAATTATAATTTATAAATTGTGTTAAAATATTAAGGATTAATTTTGTTTCCATTTACAGTTTTTAGATGTGAAAACTAGAAAGCTATGAATTACATTGTTCAGCCGACATGGCTTCTCAAGGTAGTCGTAGTCTAAACCTTTGAATGGATACAATGGCTAGAAATTATAGTGTAAAAAATTTCCATTGAAAAAAGAGGCCATGGATTTGAAGAAAAGCAATCTGAGGTACATAGGAGGATTTGAAGGGGAAATGGCCAAGGGAGAATTTATGTCATTATATTATAATCTCAAAAAAAATTATAGAAAAAAAATTTCTATTCACTTCCAGAAAATTCTAATATCAGAGAAATGGAGCCAGCACTACTGAACCCAATTCCTTGTATGTGTTTTCTTAGAGAATTGAAATTTTTTCTTTCTTTCATGCCCCCGTTATTTATCAATAACTTCCTACATCCATTAATGAAACCAAATTGCCTAGAAATAGCACTGGTCCAAGAGAAAAGAACACAGAAAGCCACACACTGCAGCATTAGATCTCCCTGGTAACAGGTAAGATGAGAAACAAGAATAATCGATGTTTACAAGGGACTGAAATTTTCTTCTAGCATATTATTCAAGAATGGAATCACATTCATATTCAAAAGGACCAATTGGAGTAAAGCTCTCACTTCCATATGTTTATAGTCTGAGAAAGTCTAGGAGCAAAGTACAGTAAAGCAGACCAAAGTAAATCAATGGGTCCCAGTGAATGAAGGACTGTATCTTTTCTAAATTCAAAAGACTTCTTGCATAAATGAAGGACATTAGTTTATTAGAAATTTAGTGGAATAGCATTGCTGGGAATGTATCCAAAAAAAAAAAAGTATGATTCCATCTTTTTTCCTAGACCCTGAGAAGAAAGAGATCATCTAAAATGATTAAAATGGACCCTGGTGAAATAAAAATAAAGTAGGCAAATATAAAAGTCAGCAAGAGATGCTGAAACAACATAATAAAATTAAAGTCAGTTACACTTGAGGCAATAATTTATGCACTCAACATGGAACAGACAGGAACACGCACAGAACAGCAGCTCTCAAATGCAAGTTCACAGGCCAATTGTGTGAGAGCCATTTCACTTTCCAAATACAGACAGACTCTCCCTACTCAGAGCTGGTTGTCATGACAGAACCTGAAAATATGTGTTATACAAACTTCTCCAAGTGGTTCTATTGCGCATAGCAATATGGGAATGGTTGCTAATATGAACCAGAGAAGCTGTACTGAAAGGGAAATGACAACTATAGAAATACAAAATCATAATAATTCGTTTCTATGGAAAAGAAAGAATTAGAGGGTAAAAGAATTCTCAGAATGCTGAAAATAAAAGACCTACCTCCACACAGAAACACATATCTAGAGTTCTGCAGAAAATATCTACTCACCCCTGACAGGTAACTAATGACAGCCAAAAACCATGTGCTGCCAAAGTCCAACATGGTAAACCAATGAGTTTTTTGGAAGTTGCTTAAAGAAATATGAGTACAGAGTTACAAGAACAAAATGACCTAAAGACAGTTGCATCGCCAAAGACCACCCCAACATCGGAGACATCTTATAAAAGCTAGAAACCTGAAACACACTGCACAGCTGGTGAGACAGCTCAAGAGGCTGGAGAGTGTCCTTTCCATGTGACTCAGTTGCCCTGAGCTTTTTCCAGGCACTCCAGCTGGTCTTTGTTTTTTCTAGTCTCAGTTTTTTCTAGGTAGCTGGGCTTGTCTGAAGGTCCTCTCTCAGCAGTCTTTACTATTTATATTCTCCTACAGAAGAGGCCTAGTGAATCTGGTCAGTTTCAGGGACTTCCTGAAGGCATTCTCAGTCGATCACTTCCTGTCTTAAAGAGCTTCCGTATCATATTTCACCTCCACTTAGAACATTCTATTGTTTCACCTCCAAGTAACATCTTGTCTAAAGAAATTTCCCTCTGAGATGAAAGGTTTTAATCTAGGAACTGCTACATGACACACACATTCTTGAACACACTTTTGTGTCGAGGAAAATATTAAAAAAAACAAAAACCAAAAAACGACCCGCCATCCTTCCTGCCCAGCTGGGCCATGTTCCCGCTCTAGTACAGCACACTGGCCTAGCGGGCCACACCACCATATCCCAGCAGGGTCCTGCTTGCCGCCTAGCTATTCTCTCCCAGCTAGCTCTCACAGCATCCCAGTTGTGTTCCGTCTCCACCACAAACCCCTGTAACAGCGGACCCACATTCCAGTAACCAAATAAATCAAAACTCTTAAAGCTTAATTAACCAATCAATTTATATATAAATAATATCACAATTTACAAGATGTCAATTCAATAATTTTAGAGCCAATTGATAATGATAAAAGCTTTATCCCCACATTTTTTTTTGTTTTGTTTTGTTTTTTTTTTGTTTTTCAAGACAGGGTTTCTCTGTGTAACCTGGAACTGTTTCTCTGTGTAATCCTGGAACTCACTCTGTAGACCAGGCTGGCCTTGAACTCAGAAATCCGCCTGCCTCTGCCTCCCAAGTGCTGGGATTAAAGGCGTGCGCCACCACTGCCCGGCTTATCCCCACATTTCTAACCTTGTGAAAACATAGCTACTTGTGACTGGTATTTGCCACGTATGTTCACATCTACGGTCATGATTCTTCTCCCCTCTCCTCTGATTCACTACCTCCCCAACCCTAGCTCTGCCTCCTTTTCCCTGTCCAATCCCAGAACTTCTCTGCACTACTGTAATTGGACAAGGAAAATCCTGCGACATTTTTGAAGTTCTCAATTACCAAACAAAATTTTCTGGTTTTTTTTCTCTTTTCTATTTAAACATATATATATATATGCGTGTGTGTGTGTGTGTGTGTGTGTGTGTGTATACATATGTATATATGTATATGTATATATGTATACATACATGTATGTATTTATATCAGTTTTCAACCTTTTATTTGGGACTGATTTCTAAAAGACAATAAACTATGGTTTAGAAAATTTGATTGAAATGATGTTTACCATAAGAATTGTATGATTAATTGGTATTTGAAGTATATGTAAAAGAGACCAAAATAGTGTAGAAAGATGGATCAACTATTATCTATAGAGACTTTATCTATGAATAGATAGAAATTTCAGTGTTTTAGAAAAATATAAATTAAAAAGGTACCGAAACTATAGAAATAATTTAGTACTTAGAAAAGCATTGAAATTAAAAAAGAAAAACATTGAAATTAAAATTAGCAATACTTGATTAATATACATGATAAATCAATGGATGAAATCATGTAGTTTAACAGGAAAAAGACTAAGTCCTAAAAGCAAAATGGAATGCAGAAGCAAACTGAAATACATATTAAGAAAAATGAGTTTTAGTAAGTGTTTTAAGAATATTTATCAAAAAATTAGTTTCTAGGTACATCTATCTGTAAGAAAAAATATAAGAAATAAATTCAACAATTAAGAACTAGTGTTCCTTTTGCATAATGAAAAACTAGCTTTTTCTATTTTATTTCAAAACTTGGCGATTATATCAGACATATTCTGACTAAAGTAATAACAAATATCTCATGCAAAATTAGATGTCTTGAAATATATTAGTACTACAATTGTAGAGTTTAGAGTACCAGTTGCTGTGGCCACATTTCATAATATATTTTAAGTAAAGAAAATGCATTTGATAAATAATGATAGATAGATGATAAATGATGGATAATGATGATAGATGATAGATAGATAGATAGATAGATAGATAGATAGATAGATAGATAGATAGATAAGAAGATAGGAAAGACAGCAAGGAAGATAGGCAGGCAGATAAAATCATTTTAGGTGACTATATATGCATGTATTAATACATAAAATGATGAAGAAATTTGTCATGTATTTGGTGAAGTTAGAAGATACTGGGAAAGAAAGTATATGACAAAAGGGAAGGGGGACACCAGTCAAGAAGAAGAGCAGAAGAGAAGACTATTCTAAAGTAGACACATAAAAGAGGAGATATTACACATATGGATATGTTAGTCTATGGATGTACAACCAGTAAAAAGCTTCAGGGATATAATTAGATCTGTCTACTGAAATAAGGAGAATATTAAGAAGATATTCTTGGGTATTCAAAAAATAAATTCTTAAGTGTACAGGTATGTATATTTGAACATATTTATCAAGGCAAAGATAAAGACCTAGGGTGACAAAGCATGCCAGCAGCCAATATACTAACCCCAGGGACATGGGGATGGGTGGCATGAGGTAAGCAGGGCAAGCAGGGTGGACCTCCAATCCATTAGAACTCACCTTTTCTTCCAAGCACTTTTCAGTAGTAATTTGTTATAAGAAGTACATATTACTATTGTAATTGTATCATCAACTAAAAACAGGAAATACAACATAATGAAGGAAGAGACTAAATTTCTATTACTCTCTAAGGTTAAAGCCTTGAAAGTAAGCAGAAAATAGAGTCAGGAAAAGAATTTGCTGTCAGAATTGAGGAAGGGGGTTCATTGTAAACATACATTTAAATCTAAGGCAAGCATCTTTTGTAATATCAGAAAGGATGGGTTTAAAGTGACTACCTTTAAATTATTATGGGAACTGATTTAAAGGAGCATTTTGTCAACCCATTCCATATTTTCTGAGTTAGAAATCTCAATAATCAATCAGGAATCTACACTTTTATAAAGCCTTTTCTCTAACCTATAGTTTTTCTTGTGCAAAATAAAATAAAGGCTGAGAGAGAAAGCTTTAGAACAGTGCTCCCAGGAGTTGACAAATCTTAGGAATCACCCACCTAAAAAAATAAGATATGATGCAGCAAGTTTATAAAATAGAGCCTCAGGCAGATTCAGCCTAGCCTCCTATAAAACAATTGACATAGGCAAGAAGCAGGACCATCACTTTCTCCCCCACAACATGATCATAATTTTACAACACTATTAATAGTGTTTATGCAACAGGAAAGGAAAAGTGAGAACGCAGGTTGTTTTGGTGAGATGTTTATGCTAATATTTTCTCACACTTAAATCATTTTCTCTTTCCACACAAGCTACTTTATTATAATTAATATTTTCCTCCGAGCACATTTGTTTTTGGTGTTTGTATCCATCAACGATAATCATATTGCATAAACCAGACATTTAGATCCTTGGCAGAAACTCCTCAAGTGAAGGGAACTCTTTACAAGTCTTTCTTAGCAACCAATTAGGAGACACTAACTTCCATAGAAGCTATGTGAGCAGATTGAAATTGCAGAGAACTTAAATGTCTTTATGATTAGTAAACCCTCATAGACCAGTGACATGTCTCCAACATGGTGATGGCGCACCCATGTCTGCAGTCTGACTTTCATTTTCAATAAGTGCGTCTCTGTAAGTCACTCCACTGCTTCTAAGAGTCCTTGTCATTACAGGAGGAGAATGGACTGGAGGATCTGTCCCGATGAATTTAACACCTGGTTGGCTGTAGTTTTGCAGCAAAAAGAGTGTTTTATGGAAACTTGCATGGCTCTAATAATGCAGAGTGATATATCTTGGGTTCATATTTGCAGGCTCTTTTGTGACATTTATCCCAGCTGGGGCAATTCACATTTTTACAATACTTCCAGCTTTGAGGTCCTTTAAACACTCTTGATTGCTAACCTTTGTATTTTACACACAGGAAGCATAGAGGTGTGTGTACAGGTATAGCACGAACTGTTTTCACTAGCAAGAGAATTCTTGAGAGAGCAGCAGTTTGTTAAGAATATACAGCATTCATCTTGCTTGGACTGGGTGACAGATAATAAAACCTCAAAGTGGGTGAAACTTTTCTATTTGGGACAGCGGATGAACTATTTGCTCTTAATACAAGCTGAAAACACAAGCAGGGAAGAAAGAAAGTTAGAAAGAAAGAAAAAAGAAAGGAGGGAAGGAAGGAAGGAAGAAAGAAAGAAAGAAAGAAAGAAAGAAAGAAAGAAAGGGAGACTTGAAATAAATGAGAATGTAGAGCAAAAATGAAAAAGAGGCTGTTTTGTAATGTGCAATGGGGTTTCTAAAAAGAGCCCCAAAGTCTTCATTAAAGTGTATAAAATTCATAAAATTCTCACTGCTAGTAGAAAAAAAAAAAACCTGAGAAGGCTGGAGCTCTGCACATGAATGACAAGGCAGCATTCTCAAATGTAGCAGCAGACAGAACGAGGAGCTTGATGAGGTTGACTGCCAAGAATTTGCAGCAATTACGGGAAGCATGCCGGCCTTGAATTGGGAGCCTTAGACTAAGTTTGTAACAATTCTCAAGAGACGAGGAGCTCATAATGACATCTCTCACTTCTGGATATGTTAAAGATCAAACACTAGCATGGCATTGGGAGCCTGATAATTTCCATGTGGATGCAGAAGAAATAACAGCCTCCCTGTGAAATGAAGGCTTCCATATCAATAGAGAAATAGGAATGTGTGCAATAAAACAACACCATACCTTAAGAATGCGACCAGAATTGGGTCTCTGAGAATGTGAACACGAAGCACTTGCAACCTAAAGCAACATGTTGAGTGTGTGATAAATGTAAAGTAGACTGTCAGGAATGTCAACTGACGAAGTGGTTTGTATAATTTCGACAGACACCATTTATGTGGCAATGAACAAAAGCTATTTTATAACTGATCTTTAACATCTGCATATTTACCTGTCTGTGGACACTGCCTTACTATAGGCATTCTAATGTACTCCCTAAAGGAATTTAAAGACCAACTGTAACTTTTTTTTTCAAAAACTCACTAACTGAGGGAAAGACTTCAAAAATCAGCAAGTTTAAAAGAATGAACAGCAACAACAACAAATGATATTTTCAATTGACCAAAACACAGATTTAGAAGCTGGAGTATCTTTGGTTCTATTTTAAATATGACGTCAATACCCAGTAAGTCACACACAGAAAACAAACACTATAATGTTTTGGAGAACAGAAAGTGTGCTTTGAATTTAGCGATCAGTAAAGCCTGAACAGAATGGAATCGGTAGTCTGTTGGTTTTGAAGCATGAACTTCAATATGGAGGCAAAAAGGTGAGGGTGTGCTTTTGGTCTATAGGAGGAATATAGAGATGATTGAAGGAGAAATAAGAAAGTATCAGAAGCCTGCTGTGCCTGATCTACCTGTGAGACAGGACAGATTGCCTCACACCTTTAAGTGTCTATTTTTAGATTATAGACTGAAAATTAATAATATCTACCCTACTTTCTTCACAGGTGTGTTGGAGAAAGTAATATCATGTATATGGAAGTAATGAAATCACTTTAAAATTTCACACAAACATAACTTGATTTTCTACTGTTATTTTGGGCCACTAACCTCCGTTTTTTAAGATGGATAATCTTTTCATGTACCAATACAGATTTTGTTGCAGTTTATTTTAGATGCCACAAAACTAAGCTCTAATCGTGTCTTTATGCATTTCCCAGAATTAACTTCGCCCTTGGAGCTTGCTTTCATCTGCATCCTGTTAGAGCCATTTTCAGTGGTACTTGCACCTGCTGATTCCTGACCTCCATGCTGCCTTCAAGCTAAAGTGGGTAAAGAGAGCCAGAGAAGACTCGAATGATTTAGTGGATGAAATCCTAAAAACGTGTTAGCGTTGATGTGGCCACAGTCATGTCAAGGACTAAAATGCTACAAATGCATGAGAAAATGCAAAGCCTTCCATGAATGGATCAGGCTCAGGATGTCCAAGTCTTCTAGTCCAAATGCCAGTGCTTCTGAATGGTTGAGCAATGCACGCAAAAAGCAGAAACTGCAGCTTCCTCCTCCCTGATGGTTCCAACAAACCATGTTTCTTACAAAGACTAGCTAACCCACCCTCCTGTGCTGTACATAACATACTCCTGGCAGATGCTGTAGTATTCGGTGCCACTCCACCAGAATGCACTCCACTCCCCTGACCCCAGGCGTTCCCATTGTTCATGTGACTGCTCTTTCCTTGGTGAGGCCCTCCTTTCTTCATTTCCTCATGGTTGGTGGCTAGTCAGGTTTCTAGACCCAAGCTGCATAGGACACAGTAAGAGTTGCTCATTTGTGCTTACTTGATACCACTTGGCAAAAGCTTGGGAACAAATCCAGTAAGCTCATTCATATCTAATTCAAAAATTCCTACACTGAGTGTCTGAATTTAGTTTCAGTTTAGAAGTACCGAAGGGGATTTTGTTGTTGCTTAGTAGTGCCAGGGATCAAACGCTGAACCTTGCACACACTAGATATTCATGTGCCTAAAATACACCTAAGGAGGGAAATGTAACAGATACTTAATTGACTGCTAAGAACTATTGATCCCTCCTGTGATACTAGAACTGATTGTTGGTTCTAGTAGTATTTATCAAATGCATATGACTTCATGGAGCATCAAGATAATCTCAATAGATATTACCTAATTTTTGATATGCTTTATCTCCATGGCGGCGGGGGGAGGGGGGATGGTTGAGACAGGGTTTCTCTGTGTAGGGTATGCTTAATCTTAAGATTGACTGAAAGTATAAATTTAAACTAAACAAAAAGGAGAGAGAGAGAGAGAGGAGAGAGAGAGAGAGAGTTGTAAATGAAAAGCAAAGGCAGGAGAGCTAGAGAAAAAAAAACACCACCAATTGAAGTTGATGTCAGAAAACCATGTTTTGCAGTTCTACATCTCTGTTAACAAGTAGCCAGAATTTCATCTGTGCATATTTTATAGCATCCTACAGAAAGAAGGAAATGCAATCTGTTCCACAAATTATAATCTCAAAAATAGTACATCCTCATTTATTCAACAAATATTTGTTGAGTATGTAAAAGGTGAAAGTGTAGTTTTAAGACCTACCCATGCAGTGGTGAACAAGACAGACAAGATTCCTGTCATATGTGAGAGAAGACAGATAATGCACAAACATATTCCATCATCATGAAGAAAAATGATAGAGGGTAGTTGGTATGATATACAGAAACTGAATTTGACAGAGTAATTATGTGCAATCAGCAGAGTGAAGCATGTCTTTAGAAGGCAACTTTTGAACAAAGACATGAATGAGGTGGGTTTCATTCTGAGTTTGAGAGGCAGATTCTGAAGAGTTGAGTCTGAGCCAAACACTGAAAATATTTTTTAAGCCTTCATGTAGGGAACAGACAAAAGAAAAGGGAAGACGAGACAGAGATTATTCTAAAAGAATATTTCTTGTGTGTTTGTCTCTAGACTAAAACTAGGGATGCTAGTGATGATACGGAAGAAGAGGTGGAGGAAGAGGAAGAGGAGGAGGAAGAGGAGGAGGAAGATAAAGGAAGGAAGGAAGGAAGGAAGGAAGGAAGGGACGGAGGGAGGGAGGGAGGGAGGGAGAGAGAGAGAGAGAGAGAATGAGAGAGAAAAGGCAGAAGAGGAAGAAAGAAGGAGGAGGGGGAGAAGGAGGGGAGGAAGGAGGAAAAGCCAACAGCACTCTCACCAGGCCTCTCCCCATGACTGTACAAGCAGTAAAGAAGTGTCAAGTGGAAAAAAACTCTAGCACTTCCTGCAAGATGAACAAGCCGCTTCCTGGATGTTTTTCTGAGTCTTGAATTATCACCCATGCTGAGGTATAACTTCCTGGTGGTCAGGTGACTGAGACTTCTGTAAATAGCCCTGTAAGCAACCCCAAGGAGTTCATTCATTCCCCCAAGAGAGACTTGGAAATTGCTTCTTTGGCCTGTCACTGCCCCATCTAGAGAGAGTAGATGTTTGTTGTCTTCCTTCCCCTTCGAAAAATTACAAAGCAATCAAGGAAAAGGAAAGAGTGGTGGTTGGATCTGGCATGGTTAAGGATCTGGAACAAGATCCCAGAATCTGAAAAAAATAGAGTAACTTGGGAAGACCTCTTCATTTTTTTTTTTACAACCCACCGAGTCTGATTAGTGCTGCCCCTATATGTACAGGAAGCTTGCATTTTTATTTTGGGCAAATGAGTTAGTAGATCATTTTCTGAAAAGAGAGTATATAGGAAAGGGGCTGATTGATCAAGCAAAACCAAGTTACTGCTTTGGGGATGTTTATCATATATTATATGAAAATGTCTGAAAAGTACAAGGATCCATGAATTTGAAGAAAGAAGGCATCAAAATATAGCTCCCAATTTTGCATATATAATATTTAAATATCCCATTACATTTTAGACATAAATGGGGAAGACACCTAGGTAAGCACACCAAGAGTGAGCTCTGGAGTCACCTAAATATTCAGAGGTTTGTGAATAATATGCTTTTCTACCGTCTGCTCTGGAATGATCAGTTGTTCTAATTTTCCCAATACTAGAAAGTTTTTCACAATGCAGGGCAAAGTATGATAAGATTTCATTGTCTTGGGCAAGCTGCAGTGAGTCAGCTACTCTCATCCACATCTCTTCTGGCTATGGTTCTTCATCATTGACTGTGTTTATAATCACCAGGCAGTCAGTAAGGCACACCTCCAGATGTGTCTGTGAGGGAGCATCCAAACAGGATCATCCTAGGAGGGAGAAAAGAGTCTGAATGTGGGCAGCCTCACCCTCATGGCCTGGGATCCTGGAAGGAATAAAATAGAAAACAAAGATCTCTCCAAGTAGACAGGGAACTGGGGGGCGGGGGGGGGAAGTAGCCATGGACTATGCCCTTTGAAAAGTCAAAATAAATCCTTCAACTTTTAAGCTATATGTGTTGGTGATTCTAATCACAGTAACACAAAAGTAGCTAATATAATTCTCTATTCTCTTACCTGCTCTGGACTATAAACCTCTATCACCTAAGTCTTCCATATTTTCCAGGAAAATTATCAATTGTTAAAGAGTTTTCTCTTCTTGATCTTGAAATGCTGGGTCAAACTATTCACATAATTGGGGGGGAAACAGAAAAAAAAACCAGCTCTTTAATGAGTTTTAAGCACATTATACTTTTATGCTATTTTAATATATATTGTCTTTTCTATAAAGACAAGCACAGTGTAACCAAGATGAAGTTGTATGGATTTATTTAAGTGCTCACCAAGTGGTTTGTCAGTTCAAAAGTCATGTAACTAACAGCATGGTACTTAATTTTCCATAATAAATTTTAGTATGCAATTTTATGTTTATTGCAAGCAGAATACTATTTATGTCTTCTACTAGAGTGGGGCTTGAATAATTATAAATTAAATTACATATAATTATACATTTTTCTCATGTAATAGGTTAATAATATTGATTTTTGATATTGTACATGTTGGCATAAATCTATGAAATTTATATCAAGATAGTTAAAGAAACATTACAATATACTCACTATAGAGAGGCACTGGGTATATGATTCAGTTGAGAATACTTGATAAATATGTCCACTGAATCAATGAGAATGCAAAAGCAGAATCTTCATGAGGCTCTCTAAGCTGAGGTTTACAAGAGCAGCCATGTGCAAATGGGAGGTTGGTGTTTCCAGGTGCAACGGGAATTTCCAGATGCAGCTAGAGTTTCGGTGATGATGAATTTTGAGACCTGGTCGAGCTAATTTTTCCATAGATCATTGCCAAAGTGACAAAAAGTCCAAAAATATCTGCCAGGATCTCTAGTACTAATTTCAAATAATGTCTTTCCCTTATTATATCATCACTAAATATCATCCAATGATGTCATTGAGAATCAAATCACTATGAGGATGCCAAAACCATGTGGTTATGTGTACTCAGATCTCCCATATAAAGACTTGCTTCATTTAGAGATGGATGTTAAAGTGTCTAAAAAACAGAGGGGCCTGTATCCATGATAAAGGATATTGCTTAAGTTTAGGTTTCTAATAAAAATTAAGCATTGGTAAATTTCAAGAGTTTTTAAATGATTACTTGCCAAACAAATAGTAACCTTTGTCAAGTGTGAGTCCGGGTGATGTTGGTGGCTATGACTGACAGAGATTACAAAGGCAGGAAAAATGATGAACAGAGGTAGAAAGAAATAATGCTTCTATTCGATTTAGGGACTTTCTCCCCTATCACCCTGGAGAAGAGTTCATATGATTGTATGAAAAAGATTGGCCCTTCTACTTTGATCCCAAGTCCCCAAATTATCACAAGTATAGAAAGATTTACAGCCATTGTGATATGAGGAAAACAGATAAACTTTGTTTTCTCTTTCCAAAAGTAACTTCTTAGTTCCATGGGGAATGAGAAGGGATAAAATTAATGAGATTAATAAGATGAGTTATAGAAATACTGGGTACAAGTAATTTCATGAATAACTTTCTCTTTAGTAGCATCTTCAGAAATTGAGTCTCAGCAGCTGTAATATGGAATTTTTCATCAGGGGATTCCTGCAACCTTAATACCAATTCTTAATCACTAACCTGGTAATGGGGGGATGTAATTATTATAGTAACTAGAGCCATCAAATTATTTTCCTTCTATTATCTTCTAGCAAGGCATTTCCAATATCCTGAGTGGTAAATTATATGTACAAGTCTGCTGTTCAAGACTGATATGAGAATGTAAACCCCTAGATCTTTCTTCAAGGAGCATTCTATAGAAATTAGAACAACCTACAGAAAAGAAAAGAAAATAGATATTCTCTGTGGAATTAAGATTGTGGGGAGGAAATCTGCTTCATGTGGAATGGGATGAGGAAAGGCTTCTCAATGAGGCCATTTTTCCAAATAATTGCACAAAAGAAGGGCCTTTTCAAAGCACCCTAAAAACAAAGGTTGTTGTATGAAAAAAGTCAGTATGTGTGAGCTTGATGTATTTGTTTATCTATTTATTTATCTAGTCATGTGTGTTTTTGCATGTGTGACTACTATACGCCATGTATGAGGTGTCTGAAGAGAGTATAATAGGGCACTGGATTGCCAGAAGCTAGAATAAGCATAGACATTAGTGAGCTGAACTCACATTCTCTGTAAGTACATCAAGAGCTCTTAACCACTGAGCTGTATCTCCAGCCAAAGAAAGCCTAGTATTTGTAAGTCAGTTTCAGAGCCAAACATAGTTAAGGGAGCAGCAATTTTCAGGGAAGGAACACAAGTATTACTTTCTTACATACGCTACAAATATACCTCTAAAATATACATGCCTATGTATATACACACACAGACTCTGTACTTTCCTCATTCTTTGACAAACTATCTGACCGAGGAGAGGGAAAGGAGGGAGGGAGGGAGGGAGGGAGGGAAGGAGGGAGGGAGGGAAGGAGGGAGGGAGGGAGAAAAAAAGGAAGGAAAGCATTGGAGTTTGAACAGCTAGTCAAATTTGCATCCATAGTGAGGAGGCAGTCCAGGACCCTGACCTATGGACCAGTCCCATCCACAGAGGGTAAGTTTTCCAAACTCAACCTAATCTAGAAATTTTCTCACACATATGCTCAAAAGATTGGTTCCATCATGAATGCAAATCTCATCAAGTTGACAATCAAATTTAAGCATTGCAAAGCAATAGTCAAACGTACATGGGACATGAGGAGAAACGAAGGGGGAGACAGAAGACATTAGCTACATTCCTTTCAAGAAAAAAACATTTTAGTCAGTCTTAAAAGTCAATCATGAGCTGAGTGCAGGGCTTTTGGAGAATTTCCAACTAACAACTGGGATTTTCTTTCCAGTGTGACCACATGAAAATAAAGTGTCATTAACATTTTATTTTGATATTACAGTATCAGTTCACTGAAGAATGTCTGTCATTCATAATAGCAGAAACAGCTCCTGCTTTTTTATCGCTGAGCTGAGAGTTTACATTTTTGTGAGAAATCCCCTCTCAGTAATCTGAGCTTGAACAGACTGTCCTTCAGTCTATCCCAGCATTTGTTACAGAAGAGAATTGTGTAGTATTGTTCTAAGATACTATTTGTTGAGATAATACTAATTGTTGAGATACATTGTTCTAAGTCTCTATCTGGATATGATTTCAGCCAATTTTGTATTCCTTTTGTTTATTCTTTCTTTCTGACATTTCTAAATGCTATCATTCTAAAATTCAAAAAATATTTAATAACATCAATGTGATGAGTGCTCACACTCAGGAAATGCCTGTTTCCACATCATGCATCTCCTCAACCTCTAGACAAAATGGAGGGACCCATGGCTCCAGATGCATATGCAGCAGAGGATGGCCTTGTTGGACATCAAAGGGAGGAGAGGCCCTTGGTCCTGAGAAGGCTATATGCCCCAGTATAGGGGAATGCCAGGACAGGGAAGCAGGAGTGGGTGGATTGGTGAGCAGGGGGTGGGGAGATGGGTTAGGGGATTTTCTGGGGGGGGGGAAACCAGGAAAGGGGAACATTTGAAATGTAAATAAAGGCTATGGCTGAGAAGCACCTAAAGAGATGTTCATCATCCTTAGTCATTAGGGAAATGCAAATCAAAACAAACCTGAGATTCCATCTCACACCAGTCAGGATGGCTAAGATCAAAAACACAGGAGACAGCAGTTGTTGGCGAGGATGTGGAGAAAGAGGAACACTCCTCCACTGCTGGTGGAATTGCAAGCTGGTACAACCACTCTGGAAAGCAGTCTGGCGGTTCCTCAGAAAACTGGTCATGACACTCCCGGAGGATCCGGCTATACCACTCCTGGGCATATACCCAGAGATTTTACCTGCATGCAATAAGGACACATGCTCCACTATGTTCATAGCAGCCTTATTTATAATAGCCAGAAGCTGGAAAGAACCCAGATGTCCCTCAACGGAGGAATGGATTCAGAAGATGTGGTATATCTACACAATGGAATACTACTCTGCAATTAAAAACAATGAATTCACAAAATTCCTAGGCAAATGGTCAGATCTTGAAAATATCATCCTTAGTGAGGTAACCCAATCACAAAAGAACACACATGGTATGCAGTCACTGATAAGGGGATATTGACCCAGAATCTCGGAATACCCTAGACACAATCCGCATATCAATAGATTTCTAAAAAGATGGAAGGAGAGACCCCTGGTCCTGGAAAGACTGGATGTAGGGGAACACCAGGACAGAGTAACGAGAGGGGGTTGAATGGAGAAAAGAGGGAGGGAAGGGGGCTTATGGGACTTTCGGGGAGGGAGGAAACGGGAAAGGGGAAGTGATTTGGAATGTAAATTAAAAAAATAAAATAAAAAAATAAAATAAAAATAAAAAAAGAAAATATCTGTAACAAACACAAAAAATTAATGCTAATTAAAAATAACACATTATATTTTTTTAATCAGTGGGCTTATCTCCTTTAAAATTATGCTCAAAAACTGAATAAACAGGTTCTGTCTAGGATTTTTGCAACTGAGCACTTGGAAGGCTTTCTTACTATAATCCTAGGGTACATGGAAGTTGGAGTCCCAGTGCACCTTTGTGGGTTAAATCTGTGACTTAGCAGCTTTAGGAGAACAGGAATCCTAACATGACTGAGTATATTTCCTCCTCGTCTGCATATTTGCCTTCCTGCAGTGTTATTTGAGTTAGTCTTTTTAATTTTTTTTTAAGACAACAGTCTGTTTGCCTTTGGCCTACTTCAGCTAAAATACATGCTTTCTCTATCTCAAGGCAGGTTTTCTTGGGCTACCATAGAGGTGTCCTGAAACCTGTCAATTTGCTATTCAAATATTTGGCTCTTTTTTCCTTCTTCTTCCTCTCTTATACCTTACCTGCCTTATAGGTTTGGGCAGTGATTGCATCCTGACCCTTGAAGGCTCTAAACCATACCCCTCTACTAACCAATTTATAGTTAGCCACTCTAATAGTCACTGACAGTGCCTGGAGTCTTTAAAATAGTTCCCTGTAGGAAATCATATCTATAAACATTTTACAAGAAGGGTAAGTCAACATGTTTAAACAGGCTGCCTCAGACAGGACCTATATAATTTATGGAGTAGAATAGAAATTCTGCTACCAGAAGCATTTTCTTATCCCTGTAAAACTGTAGCGTGGCTTCAGGGTTCAGTGACTGACTTTGTTCAGGGGAGATATTTGGGCAGAGGAAATAAATTTTCAGATACTCCTCTGGAATCTGTAATATATTATCTTCCTACCTCTACATTAGTATAAGCAGCTCTGGATAAGACAGTTGAAAATCTCCTTAGACTCCTCTTGACTTGGCATAGGCTATGTTAGTTGGTGATCTCTTAGACTCAGTTTCCTCCCTGACACAAAAAGGATGGAAATAGCAGCATCTTTAGAAAGTTTGATGTGAGGATTAAAAAAGTTTATCCATAAAGTGCAACCTCTTCCCCTCTACAGGAAAAACTGAATGTTACCATTTTTAATCCTTCTGTCTCATTCTATAAGCATTCTTAATCTCCTCTACTCCTCCATATAAGGTTGATGGCACAAAGGAAGCCAAGGGTAGAACAGCCCTGTTCTTGTCTTGAGGTACCAAGCTATCCTCAAAGTTCCAATGCCTATCACCCAGTATTCCTCTTTTAAACATAATCAAGAAGAAAGCTAAGAACTTGAATAAATAGCCAAAGAGATGCTCTTGGTTCCTGGATATATTATATTTTCATCATTAAGAAGCTATTTATTCATAATCTGGCCACTGCTCTGCCAGCCTCCATCAGGCCTGCTGAACAAGAAACAGCCAGGTCCACTGAACAAGAATGACTGGGTTAGATCCCTTACTGCCCATTCCCCTGCCCATCATCCAGGACACACCCAGCTGCCTTGAGCATGCTGCAGGCTCTCCTGGAAGCTCCATTTTCTGGACACTGCACTGCTGGCCTTAGTCAGGCCCAATGAACAAGGAACATCCAGGCTACTGCACCAAGGGCAACCAGTCAGTCCATGGCTGCCCACAGGAGGCCCGATGCTCATAGGGAACATCCATATTAGGCCTGCCTTCCTGATACTTATTACACCAGGAACATCTAGGGACAACCAGTTGCCCAAAGGTCCATGTAAGAACACAGACATCAAGAACCAAGACAACATGGTACCTTCAGAGCAACAATATCTCCCTATAGCAAGCTCTGGATATCTTAACACAACTGATGCACAAGAAAATGGCTTTAAATCCAACCTTAAAAACATGACAGATACCTTTAAAGAGGAAATTAATATATCCTACAAAAACTACAGGAAAATACAATCAAACAAGTAGAGGCCCTTAAAGAGTAAACTGATATACCCCTAAAAGAAATACAGAAAAATACAATTAAACAGGTAAAGGAATTAAATAAAACTGTTCAAGACCTGAGAATGGAAATAGAAGTAATAAAGAAAACACAATCTGAGGGAATCTTAGAGACAGAAAACGCAGGGAAGAGAACAGAAACAATGGACACAAGCAGCACCAACAGAATACAAGAAATGAAAGAGAGAATCTCAGAAGTAGAAGATGCGATAGAAGAAATTGACACATCAGTCGAAGAAAATGGTAAGTTTAAAATATTCATGACACAAAATATCTAGGAAATCAGGATACTATGATATGACCTAATCTGAGAATAGTACAAATACAAGGTGAAGTCTCCCAGATTCAAGGATCAGAAAATATTTTCAACAAAATCATAGAAGAAAATTTCCCTAGCCTAGAGAGATGCCTAAAAATATACAAGAAACTTGCAGAACATAAATTAGATTGGACCAGAAAAGAAAATCCTCCGTCTACATAATAATCCAAACACAAAATCTACAGAACAAAGAAAGAATATTAAAAGCTGCAAGTGAAAATGGTCAAGTAGCATACAAAGGCAGACCTATCAGAATTGCACTGGACTTCTCAAAGGAGACTCTAAAAGCTATAAGGGCCTGGACAAATAAATGTCTTACAGGCTCTAAGAAACCACACATGCCAACCTAGACTACTATGCCCAATTACTATGCATAACAATCAATCACCATAGCTGGAGAAAACAAGATATTACAAGATAAAACCAAATTTAAACAATATCTATGCACTAATCCAGCCCTATAGAAAATACTTGAAGGAAAACTCCAATGAAGGAGGTTAACTACACACAAGAAAACACAGGAAACTATTCCATGCCAGTGAAGATAAAATAAGGAAATCACACAGAAACACACACATACACACACACACACACACACACGCAAACACCATTAAAATTAAAATAACAAGGATTAACAATCATTAGTCACTAATATCTAATATCTCTCACCATCTTAATTCCCCCAATAAAATGACACAGGTTAAAAGAACATATGCAAAAACAGAATCCATCACCTGAGCAATAAAAATAGACATTATCTCAGAGGAAAGGGTTGGAAAAAGATTTCCAAGCAAACAGAACCAAGAAGCAAGCTGAAGTACCCATGCTAATATCTAATAAAATACACTTTCAATCAAAATTAATCAAAAGAGATAGGGAAAGACACTTCATACTTATCAAAGGAAAAATCCACGAAAATGACATCTCAATTTTAAATATATATGCCCCAAAAGCAAGGGCACCCAAATCTATAACAGAAACATTGCTAAAGCTTAAACCACACATCGAATCCCACACATTACTGGTGGAAGACTTCAATATGCCACTCTCACCAATGGACAGGTCATCAAGACAGAAACTAAACAGAAAAATGAAACTAACCAAGGGTCTGAAACAAATGAACAGATACCTACAGAACATTTCATCCAAACACAAAAGATTATACCTTCTTCTCAGCACCTCATGGAACCTTCTTCAAAACTGACCATATATAATTGAAAAAAGCAAGCCTTAACAGATACAAGAAGCTTGGCGACCTCTGCTCTGGGAATTGACTGGGCTGAGCCTTCGGATGTGCAGGGATTCCACAATATAACTTCGCTTGGGACACAGCCTGTTGGGCTTCCATCTGCGCCCAAGAGTGGGGCAGCTCTGTGGTCATCTGGGCGCCAGCTCTGCTATGGGTCATCCGCCGTGCAGAGTGATCTGCGCCTAGAGGGTGCACAGTGCACTTTGCCATCTTTGTTCCAGCAACAGAACAGTTGGGACCTCCAGGCTCAGGGATAACCGAGCATAGCATCGCTTGGGACTCAGTCAGTTTATGTGCTCCCTGCACCCAAGAGCTAGGCAGTTCTGTGGTCACCTACAAGCCAGCTCTGCTGTGGGACATCTGCCCTGCAAAGGGACCCACACTGGGAGAGAGCGCACCCGCACAGGGAGGGAGCACACCAGCCTCCCCTTGGCAACCTCTGCTACAGGGATTGACTACACAGAATCTTCGGATGGGCAGGGATTCCCCAATATAACATCACTTGGGGCAAGGCACATCAGGGCTCCAAAGTCACTCAGGAGCAGGGCAGTCCCTCAGCAACTGGTGCCAGGGGAATCCAAGTCATCCAGGGGGGCATAAATAGCCTTGCAGGTTCACAGGAGGTCCAACCAAGGCCAGTGACAGCAGGACCAACTAACACTACAGGTAACCAGATGGCAAAAGACAAACGTAGGAACGTTACTAACAGAAATCAAGGCAATATGGCACCATCGGAACCCAATTCTCCAACAGCAGCAAGTCCTGGATACCCCATCACACCTGAAAGGCAAGATCTGGATTTAAAATCACTTCTCATGATGCTATTAGAGAATTTCAAGAAGGACGAAAATAAATCTCATAAAGAAATACAGGAGAACATGAATCAACAGGTAAAGCCCTTACAAAGGAACCACAAAAATCGCTTAGAGAAATAAATGCAGGAGAATTTGGGGCAACTGATGGAGGCCCATAAGGAGGCAACACAAAAATCGCTTAAAGAAATGAATCAACATGTAAATACCCTTACAAAGGAACCACAAAAATTGCTTAAAGAAATACAGGAGAATATGGGTCAACAGATGGAGACCCATAAGGAGACAACACAAAAACTGCTTAAAGAAATGAAACAACGGGTAGATGCCCTTAGAAAGGAACCAGAAAAATCGATTAAAGAAATGCAGGAGAATATGGATCAACAGATGGAAGCCCATAAGGAGGAAACACAAAAGTCACTTAAAGAAATACAGGAGAACATGGGTCAACAGGCAGAAATCCTGAAAGGAAATGCAAAAATATCTTAAAGAAATACAGGAAAACACGAACAAACAAGTGAAGGATCTGAGCAAATCCATCCAGGATCTAAAAAAGGAAGTAGAAACAACTGAGAAATCACAAAAGGGAAACTACATTGGAGATAGAAAACCTTGGGAAGAAATCAGGAGTCATAGATGCAAACATCAACAATAGAATACAAGAGATGGAACAAAGAATCTCAGGTGCTGAACATACCATAGAAAGCATTGACTCAACAGTCAAAGAAAATGCAAAATGCAAAAAACGTGTAACCCAAAACATCCAGGAAATCCAGGACACAATGAGAAGACCAAACCTAAGGATTATAGGTATAGATGAAACTGAAGATTTGCAAATTAGAGGGCCAGTAAACATCTTCAACAAAATTATGGAGGAAAACTTCCCTAACCTAAAGAGAGAGATGCCGAGGAACGTACAAGAAGCCTACAGAACTCCAAACAGACTGGACCAGAACAGAAATACCTCCTGTCACATAATAATCAAAACACCAAATGTACTAAACAAAGAAAGAATATTAAAAGCCGTAAGAGAAAAAGGCCAAGTAACACATAAAGGAAGACCTATCTGAATCACATCAGACTTCACATAAGAGACTGAGAAAGCCAGAAGATTCTGGGCAGATCTCATACAGACTCTAAGAGAAAACAAATGCCAGTGTAGACTACTATACCCAGCAAAACTCTCAATCACCACAGATGGAGAGACCAAGACATTCCATGATAAAAACCAAATTTACACAATATCTTTCCACAAACCCAGCCCTGCAAAGGATAATAGGTGGAAATTCACAAACAAGGAGAGAAACTACACCTTGGAAAAAATGAGATAGTAACTTTCTTTCATCAAATCCAAAAGTAGATAACTACTCAAACATAAAGATAGCGTCAAGAATGGCAGGTGGTAATAATCAGTATTCCTTAATCTCTCCTAATATCAACGGTCTCAATTCCCCAATAAAAAGACATAAACGGGGCTGGTGAGATGGCTCAGCAGTTAAGAGCACTGACTGGTCTTCCGAAGGTCATGAGTTCAAATCCAGCAACCGCATGGTGGCTCACAACCATCCGTAATGAGATCTGATGCCCTCTTCTGCTGTGTCTGAAGACAGCTACTGTCTACTTATAATAAACAAATAAATAAATAAATAAATCTTTTTTTAAAAAAAGGTGAGGGCAAACAAGCAAAAGGCAAATTCTTTAAAAAAAAAAGACATAAACGAACAGACTGGATACATAAACAGGACGCAGCATTTGCTGCGTGCAGGAAATGCACCTCAGTGTCACAGACAAACACTACCTCAGAGTAAAAGGCTGGAAAACAATCTTACAAGCAAATGGTCCCAGGAAATGAGCCAGAGTAGCCATCCTAATATTAGATAAAATTGACTTTCAACCTAAAGTCATCAAAAAAGACACAGAAGGACACTACATACTGGTCAAAGGAAAAATCCACCAAGAAGAACTCTCAATTCTGAACATCTATGCTCCAAATACAAGGGCACCCTCATTCGTAAAAGAAACTTTACTAAAGCTCAACGCACACATCGCACCTCACACAATAATAGTGGGTAACTTCAACACCCCACTCTCTGAAATGGATCGTTCAGGAAAGCAGAAACTAAACAGGGACACAGTGAATCTAATTGAAACCTTGGACCATATGGAACTAACAGATATATATATATATATATAGAACATTTCATCCTAAAGCAAAAGAATATACCGTCTTCTCAGCACCTCATAGTACCTTCTCCAAAACCAACCATATAATTGGTCACAAAACAGACCTCAACAGATATAAGTAGATCGATCTAATCCCATGAATCCTATCAGATCACTATGGAATAAGGGTGGTCTTCAATGGCAACAAAAACAACAGAAAGCCCACATACACATGGAGGCTGAACAATGCTCTACTCAATGATAACTTGGTCAAGGAGGAAATAAAGAAAGAAATCAAAGACTTTTTAAAATTTAATGAAAATGAAGGCACAACATACCCTAATTCATGGGACAAAATGAAAGCGGTGCTAAGAGGAAAATTCATAGCACTGAGTGCCTCCAAATAGAAACGGGAGACAGCATACACTAGCAGCTTAATGGCACACCTGAAATCCCTGGAACAGAAAGAAGCAAATACACCCAAGAGGAGTAGAAGGCAGGAAATCATCAAACTCAGGGCTGAAATCAATCAAGTAGAAAAAATAAAACCACACAAAAAAAATCAGCAAAACTAGGAGTTGGTTTTTGAGAAAATCAACAAGATAGATAAGCCCTTAGTCAGACTAACCAGAAGGCACAGAGACAGTATCCAAAGTACCAAAATCAGAAACGAAAAGGGAGAGATAACAACAGAAACTGAGGAAATTCAAAAAATCATCAGATCCTACTACTAAAGCCTGTATTCAACACAACTAGAAAATCTGGAGGAAATGGACAATTTCCTAGACAGATACCAAATACCAAAATTAAATCAGGATCAAATATACCATCTAAACCATCCTATAACCCCTGAAGAAATAGAAGTGGTCATTGGAAGTCGTCCAACCAAAAAGAGCACAAGTCCAGACGGTTTTAGTGCAGAATTCTATCAGACCTTCAAAGAAGACCTAACACCAATACTCCTCAAACTATTCCACAAAATAGAAACAGAAGGAACACTACCCAACTCCTTCTATGAAGTTACAATAACACTGATACCAAAATCACACAAAAATTTGACAAAGAAAGAGAATCTCGGGCCAATTTCTCTTATGAATATTAATGCAAAAATACTCAATAAAATTCTTGCCAACCAAATCCAAGTACACATCAAAACGATCATTCACCACAATCAAGTAAGCTTCATCCCAGGGATGCAGGGATGGTTCAATATAAGGAAATCCATCAGTGTAATCCACTGAAACAATCTCAAAGAAAAAAAAACATGGTCATTTAATTAGATGCTGAAAAAGCATTTGACAAAATTCAGCATCCTTTTATGTTAGAGGTCTTGGAAAGATCAGAAATTCAAGGCCTATATCTAAACATAATAAAAACAATTTACAACAAACCGGTAGCCAACATTAATCTAAATGGAGAGAAAGTTGAAGCAATCCCACTAAAATCAGGGACTAGACAAGGCTGCCCTCTCTCTCCATATCTTTTCAATATAGTACTTGAAGTTCTAGCTAGAGCAAGTAGAAAACAAAAGGAGGTCAAAGGGATACAAATTGGAAAGGAAGAAATCAAACTATCACTATTTGCAGACGATATGATGGTATACTTAAGTGACCCAAAGAACTCCACCAGAGAACTCCTACAGCTGATAAACAACTTCAGCAAAGTGGCCGGATATAAAATCAACTCAAGCAAGTCAGAAGCCTTCCTATACTCAAAGGATAAGCAGGCTGAGAAAGAAATAGGAGAAAGGATACCCTTCACGATAGCCACAAACAATAAAAAGTAACTTGGTGTGACTCTAACCAAACAAGTGAAAGATTTGTATGACAAGAAGTTCAAGTCTCTGAAGAAAGAAATTGAAGAAGACCTCAGAAGATGGAAAAATCTTCCATGCTCATGGATTGGCAGGATTAATATAATAAAATTGATCATCTTGCCAAAAGCAATATACAGATTCAATGTAATCCCCATCAAAATTCCAACTCAATTCTTCATAGAGTTAGAAAGAGCAATTCAAAAATTCATCTGGAAAAACAGAAAACCCAGGATAGCTAAAACTATTCTCAAGAGTCAAAGAACCTCTTGGGGAATCAGTATCTCGGACCTCAAGCTGTACTACAGAGCAATTGTGTTAAAAACTGCACGGTATTGGTACAGTGACAGGCATGTAGATCAATGGAACAGAATTGAAGAGCCAGAAATGAATCCATACTCCTATGGTCACTTGATCTTTGACAAAGGAGCTAAAACCATCCAGTGGAAAAAAGATAGCCTTTTCAACAAATGGTGCTGGTTCAACTGGAGGTCAACATGAAGAAGAATGCAAATTGATCCATTCTTATCTCCTTGCACTAAGCTCAATTCCAAGTGGATCAAGGACCTCCACATAAAACCAGACACGCTGAAACTAATAGAAAGGAAACTAGGGAAGAACCTTGAACATATGGGCACAGGCGAGAATTTCCTGAACAGAACTCCAATAGCTTATGCTCTAAGATCAAGAATTGACAAATGGGACCTCATAAAATTACAGTTTCTGTAAGGCAAAGGACACTGTCAAAAGGACAAAGCTGCAACCAACAAACTGGGCAAAGATCTTTACCAACCCTACATCCAACAGAGGGCTAATATCCAATATATACAAAGAACACAAGAAGTTAGACTCCAGAGAGCCAAATAACCCTATTAAAAATGGGGGTACAGAGCTAAACAAAGAGTTCTCACCTGAAGAATATCTAATGGCTGAGAAGCACCTAAAGAAATGTTCAACATCCTTAGTCATTAGGGAAATGCAAATCAAAACAAACCTGAGATTCCATCTCACAGCATTCAAAATGGCTAAGATCAAAAACACAGGAGACAGCAGTTGTTGGTGAGGATTTGGAGAAAGAGGAACACTTCTCCATTGCTGGTGGGATTGCAAGCTGGTACAACAACTCTGGAAAGCAGTCTGGCGGTTCCTCAGAAAACTGGGCATGACACTCCCAGTGGATCCTGTTTTACCTCTCCTGGGCATATACCAAGAGACTTCCCCTGAATGCAATAAGGACACATGCTCCACTATGTTCATAGCAGCCTTATTTATAATAGCCAGAAGCTGGAAAGAACCCAGATGTCTCTCAATGGAAGAATGGATTCAGAAGATGTGGTATATTTACACAATGGAATACTACTCTGCAATTAAAAACAATGAATTCGCTAAATTCTTAGGCAAATGATCAGAAGTTGAAAATATCATCCTTAGTGAGGTAACCCAATCTCAAAAGAACACACATGGTATGCAGTCACTGATAAGGGGATATTAACCCAGAATCATGGAATACCCAAGACACAATTCGCATATCAACAGATTTTCAAGAAGATGGAAGGAGGGACCCCTGGTCCTGGAAAGACTGGATGTAGGGGAATACCAGGACAGAGAAGAGAGAGGGAGTTGAATGGGGAACAGGGGGAGGGAAGAGGGCTTATGGGACTTTCAGGGAGAGAGGAAACGGGAAAGGGGAAATCATTTGGAATGTAAATAAAAAAATATAGAAAATAAAATAAGAAAAACAGATACAAGAAGGTTGAAATAACCCCATGTATCTCATTAGATTAAAACTGAACTTCAACAATAATAGAAACAATAGAAAGCCTACACACTCATGGAAATTGAATAAGTGTCTACTCAATAACCACTGGATCAAAGAAGAAATAAAGAAAGAAATTAAATACTTCCTATAATTCAATCAAAATTGAGGGACAACATACCGAAATTTATGGTGCACACTGAAAGTAGTGCTACGAGGAAGTTCATAGCACTAAATGCCTCCATAAAGAAATTAGAAAATTCTCATACCAGCAATTTAAAAGTACACCTGAAAGCTCTAGGGAAAAAAAAGAAGCAAACACACTGAAAAGGACTAGAAAACAGAAAATAATCAAACTCAGGGCCGAAATCAATCACTTAGAAACAAAGAAAACAATACAAATAATCAAGAAAACCAAGAGCTGGTTCTTTGACAAAAATCAACAAGATAGACAAACACTTAGCCAAACTAACTAAAAGACAGAAAGACAGTACCCAAATTAACAAAATCAGAAATGAATAGGGGGACGTAATGACAGACACTGAAGAAATTCAAAGAATCATTGTGCATTACTTCAAAAACCTATATTCCACAAAATTGGAAAAAGCTAAATGAAATGGGTGATTTTCTAAACAGATACCACTTACCAAGATTAAATCAAGATCTGGTAAACTATTTAAACAGTCCTACAACCCCTAAGGAAATAGAAGCATTATTAAAAGTCTTCCAGTGAGAAAACAAAACAAAAACAAAAACAAGCAAATGAAACAAAAACAGTCCCGGGGGCGGGGGGCTTAGTGCAGAATTCTACCAGATTTTCAAAGAAGAGCTAATATGAATACTCATTAAACTCATTCTATGAGTTCACAGTTACCCTGACACCTAATCACACAAAGATTCAACACAATTCTTCACAGACCTTGAAAGAACAATTCTCAACTTCATATTATAAAACAAAAAAATCCAGGATAGCTAAAACAATCCTGTACAATGAGAGAACTTCTAGATGTATCACCATCCCTGATTTCAAGTTATTCTACAGACTAATATTAGTAAATTGCATGGTATTGGCATAAAAACCAAACAAATTTATAAATAGAATACAACCAAAAGCCTACAAATAAATCCACACACCTATGAACACTTGATATTTGACAAAGAAGCTGAAACCATACAGTGGAAAATGAAAGCATCTTCAACAAATGATGTTGGTCTAACTGAATGTCTTCATGTAGAAAAAATTCAAATAGACCCACATCTGTCACCCTGCAAAAACTCAAATTCAAGTGGATCAAAGACCTCACCATAAAACCAGAAACATTACAGGGCAATTGGGACCTCCAGGCACAGGGACAGTCAAGTATAATATCGCTTGGGTCTCAGGCAGCTTGTGTGCACCCTGCTCCCAAGAGCTGGGCAGGTTTGCAGTAACTGACGCGCCAGCTCTGCTGTGGAACTTCTGACTGCAGAGGGACCCCCCCACTCTGGGAGAGATCACACGCTCCCGCCCTGTGCTCCGTGTGATGTAGTCAGACACATGCTCCACTATGTTCATAGCAGCCTTATTTATAATAGCCAGAAGCTGGAAAGAACCCGGATGTCCCTCAACGGAGGAATGGATTTAGAAGATGTGGTATATCTACACAATGGAATACTACTCTGCAATTAAAAACAATGAATTCACAAAACTCCTAGGCAAATGGTCAGAACTTGAAAATATCATCCTTAGTGAGGTAACTCAATCACAAAAGAACACACATGGTATGCAGTCACTGATAAGGGGATATTAACCCAGAATCTCGGAATAAACTAGACACAATTCACATATCAATAGATTTCCAAGAAGATGGAAGGAGGAACCCAGTCCTGGAAAGACTGGATATAGGGGAATGCCAGGACAGAGAAGCGAGAGGGGGTTTAATGGGGAAAAGAGGGAGGGAAGGGGGCTTATGAGTCTTTCAGGGAGGGAGGAAATGGGAAAGGAGAAATGATTTGGAATGTAAATTAAAAAAAAACTTAGAAAATTAAAAAAAAACAGAAACATTAAATCTAATAGCAGAGAAAGTGGGGAACTGTCTTGAACTCATTGGCACAGGAGACAAATTCTTGAACAGAATACTAATAGATCAGACCCTAAAATCAACAATTAATAAACTGAACCTCATGAAACTGAAACGCTTTTATAATGCTAAGGACACCATCAATAGGACAGCCTACAGAATAGGAAAAGATCTTTACCAACCCTACATCTGACAGAGGACTAATATCCTAAATATATAAAGAAATCAAGAAATTAGACATCAACAAACCAAGTAGCACAGTTTTAAAATGGGGTACAAAACTAAACAGAAATCTTAACAGATGAATCTTCTTATAACTGAGAAGCACTAAAAACTGTTAAATGTCCTTTGTCATCAGGGAAGTGTAAATTTAAATGACTCTGAGATTTCATGTTACACCTATCAAAATGGCTAAGATCAAACACTCAAGTGGCAACAGATGCTATACAACCACATTGGAAATCAGTTTGGTAGTTTCTCAGAAAATTGGGAATAGTTATACTCCAGGACCCAGCCATACCATTCAAGGGCATATACCCAAAATGTACCTCACTATGCACTTGCTCAACTATGTTCCTCTCAGCTATATTCATAGTAGCCAGAAACTGGAAACAACCCAAATGTCCCTCAAACAAAGAATGGATAAAGAAAATATGGTACATCTACACAGTGGAATACTATTCAGTTATTTAAAAACAAAACAAAACAAAAGCCCATCATATTTGCAGGCAAATGGACAGAACTTCAGAATATCATTCTGAGGGAGGTAATGCAGACCCAAAAAAACCATGTATGTTATGTAGTCACTTATAATTGGACATTAGCCAGGATTGTATCAGGATAACTACGCTACAATCCACAGACCCAAAGAACCTGTGTAATAAGATGTGTGACACTCACTCAGAAGGGGAAATAAAATAGTCATCAGCGGTAGATGAAGAGATAGAGAACTGAGTATTATAGGGAGTGAGGAGGGTTATGGGGATGGTGATCAGGTGTGAAAGGAAGAAGAGCAGGAGAGGGCTGGGAGTGAGAAAGGAAATCGGGGTGGGGGGCATTTCTGGGACCAGCTGGAGACATTGGATAGGGGAGGCTACAGGGAGCCTATGGGAGTGACCCTACCTGAGATTCCTACTTGTGGGTGATGTAGAGACTGAAGTGACCTCCTCCTGTAGTTAGACAGGACTTACAGTGGGAAGAGGAGAACATCAACCCACCTGCTAAACCTTCAACCATAAGTTTGTCCTGCCTACAAGAAGCACAAGGATAAAAGATGGGGTAGAAATTAAAGGAAAGGCCAACAAATGACTTGCCCAACTAGAGACCCATCCAATAGGATAGCGCCAACCCCTGACACTATTAATGATACTTTGCTATTCTTAAGGACAGGAACCTAACATAACTGTCAATTGAGAGGCTTCATCCAGCAGAGGATGGAAGCAGATGGAAAGACCCATAGCCAAGCATCAGGCAGAGCTCAGGAAGTCTTATCAGGAAGACTGGCGAATAGCATTGAGCAAGCTGGAAGAGTCAAGGACACCACAAGATGACCTACAAAACCAACTAATCTTGGCCCACGGGAGTTTACAGAGACTGAACCACCAACCAAAGAGCTTGCAAGATCTGGACCTACCCACCACCCCATTTGTAGCAAGCGTGTAGTTTGGTCTTCATATGGGTCCCCTAACAAGTGGAGTGGGGGCTGTATCTGACTCTGTTGCCTGCCATTGGATCCCCATCCCCTACCTAGACTGCTTGTTTGAGTCTCAATGGGAGAGGAGGTGCTTAATCCTGCTGGGAATTGATGTCCCTGGGTGGAGTGGTACTCAAGGCTAGGCTTCCCCTTCTCTGAGGAGAAGGGAAGGGGTAATGAGGGAAGGGATTTGCAAGAGTGGGAATGGAAGGAAAGAGGGGGCCTGTAAATGACATGCAATGTGAAAAAAAATAAATTATGGGGAAAGAAAGAAAGCTACTCACCATTAAATACTCCAACATACATATATTGGAAACCTGTTTCTCTAGATCTCAGTTACTCAATGGTTATTTATTGAGTGCTCACTATGTGCCCAGAGGTATAAAACAAGAGCTTAAATAAATAAAATATGGCAATTTACTACTAAGTAGCTAATAAAGAAATGGGGGAAATCAAGACCTGATGGCAACATGTAAGTAAAGTTCTCTCATACAAATTCTGAGAAAGCCAGTTCCTCTGAATTCACCATGAAATCCACATATTTACAATAGGATCTCTATTAAAATAACTATTTTGCATTCAAATAAAACTTGGCTAAGCGCCTGCTGTGATAAAAACTGTGTCCTGGATTCTATGTTAGATTCAAAGATCAAGACTCAGACCTGTGATATGAAAACACATGAAACACAGATACACAATCACAGCTAAAAGCAGGTTCTTAAAAGGAGCATGGGCTCAAAGAGCAGAGAGTGATTCAAGACAGACCCCTTTAGTCGATGCCCACCACAGGGATACAACTTGTTAAGTGTCAGAACACAATTCAAGAATGGAGTCCTGTGAAGAAAATTTTGAGTGCTTGTAAGAAACCAAGACAAGAGTCTTGGGACCTCAGTTTCTTCAAAACACAGACTAGTTCTTAGAATGTGTTTCTTCTTAGAATGTGCTTTTGGTGCTCCTCACAGGTGTAGTGGATAGGAGTGTATGTATGTCAGATTATTCATTGCAGCTGGTTATTTTTATTTATTTGTCTATATGCCTCCATGAAAAAGCATGCTGTGGTCGAACATGCACAGCTTGCCTTTGTGATTGTACCCTCTACTCAGGTGACTCCTTTTAACCCTCCGAGTATAAACTATCTGATGCTCTGGATAAAGTTGGCCATTGTATGAGACTTTAGTCTGCCTCATTTATCAGCTCCATTCTCTCAGGTCACACCACCACTAGAACGTAGATAGTTCAGTGCTGTCACCTTGTAGGGACCTTTTGCTTCTGTTCCTTCCCCTGATAGCTAACTCACCCTTAACAGAAAATCTTTATATGTAAATCAGATAATGATTCTTGCTTCTCTGTGTTCTTCCAAGACCTTCCACTGTCCATAGAATCATGCACAAACACATAGCCTTGATCTACCAAGTCTACTGTCTATAGCTCATACTGATTGCTTGCCTTGCTGATGTACACTGATTTCTTGCTACCTCTTAGCTTCTAAGCACACCCCCTTTCAGAATCTCTGTCCTCTCTTCTCTACATGCCAACCATAGATAGTGCCTAGATTTTATTCTAGAATTCGTTCACTCTCCTCTTTCCCAAGCTGGAGTTAACTGGCTACCAGTGTTATTTCCTGTACTTTGATACTCTGCCTGATACTCTTAACTACTTTGATATTCTTCCTGCTTTTGGATGCTGTGGGATTGAAATCTCCCTGGGATCTTTCAAGCATGGATCTCAGAGTGAGTTTCTTAAGACTTTTACTGAGGACAAAAAAGGTGCCATGCACCATTCCTGGGCTCATGAATTAGATCATGTCTTGGTCAAAGTATAGTGACATAATATTAGACATGAAACCACTGCTCTACTTTCAAGGTCTCCATTCATTCCTTGTGTGATAGTTCTTTAAAGATTTTTCTTTTTATTTTATGAATATAAGTATCTTGCTTCCATGTATATTTGTGCAATAGTTATGTGCCCGATGCCTGAGGAGGTCAAAAGAAGATATTGGATACCCTGAAACCAGAGTTACGGTTGTTAGCCACATCGTAGGTGTTAAGAATTGAACCCAAGTCCTCCGGAAGAACAACCAGTGCTTTTAACCACTGAGCCATCTTTCCATCTCCTGTATGATCTTCATCAATTTAATCTCTCTTGAGTTTGTATTCACAGTTGATAATATCTCTTATGTCCCTTCAAGGTCTAACCATTTTTATTTATCTACTTCTTCATCTTATACATACTTAATAAGAAATTATTGTATTCATGGCACTGTTCCAGCCTCAAGGGCTAAACTGTGAATAAGATGTGAGCAGATGCCCTTTTGCCTTTAGGGAGGTTAAATTTTGGTTCAGGAGACACATACTAAGCAGTGTCATCCTGCATTCAAATGAAAAAGGAATCTTCCTCCCAGGTTCCTGAATGTTAGACAGGGGACAAAATGCTTACATTCTCTCAAGTCCTGTTGCAGAGATATGAATGAGAATACACTCATCCCAGGAATTTAAATTCGTACAAAGTCACTTCAATGTGTCCCTGAGTTGTTTGTTTTTCCTATATAGTAGATGGTAGTGTAGGCCCACCTTATATTAATAAGCCCCTGAGCTTCATCTAAGAGCAGAAGAATAAACAAAAAAACACCATCTACTTACACAAATGTTCATCTTTACTGAGATGCCAGATGGCACAAGTTAGGCTGGATTAATGCTAAGTTTATATTCTTTACTATGGATTTCAGCTATACCTATAACAATTATTTTCCTCTAAACAGGGTCTTTATGTTGATAAGCATTTAAACAATTTCTACCGAGAGATATTAAAATATCAGACATGGGTGCATATGAGCATAACTCATTGCTTATATTATGAAGTTATCAAAGAATAAATGAATATATTTTATCAATAAAATATGAAATATGTCTTGAAACCACAAACAATGGAAAGTCTACCAAGGCTGACTTAGTCCTCTCTTAGTCACATGGGTGAATATGTTTTAGATAGAATTCAGAGTTTAAGAAATTGGTTTTCTGTTTAGCTGTCGTTTGAGAGAGAGAGAGAGAGAGAGAGAGAGAGAGAGAGAGAGAAGAGTTGAGTGGGTAGAGAGACAGGAAGAATCTGGAAGGAGCTAGGGAGAGAGAAAACCCTGATCAGAATACATTTTATGAAAATATGATTTTCAAGTAAGAACATATAAAATTTAAAAGGAATGTTATCCTGTGATCAATTTTATTGCTTGGCTAAACCTTATATACAGACACAAAAGTATATCTTAGTTTGGTTTCTGTTGCTGTTATAAAACACTGACCAAAGCAACTTGGGGAGGAAAGGGTTTATTTGGCTTATCCTACACAATCAAAGACCATCACTGAGACAAGCTGTGACAGAAACTCAAAGAGGAACAGAGACAGGAGTCATGAAAAAACTGTTCAGTAGCTTGCTCTTGCTGTACTCAGTTCACATTTTTATACAACCCAGGAGCACTGGCTCATGGGTAACACCTCCTACATTAAATTGGGCATTTCCAGATTAATCCTTAATATAAAAGAAATTGCCCTTACAGATATGATCACAGACCAATCTATTGAGGGCAATTCCTCAGCTAAGACTCCATCTTCACACTTGACTTTAGTCTGTCAAATTGAGACAAAAACTAACCAGCATGAATCATTAGGTAAAACCAGCACTTCTGAATTAGGAATTGAACTGAACCAGGAATTGAATTTGCTCCAAATACACTAAAGAAAATGGTTTATTTTTCAAGGTCTAAAAGAGGGCAGCTATGATACAGGGAAACAGGTTAGGAATTAAAAGAGAGCCTCAGGTAAAATCCTTTCCTTTGAACTCCAGTGGTCAGATGTTTCTCTCTTAGAATATATCTTTGATAATCTTTAACTCATAGAATATGTCACACACAGCCAGTCTTTTGTCTCTAGGATGATGGATAATGAAGTTAAAGGTAGGCAAAGGAAATTGTGGCCTCCCTCATATCACTTTGTTGAGACCAATAGCAACAAAGAAGACAGACCCAAATGGGAGGCAAAGTAAGTCATACCCAAGTCATTGTCAAGAATAGAAAAGAAGTCATGATGTGGGCAAGCTGTTGGCACCTAAGTGAACTCAAAATTACAGGAGCCAAATGCTCCTTTTCCAAATAAACTAGAGGAAGGAAGGAAATCTTAAGAACAAAACTGATATTTAAGATATAGGAAAATATTTAAAAAACATAAAATTACAAATGTGTTAACTATTCCCAGAGAAAGTTTAAGATGTGACGAGAATAAAGAATGAAGGATCCAACTTCATTTGGAAGACTTAAAGACCAAGTAAGACTTAGGAAGTTAGAGAATATGCTAATTGCACACTGGCAAGGAGAAATTCCTGTCCAAAGAGCAGGGAAAGGCCTTAGTATCCAGGCCACAAGTTGGTGGGAGCATGATCCTACAAAGAGTGAATGAAGGTCAGGTGATTAATGTCAAGTTCTATCCTGAAGCAAGGAGCTTGAATATTCCTTTAAATTTCAGGGCTTATACGAAATGGGAATTTGTGCAACCCCTTAAACAACCTATAGAACTTCCTGGACTGTGTTAATCTTAAGGATGATCATGAAAGATAGATAACATGAGAGAGAGCACTTGTAGGCAGATCAGAGAGCTTCCCTATAACACTGAAGCCATTTTCATATTAAAGACGGGAACTGAATCCTTATGTAGAGAGCAACTCTCAGTCTTTTTTCATTCATGGAAATCATTGTTATTGTTTACAAAAGATCTCAGTTTTAGTTTTTTCTTGTCTACAGTATGAGAAATTAAATACAAATACATATACAAATAAAAAGAAATAAATCATAAAACATAGAGAGGGGCTTCCTTAAGAGAGCTCAAAGTCAAAAAGTAAGAGAGATAACCACTATGGACAACATGGCAGGAGACAGAGGAGGGTGTCCAAAAGGGACAGCAAGGGAGAGTGCCTAAGACCAGGGCAGAGAGACAAGAGAAAGAAAGAGACAGAAATTCCTGACTCCTATAAACATACAGGTTTCCCCAAGCAGGTGGGGAGTCTGGCCAAAGCTCAAAGTCATTTGGGGGGCAGAGGGGGAAGTCATCGAAGCTGGATCTTCCAAGAGCATCAGAAATAAAGAAAACATCTATTTACAAATTCCTACAACCTAGAGAGCAGTAGAACAAAAACTGCTGTGGAGGCCTATGTTAATTTCTGGGAGGGGTGGGGTAGGAGATGTACCTAGGGGGTGGTCTGTGTTCCATGAAGCTTCTACTCTTATATTCTAACTACCTCTTAATGCCACTATATTCCAGGTTAGGGTTTCTATTAGAGAACCTCAAATAGAAAGCCTTGGTAGGGATCAGCCAGAGATGACGTCACCCAAAAGAAGCTGAGGAAACCAATACTTCATCTTTACTTCCTCTCGAGAGGTCCCATGAATGAGCCAACCTGAAAGACAGAAGACACATTCACATAAAAGTCTCCTGTGGGAGGGTGAGGTAAGGAGGTAAAGTTGACATGCAGTTGAAAACACATGTGTAATTAGCATGTGTAACTGGTTATTCTGCCCATTCTCCCTGTTACTGCAAGCATAAATCATATGCATGCATTGTCAAGAAGAGAGTTGTTGCTTTTAATTAACTTATTCTCTTTACCTTCCTTTAAAGTACATACAACACACCAATTGTTTCTTTCATTAGCAATAATGTTTTGTCTCTTAAAAAAGGATCTTGTGACTAGAGTTGTGAAGCTCAGAGCCAGGGCTCGAGCATCAGTAACAGGGTATGTTCAGCCACTCATCCTCAACCAGCAAATTGAACACAAAAGAAACACTGAAGACCAGAAAAATGGAGTTGAATTTCATGTAGCCACTGTTAGGAAGAGAAATAAGGAAAGCCAATGACTACCAAGTTTGTCCTTTGGGTAGTAACATGACATTTAGGTCTATACAGAAGGTAAGAGATGTACACAGCTAAGCAGTCATATTCAAATTGTAGTCCCATTCATTATTTAGTCTTCATCATCTCTGTTACAACCTTTACTGAAAGATAGTATGACAAGTTGACAGGGTGTGATCTGTTTCTCTGGCTGGCTTTTATATTTCCTCCCAGCATGAGATTCATGGAGAAATACTGATTTCTTGGGGATTATGGCTTTAATAATCTGACAGCCAACAGAAGGGACACAAGTGTCTCTTTGGAATTCCTGCCTGGAAAATTACTCACTATGCACCCAAGTTGTTTCAAAACCATGATCCCTCTACATGAGGTTCTTCTACCTCAGCACCTCACCACCCATCCTACTGTTGAGTTTAGAGGTGTGCACTACCAGATCTAGCTCACATTAGGTTTCTAACTTGACCAGTAAGCAACACATTAGAAGCCATTGAAAATAGTTATGTTCTTAATTACAGGCTAAGAATGGAAGTCTATCTCCTTGTACACGTTGAAGGCAAAACCATCACACAGTAGAGTTATAGGAGACAAGGCACACTAGTGGCAATCTAAATTGTTCTAGAAAGTTGATATTTTGACACAGTTTCCAAAACTGTGCTTCTAATTGATCTAAAATTTTTTTAAATGACTTTGTTTTGCTTGCTTGAGTTTTTTCCCAAACTTATTTTTTTTTACAAAATCCTTCAGTATTTTTAAAATTAATTCAAATATCTCTCTCTCACACACACAGACACAGACAGACAGACAGACACACACACACACACACACACACACACTACTTGAGTGACTTTTCCACTTGCTGTGACACTTGTCTAAGAAAATTAAAGAAAATGAACAGTTTGGTTCATCATTCAAGAAGACAGAGCACAGTCTATCAAGACCATGGCAGGCAGTCTGACAGCAGATGGACACATCCAGGGTTGGGGAGTCGTGCAGCATCCACAGTCAGGAAATGGGGTAATGCGTGCTGGTGCTTAGTTTGTTTTCTTTTTCATTCGGTTATAAACAACATGGATTTATGCTGCCCACAGTTAGGCTGGGTTTTCCTACCTAGGTTAACCTAATCTAGAAATACTCTCATAGAATGCCCAGTCATCTTCTAGCTAATTACAGATCCTGCTCTGTCTACAAACAATTTTACCCATCACACCATCCAATCCCCGTAGAATCTAAAATTGTTGCACTACAGAGAAATGCAAAGGAAAAACAGTGCAGACTTGAAGACATCATACCTAGTACCTATTCTATGTCCTCCTTTTGATGTTGTGATAATAAAAAAAAAAATAGACAAGAGACAAGCCATAATCATGCAAGGTCTGTCACCTACCAGACATGGTATCCATGAACTTTCCTTCTGGCTTGTTCCTGGCTGAATTGCTAGCATGGATTCAGTATGTTTTTCTTACTAAGGTGCAAGGACCGTGCTTAATCAATTGACTGCCTGTTTTTAAACATGATGGTTTCAAGTGAAAGACATGAAGAATGAATGAAATAGTTATGTAGGTCCCATTATACGTTACTAATTGATTTTCAGTACCTCTTCTAAGTCAAAGGAATTTAAATGGGTTAATTTGAGGTAGCTGTTAGCAATATTTAATCTTTTCAAGCCTGAAATTCCTACTTTATCTGTAGCTAAAATTTAAATATCTCTTTGAAACGTATGATATTAAATAGAATGAGAAAGATAAGCCGGACTATGTTTTAAATAGCTAATTCTCTAATGGTGATTTGAATCTTTTTGGTAATAAAAAGGCAAGATAATTAGCCCACCGGTGTAAGATCCATGAGAACCAACATCAGTTTCCAATATGTTTATGCCTGTGTTCTCAGTGGTGAAATGGTGCCTGGCTCAAAATAGCCACTCAGTTAATGCCTGTTGAATGAGTGAATATGTAAATCTGTTTAACATGTTCAAACACCAAAAATATAGTTGATTTATTCTAAATGATTAATGATTAATCAGTACACATAGTCATACCAGGAGTAATAAAAGCATTGTTATCCTTTTTAACATCTACCTTTTGCCAACCCCAGGTGAATGTTTTGTTCATAGCACCTCATTTGATCCTTGCAAAGGATCCAATTCCACTATAACCAGAATAATACAAATCCTGTTCTACAGAGGAACACCGAGATTTAGAAGCTCCAATCTGATGGATTCTGGGATTTGCATCTTCATCTATCTGTCTCCATAGACCACAATTTTTGGCACAAAGCTTTCCCCACCACACTGTTACCAAGAGTTACATCTCATCCGGAACCCAACACTTAGCTTAGATCAGAAACCCTCCCACGAGTTGGGTCTAGCCAACTTAGCTTTTCTGTTCTGTAACCTACTCTCGTCTGAGTGATAGTGTTTAATAGTGATAGTAAATTATGGTATGTGTTCATTATCTTAACCTAATTAGGAGTTTTTTCAAGCTTTATAGTCCAAACGGGCACCTTATCTAGTGTTTATTTGGGGCATCCTGCAACATAACCCACAAAAGTGCAATGAAGTTTTGAGTCACCATATGAGGAAGTAAATTGTATAGGTCTATGATCCAACTCTCCATACTGAAAAAACTTCACAACACTCTATTCTTTTTCATTTTTCTTGAGTGAGATAGAAGAGGAAATATTTCACTCCAGTGTTCTAGCACAGACTCTTTGTGTCACGTTAGCAATACAGAACACTATGTCCATAAAACCTTCAAGATGACTTTGAGGGAAGATTCACTGTTGATGTCTGATCAAAGATGCTTGAGAAGTAAGCTAGACATTAAAATAAGTTCACTCTTCTTTCATTTATTTATAGCTTCATTTTCAGGGCCCAAAGAGAGCATGGGGAAGTGAAAAGAACATTGCCTGCTAATTACTTTTTACTACTCCTAATTGCAAGCTTTATTTGTTTATTAAACTTTCTGATTTCTTCATAACATCACAGACATTTTCGTTTATTGTTTAATTTCTCCAAATTACAGTAGGTGAACAGAAGGCCTCCTCTGAGTTATCCTTCCCGCTCTGCTTCCATGGAAGGGCATTTTTAATTACTTAAGCCTTTCAATTTTTCTAAGAATCACAACCTACCAGAATAGAAGATCATTTTGAAATGGATATAATAACAGAGCCAGTGTTTGTCTGATTTTCTCATCTCCTCATGGTCTTTCCCTATATGGAGGCAAACCACAGTGGGCAGGAACAAGAACAAGCTAAGAAAAAATAAAAACATCACGGGGGGACAAAAACTGGACACTTCTATGAACATCTGTCCGCAGAGACAAGGAGCCGATGGAGTCAGGGAAGAGATCACAGTGTGAGGTTTTTAATAACAATGTTGATGAAAACAGAAAGAAAAATGTTCTCTCTGTCTCTCAAGTCCGAACAACAAAGCTGTCTTCTGCTTGACTAGGAAGAAGGAAGTCAATCTGAACTAGGCCCAGCATGATGAAACTCAGTGCTACACAGAGCCCTATGGTCCTTGATACCAGGAAGGTACCTGTGAACTAAGCCTATAGAAACTTTATATTCTAGCAACCAAGGGTCTGCCTCCTGTACCCTCTTGCCAACCTTTGGTAGTATCAGAAGAGCAAGATTTCACCTTCTAAGGTAGTGGGCAAAAAGGGAAGCTAAATTTGTGGTATGAAGCCTGGTGCTAAAGATGCCATGATGAAACTCACCAAGTAGAATCCAAGTTCATACCCTGAGAGATGGGGCCTCTAGACCTGTCCTAGTTCTAGGTTATACCCTAGCCACTGATCAAACTTGGATAGTGGCTCTTACCTGTGGCTTAACAGAACCATCCACTGGGAAGCTTTGGAGCACCCTGTTGCTGGGACTGCCTCCTCCCCTGAACCATCAGAATCAGAAACTCTAAATGTGAGCTTTGGTATTTGCATTGCTTCAGCTTCCAGTGTCACAATAAGCAGCCAAAGCCAAAAACCACTAGACCAAGCAGTTACATTTAGTGGCCGATTCTTCCACGTTACTGTGAAATATACAGAAATCTCCTTAAATAGAGTCACTATGTTCAAAGGAAGAGTAATAAACTAAATAAAACTCACTGTCTGAGTTTTCTAGTTTCTACACAGTTTAGGCAGATGACAAGGCTGTGGTAATTGAATCAGGACTCTCATGAGCTCTCTTAGGTGGCAGACGCAGCAGCAAGGGGACTGTAAGAGCTCTGCACTCCTGTCCAGCTGTGGAAAATCTAGAAGCTCTCCGAAGCAGCTGCAGGTAGAGCCTGGCCTTTGTCCACAGCCAAAGAAACACTTGCCATCCCAAGCAGCTGTCCCAGAGCACGAATGAATGATTCTCTGCCAGTAGCCATGAGCAGCTGCTGAAGCCAGCTGCTGGCACAGGGGGGAGGTCAGGACTATGAAGCCATTCTATAGCTATTGCCAGCACCTGGGGGAGCCGGGATCCTTCCCAGTGCAGCCTGAGTGGCAGAAAGGAAGCAGAGGAAGACACTGCAAATACACCGCTTCCAATCAAATGAGTAATTAAGGCACATGCTTTGACAAGAAGCTGTAGATAACTTTCCATTTGCTTTGAAATATGTCTGGAGATGCTAAAATATATCTTAAATCCCCGAACTAGTATGTTGTTTTCTCAGCCACTGTCGTTTTTATTGTTTGTTTGTTTGCTTGTTTGAATCTTCTTTATATTTGTCAGGGTTTGTAAATATGAGCTAAGAAGTTCTGAAACACTTTAAATGACTGAATTCTTCCTTTATTCCACATGACAGCTGTTTATATGTTTTAAAAGTGTTACTTTTTAGTGAATTGGAAAGTGCATAACCACTTTAATTAATTTAAAGGTGCTAACCAACTGTGTACCATTGAATACCTCTCTCCATCTCTCTGACATCTAGTGAATGCTACTAAGCAATGGGACCGCATCACAGTCCATAAGGCACAGAGGTCCTAGGCTCATTTTAACACTTTCTCATTAACCTGCCCCCCCAAATAATGCTCTAACTCTATTCCCTTCCTCTATTGGTTTCTATACCTCAAACATCTTATGACACAATTTAATTTAACATCTTCTAAATCCAAGACAGGTTAGACAATAGAACTATGGCAAAAATATAAGAGATGACAGTCTTGAAGCAATTCCACAGATATGTGTCATTTTATGAGTCAGCCTTTGTAAATCTAAAATGGCATCAGTCCTGGCACAATCCCTCAAGTGATGAGCAAGGTCACAGGGAGACCCTTGCTTTTGTGGCACCAGCATAGCACTTACAGGGAAAAGGCAGTCCCTTGTTCAAGTGAATGTGGTCTGGAAGCTGAGTAGCAATGAACAAAAGTAGATCAAAAACCAAAATTCTCTAAGCTGAACTGTGGTTAGAGAGGATCCCAATAATGCCAAGCCACTTCATACCCCACTCGAGGATCTGGAAAATGACAGACATTCCTTCCTAGGTCACAGTGTTTAAAAAAAAATAAAGGAGGGATTGTAAATCAGAGGAATCTGTGAGGTAAGAAATACACACACACACACACACACACACACACACACACACACATACACACACACCTGTATCACTAAATATCACAGAAGGCACCCTCAAAAATGGTAATTCAAAGTTTTGGTACAAACTGTTTTACCTGATAATGATATGCTCAAGGAAGACAAAAACAATGCACAGAAGTAGAAATACAACAGCTACCAGAATCTTGAACATATGAATCTTCCAGTAGTGCCTTTTCAAGGGCCAGGGCCAGGCCAAGGAAATGAGACAGGAAGCAACCCCTAGCTCATCATGGATCTCTATTGACCAAATACAACAGTAAGTCAAATGGCAAAAGAGATCTCAGGGTATGGTACAAATGAAAAGAGCAGGTTTGTTAGGTCAAACAGGAGGCATCCCACACACAACCATTACACTCTATAATCTGTGAGAGCTTTGAGTTGTGTGTTTGACAAGATCAGTTCTGTTACAACCCTACACACTTCTCATCACCACCAAGTTTCTTGACCCAACATAGCCTCACTTGTACCAGAGTCCATTCGTGCCACCATTGCATACTCTTTCCCCCCCTAGGCACTCTACAGTACTATGTAGTTGCCACATTGCCAGGAGCAACCTTACCATGAAACTTATGTGAAATTCAAATGTCAATAGTCTGTGGTGTGGTAGCTGTTCAAGGACTTCTGTGGTACATCACAGCTCTACAAGTGCTCGAAAGTGAAATGATCAAAAGAACCTCTGCCACCCTAGACTCTAAGCAGCTTCTGTATTTCTTGTCCTTTGTTTCGACTTTTGTCCTTTGTATTGTCCCCACTTAGGGAGGAAGAAACAATTTGCCATCTCCTACACCTATTGTCAATCTTAAAACAAAACAAATAAACAAAATAATCTCTCATTCTCTTGGACATTTTTGGATCCACACCTCCATCACCAAAACCCAAACCTCCCAGATCCTGGCAAACTTCTGACTGGAAATAAATAGAGGGGATGAAGTAAAGGCCATTGTTCCCATGAGCGTCTCCCTATATGATTTATGAATTTTATGCTTATTTGTTGTTGTCGGCTTACAAGCCTCCCTGAATGCTTTACTCTATAGCAGTACAGGGCACTGAGATTCATAGCTCACCAGCTATTGCTCCTACTGCTGAAGAACACAATATAATTCAAGAGGTACAATAAGAAGAAACCCATTTGGGCTTCAAGTCTAAGCCATATCTTCCGATCAATCTTTATCAAAAAATATTACTGACATTTCAATCTTTTTCTGACTCCTAAGTATAACTTTCAATTTAGGATTCATGAAACTAAGGGCCAGGAGTGTGCTTACATCTCATAAATCCAATATTTATGTACACAGGTACACTGGCTAGACATGTCTTCAAATACATCAGGGACTTTACAGTTTTGGATCAAAATGTAATTGAGCTTTAATATAGCTGATATTAACAGTACTAACAGGTATGACTTCTTGAATATTGGTGTCAGAAACTCATATGTGTTAGATTCTACAGAAATGCAGCTACTGCAGACATACCTGGGGGGATGTGCCTTTAAATTTGAGAGCCAATTGGCAAGTAGCTACTTAGAGCTTTAAACAAAATGTCCACTTTCATGTCTACATTCAGCTCCAGTAGGGTTTGAACTGGTGTGCTCCATCTGAGCAGTCATTTGTGGAGTTATCCAATAGAATTAACAGAAACCTGGTCATTAATCTAAATATTATCTTCTGTCAGGAATTACTTTGTCCCACACAGAATGAAAAGGCCCTTTGGAACGGGCATTCATGAATGACACTTAGGAGGAATCTTGACTTAAAATAAGAAAAGAAGGTTGGAGCACTTCTCAGCTGAAGACTTGAGACTTCTCAAGTCATGAAGATTGGTTAAAATATATACTTTAAAACATATAAAAATATTTATTCATCATATTATTTATGCATTTATACACTATTATATATTATTTATATGTATATTTATATACATATATGTAATTATATAGATTTTATATTATATATTATAATTATATATTATTTGGTATAAGGTATATATTCATATATAATACATATATTTATATATTATAAAAATTAATATGTAATATTAAAATATATTATACATGATATTATAAATTGTATTTTAATATAAAAACATGAACATACAATATGCATTTGTATATAAGTATATAAACATTAATATATTATTCTTTCCTATTTAGCTACTGGTCACTAATACTCAGTAGAAAAAAAAACCAATTCCTGAAAAAAAAAGTAGGAAAGGAAAGGAAAAGAAAGGAAAGGAGAGGCGAGGCGAGGCGAGGCGAGGCGAGGCGAGGAGAGGAGAGGAGAGGAGAGGAGAGGAGAGGAGAGGAGAGGAGGAGGGGGAGATTAAGTGGCAAAGATTGTACCACTGAGACCATAAACATTAGCTAGCAGCAAAAGAATTAAAATGGAAGAAGAGATTATTTGCCTTTAAGAAGCATATCTTATAACCAGAATTATTAAGGTCAGAACCTGGCCACTATTAGGCCCAAGAAGCTAGGCATGATCACCCATCCTTATAGGGAAACCACAGGAAGGGGATTTATTCAAAGTGGCCATGTTGGGAATAGAAACATACCTGAGGAGGCCCAGTGACTCCCCTTCTCAAGTCTATCTTCAGGGTCTCAGCATGAGGTTTAGATTTAAACGGAGGGCATATGGCACACATAACTAAGTAGTCCTGCTCCACCTTCCTCTTTCCCATCATGGATCCACATTATCTCTGCTCAATCTTTAGTGCAAATCTGTCAGAGCTGCATGTAATCTCTCCCTGAAGTCAAGTTACCTTACCAGCTGACTCCTGAGCTTCGTCCTTTCCCTTTTCCACTTCCTTGGGGTCCACTTCAAAGTCTGAGAACCAAAGGAAGAGGCACACACTCACTTCTTCCACAGTGGTTACCCTTTCATGTTCCACAGGATATTGCTTTTCCCTCGGCTTCTGCTCTTGACAAACTGCAGACCACAGATTTCCAGAGACAAAAACAACTGATCGCAAGTTGACCCCTATGACATAGAAACTGAAGCCAAAATGATACACTTGTTTTCTCTATCTACCCTTCAGATACCACAAAGCTTTGTCAGATCCTATTTGAAATCTGCAGGGGGGGTGTCTAGGTCATATCATAAACAGTGTTCTGTTATTTTGCTGTCATCCAGACTTGAAGATCTACAGATCCATTTGTGCTTCCTGAGTCATATGAGTCATGATCCAGGGTGTCTGTGGGTTCTCAGACCTCTCCATAATAATAAGGAACTTGGGGAAGAAATTGCAGGTTGGAACTGCTGATGGAAGCCTCACTTAAAACCCCAGCCCAATTGAAATTTGTCAAAATAAAACACAAAGGAGAAATTTTTTTAGTTTGAAAACTGAGGGTGGGGATTTAATTTGGAAGCTCATTTATCATATGTATTAATTTTCTCCTTAGCAATTTAATAGAGGGTGTGTGAAAATACAAATCTGAGTCATGTATCCATTGCTGGCATTGTGCTCTCTGGAACAATTTCATACTATAATTTGACTGAATATGTAAATCCTTGTGAATTATGCAAATGCCTATAATGTGAGATGCAGACTAGAATTCAGTAAAATTGTAATTCAGGGTATCCTCCTTTTCAACCACTTCAGAGCAATCTGGGACAAATTCTGAGAGCTATTGTGGCTAAATAAAATAAAATAAAATAAAAATAAAAACGGATGGATCATGGTAGTAATTTTATGAAGATGAAAATGAGACTGGCTTTACACACTACAGCTCTCCCCTCCTGTGCCGTAACTCACCGTACACTCGAAGGCAAATGTAGCAGCAAGGCTGGAAGAACTGCCTAAGATGTTCTTTCCCAGCATCAGTGCCTCCCATGCAGACTGCTGCCTTCTCCCATCCCATTGCAGATCCCTTGGAGGGAAGGTGGAAGGCACTAGATTAACCCTGAAGAGAGATAACGTGTCAGAAGTATCTTTGTGAGCTCCCTCCTTGAAAATGTTCCATCTTCCTGGGGCTAACAGGGCTCCATGAGCTTTTCAAATACTTCTCTTATCCCAGTATGCTTTACCTGCTACTTCTACACATTCCTTCAGTGGGATGTTCTCCATGGCAACATCCTCAGTCCTTTCAAAGGGTTTTCTAAAACAGAAACAGAGATGTGTCACTTTTTAACTTAAGATCATTCTAGAGATTTTGTCAGTTTTCGGGGGGATAAAAGATATCCTTAGTTTACCATGCAAAACCCTTCCTGATCTGGTTCATGGTGGCCTATTCAAACTGAGACATCCAAAATGCCACTATGATAGCAATGTGGTCAAAGATGATAGGTCCTGGGAAATGATCTTTGAATGAATAAGGAAAGAATAATATAAAAAGTCAGGGTGTGGTGAGGGGAGTGGGTGAAGAGATAATCTGTAAACAAGAGTGATCAGGTAAATGAGACTAGTGTTTGGAGGATAGGAGATGGTATCTGGGATTTTTTTTTTGTCTAGTTACTTTTTTCAATAAAGAAAATCACAAGGCAAAACTATTATAATATGTGATGTCCATTTGCAACACTTAGATTGTGTCTAATCTTTGCTCTTCCACTAGAGAGCATAACCCATCATAGTATCTCATCATAGCTTCTCATCATAGCATCTCATGCTTCTTACCAACCCTCCTATCCACTGTTGCTGCCTTGCAACCCTCCTATCCACTATTGCTGTCCTGAGTGCATTCCCTGCCTTCCGCTTGTGACTGCTCCATGCTTATAAAATTCACTTTCATTTTTATTGTCTAGGAGGGAAACCATGATAGTTCTCTTAGTCCACAGTCAAATCAGGTCATGCAATCATGCCCACAGTCATCATTTAATCTACTCAAAGTGTATTTTGTAAGCATCTCCATGATGTCCCATGCCCTGTACCTGCCACGTACTCCCCTCTCTAACATAACACTTGGCATACAGAGCTGCAGCAATTGATTTGTATCTCCATCATACAGAATAATCTCTTTGCAAGAAGATAGTTGTGAATTAATGCAAAAAGTAAAAAAAGAACTATTGACAGGTAGATAAGCTAAACTCTGGGCAATAATCCCTTTGAGACTGATCCTTAAACACCTTACTGTCTAATATGATGAGAAAATAGACATAAAGTCCTGCCAAATATCATAAGCCAAACTGTGCACCGGAGTGAAGTAAGATGGCATTATGGAATGTAATAAGCTAATAAACCCTGCAAAATGCAGAGGAAGAATTACAACAGGGCATGACTAAGGTCAGCTTCCTAAATGCTAAGCAATTACCTAGAGTACCTTTTATGTGTCATTAACAGAAAGCTTCTTTGAGTTAGGACTGGAATTACAAAGGAATGGAACTCAATGAAATAATCCTAGTACCTTTAGTCTTCAATGTACAAATGAAATTTCCATTATCTTATACTATGTCACAATTTTATTAAACTTTCTTTGACTACTAAATATTATGCTGTCATAAAATTTTTTTCAGCATTACTATTTCAAAATCAAGATATAATTCTCCTTATATTTTCCAGATACAAACAAGTTATACACAAATATTTGATTATTTCTACAAATAGTAGTTTGTCCAAAGTTACTTATCAAAAGAAGACCAAGATATTTTCTCCAATTAATGCTTTCTAAATTTGTGTAATGTAACTTTAAATTTCACTTAAAAGAAAACTATAGGTGCATTGGTGAACTTCTTTATAACAGGTGTCAAAATCTGGATTGTCCATACATTTAGAAAGAAAAATTAAAATAAAAAAATGTAGGTATGCACAGAATTCTACTATAAAATGTTCATTTAAGTAACAGGCAAACCCAAAGTAGATGTGTCAATCAAATAAAAAATGTATCAACATGTTAAAAGGCCATAAGTCTTTCACTTTGCCTTCTAGATTACAGTGACTTGAAAGGCCAAAAAAAAAAATGTAATGAATCTGTTGAATGTTTGTGAGAGAAGAATGAAGGATGTTAGCATAGTTAACTACATCAGTACAATAAGTATTGATAACAAGGAAATAAACACCAAAAAAAGTGAATAAGTTCATTTTAAAAAGGAAAACGAGCTGAGCTATAGGTATTTGGGGATGGATGTCTAGTAGAACAATAAATTGACGCCATGCATCTATAAAAGCGCTTAGATATACGAGAGGAATTCAAGAAGGAAGTGATACTTAAGATGAAAAGCCAATGTGAGGGCGTTTAATATAGAATAAGGGGGTGGGAAAAGGATCAGAACTCATAAACCAGTGAATGAGAATCCATCCAAAAGAGATGAAATGTAGTTTGCTTTTGTTTGAGTATTTTGCTTTGTCTTGGGGGGAGGGGGCAATAAGGGGTTCATTTAGTTTATATATACTGAATCAGTCCATGAAGGGAATCCAACTTAGGAACTCAAACAAGGTAGGAACTTGGAGGCCAGAGCTGATGCAGAGGCCATGAAGGAATGCTGTTTACTGACTGTTATCAACATTCTTATATCCCAAACTCCTACAGACCACCACTGAACTCTCAACCCTAAAAGGCTTTTCTATTGAAAATTTCCATGTTTCTTCCACAATCTTCTCCAAACCACATGGTCAGGTCTGCCATAGCAATACCCTACTGTCCTGGTACTAATTTCTGAAACTAAACATGCCTGGATTCCATAGCCTGTGTTGTTCTTGATAGTTATCCATGGTATTAGCATCTCCAAAATGCTGGGATCACCTGCTGCAACTGGGCTTCACTTTTAACCAATAGCCTCTCCTTAGCTCTCTTCAGGGACTCTATCCCTAACACAATGCCAAGCCTCACCTTCTCTCCATGACCTGTTCATGCCTCCAAGACCAGTACCACCTCTTACACTACAAAGTTCAGCTGTCAGAACAAGATACAACCTAAGCCATGTCTGGAACACAGCTTCCACTTGCTAACTCTCAGGCAACACTTCCTACAAAACATCACCTCAGTGATGCTGATCTCTTCTTAATCACTGCTAATCTCTCAGCTCTCAGTGACTAGTATCAGGTGTCCCAGCAAAGCAAATGTTTCACTTTTGTGGTTTTGATATCTTGTAATCACATCCAATTTTTCAGCATAAGCTGACCAAAACCACAGTTTCTATTATTAGTTATTATTGCTATTATTATTATTATTATTAAAAACATTTTAAAATTTAACTATATTTTGATCATATTCTTTCCCTCCTCCAAGTGGAAATGTAGTTTAAAGGTCATAGACATCATGAAGTTCACTCACCAGAGTCGACTGAAGGTTTGGATGACACTGAAGATGGCCAGCTCAGTCTTGAGGCGTGTTTATTACACAAGACACCATTTTCCTCCATGGTGTTAAAAATAAAATTAAGTAGGTGATCCTATATGTTCCTTATGTTGCTTTATCTATGAATATCTCTTCATGATAGCAAAGGACAGTGTTCACTGTGACATTCTAACCCAAATAAGCACAAAGGCTGCGAAGTAGAGTTTTTATTTTTCAGAGAAGCCTTCTGGCAAATATCCTCCTCTAAAAGCATGAGCTGTTTTCCTGGCCAAAGGGCACATTCCATCAACCTCCAAAACAGAACCATTATGTTCAATCAATAGTTTCCCTAGCATTAAAAAAAAATAAGAAATTGTGTATTAATAAAACTGAGCCAAGACACTGTAACAAAACCTACATGAATCAAGAAAACACAAATGTTTGTCTTTCCCTCACCAAGTTTTTGTTTTGGGGGTGACCAAAAGGATAAGTGTCTTTTGCAGTCACTTAGCATCTAAGTGACTTTAATCTTCTGACACTCCATTCCCACCATGTGCTCTATATTTAATGCCAAAGGAATCTAACAGTGCCATCTGGTCTACCACCATACATTCTGGCAATAGCTACCTACAGACTCCTCTAGCACTTTTTCTTTGCAGTCACTAACAACTGGACACATAGTCTTTTACAATACTCTCTGACCAACACCAGTTTGTTCACCTGTGTCTCCACATAAGAAGTGTTGACCTGTGGCTTTCCACTATGCCTCAGAACTCTCTTGTATCCTCTAAATTTGTATCTAGTTTTTTTAAAAATCCTTGTTCCAAAATATTCCTAGCAGTTCTATTTTTCCTACTGATACTAATGACTACAATTATTTGAACCAAGCACCGTACCAGGACAGTACATTTTAAAACAAGAACAAATAATTAGTTATTTTAATTAAGTGGTAATAAAGGCAAAATGGCTCTCTCCCCAGTGGTAGAGGAAATTGTAGAACTCTATGGCAGGAAGTAACAAATAGTCACTTAAAAATTGTATGTACCTATGGGCTTTGAGTGGTATTTGCTATCATCAAATAAATGAATAAATAAATAAATTTAAGTTAAATTGAAGTTAGTGGGTCAGTTATTTTGTTGGAAAAGCAGTGACCACATGAACAAAAGCATGGTGGGCTTGACAGGCTAATGAAATCTCTGTCTCTAGAACTGGTAAGCAAACAGAAAGCCACATAGTCTGTCTTCAAAGTAGCCTTAAACTCTTAGCTAGAGATTGAGATTCCAGGAATCAAAACTCAAATTCAAATGCCATGTGTGGCTCCATTCTAACTTCACCCAAGCTTCCAAGTCCAGGGTAAAGGGGAAGGATGAACTCCAACTTAAGTGCACAGTACTGGTTCCCAATATTGTGATCATCCTTTTCCTGGATGGTTGCATTTTCACTGTAAGTGCACAACTCCCTTCCCTGTCCCTGGGAGAAATATGGAAATGGCCTCCCCTGACCCATTTACCTTCCTTCTTAAGATTAACCTCCTACTAAGTGCATTTACCTATAGACTACATCCTACATGCTACAATGGTGTAATTACTGAACATTCTGACAGGGTCCAGCTTTTGGAGCTCCATCAAGAAAACCATGTGCAAAAAATATCCATGTGTTTATATAATTGGTTCCGCCTCTTAGACCATATAACCCAACACAGCTGAGGGTTTGTAAGCAGTTGTTGTCTCTACAATAGACCCACTATAAAACCAGTAAAGGTACAAGTTTGCAGAACTTTAACAGTAAAGATTTCAATTATTTTATAGCTTCACGGGTAAATTAACATTCAGTTCTTGCCATTCAATTTAAATTAAAAATGATATGGTGGTTAATTGGTAAGCACCTCATCTCTACTAGGTTTCTGTATAATCTAGGGGCTACTTTTCTAGAAGGAGAGGGGATATACCCGTGAAGTTATAAAATTGGATAAACTGATTCCTAGCACCAACTCCTTCAAAGCTCTCAGCTACATAAGCTATTGGCATCAATAGAAATCTGGCCACCTTCTGGCAGTCTGTTTACAGTGTACAATTAGCTTCATAGAAGAAGTAATTTTTTTCACTTCAGAAGATATTTTTCTTTGGATATCAGCCTGATATGTTAGCCCAAAGAGCTTCAGGCAAATGTGCAGAACTGACAGAATGCTTAACATGACATATCAGGGCATGAACCCTAACCAAGAAAACTAATCTACAGTTTAGCAGTGAGCAGCAATGGGCTTTTCTTCCTTAAGTTCACTATTCTTATCACATCATTTCTAGGAATAAATGGAGTAGCCTTGTAAAACCTCAAGTACACAGTTAAGTGGACAGTCACATTCGTAAGACGGAACAATGCCCTGTAGTACTATAATTTGTGAATTAAGGGTCACACTATATGATGCTGGTTTTCCTTCTCCAGCTAAAATTCTTTAGTTGGATAACTAGAAATGTAAAATAAGCTATCTTCTCTCCTCATTTTTCCCACCAGCAAAATTTCGCTTCCCATCTTTACATCTTTGGGCTCAGAGGACAGAGATCTTCATTCCTGAGAAAGGAATTCTTCCACAGTATGTAGATCCAAACACTTGAGAAAGGTCATTTGTGAAAGTCAGTCAGCAGAAAAGCAGCTTACTGTGTGTGCAAGAGTGACTGATTTCTCTAGAGTGACTCTCTAGAGAAAAGTGTGGCTGGATGGCAGAATTCCAATGCAACCCATCAAATTTCCACCCCCTGATTTGCATTCTGCATAATACTTTTATGCCCTTGGATGTAAATAAGACCCATTAATATGTTTAGATAGTTGTGTTTCTTATTCAGCTATATTTTCAAAGATTCAGCTGTAGCCGATTAAAATAAGATTCTTATGTTCACTAGCATCCCATGACTGTGACAAATAGCTTTAAAAAAAAATACAAGAGGAAAGACTCGTTTTGGATCAAGGTTTCAGAAGTTTCATTCCAAGGTTTTCTGGCTTCCTGTGGCCTATGGGTAGAGCAGATCAGCAGAGCAGAAAAGGCTCCAATATAGGAAAGCTGTGCAAATCATGGCAGCTAAGAAGCAGGCTAGGACTGGAACAAGGAAGAAATGAGAAATATCCTCCCAATTACACTACCAGTGGCACACTTTCTTTAGCTAGACTCTATCTCGTGCTTTCAATCACTTCTGAGTAATACCACCAAATTATTAATCCATGAGCAGATCACTGATTAGCCCTCACGATACAGTCATCTTTCCCTGAGTCCATCAGCTGACGATCAAGCTGACTGAAACCAGAGCAATATGAAAAGAGATGACAATAATGAATTCAATAGACACAAATTAATAAAGTAAAAAAAATAACCAAGGTCTCAGTGGTCATAAAATATAGAATGGAGTCGCAACCATACAGGCAGAGGAAAAGAATTGTTCTCATTTCCTCAGTAAACAGACAAGGGATAAGTACAGACATGCCCAGATATGAAGACAAGGATAGAAGCAACTTTTACCCCTTCCCCAGTACATGCGGCACACATTGCCAAGATTATTTCAGCAACTATAGTGAATACATCAGATTTTAGAAAGGAGCATCCCTTTACTTACACAGATCTGAGATCTGGCTACACCTAAATTGAATTTACACTCATAAATACTGGGAGTGAGGGGTACAGAGGTGAGGGAGGGACAGAAATGGAAAGAGAGACAAAGAAAGAGACAAGGGGAGAGAGAGAGAGAGAGAGAGAGAGAGAGAGAGAGAGAGAGAGAGAGAGAGAGAACCATAATTTACACAATTTTCAAATTTCATAGTGTATGAAACTTTGCCAGAAAGTGTCTGGTATACAGGAACGTGGAAGAAAGAGGGTGTCCCAGTTAGGGTTACTATTGCTGTGATAAAACACCATGACCAAAGCAACTTGGAAGGAAAGGGTTTATTTCATCTTATACTTCCAGGTATCAGTCCATCTCTGAGAGAAGTCAGGGCAGGAACTTACCTTGCATCACATGGAGAGTGTTAAAAAGTTTAATTGAGAGTAATACTTACAGGCTGGAGAGATGGCTCAGCAGCTAAGAGCACTGACTGCTCTTCCAGAGGTCCTGAGTTCAATTCCCAGCAACCACATTGTGGCTCACAACCATCTGTAATGGGCATCCGATTATACCTTCTGGTGTGTCTGAAGACAGCAACAGTATATCCACATATATGAAATAAATAAATAAATCTATTAGAAAGGAGAGAGTAATACTTACCTTACCTAATTCTCATAATTCTAGAAAAGAAGTGTTATTATTACATTTCAGAGAAAAACTGCCATGAGCTTTGCTCAATGTCACACTATGAGAAAGGAAACTCAGAGCTCACAGCCATCTAACATGTAATTCTGTGCTTTCAAGTCGATGCCAGTCTCTTACAGTTATAAACCTAGGAAAACATCCATCCAACCGAACAAACATCCATCAACACTAGTGTCTGAATATGTTTTTCCCAAGGGAAAAAAAAAGATTTCCCCCTGTAGATTTTGCAAATTTCTCATGAATGTAAATATACTTTGATTTTCTACATAAAAATGAAATTTTTGATTATTTTTTGATCCCTATACTTTCTTTTTTGAAAAAAGACACTGTGAACTCTACATATAATTTAAATTCATCCTCAGTTGAAAAAAGGTTTGCTGCTCTCTTGAGTAACACAATTCCTTGTATGTAATTGCTGACCTAGTTTTAAAGAGGGATAAACTCACATCCCTCAAATGTTGTCTTCAGGGAGAGAACAGAGTTATTGTTCGTGTCCCATTTATATGGAATGCTGACCTTTCAGATGAATCCATTGCTTATTGTAAATGTTTAATGAATAAAAATAATTGAGCTCATGCACTGCAAAAATGATTCATGTTGCTTTTTCTGTTTTTAAATACCACACTGAATACCTAACCTAGATTCAGTCTGAAGAACTTCGCTCCATGATTTGGAAGACAAAATAATATACTCTTAGGTCCATATATCTTTAATCCCAAAGATAATGTTTGTGGATAAAAAAAAAAATGACATGAACTCTATTAACACTAACTGAGGCAGGGGAAAGCCCACTCATTATATAAGTGTATTATGCTAAGCAAGTTATCATTACTGACCAGTGTGTGGATGACTCATAGATGGTGACTTTTTGCTCATATGATATGTCAGTAGCAACACTAAAAAAAAAAAAAACATTTACTGACTAAAAGTATTGAGATTATAGCATGTGCTACTTTCCTGGGTAATCTTATGTGAATTTCACTGAATTGAATGATGTCTACAAAGCTACCAAAGAATGCTTCTGACCAGATCTATGAGAGTATTGCCAGAGATAATTGACATGTATGTCAAGGAATAGAGAGAGGAAGACTCCTCGGAATGTGTACAGCACCATCCAATAGGTTATAGGTGGAGGGTGGAGCAAAAGCAGAAGGGAGGCAGAAGCCAGATCACTCTCAAAGTTGATTTTTCTTGTCTAGATGTGTTTTCTGCTTCCATCACTTTAGACATCAAATGCTCGTAAACCCGTAACATCAATGGATCTCCAAGGAACCCCAAGATTTCAGCCTTAGACTTGGGATGCATCATTGATTCTGAGGTTGACAGCTTATTAGACTAAGTAGGCACCTCCTGCAAACTGCCATCCTGTCTGTGCATACACATGTGATTCACACACACATGAATATATATATTCTATTGGGTCTGATCCTCTCTCTTTCGACAGTGCCCTAAAAATAATTACATACAAGATTCAGAATCAGAAATTATTCATTATCTTTTATTGGCTATTTTATTTATTTACATTTCAAATCCCCTTTCTTGGTTTCCCCTCAACAAACCCCCTATCCCATCCTCCCTCCCTCTGCTTCTATGACAGTGTTCTCCTACCCACCCACCCCACTCCTGTCTCCCTGCCCTGGCATTCCCCTACACTGGGGCATGGAGCCTTCCCAGGACCAAGGGCCTCTCCTCCCATTGATGCCAGATGGATAGTAAATTTAGAAATTGTTTAAAATATACCATAAAGCTTAAATGAAAAATGCTGGATAGTAAATATGGTTGGAATTTCCACCTTGTTTTTATTAGTTATTTGAGAATTTTTTTTTGATGCATTCTGACCTTATGAACCCTCCACTACTTTCCAGAGGCTGAATTCTTAAAGAAAACCAATTCTCCCTCTCCTAGTAGCCATCAAATACCAGTAACTCTTGAGCTAAGGGTTGGATTCCATCTCTACTTCCTCTCTTCATGCTGGAATTCTGACTGGCCTGAGACTTCGTGGGTCATGTGCATGCTGTCTCAACCACTGTGAATTTATATATGCAACTGCCTTGTTACGTCTAGAAAATAATGTTTCCTTGTAGTCATGCACCACTATGACTCTTACAGTCTTCCTGCCTCCTCTTCTACCAGTATCAATAAGTCTTGGGTGGAGGAGTTAGGGATCAGCATTCCCCAGCATCCTAACCTTTGCCCCTTGATCAGGTATGGGTCTGCGTCAACCGTATGGGCTGACTGAGACACTGGGGATGAGGGGTAGAAATTGAAGAAGATACCAGAATGCAGAGAGAACTCCCGTGCTCATGGGTTGATGTGATTATTATATTGCGAAGATGGCCATCATACCAAAAGAAATTTACAAGTTCAATGCAATCCCCATCAAAATCCCAATGCAATTCACCACAGCAACTAAAATAATAATAATCTTAAATTTTACATGGAAACATGTAAGACTTGGGATAGCAAAAAATAAATAAACAAATCCTGAACAATAAAAGGACAGCTAGAGGTAGCTCTAGCTTGAATTTCAAGTTGTACTACGAAGATAAAATAGTAAAATAAAGCATGGGCCTGGCATAAAAACGGCCTCCCGATTGATGGAATAGAATTGAGGACTCACACATAGGTCTGTGAATCTATAGGCACCTGACATTTGACAAAGAGGCAGAAAGTACACACTGGAGAAAAGACACCAACTTCAACAGATGGTGTTGCCTATCTGAATAGCTGCATGTAAAAGAATAAAACACTATCCTTATCTCACACCCTGCACAAAACTGAACTCTAAATCAATCAAGAACGTCAACATAAGACCTGATACCCTGATTCTGATAGTGTAGACACGTTCATTTAGTGGAAATCAACATAAAGCAGTGACTCCAATGGGTTAAATAAGAGCTTTAAGTCAAACAAAAGAAATACAAATGGCCCAGCAGCTGAGAGTGTTGGTAACACAAGCTCATGAGCAGACTTTAATTCCTGAAGCCCACATAAAGAGCCTGATGCCCTGGTTTGTATCTGTAATCCCAGAAACCTTGCAGCCAGACAAGGGGGGAGAGACCAAAGAACTGCACAGAAGTTAGATTGGAGCATGGACACTGGATCCGATGATAAAAGGGACCCTGACTCAGCAAGGTGGGAGGAGAAACCAGCTCCTAAAAGTTATCCTCTGATCCCCACATGCATGCTGTGGTGTGTAGCATGTATACAACCCCCCTCACACACACACACAGACATATACACATACACATACACAAATTAATAATTATGATGATGATGATAAACGAAAAGAAAAATGTATTCAAAATGTGAAAATATACATTTTTAAAAGTATATGTTTAATTGCAAGGAATGAAAATTTGTAAATAAGCTTAATGAAAATGGAATTTAACACAAATAAACATGAAACTTACAAAATTCTGTACTTTCGAAGTTGAAAAAAATGTAAAAATAAAAATTCAAGATGTTATAGGAAGCCTTCCAAATAATAAAAATTGAATATTCCAAAAGCGTTTAACTTCAGCACATTCATTAATGTAGATAAAATGTTCGTTTTTAGCATACTACAAGTTGAACAACAATGTTTAATAATGCTTCTGATTTGGGCTTTCAAACCCAACAACCACTGTCTGAATGACACGACTAAGTCTAGTAGCATCAGCATACACATTCTTAGACTATTTTCCAAATAACAGGTAAAAATGTGAACACAGAATTCAGTCTGCCCATTTCTAAAGTCTTTAGTGATATCCTAATGGATTATTTCTATTGTGGTTCAAAAATAGCATTTAGTGATACACACACACACACACACACACACACACACACACACACACATAATTGAATTTTGTTAGGTGGGCTCATAAAAAACTGATTTAAAATTACTCTAATAAATTTTCAGTATGTTTTCATGTACATTTCTAATACATAACCATCCAATTATATGTGTACAGTATTCATATATACTATCTCATAAAGTCATGTGGAAATATTATGGGTATTTTGTTGTTGTTGTTGTTGTTGTACATTTCTTAGTGTATTTATTCTTTTTCTTGGAAGTTAAAACTCCTTTTGTTTTCCATGAACCTCTCTGACTGATCCAAACAAGGATCATTTTAAATTTACTGATTTTAGTTTCTGGTTTTTTTCTTTCTTTTTTCTACAATTCCATGTTTTGTTTAAGTGTCTATTTTGTATAAAATCCCATACTTAGTGATATAATTAGTTTTTGGCTGACTTTAATTAGTGATTGAAAGTCTTTTTTTTTAATCTTTTTCTACAGTCCTCCAATAGTTAAAGAAACACACAGAGAGACGAGAGAGTCCTTATTATCAAGGACTAGTTACATTTCCAGATAACGAACTTGCTCTAAGTGGCTGTCTTGGTTTCCAGATGCCCTATAAGATATCACAAAGCATCCAGATGCCTTATGCAGCATCCTCCAGAAACATCAATAGTCTTTCTGTGTGCTCCTGGACATGTCAAGCTAATATGGGAGCTGGAGAAAAGTAACACTTGTGTATCTTAACTGATCACTAGACATTTTTAATTGATCTTCTGTCTTGGAATAATATTATAGAGATTTGGGAGTTTTTAGATTTCAATGTTTGTGGAGCTGAACTCCATGCTGTTTCTATTGAGAATATTTCTGTGAAGAGAAATGCCACCAACTAAAATGTTGCCAACAGAAGAGTATCTTTCAGATTATCTTCATGGGTGCTCCAAGGAGAAGAAGAAACATTCTCCAGGTCTTATCCTCTGAAGTTTATGTTCTAGCTTTCTCCGCAGAGCTGATGGTGTGAGCCCCACTTTCAGCTTTCCTAGTGCAATAGGATAGAGTATTACTTGCTCAGCTTTAAGCACACTTTGAAATTTTTCACAAAAAGTAAATCTAAAAGTTAAGCTCAGTTGTAGAATACTACTAATAAAGTATCTTACTCTAAATTTCTGATGAAGAGGTGTGAGATCAATATTATGAAGACAAGCGCATCGAGGATATAGATCAAGAACAGCTACCAACTAAACTTCTAGGGAATCTTGATTTGAATCAGGAGGAAAGGACCTAGCTAAGCGCAAGGGACAAATCAGGCACTCGGTGTCCTAGGCTAAGTCTGAGCAGATTGAGATCACTGTGAACTAAGAAATACAAAACCAGAAGAAGATGGCAAAGGTCTATTCATTAGCAAGAGTTAAGAACAATTATTCAGAACAGAGATTGGCAGTAAAACAGATGCAAAGAGAGAAAGAAAAGAAACTGTCCTTGGGGTCAAATAGGAAAGCAATATAATAGGAAATATTACATCTTAGCAAAGCAAAAAGCCTTCAGGGTAAGAAAGATTAAGAAGTGATGAGGTACTGAATTTCTGAATTTCTGCAATAGTTAATGTTCAGTCATTACAGGGGTCTGTTCACATTGAATTCTTGAGCACTTAAAATATGACTCAGGAAGCTGTGGAGCTGAATTTAATTTTGTATTTTAAAGTACTTTTACTTGAAATAATTATTCTCACATAGTCTATGGGACATGACACGTTATGGAGATGCAAATGGCATGCTCTGCCCGATTAAAATGGGCTGTGTTTTTCTGCCATCTAACCTCCTGCAAAAGAGCCCAGGCATACTGCACGATGCCCTCAGAATGCAGCTATTTTCATTGAGCAGCTGACATTAGTCATTTTCCCTTTACTTCTGTTGGCAGCTACATCCATTAGGATATAAGATGTGAGTGCCACAGGAATGTGCAAGATTTAGAATACTGTATTGGTGAACATACGGTTCCTGGGCTCCCCAGAAGGTCTTTTTCACACCTCCCACCTTACGTTACCCAATTAACACATTGACAGAAGATAGGACTTTCACTGCCTATCACACACACACACCTGAAGGTAGGCTTGGATGTAGTCCTTGTGCATGCCTGGCATCCTGGAAAAGAGGATTGTGTGGACCTGGAAGTATTAAAGAATGGCAGGAAATGGACAGCATTAGATAGGAAATGGATCTATGACACACCATCTACAGAACATACTCCAGAGCCTCATAGCAGTAAAACTGTGTTCCTCACATGTGCACGCAGTCTAGCATTTCTGCTGCACATAACAGAAGGCATCCTCAAGAAGAGCCTGGACTCAACAGGCCTACTAAAATGAATCTTGACAGGTGTCTCTTACTTTTTGCTCCATGCAGGTCTGATGATATTGCTCTTTGCAGATCTCAGAAGGCTTGAATTTCTAAGAACAGAGAGCTGAACTCTATGAATAAAAAGAGATGGTACATCTGAGAAGACTAAATTGGGTATGAGGGAATGCACATCAGTCATTTCCCTTTATAGGCTCACTTTGAATGAAAGGCTGAGTCCAAATAACTTGGAAAAAGTAGAAGGGAAACTGTGGTTTGCAGTTCTGTAATACTATAGCCCCAAACATAGAACCTGACCCATAACTTACATGAATAAACATGAGTGGAAGGCCAAACCATGGCTTCCTCAGCTGGAACTGGACATTGTTCTAAAACAGCATTGTCAGGTTGGACGAAATTGTAACCATGCATGTGGTCCATCTGTCACGGATTTCTGAGTCTTCTCTAAGCACAGATGATTAAGCAATGCAACATGCTTTTGCTATCGAAAGTAGAGCACAGGTTTCTGCCAAGAGTATGAAATGCACACAATTTTCCATCTTCCCCCTCATTAAGTACAACTAAATACCATGGGGAAATATATAAATATTGAAAGGCTTAACAAGACTCTGAAAGTTTGAAGGAAGACTACCCAGCTAAGCACCTCGAGTCTCAAACAGTGGCACGGTACTGAATTCATTGGACCTTTCGTACTTCTTTAACACCAGTTGGTGCTAAAGAAGCTAGCCAACTAGAAAAGTCCAACAAATGCCTTCTCTATCTAGCCAAATAAGGAACAAGACAAAAGTTTTGGGTAATATATCATTTTTATTTAATTTATTTTAAATAAGGAAAAGATAATACATTTATGAAATGCAGTTACTGAATTCCAGAAATATTTAATTAAACATGTTTCCTGGGATTATTTTTTACATTAAAATATAGCCACACCATTTCTTTCCCTTCCTTTTCTTCCCTCCAACCTGTCTCATAACCAACAGCAACACCCCTACTGCCTCTCCAATTCAGGCCCTCTATTTCCTGGTGCTTATTACATGTGTGTAAACGCACAAGTACATAAATGAATCTGCTCAGCCTGTGCCATGTTTCTTTTCTGTATATGATTTCAGAGCTGATCACTTGATACTGGATAATTAATTAAAAGCCCCATCCCTGGGGAAGAATATTCCTCCCACTCTTGTCATTCCTTAGATACATAGTTCTTTGTTTAGGGGTGGAGTCCCGTGTATTGCTTATGGATTCTATTGTTGTGATAAAATACCATGGCCAAAAGCAACCTGGGGAAGAAAGAGTTTATTTCATCTGACAGCTTGTGGTTATCATGTGTGGAAGTCGGGAGGAACTCGGAAGCAGGAGCTGTTACAGAGGCCAGAGAGGGGTGCTACTTAGTGGCCTGTTTCCTGTGACTTGCTCAGCGAGCTAATAGACGTGAAACAAGGGATACCATTACAAACTGTGAAGACAAGAAAGTGATAACAATGGTATACTATGGGCACCTATGACATAGCATGGATTTCTTTAAAAATACCACCTGTAATAATTTATTCAGTATGAAGCAGTCAATGAAAATATCACTACAACATTAAGGAAATCAAATTAATAATTTTAAAAATAAATAAATAGATAGATAAATAGATAAATAAATAAATATCCATGAAACTGGAGAGATGGTTCAGTGGTAGGAATGTGTTCTCTTCTCTCAGAAGACCCAGATTTTGTTACCAGCATCTATGCCAGGCACCTCACAATCAACTTTAACTCCACCTTCAGGGCATCCAGTGTCTTCTTCTGGCCTCCATGGGTACCTGAATTAACTGCACACACTCACACACAGATATACATCACTAAAAATAAAAATAAAATAATCTTTACAATATTTCTAGGCCCACATGATTTGACAAGATCTCTCTGCCAAATGTTCAAGTAAATTTGACACCAATTCTCAAAAATCTCTTTCACAACACAGAAGAGGAAATCCACTTTTTGAGACTGGCATAACAATGATAACAAAACTAGAGTTAAAAACAAGACAATAGCAAACTTTAAAAGTCTACAAACCAATGTATCTCAAAGATACATAGCAAAAAAAATACCTTTAATTACATTTTATTAATATAACTCAACTAAATGAAAAAGTAAGTACATGCCATGACCAAATACCATTTATTTTATGGATTCAAAGATCAATTCAGCCTTCTGAAACCAGTCATTATAACCCACCATGTTGACAAACTAAAGAAAAAGTACAAAATCATGCCAACTAAGGTGGGAAAAGCATTTGATAAAAGCCATCAATCATTCCTCAAAACTGCTCAGGAGAACATGGATGGAGTAGAGTATCTTCTGCTTGGAGAGGATCTAGCAGAATCGGGGTCAGCACCTGTAACTCTCCGGCTTCTCCTGAAGATCAACACTGCTCTTACAAGAGTGGGAATGACATAAAAGACCTTTGTTTATCTTCTACAATAAACTAGGAAAAAGAAATAAAGGATGTATGAATCCGTCGCAGATAAGCTGATTGATTATGTCTCCAATTCATCCACCAAAAGTTTTGCAATGAGTAAGTAAGTTCAAGAAGTCTGAAGAATAGACGATAAACATACAATTAATTGTATTTTTATATACTAACAACAAATGTTTGAGCACTCAATTTACAAACTCATGTGTGTGTATGTGTGTGTGTGTGGATGTGTATGTGTGTGTGTAAACCTAACAAACATGCAGAATGTTTAAACTGATACTTTTGATAATGAGAAAGGAGAATAAAGGAGATCTAAATACATAAAAAGGTATATCTCCATCACCTGTTAGAACATTTGACAAAATCTCAAGTTTTTTTTCCAGCTATTGACAATATTGCTCTAACTTTATGTTAAAAGACAAAAGGATCAAATTGGCTTAAACAACTTTATAAAAGAATTGACTGAGAGAGACATCAGTCCCTCCAGTTTCAGGAATCACCTACTACAGAAACCAGGATCGTGTGGTATCTGAGGAAGGTTAAGCACCACATTAGCAGAACAGAGGAGAAGTCAGAAACAGCCCCACAGAAAAGTGCTGACCGATTCCTGGCAAGGACGTCAAAGGAATTCAAGCAAATAAAACAAACTTTTTCAAAAAGCAGTGCTGGAGTAGATGGACATCAATGGACAAAAAGGAAAACCCTATCATAAGTCAAACTCAGTGTGAAAACTAACTCAAAAGAGAACTCAGTATACGTAAGTAAAACATGCGAAGCTACAGCGTTTTAGAAACACCTCAAGGATCTGGAGCTAAGTGCACACTCAGCTTTTACATCCAAAGCACACCCACTGAACGGAAAACCAATTCATTAAAAACTTACAAATTTTAGAGCTTCTTTTGGTAAGTGGTCCCTACCAGTACATAACAAGCTACAGAGTCAGAGAAAATATGTTCAAAACACACAATTAGCAAAGAAGTAGCACTTAAAGCCTATGATAAGCCTCAATGCCCAGCTCTAACACACAAGTAATCTAGTTAGGAAACATACAAACCACAGGAGACACTTCACCAGATCTGCAGATTCAAGTAAACAAAGTTCAGTATCCTAGCTATTAGAGGTTAGAGATTAAAAACATTATAATAGGAAGAGAGTGTGGGGGGTTTGAAGGGGGGGAAGAAGGGGAATGTTTCAATTTAAAAAAATAAATATACACAAACAAAAAATTAAAAGATACTACAGTTCCATACCAAAAAAAACTAAAATTTAAAATATGGGGATACCAAGAAGCTGGGTCTGGTAGCTTCCACCTATCTACCATCCCAGATCTGAGAGGTTGAGATAGGATCGCTGTGAATTGGTGGCCAGTCTTGAATACACAATAAGATCCAGGTGAGTCTAGGTTCAAGCGAGACCCTGCCAAAAACAAAAGTCAAAAGCCTTGGCCACACCAAATACTAATGATAGCATAGAAATCTGAGTTACACGCTTATAGAGGTAATATAAAATGCTACAGCTCCTCTTCCAAAGAATTTGGCACTTTTCTTAAAAAAAAAAAAAACTATATTACCCACAATTACTTATAGGCATTGTCCTTGAAAAATATAAAGAAATATAGTTACCAGCAAAGCTGTACACAAGGTTGGTATCAACTTTATTCATATAGAAAAAAATGTAGAAACAGCCCATGTGAGAACTGTGGTAAACACTCAAACACACTTAGCGATCGGTGTTATTTCATACTACCCCGCTATAAAAAGGAAGGAAGGGTCTTTTGGCACAAGTAACAGCAAATCACCAGGCACTCATGTTAAGTGGTGAGAGATATTCATGAAATCAGGAATAGAAAACATGCTTGAGATTGGCATGGGGAGGGGGCAGGATTGGGGGACTGTGTGATTTAAAAGGGATTCTCTGTGTTGATAGAAAGATTCTGTATCCTAAGGCTGTTAGCGCCATTATCCTAGTTTTGATATTAGTCTCTAGAGTTTCAGTGATTTTTTTTCCTATTGATTAAATTGAATGAGGAAAGCACAAGGCTGTTCTGTAGTATTTATTACAACTGAATATGAATTTGCAATTGACTCCAAATGAAGAGTTTAACTTAATAAATGTAGAGAACTGAAGAAGGAGAAATGCAACGGAGCGCAAGGAACGCTCAGGGTCGCGCAGAGGGCTCCTCTGTCTCCATACGGGTTTACCACTGTCTGACAGGTGCATTGGAAGACGCAGCACACAGAGAAGACGCCTTTGACTTTAAAAGACAGACGTCGGGGAGATACAGAGTTACAAGAAACAGATTGAGGATGGGCATAAGAAAGAGCTTGGTGGCAGGAAAGAGTTCCAGCTCTAGCACGGGCCGCCTGAAGAGCAGAGCTGCCACATAAATGTGTTCAAGCAGAAAGCTTTCTGCAAAAGGCCTGACTGTGTTTAGACAGGATTGGACCTCATCAGGCATCACAATTTCAAATGTCAACAGAAGCCCGTGAATGAGCATGAACCAGGAACGCAAGCTGAGAGAGAGAAGAGAGGTGACGAACCAGGGCCGTGGAGAACTGCAGAGGCCATCTGCCACTCAGCCCCGGGTGAATGTTGCCTTGCAAGAACACTGACCTGATAAAGCTGAGCCTGCAGATGTTGCCACGGCAAGGGGGGAATGCAGCGTTTGTGGGAAATGCAATGCGATCTAAAGCCACACAGTTTTAATTTTAACATTTAATCTAGTAACAACAAATGGTTTCCATCATGCTTTTTTTTTTTTGCCTTACTAACTTCAAAAAATTTTATAGTGAGCTGCCATTACAGGTAGATGAAAACATGTCTCCATGAAAATATCTTGAGAATACATATCATTAAGTGTTTTATACAAGGTCTTACTATGTAGCGCAGGTTGGCCTAGAACTCACTATGTAGATAGACCAGGCTAGCCTCTAACTCACAAAGGTACATATGACACCCCCCACACACACACACATGCACTGTGGCTTGTAGTGCGTGCAGCATGGGGAAAGGGAGAAGAGGAAAAAACCGCATCTCACCAGAGCTTGGCCCACCAGGAAACTGTCCTGTCCTGGGTATCTGGCTGTGAGAAGCGACGGGACCCCAGTCCGCAGGGGTGGGGAGGGAACAGTCTCAAGACCCCTAGGCCTCACGGAGGCCAGGGGCATCACAGGACACTGCTGGACACCTCGGAAGAGCTGAGAACCGGCCGCAGGGGAAGCTCGGTCAGCCCCAGGGCCAAAGGGGAAAGGGGGCGGGAGTGGGGAGGTGTGCTGGGCGGGTTCCCTCTCACAGGCAAGTCCTTGGTCTGGTCTGATGGCTGGAAACACTAGGAGATAATCCATTGGTTTTAGAGCTTTATTGTAGAGAAGTAGAATGAGAGAAAGAAGATAGGGAAAAAGAAGCCAGCCATGGCCACGTGGAGAGAGGGGGAAGGGAATGGGGAGAGAAGTGGGGGCAGGGGACAAGAGACAGGAGAGAGAGACAGGAGAGTAAGAGGATAAGAGAATAAGAGAGAAGAGGGGCCAAGCAGTTCCTTTTATGGTGGGCCGGGCTACCTGGCTGTTGCCAGGTAACTCTGGGATTGGAGTTCAGCCAGAATACTAGGTAGGGGCCTGGGGCATGGCCCTATGTGACTGATGACCACAGAATTATGGAGTTGAGGGCCTCATGCTGTCAGGAGCCTAGTGTCTGGGAGCATAGCTAATAAGGTCCGTCCCTTATACATTAATCTACTAGGTCTCCGGAAGTTAAACCTCACTCAACCAGAATACAGACTGCCTTTCATGGTCCAACAACTCCCAACAGCTGGAATTAAACATTTACAATTGCTTATGTCTTATTTGCTGCAATTTGTACTTGATAATAATGTTACAATTAGTCTTTCTGGTCAGGTAAAGTGGCAGTGCCTGGCACACACTTTTAGTTACAGTTCTCAGAGGGGCAGAAGCAGATGGATCGCTGTGAGTTCGAGGACAGCTTGGGCTACATAGTAAGACCCTGTCCCAAAACAAAACAACAAAAAAAAACCAAAAAAACAAAATCTAGCATCTTTCTGTTCAGTCTTGAATACAATGCCCCCCATTTTAAAGGTCCTTTATGAACATTTTCATTTTCTTGAAACATGTATCATCATCTTTGCCACACACCAGACAGATATTAATATGACTATGACTCTTTGTTCGAGTCTCCTTCATGAGACCGCTTCTCTTCTCTAGCGTGATTGGAATGTTTTGAGGAAAAGTGCCAAGTCCTATATTTCGCTCCTCTGCCCTGGCTATCGCTTACCACCACTAGCGCCACACAGTAAACACCCAAACATAGATAAACAAACATCACTGAGATTTGCTTCCTACCAGACCCTGTGTCAGATAATGGAACTTAAGATCCCCCTAGCCTAAAAGGGAATTGCTGGAAGGTTCAGGTTCTACCACATCTGGACTTTTACAAGGCCCTTCAGAATCTTCCTGCCTACCAGCCAGCCTTTCCTGTTTGAGGTGCCCCACGATTCCTTAACCCCCAGAAGCTTTCTAGCAGGCCTGGTTGGGATATAAAAAGTAATAAATGTGCCAATCAAACTCTGTCCACCATACATTTTAGGTAACAGTTGCCTCGGCAGTATAAGACAACCTAGACAATATGGACCAGGCAAGGGAGAAGGCCAGGGAGGTACTTTTCCTTGGGCATCTCTCTTTCCACTTCAACCAGATATTACTTCATCTACTGTTTCTATGGTACTTTGTGAGTCCTATGTGTGGCAGTCGATCATACACATTTATATACACAAACATATACACACATTTTTTTGCCCATTAAAAAAATGAAAGTATTTAGGGGTCCATCTTTAAGGTCTCTGACAACCAAACATCATCCTCTCTTAGACGGGTAGTAAAGACAACAGGCAGGCAGCATGGTGGAGGCCTGGCCAAGCTTTCGTTGGAGCCTCTCAAGGCAGGAAGCTTTGGATGCACCCACCATTCAGACATGATAGAAGATTAGGTAAGACATTCACTAATTATCCTGAGTCTGGCCACTACCCATAATGTGTGTGTGCGTGTGCGTGTGCGTGTGCGTGTGCGTGTGTGTGTGTGTGTGTGTGTGTGTGTGAGAGAGAGAGAGAGAGAGAGAGAGAGAGAGAGAGAGAGTTGATGTGGCACCTTATGCCTCATAAATGTGTGAAAACTACACACCAACAATTGTTTTTAAACTTTGAAGCCTACTTTTGAGAATTTGAAGTTACACAAGAAGAAGTCCGAGAATCGAATCTGTCTTCACCATTGTCCACACGCTCAGAGTGGCGAGATGTTCTGCTGGCCTCTGGGTGACCTCGGTGCTCGTCCCTGGGCTCTGAAATCTTGAAGGTCGGAGTTTTCCCTTTCACACTGGAGCCGCTGTGTCCTGTGCTCCATCCCAGGAACTTCATCTCATCTCCTTTGATTTCTCTTTGATTCCATCAGATTTCACACCTTGTTCTTCCTTCACCCAAACTATTACTTCCTTTGTCCCTCTTCATTGATGTGGACTTATTTGGTCCGATTGAATGTGTTGTTCTGTAGAATTTTTTAAGTGACAGAGAAGAGAGGGAGAGAGTCCAAAAGGTTTCTGTCCTACTGAGTATTTCAGCTTCAGAGCTCAATTCTAAGGACACACACTGCCCTGGGAATGGCTGACCAGAATCCTGCAATGACCACGTTAAACTGCAATCGTAGAACAGTCTTCTCAGATGTCAAAAGGCTGCAGAGGGGTGTCCTCTAGTGCTATGTGTCACCTTTAGACCCGAAAGAACAAAGGTTACCAGTCAATAGACAATTTCTATCAAAGTGTATGTAGTTCCTAGGCTAAATTGAATTCTGTTAGATGTGAGTCCAATGAAAGCCATGGCAACGGCATCCTTAATACTTTCCTCCAGTCTAAGGCAAGTTTTTGCTGCTAGACAAGTCCCTTATCTTGTCATCTCCATCTGCCCCTTTTCAACTCTCCAGCGTATTTTTGAAGAACAAGCAAGGAGTAGGGAAAGGATCTTTAAATATGTCATGAAGAGACACTCCTCCTCAACATTGCAGGATTCTGCCTGCTTTTCAATTAAGAGTAGAGCCTACATTTACTAACTCTTAACCCATTTACTCTTACTACTCTGACCTTGTCTGCCACTCCCTTGCCCATCCCTCTACTCCAACAATAACAGTCTCCATTGACCCTACTACACCCAGTAAGCTCTTACAAATATTGCCCTAGGAAGTGGTGAGACACATTTTTGGTTTTTAGACAGAAACTCAGATGTAGTCCTGGCTGGCCTGGAGCATGTTATGCAGGCCCCATTGGCCTCAAACTCACAGAGATTTTCTTGTTTCTGCCTCTGCCTCTCTGTCTCTCTGCTCTGCCTCTCTGTATCTCTCTGCCTTTCTCTGCCCCTCTGACTCTCTGTATCTTTCTGCCTCTCTCTGTCTCTCTGGTTCTCTGATTCTCTGTCTTTCTGCCTCTTTCTGCCTCTCTCTGCCTCTCTGCCTCTCTGTATCTCTCTGCCTCTCTCTGCCTCTCTCTGCCTCTCTCTGCCTCTCTCTGCCTCTCTCTGCCTCTCTGCCTCTCTGCCTCTCTGCCTCTGCCTCTGCCTTGGACTGTGCCTCCTGGGTTCTGAGGATTAAAGGTGAGTACCACCATGCCAGGCTTTAAATACATTTTCAAAAAATAATCGCAAATTACAGTCACAAAAACATCAACTACTGTATATTTCCTGAAGCTGGATTCTTGGGGATTTTAACATTCCATAGAGAACACTCGATATTAACAGAATAAAGGCAAACTGTAAATTCCCAGGTATGTTTGAGTTAGAGAGTAGATGAGACATTTGGGGAGTCTTCCTTAATTGCCTTTCACTTTAGTAACTTTTAGTAATTTTACCCTGAGATCACAACTGCTCACTCTCAATTGAAACACTATAAAATATTGTCCTAGTTCTTTAACATGGTGTCAACATTCCATCCAATTTATGTCAGTCATTTGGACTCTTTCCTGGATCTGGAGGTGTTGTTGAGAAGATGCCTCTGTTTAGGTTCCTGGCCCAAGCTTCTGGGTCATGCTTGCTAGTCTCCTAGTAGTGTATTTTTGCTCATTTCCTAATCTTTATCTCTGAGAGGCCTAGCAACATGCCTGCAGCTTGCTCTATGAGACTTAACCAATTTTCTTATTCTTTGCCTAACAAGTAAATTCAGAGATGAGCCACCTAGCTTCCCTCAGAAATGCCTGTTAGCCAGCTGTGGCAAGTGCAGCCATCAGACAGCCTCCACTATCAGCCTCTGCCATGGATTTACAGGCAACAGGCCTCTGACAATGGCCCAATGATGAACCCTCAAAGAAACAGTACTTGGTCTAGAGTGTTCTACCAGTTGACCAAGGCATGCCAGACACATATCACAGTCTAGCTATTTTTATACCTGATACTGTCTCCAGCCTCAATTATTAAAATTACAAGGATTGATTCTTAATTTATACCATATAAATATCTAAATATCATGTCATTACTTGGTCTGAAGAATCAACCTGCAAGCTTCTAATGTTCCTAACAACGTCACAACTGAGAAACTAAAGAGCTGGGAAGTAAGATGTGGGAAGAGACTGGGCTGCCACTGAGGCAAGGCTAAGGAACAGTAATAGGCCCTCAGCAGATCATGGGCTTGTAATATCAGGTAATAACATTTTAAAAGCTAATTTGCCTTTTTAGGACTTTCAGCTAAAGTATCTTCCACTTCTCACTCTCAAACTAAAAATTCTTTCTTCATTTTAACGTAATTCTTTTACCCCCCCCAAAAAAGAAAAAAGTAAAAGTAAAAGAAAAGAAAAAAGAAAAAGAAAAGACATCAATTCCTCAACCAATGATCACAGCATAATTTAGGTTCTGAATGAGTACCTTGGAGACCAGACTCACTACATATTTTTTAAATATGTCACCTTGCAAATTATATATTTGCAGCATCCATTTGTTAAACATTTCCTTTCCTCTATATGCACTTAAGGTTTAAAATAAGTTAATAAGATGTAGTCAACCCTCTGTTTCAAGAGATGATAAATTTATTCTTAATAGTTACATTTCTGGTTGTTACCACCACTTAGAAGCTGAAATGATCCAACACTATTTATTATTTTATTTCCTTATTCAAAGAGAACTCCCTTTGATGCTGTGCTTCTAATATCTAGGAGACAACTTGACTGTATCCACAGTCACACACAAGCACCACCATCATTTGCCTAAGGGTGAGAATAGAGAGTGCTTTGCAAATCCCCTCCCCCCTTATTCTAGAGTGGCTTCTGTCTGCACCAAACCCATTCCACTTGGCCCCTTAACAAGTAGTTCTGAATTCCAAAGGCTGCTTGTTTGAAAATTCATGAGCTTCTCAATGATGCAATTCCTTTTTTGGCTGCCCCACTGTTCAGTTAGTTCAGACAACAAGATGCTTAGGGAATGGATAATTTTTCCTTTTAGCTGCCAAAACCTAACAGAGGGGTTGGTATTTTATAGCTATTGTGGAATTTTCAGAAGTTTGGAAAACAGAGGATTTTTATTTTTTGTTTTGTTTTGATATAGGACATTTTGACAATGGCTTTGGCAGCAACACAGAAATCTCCACGCTTGTAAAGCAGAATAACATTTGCAGCCATCTGGCTTCCACGTAGCACCCTCCAAGTGGGGTAGATACAAAAACAGTGACAATTAGGGAGGTTAAAATGACTTTCCCACTGGTTTCTGAACGGAACTATCCAGTGTCCAGGATCCAGGCTGTGGAGGAGTTGTTGGTTCTTTATTAGCACACATCCAGCAGCAAGAATTGACACCTCGTCGTTTCTTAATTTTCAGTCCCAATCTACTTTCATCACCACACTTCATCCAGACTTCTGAACTCAAATTTTTGCTCAGTAGAACATCTACAATCACAGCAAACTGCAAAATCCATGAAAAGATTCGCAGTATGTGAATAGCCCAGTTAATTTCTTTTCTCACTGTGAATTGGGCTTTCAAGAAATTTAGGTAACAGTTAAAACACCATCATAGGAGTCACTTTTACCTTTTTATTAGATATTTTCTTTATTTACATTTCAAACCACTTTCCTGGTTTACCCTCTGAAAAAACCCCTATCCCATTCCCCCTCCCACTGCTCACCAACCTACCCACTCCCGCTTCCCTGTGCTGTCACTCCCCTACACTGGGGAAACAACCCTTCACAGGACAAAGGACCTCTCCTCCCATTGATGTCCCATAAGGCCATCCTCTGCTACATATGTTGCTGGAGCCATGGGTCCCTCCACGTGTACTCTTTGGTTGGTGGTTTAGTCCCTGGGAGCTCTGGGGGTACTGGTTGGTTCATACTGTTGTCCTCCTATGGGGTTGCAACCCCTTCAGCTCCTTCAGTCTTTTCTCTAACTCCTCCTTTGGAGATCCTGTGCTCAGTCCAATGGTTGGCTGAGAGCATCCACCTCTGTATTTGTCAGGCACTGGCAGAGCCACTCAGGACACACCTACATCAGGTTCCTGTCAGCAAGTACTTGTTGGCATCCACAATAGTGTCTGGATTTGGTAACTATATATGGGATGGATCCCCAGGTGGAGCAGTCTCTGGATGGCCTTTCCTTCAGTCTCTGCTCCACACTTTGTCTCTGTATCTCCTCCCATGGGTATTTTGTTCTCCCTTCTAAGAAGAACTGAAGTATCCACACTTTGGTCTTCCTTCTTCTTGAGCTTCATGTGGTCTGTGAATTGTATCCAGTATTCTGAGTTTCTGGGCTAATATCCACTTATCAGTGAGTGCATACCATGTGTGCTCTTTGGTGATTGGGTTACTTCACTCACGACGATATTTTCTAATTCCATCCATTTGCCTAAGAATTTCATTTTAAACAATATGATACAGATGATTCTAAATCCTTGAAAGTGAAAGAAAAAGTTCTTTTAAAATAACAACTGAGACTTTTGCTCTCTTTAAAATTCTTTACTATTTATCACAGTAATCAGAACATATAAAGATATATAAGAAATAGTACAGTCATAGGAGGACAAATTTGCTCACTGCTCAAGAAAGGAATTTGCTCAAGTTGTGTTAATACATAGTAGCCAGTTGCTATGAAGAAGGAAATACAAAAAGCAAGTCAGGAAGATATACCTGGGAGAGAAGAACAGTGACAACACAGAGGGAGAGGGAAGGATACAGGGTAAATTATACTAAGGAAGCTTTAAAAAGACAACGGAGGGACCTTAGATGAAATGCCCTAACGTGGGGAGAGGAAACTTGTAGAGTCCACCTCCAGTAGAAAGGGCATAAAGTGGAGAGATGGGGTTGCCATCCCAAAGTCAAAAACTCTGATGCAAAATTGTTCCTGTTTAAGGGAACTGCAGGGACATGGATGAAGAGGAGGATCAGTGACCGGCCCAAAATTGGAATCCAGCTCAAGTGGAGGCTACAAGGCCTAACACTATTACTGATGCTGTGGTGTGCTTACAGACAGGAGCCTAGCATAGCTGCCCTCTGAGAGGCCCAACAAGCAGCTGAAAAGTCAGATGCAAATGCTTACACCCAACAAATAGACAGAAGCTGGGGACCCCTGTTGTTGAATTAGGGAAAAGCTGGAAGAAGCTGAGGAGGAGGGCAACCCCATAGGAAGAACCACAATCTCAACTAACCTGGACCCCTAAAATCTCTCAGACACTGAGCCACCAACCGGGCAGTATACATGAATTGGTCTGAGGCCCCTCGACACATACACAGTAGAGGACTGCCTGATAAGGCCTCAGTGAGAGAAGAAACACCTAACCCTAGAGAGACTTGAGGCCCCAGGGAGTGGGAAGGTCTGATGGGGTAGGGGTGGGGGATGGGGACATACTCTTGGAGACAGGAGAGGAGAAATGGGATGAGGAATTGTCAGAGGGCAGACCAAGAGGGGGGAATAATGAAAGAAAGAAAGAAAGAAAGAAAGAAAGAAAGAAAGAAAGAAAGAAAGAAAGGAAGGAAGAAAGAAAGAAAGAAAGAAAGAAAGAAAGAAAGAAAGAAAGAAAGAAAAGAAAGAAAGAAAGAGGGAGGGAGGATGGGAGTGAGTGAGGGAGGGAGGGAGGGAGGGAGGAAGGAAGGAAGGAAGGAAGGAAGGAAGGAAGGAAGGAAGGAAGGGAGAGCCATTGGGAATACTTAAGATTAAATATATTATATGTAGACATAAATATATGTGTTTGTATGTTGGTATGTGCACGTAGAGTTTAAATAAAGTGACTTTAACTGAGATAACAATGCTTTCCTGACAAACCATAGATTATTTAACAAAAACTCCAATACCATTGTGATGGTTTGTATATGCTTGATCCAGGGAGTGGCACTATTAAGAGGTGTGGCCTTGTTGGAGTAGGCATGTCACTGTGGGTGTGGGCTTAAGACCTTCACCCTAGATGCCTGGAAGTCAATCATCCACTAGGAGCCTTCAGATGAAGATGTAGAACTCTCAGCTCCTCCTGGACCATGCCTGCCTGGATGCTTCCATGTTCCTGCCTTGATGATACTGGACTGAACCTCTGAATCTGTAAGCCAGCTCCAATTAAATGTTGTCCTTTATAAGACTTGCCTTGGTCATGGTATCTGCTCACAACAGTAAAACTCTAACTAAGACAGCCAGGCACAGGAAACCTTCTTCCAATTTGTTGTTGGTCCAAAACAGCCCCCAAACAATATAGGCTAGGACAGACCTGTCTGGAACTTGCCTTCCAAAAAAAGAAGGTAAGACACCATCACTTAAGACACCACTCACTTTGGACACAGTATTCAGAGGTATCTCTCCAAATCTGACCTGGAATAATTCTCACTGACCGCTAGCTCTCTTGGTTTAGGAAGTTGCATGTAAAATGCTACTGGAGAAAAACCATCAACAGCCCTATCCAGATATAACGCCAATGATCCACAACAATGTCCATTACGATAAGATACTCTGAAAGATGAAATAAAGGCACTTGTGCCCTGGGTGCAACCTTCGGTCATTAGTCATTTAATTGGACTTAAGCTTACTCAGTAGAAGGAAATTCATGCCTGGTGCTGTAAATTTAATGAATTACTTGTACCAGCTGAAGTCATGGAACCTAGAGGAGAACCTACCACTGCCACTTTCTAAACCAGTATCATTTCTAACTAACTAAATGCTTACCCTGCTATATAAAAATGAATGTAGCTTTCAGTCAACATCAAAGAAGTTTCCTTTTGCAAAAGATGGAGATCATTACAGGAAAACACAACTGGTAAATATGCAGAGATCAAGTGAGAATGACCATAAGGTTCTTGGTCCATTAATATATTTACAAATTAATACATTTACAGCATAACACTTAAGGTTCAACAAACATCACAGAAGAGGTGTCAGAAATATTGTAAGAGACAGAGGATGAGACTTCTGCTGTGAGATAATCTCTTCTACAGAACAAAAGAGGGACACAGAGTTGGGGATTAGATATAGGAAAAGTTGGGAAAAGGAGTGTGATGAATATGATTTAGATACATTGTATGAAACACATTAAGAATTGCTAAAATACTTTGTTATTAAAAGACTATAAGTGAGGTAGTTCAGGAAAAGGACTCTACTCTCCTACATTTCACTGGCCTCCCAGTCTTTTAATGTTTGTCCAAAAAGCATGACTGAATAGTACTCCATAAATGATATTTTATGCCCTCACTTATTTTCTATAGAGTAGCATACTTTTATCCAAAACTTTCATAGATTCCTTGTTTAAGCTGTCAAGTTGAGGAAAATTACAGCTAAGAGTGATCCAGCTGGAATTTCCCCGAAAGAGCTTAACATTTTGAAAGAAGATAATTGTGGTGGTTTAAATATACTTGGTTCAGGGAGTGGCACTATTAGGAGGTGTGGCCTGGTAGGAATAGATGTGGTCTTGTTGGAGGAAGGGTGTCACTGTAGGGGTGGGCTTCGAGACCCTTCTCCTAACTGCTCTTGAACTAGTTTTCCCTGTTTGCTTTTGGAACAAGCTGTAGAACTTTCAGCTCTTCCTGCACTATGCCTGCCTGGATGCTTCCATGCTTCCTGCCATGGTGATACTGGACTGAACCTCTGAACCTATAAGCCAGCCCCAATTAACTGTTGTCCTTTATAAGAGTTGCCTTGGTCATGGTATCTCCTTACAGCAATAAAACCCAAACTTTGAAAATGATGCAAAAAGTAGAGTTGCTAGAACCACATCTATCCAGCCTCCACACTACCAGTTCCAATTCTATGTCATCTAAACACTCCCAAACATATCTCTGGCCTCTCAGCTCCTTCACCAGCTCAGTCTAAGGCAGTATGGAATCTCATATCAGAAACACAACCAATGAAACTGTGTATATGTCTAGGCCAAAGAGCAAAACACAAATATAAAAATCAAGACAATGTACCCTCCCAAAAAAATTCCATCAGTGATATAGAAGCATTCTTCAGTGACAATTACCTGTTTGAACGCCAAGACACCTGTTTGAATGCCAAGATATAGGATTTAAAAGAACAATTAAAAAAATAATAAAAGAATTCAAAAAAGTTTAGTAGGATTCTGCAGTAGTACTTTTTCATGTGACTTTTTTGAAATGTCTTTAGTGTTATTTACTTTTCCTAGTTTCCCTTTTCTACCTTTCCTTCCCTACATTTAACCATTCTTGATTCATAATGCTCCTTTAGTCCTTTATAGCTGTGCATTGTATCACCCCAAAATGTATCTGTACACACACATTAAAAGAATTAAAATGAAAATTCACAAGATAAAATATATACCATGTACAATTATTAAACCAAGAACCTATGACTACATAGGCCATAGAGTAGGAAAGCCCCAATTCCTATTACTCTGCCAAGTAGACATATATTTATCCTAGTACTAATAACTTATTATACCTATAGGGAAATGCATCTCCCAAACCTCATCTTAGAAGATTCCCTTCAGCCATCTTTACTCCTGTGACTGAGCAGAGAGGTGCAGCCAGATATGCAGAGAACACCCAAGTTTAAGATTGTTTGGGATACGGTCTGCCAGGGCCCCACCTGCAGCCAGGAGCTGGGCAGCACCTTCACAACCATCTATGCACCAATCCTGCTAAGGGACAACTACTCTGCAGGGAGTCTCTCAGTTAGAGTTGAGGCCACCATATTCACTCCTGCGACTGATCTGGCTGTTGCAGCCAAGAACGCAGAGAACAACAAAGTGTAAGATCATTTGGGACTCAGTCCACCAGTCCCTGAGCTACACCCAGGAGCTGGGCAGCCACATAGCAATCTTTGAGAGGGGAAAGCTGGTCACCCAGGGGTGTTGAGATAGGCTTGCAGGCACACAGGAGGGACAAGCACCAGCCAGTGACAACAGAACCAACTAACACCAGAGATAACCAGATGGCAAAAGGCAAACATAGTAACATTACTAACAGAAATCAAGGTAATATGGCTCCATCTGAACCCAATTCTCCCACAACAACAAGTCCTGGATACCCCAACACACCAGAAAAGCAAGATTTGGATTTAAATCACAGCTCATGATGCTGATAGAAGGCTTTAAGAAGGACATAAATAACTCCCTTAAAGAAATACAGGAGAACGCAAGTAAACAGGGAGAAGCCCTTAAAGAACTACAGGAAAACACAACAAAACAGGTGAAGAAATTGAATAAAACCATCCAGGATCTAAAATTGAGGGAGAAACAATAAAGAAACCACAAAGGGAAACAACTCTGGACATATAAAACCTAGGCAAGAACTCAGGAATCATGGATCCAAGCATCAACAACAGAATACAAAAGATAGAAGAGAGAATTTCAGATGCAGAAGATACCATAGAAAGCATTGACACAACAGTCAAACAATGCAAAATGCAAAAAGCTCCTGACCCAAAACATCCAGGAAATCCAGGAAAAAATGAGAAGACCAAACCTAAGGATTATATGTATAGAAGAGAGTGAAGATTTCCAACTTAAAGGGCCAGTAAATGTCTTCAACAAAATTATAGAAGAAAACATCTGTAACCTAAAGAAAAAGATGCCCATGAACATACAAGAAGCCGACAGAACTCCAAATAGATTTGACCAGAAAAGAACTTCCTACCATCACATAATAATTAGAATGCCAAATGTATGAAACAAAGAAAGAATATTAAAAGCAGTTAGGGAAAAAGTTCAAGTAACATATAAAGGTAGACCTGTCAGAATTACACCAGACTCCTCACCAGAGACTATGAAAGCGAGAAGAGCCTGGGCAAATGTCATACAGACTATAAGGGAACACAAATGGTAAACCAGATTGCTATATCCAGCAAATCTCTCAATTACTATAGATAGAGAAACCAAGATATTCCATGGCAAAAAAAAAAATTTACACAGTATCTTTCTACAAGCCCAGCCCTTCAAAGGTTAATGAATGGAAAACACCAACAAAAGGAGGGAAACTACACACCAGAAAAATCAAGAAATTAATCTTCTTTCAACAAACACAAAAGACAACACGAACAAAAAAATTACATCAAAAGTAGCAGGAAGTAACCATCACTACTCCTTAATATCTCCTAAAATCAATGGACTCAATTCCCCAATAAAAAGACATAGACTAACAGACTGGATACATAAACAGGACTCAACATTTTGCTGCATACAGGAAACCCATCTCAGTGTCAAAGATAAACAATACCTCAGAGTAAAAGGCTGGAAAACAGTTTTCCAAGCAATTAATACCAGGAAACAAGCTGGAGTAGCCACTCTAATATCCAATAAAATAGACTTTCAAGAAAAGTCACCAAAAAAGAGAGAAGTACACTTTATACTCATCAAAGGAAAAACCTATCAAGAAGAACTCTCAATTCTGAACATATATGCTCCAAATACAAGGGCACACTCATTCAAAAAAAAACTTTACTAAAGCTTAAAGCACATATTACACCTCACACATTAATTGTGAGTAACTTCAACACCTCACTCACCTCAATGAATAGATCAGGGAAACACAAACTAAACAGAGACACAGTGAACCTAACAGAAGTTTTGTACCAAAAGGATTTAATAGATATCTATAGAACATTTCATCCTAAATCAAAAGAATATACCTTCTTCTCAGCACCTCATGATACCTGCTCCAAAACTGACCATATAATTGGTCACAAAACAGACCTCAACAGATATAGGAAGATCAAACTAATCCCATGCCTATCAGATCACTATGGAGTGGTCTTCAATAGCAACAAAATTAACAGAAAGCTCACATACACATGGAAGCTGAAAAATGCTCTACTCAATGATACATTGGTCAAGCAAGAAATAAGGAAAGAAATAATAGACTTTTTAGAATTTAATGAAAAGGAAGGAACAACATACCCAAATTTATGGGACACAATGAAAGCAGTGCTTAGAGGAAAATTCATAGCTCCGAGTGCCTGAAAAAGAAGCTGGAGAGAACATAAACTAGCAGCTTAACAGTACACCTGAAAGCTTTAGAACAAAAAGAAGCTAATATACCCAAGAGGAGTGGAATGCAGAAAATCATCAAACTCAGGGCTGAAATCAACCAAGTAGAAACAAAAAGAACTATACAAAGAATCTACAAAACCAGGAGCTGGTTCTTTGAGAAAATCAACAGGACAGATAAACCCTTAGCCAGACTAAGCAGAGGACACAGAGACAGTATCCAAATTAACAAAATCAGAAATGAAAAGGGAGATATAACAACAGAAACTAAGGAAATACAAAAATATCATCAGATCTTACTACAAAAGCCTATACTCAACACAACTGGAAAATCTGGATGAAATGGACAATTTCCTAGACAGATACCAAATACCAAAGTTAAATCAGGATCAGATAGACCATCTAAACAGTCCCAAAACCCCTAAAGAAGTAGAAGTGGCCACTGACAGTCTCCCAACAAAAAAAAAAAAAAAGCACAGGACCAGATGATTTTAATGCAAAACTATGTCAGACCTTCAAAGAAGACCTAACACCAATACTCTTCAAACTATTCCACAAAATAGAAAGAGAAGGAACACTACCAAACGCATTCTATGAAGCCACAATTTCGCTGATACCAAAACCACACAAAGATCCAACAAAGAAAGAGAACTTCATACCAATTTCCCTTATGAATATAGATACAAAAATACTCAATAAAATTCTTGCCAACCGAATCCAAGAACACATCAAAACGATCATTCACCATGATCAAGTAGACTTCATCCCAGGGATGCAGAATTGTTCAATATACAGAAATCCATCAATGTAATCCACTACATAAACAAACTCAAAGAAAAAAAACACATGGTCATTTCATTACATGCTGAAAAGCATTTGACAAAATTCAGCATCCTTCCATGTTAAAAGTCTTGGAAAGAACAGGAATTCAAGGCCTATACCTAAACATACTAAAAGCAATATACAGCAAACCAGTAGCCAGCATCAAACTAAATGGGGAGAAACTTGAAGCAATCCGACTAAAATCGGGGACTAGACAAGGCTGCCCTCTCTATATATATTTATTCAATATAGTACTTGAAGTTCTAGCTAGAGCAAGTAGACAACAAAAGGAGGTCAAAGGGATACAAATTGAAAGGAAGAAGTCAAATTATCAATTTTTGCAGATGATATGATAGTATACTTAAGCAACCCAAAAAACTCCACCAGAGAACTCCTACAGCTGATAAACAACTTCAGCAAATAGCCGGATATAAAATTAGTGCAAGCAAAGCAGTAACCTTTCTACTCAAAGAATAAACAGGCAGAGAAAGAAATTAGGAAAATGACACCCTTCACAATAGCCACAAACAATATAAAGTATCTTGGTGTGACTCTAACCAAAAAAGTAAAAGATCTGCATGACAAGAACTTTCAATCCTCTGAAGAAAGAAATCGAAGAAGACCTCAGAAAATGGAAAAATCTTCCATGCTCATGGATTGGCAGGATTAATATAGTAAAAATGATCATCTTGCTAAAAGCAATATACAGATTCAATGCAATCCCCATCAAAATCCCAATGCAATTCTTCATAGAGTTAGAAAGTACCATTCTCAAATTCATCTGGAATAACAAAAAACCCAGGATAGTGAAAACTATTCTCAACAGTAAAAGAACTTCTGGGGGAACAAGCATCCCAGACCTCAAGCAGTACTACAAAGCAATAGTGTTAAAAACTGCATGGTATTGGTATAGTGACAGGCAGGTAGATCAATGGAATAGAATTGAAGACCCAGAAATGAACCCACACACCAATGGTTAATTGATCTTTGACAAAGGAACTAAAACCATCCAGTGGAAAAAAAGACAGCATTTTCAACAAATGGTGCTGGTTCAACTGGTGGCTAGTATGCAGAAAAATGCAAATTGACCCATTCTTACCTCCTTGCACTAAGCTCAAGTTCAAGTGGATCAAGGATCTCCACATAAAACCAGACACACTGAAACTAATAGAAAAGAAACTGGGGAAGAGCCTTGAGCACATGGGCACAGAGGAAAATTTCCTGAACAGAACACCAATAGCTTATGCTCTAAGATCAAGAATTGACAAATTGGACCTCATAAAATTACAAAGTTTCTGTAAAGCAAAGGATACTCTCAACAGGACAAAAAGGCAACCAACAAATTAGAAAAGATCTTTACCAACCCTACATCTGACGGAGGGCTAGTATTCAATATATACAAAGAACTCAAGTTGTTAGATTCCAGAGAACCAAATAATTTAATGAGGTTCCATTTGTCTATTCTTGATCTTAGAGCATAAGCTATTGGAGTTCTGTTCAGGAAATTCTCCCCTGTTCCCATATGTTCAAGGTTCTTCCCTAGTTTCCTTTCTATTAGTTTCAGTGTGTCTGGTTTTATGTGGAGGTCCTTGATCCACTTGGAATTGAGCTTAGTGCAAGGAGATAAGAATGGGTCAATTTGCATTCTTCTGCATGTTGACCTCCAGCTGAGCCAGCACCATTTGTTGAAAGGCTATCTTTTTTCCACTGGGTGGCTTTAGCTCCTTTGTCAAAGATCAAGTGACCATAGGAGTGTGGATTCATTTCTGGGTCTTCAATTCTGTTCCATTGATCTACATGCCTGTCACTGTACCAATACCATGCGGTTTTTAACACTATTGCTCTGTAGTACAGCTTGAGGTCCGGGATACTGATTCCCCCAGAGGTTCGAGTCCACACCTTTTAATAATAACTTTAAATATGAATGGTCTCAACTCCCCAATCAAAAGACACAGGTTGGTTCAATGGATTGAGAAAAAAAAACATAATTTTTTTTTGTCTATGTAAAACTCATCTTCAAGGATAAAGTTCTCTTTTGACGAAAAATTTGGGGGAAAATGTGTCTCAAGTAAATGAGACCAGAAAACAATATGCATTACTATCCTCATATCTGACAAAAATGGGACACTTCACTCTGATCAATGGAATAGTTAACTAAATAGACATTATTATCATAGACATTTATGCATCAAACTCTGGTCCAACAAATTTCACATAAAGCCTATTGCTAGACTCTGAGACTCACAATTACTCCAACTCAGTATTAGTAAGTGATTCAATACCTCATGCTCTCCAACAGACATATCATCTGAATGAAAAATAAATAGAAAAAAATCAAAATTATATATCATCACAGGTCAATGAACCATATATACATACAGAATATTCCATCCAAATACCAAAAAAAAAAATAATGTTCTGTTTGGGAACCCATGAATATTTTCCTAAAGTAGAGCAAATATTAAGACATGAAAGAAATTGTAATGAATTCAGAAAAATTCAAATAATTCTGTGCAGGTTATCTATGTGCTATAAAGCTTCAAAATTAATAGAAAAAAGAATCTCCAGTAATCACACCAACTGGAGATTAAGAAATATATTTCTGAATAAATGGGTAAAAGAAGAAATTAAGAAATAAATAAACAAAAATTCCAAATGAATGAAAACGAAAACACAATACAACAGAGCTTGGGTACAACCACATTCCTGAGAGGGAATTCAGAGCTCTATGCACCCACATTTTAACATTTAAAGGCGTGCCAATATATGATTTACTGATAAGACATAAAAATTTGAAAAGAACCAATGAAAAACAAAAGAAAATTCAAAAGACAATAATAGAAATCAGAGCCTAATTTAATGGTATAGAAATAAAATAAATTATTCAAAGACTCAAGGCATTTAAAAACTGGTTATTCGAAAGTATCAACAAACAAAGATTGATAAACCCTTGGCCCAACTAAGTAAAAGAAAGAAAAATTAGGAAGGGAGGGAGAGAAAGAGGAAGAAAGGATGGATGGAAGGAAGGCAGCCAAATTAACAGAATGAGAAATTCACGGGGGTAAATAACAATAGACATGAAAGAAATTCAGAACATTGTTAGGGGATCCTTTTAAATCTATAATCTATTAAGTTAGAAAGTATTAAAGAATTTTTTTAAATTTCTAGATTCATCCAAACTACCAGAGTTAAACTAAAAAGAGATCATCAATTTAAATAGACCCCTAAAAAATACGAAAATGAAAACAGTAATAAAAAGCCTTCTGACTAAAAAAAGCCTAGATCCAGATGGACTCACAGCAGAATTCTACCAGACTTTCAAAGAAAATATACAACCAACACATCTTAATTTTTTAAAAAAATAGGCAAAGAAGGATTGCTTCCAAATTTATTCTATGAAGCCCACATTTCTCTGTTACCTAGGCCAGATAAAGACACAAGGAAAAAGAAAACTACAGACCAATATCACTGGTGAATATAGATCCAACCATCTTCAATCAATACCTCAAAACTGAATGCAGGCATAATGTTTGAGGTACAAGGACAGTTCAAAACACATTAAGTCAAAAAAATGCAGAACATCGTATATAAGTAGACTTAAAGGCAAAGGTCATCTCAATACATATAGAATAGGCCCTTAACAAAAAGAAAAGAGATTTTATGATTATAGATATAGAGAGGACAGCACTGGAGGAAACATGCCTCAACATAATAAGGACTAAACATGATAAACCCACAGTCAATATCACCCTAAATGAAGGACAATTTAAATGTTCATAGCAGCCTTATTTATAATAGCCAGAAGCTGGAAAGAACCCAGATGTCCCTCAACGGAGGAATGGATTCAGAAGATGTGGTATATTTACACAATGGAATACTACTCTGCAATTAAAAACAATGAATTCACGAAATTCCTAGGCAAAGGGTCAGAACTTGAAAATATCATCCTTAGTGAGGTAACCCAATCACAAAAGAACACACATGGTATGCAGTCACTGATAAGGGGATATTGACCCAGAATCTCGGAATACCCTAGACACAATCAGCATATCAATAGATTTCTAAAAAGATGGAAGGAGAGACCCCTGGTCCTGGAAAGACTGGATGTAGGGGAACGCCAGGACAGAGTAACGAGAGGGGGTTGAATGGAGAAAAGAGGGAGGGAAGGGGGCTTATGGGACTTTCGGGGAGGGAGGAAACAGGAAAGGGGAAGTGATTTGGAATGTAAATTAAAAAAATAAAATAAAAAAGCAATCCCATGAAAATTAAAAATGAAACAGTTTCCCACTAACCCCACTCCTTTAGTATAAGACTTTAAGTACTAGCTAGAGCAACAAAACAGAAGGAAATTAAGTGGATATAAATAGAACAGGAGAAAGTCAAATTATCCTCCCTCCCAGGAGATATTTATATATAAGAAATCCAAAACTTTCATCAAAAATGTTTAGAAATGATTAATAGCTTGCAATCCCACCAGCAATGGAGGTATGTTCTGCTTTCTCCACATCCTCACCAATATCAGCTTTCTCCTGAGTTTTTGATCTTAGCCATTCTGACTGGTGTGAGGAATCTCAGGTTCGATTTGATTTGCATTTCCTTGATGACTAAAGATATTGAACATTTCTTTAGGTGCTTCTTGGTCATTCGATATTTCTCAGTTGAGAATTCTTTGTTTAGTTCTGTACCTCATATTTAATAGGGTTATTTGGTTCTCTGGAGTCTAACTTCTTGAGCTCTTTGTATATATTGGATATTAGCCCTCTATTAGATGTAGGATTGGTAAAGATCTTTGCTCAATCTCTTGGTTGTTGATTTTTCCTATTGATAGTGTCCTTGCCTTACAGAAGCTTTTCAATTTTATGAGATCCCATTTGTCAATTTTTGATCTTGAAATCGGTCTGGCGGTTCCTCAGAAAATTGGACACAGTACTACCTGAGGACCCAGCTATATCACTCCTGGGCATATACCCAAAAGATGCTCCAATATATAACAAGGACATATGCTCCACCATGTTCATAGCAGCCTTATATATAATAGTCAGAAGCTGAAAAGAGCCCAGATATCCCTCAACAGAGGAATGGGTACAGAAAATGTGGTACATTTACAGAATGGAGTACTACTCAGCTATTAAAAACAATGACTTCATGAAATTCACAGGCAAATGAATGGAACTAGAAAATATCTTTGTGAGTGAGGTAACCCAGTCACAAAAGAACACACAAGGTATGCACTCACTGATAAGTGGATATTAGGCTAAAAGCTCAGAATACCCATGATAAAACTCACAGACCATATGAAGCTCAAGAAGAAGGAAGACCAAAGTGTGTATACTTCAGTCCTTCTTAGAAGGGGTAACAAAACACTCACAGGAGTTAGAGGGTGGGAGGGAGTTAGGAGGAAGAAGGGAGGGGAGGGGAAAAGGGGGAGCAGGATCAGGTATGAGAGGAGACAGAGATGATATACAGAAAGTCAGGAAATTGAACAGAGATGTGTAGCAATGAGGGATGGGGAACTGGAGGTAGCCACCAGAAAGTCTCACATGCCAGGAAAGCAACAGGCTCCTAGGACCCAAAGAGGATGAGATTAGCTGAAATGCCCAACAAAGAGGAGGGAGAACTGTAGAGACCATATCCAGTTTAGGAGAGGCCCCAGGTTGGGGGATGGGTCGGCCCACTGGTCTCCAAATTTTTAACCCAGAATGGCTCCTGTCTAAAAGAAATACAGACAAAGAGTGGAGCAGAGACTAAAGGAAAGGCCACCCAGAGACTGTCTGACCTGGGAATCCATCCCATATGTAGCCAGCAAACCCAGACACTATTGCTGATACCAAGAAGTGCATGCTGACAGGAGTCTGACATAGCTGTCCCCTGATAGGCTCTGCCAAAGCCTGACAAATGCAGATGGACTGAGCACAGAGTTCCCAATGGAGGAGTTAGGGAACTGACTGAAAAGCTGAAGGGGGTTGCAACCCCATAGGAAGAACAGCAACATCAACCAACCAGACCCCCCAACCCCCGCCCCAGAGCTCTCAGGGACTAAACCACCAACCAAAGAGCACACATGGAGGACCCATGGCTCTAGCTGCATATGTAGCAGAGGATGACCTTGTCGGGCATCAATGGGAGGAGAAACCCTTGGTTCTGTGAAGGCTCGATGCCCTGGAGTAGGGGAATGTAGGTGGGGACACACCCTCATAGAAGCAGGCAGAGGGAGGATGGGATGGGGGGGTATGGAGGGGAAACTGGGGAAGGGGATAACATTTGAAAGGTAAATAAATAAAATATTCAATAAAAAATTAAAAAAGAAAGAAATGATTAATAGCTTGAGCAACGTGACTAGACACAAAATCCACTTTCTGTCTACCAATAACACACTGAGAAAGATATTGTGGGAACACAGTTATTCACAATAGCCTTAAAAATATCAAGAAATAAACTTAATCAAGAGGGTAAATGAAAATGAAAACTTTAGATCTCTGAATAGCTTGAGCAGGACTTTAGAAGATATAAAGACCTCCCAAGCTCATGGATTCTTAGAATAAATTGTGAAAATGAGTGTACTGTCAACAGCAATTTATAAATTCAGTCCAATTGCAATCAAAACTCCCATCGCATTCTTCACAAAAAATAGAATGAAAATCCTAAAATTCATATTAAAGTACAAAGACCCCTGATAACTAAAGTGACCCTAAATAAGGAGAGCAATGAAGGGGAATTACCATAGTGGGTTTCCATCTATAGTGCAGTCCTGTGGTAATAAAAACAGTACAAAACAGACATGTAGACCAGTGGAACAAAATACAAGACCCAAACATGAGTTTATGTGATGATAGCTATGTCATATTTGAAAACAATGCCACAAAATACGAACTGGAGGAAAGGCAGCATCTTCAACAAAGGATGCTGGAAAACTGAATGAATGAGTACATGTAGAGAAATTAAAATAAACACATATGTGTGTATATACATGCATATATAATCATGCACAAAAAAATCAACACCAAATGGAACATAGACCTCAATGTGAAATCTAAAATCCTGAGATTTTGCTTGAAGATGACATAAGCATTACCCTACAAGATATAGAGTCAAGAAATGGGTTCCTGCACAGGACTCCCTTTGCTCAGGAATGAGGCCAATAATTGGCAAAAAGCACCTCAAAATGCCAAAAGGCTACTGTACAACAAAGGAAACCATTGAGAGGAGAGGAAGCTCACAGATGGGAAGAGTATTTTTTGCTAGCTATAGTTGGTTATACAAATATACAAAGAACTCAAAAGAAAATCAAGAATACTAAGGACCCAATCCAAACAATGGACAATTGACATGAACAGTGAGTTCTCAAAAGAAGAGATTAAAATGGCTAAGAACTATCTTTTAAGATGTTCGACATCCTTAGCAATTAAGGAAATACAAACTAAAACCACTTTGAAATTTCATCTTACACCAATCATTAGAATGTTTAAGATTTTTTTTTGAAAAATAAAATGACAATAAATGCTGGTAAGAATGTAAGGAGAAAGAAACCCTCATTGACTGATGAAAACTGGGTAGAGAATCCTCAAAAAGCCAGAAGTACGTCTACTGTGTGACCAAGCTCTTCCTTGGCACAAAGGACAATCTACTCCACAGATGCTTGCTCAGCCATGGTGATTAACATTCTATTCCCAGTGACTTGCAGATGGAAACAACCAATAGACCCTTCAACTGATGGATGGATGGATAATGATAAAGTGATACATACACATTATGGATTTTTAGTTGGCTGTCAGGAAAAATGAAAAAATGAAATTTAAAGGTAAATGAAAAATGTTAGACCTAGTGAAGTAGCCCAGACCCAGGAAGACAAACCCTGATGATTTATTTGTGGATCCTAGTTCTGACTCTTTAGATGTGAGTATATAACTTGAAGTAAACATATAAGCAAGGAAAATAGAAGGAAACTGCAATGTAGGGGTGGTAGAAAGAGCTATAGAGAGGGACAGAAACACACAGATGCTAATGGGAGAGAAATATAGAAAGGGGGGAGTTCAACTATTGAAAGGAGAAGCAGGTGATACAGAGGGTAGAGAGACAATAGATAATACTAAGAGTGTTTGAAAAGGTGATAAGGAAATACTGCTTTGTAACTTACTTAATACATACATATAGATGTGTGTGTGTACATATGTATATATGTATGTATGTATGTGTGTGTGTGTATAGTGGTGTGTGTGTACAATGAATTGGCTTAAATGGAATTATGTCACATGTGGTGATAATGCTCCCCTAAAAGCCATAAACTATCTAATAAAAAAAAAATCCACTGCCAGGCATGAGAAATCTTCGTCCAAGTTGTTGATCAGAGGGATCCAAGAGACTCCTAGAACAATAAAGACTATCATCTTTGCTTCTGCTACCCAGAACTTGGAAGTAGGAACCTGTTGCTAAAGATACCCCACACTTTAGACACATAACTCAAAGGAATAGAGTTGTCAGTTCTCATAGCATCAGAAGCCTCTATGCAGTTGCCACGATACAAACCACAAAGATGACTGGGACAGTAAGCTATATCCAATGATGAAATCATAGCACTTATACCTTTGAATTAACCAACAGTCACCTAATTGGGTCTAAGGCCTTCTCAGTGCAAAGGAATTCATGCCAGGTAGTGTAAACCTATATTAGAATAGGCATGGCAGCAAGCACGAAGCAGAGAAATCACATCTTCAACCATAAACCTGAAGCAGAGACTGAACTGGAAGTGAGGTGAGACTATACACTCTCAAAGCAAGCTCCCAATGACAGAAATACTTTCTCTAACAAAACTGTACTTCTCTATAGGTTCCCTAAGGAACAGCACCATAAACAGGGAACCAAGTATTTAAACACATAAGCCTGTAGAGGACAAATTTCAGTTAAACAACCAAAGGTTTTCACCCAAAATGATACATCTCCAAAACAAACAAACAAACAAAAAGCTCTATACTTAATACTCTGGAAATATTGAGTAAGGAAGGGCTGGAAAAACTGTGAAAGTCAGAGGACCCAATAGCATATTCTAGATATGACACAGAAGCTGTACCTATGAAACTTCAACAATATGATTGCCTAAACAAGACCTGCAATTGTAGATGGGAGAAATTTTACTAGGTTTCATCCTTAGATAAAGATACAGATAATACATATCTGCTAAGATTGGGAAAATAGGTTTGCTTGACAGATGAGCTCCCTAACAAATGAACAACATTAAATGGGCTCAGTAAGGGGGTGTGTGTGTGTGTGTGTGTGTGTGTGTGTGTGTGTGTGTGTGTGTGTAAAATATGAGTATATATAGAGAGCTATAGATTACATGTAAGTAACAATAGTAAAAAGAAAGATGTCAATAGTTTAAGAGGGAGCATGGGAGATGGGAGAAGCTGGAGGGGGAAAGGAGAGATGAAAATCATGTAAATACAGTTCTTGTGTATAAAGAATTTTAATCCAACAATCAGGCTTCTCTGGCAAGATATCACATCCAAAGATATGATCTGACCAGAATGCAAGCACGCCCTTGATTGCAGCATGATCAAACTGGAATACAGACATACTCTTAGTACACACCTTTAATCTCTAACAATGAAGTTAAGGTTAGTTTGTAGGAGGAAGCAGCCATGTTTGAAATTGATGTCTAACTGCAGGGCAGAAAAGTGATGAAACAGAAAGATTTGACAGAATGAGGCAGAGATAGGATATGCCCAACTCACAGGAAAATAGTACAGGGAAAAGAGGCTATTTAAGATCAGAGAAAGAGAAAGGTGGTGAGTGGTGTGAATGTGTGTGTGTGTGTGTCTGTCTGTCTGTCTGTCTGTGTATATGTGAGTGTCTGTGTGTGTTCCTGTGTATGTGTGCACATGCATGTGTGTGCGCACATGTGCATATGTGTGTGTGTGTGTGTGTGTGTGTGTGTGTGTGTGTGTGTGTGTGTGTGCAGTTTTACTGGGACAAAGTATACAGAGAGAGGTTGTAGACAGAACAAACTAGATACAGGTGGAGACAGAATGAACCAGAGAATGAGAAGGAGCCTGAAGATTATAGCATATTACCAAAGGTAGTATAAGGCCAGGCAGAACAATTCAGTTAGAAGCCAAAAGAAGCCAATTGAGTTGGTCAGCTAGGAAGATTAAATTGTTCGGAGGGTAGAAGCTTCCAGGCCTAGGCCTAGAGATAGTTAAAACTAATAGAGAAAGAAATGTTCTAGACTCAGCCCAAACAATGTATTCCCACATCTTAGGTGCAACTCTTATTTCATCATTTCATCTGAGGAAATAAAAATGACATTTACACTTGCATCTGAAAGTCTCAAGAAACATAAAATCTTTACATTTGAAAACAGATCAAATTAATGTGCAAGCAAAGATGTTGCCTAAATAAATAGTAGTATACCCACACGGTGGAATATTACACAGTCATAAAATAATGTTATCAGAGTAAATAGAGTCTATATTGAGACAAAGACAATTTATAAAACCGTATGCAAGAAATTATTTTTGTAATGTGTTTATGTAGAAAACCATCGTCAAACTCATATTTGCTTACTAAGTTGAAGAAGAGATAGAGAGAAGGAAGAGTATTCAAAAAGGGTAGTATCCCTGGCAACAGGAACGCCTCCTTGTGTTTGAGCAGGTATTGCAGTCCATCTAGGATATTAACGTGTGATGGTCTCGTGCACTTAGGCTAGTGATTTACAGAGTCACATCCTGAATTAATAGAGTACAAGAAAGGATTGTTGTTACACCAACTAAAAAGAATCATAAAATGGTAATGAATGTTATGAAATATCATGAATATTTCATTTGAAGACAGGCTATCAGATTTATCTTAAGGATAAAGAGCATATAGGCAATAAATCAAGGCCCAAGATGTAGGATAGAAGCTCATAGTTGGCGGCAACCATTTATATCTTGGCCACGGTATTTCTGAGTGTTTGCAATTTCAATCAAGTCACAATCCAGTTGAGACAAAGAGGGAAAAACTGAATTTAAAACACACTTCAGGAGAATCAACAAAAGGTTTCTAAGGTAGATTTGAAAGATTTTTTTGAACTAAACTGAGCTTATTGAAATTTTTCATTGACCTTATTACATACTCAAAACTATAAACAATATTTATCACAAGGTTGTTATGGATCCTAAAATTGGATAATAAACATAGGATCATAGTTATGAATCTCACTTATAACCAACATTCATATTAGATTTTAATACACAGGCCATTCCCAAAGCCAAAGAAATTTCTGTTCTGGAAATTTTGTAGTTGACTTGAAGTTAGCTGGTTACTCTGTCAGTTATACATGATTTCTGCAACAGAATGATAGAAAAGGTTCCTCCTACAATTTTCATTAATGGTATCAAAACAAAATTTATTTCTTTGTTTTTGTTGTTAGTACCTTTTCTTTTTTTCTTTTTTTTTCTTGGATATTTTCTTTAATTGCATTTCAAATATTATCCCCTCTCCTCCCTTTCCTCTGAAAACCCCCTATCCCCCCCCCTCAGCTCACTAACCCACCCACTCCCACTTCCCTGTCCTGGCATTCCCCTACAGTGGGGCATCGAGACTTCACAGGACCAAGGACCTCTCCTCTCATTGATGTCCCACAAAGCCTCTGCTACATATTCAACTAGAACCATGGGTCCTTCCATGTGTAGTCTTTGGTTGGTGGTTTAGTCCCTGGGAGTTCTGGGGTGTCGGGTTGGTTGATATTGTTTTTCTTCCTATGGGGCTGCAAACTCATTCAGCTCCTTGGGTCCTTTCTCTAGCTCCTCCATTGGGGATCCCATGCTCAGTCCAATGGTTGGCTGAGAGCAACCACCTCTGTATTTGTCAGGCACTGGCAGAGTCGCTCAGGACACACCTATATCAGGCTCCTGTCAGCAAGCATTTGTTGGCATCCACAACAAGTTTCTGGGTTTGGTAACAGTATATGGGATGAATCCTCAGGTAGAACAGTCTCTGGATGGCCTTTCCTTCAGTCTCTGATCCACACTTTGTACCTGTGTCTCCTCCCATGGGTATTTTGTACCCCCTTCTGAGAAGGACCAAAGTATCCACACTTTGGTCTTCCTTCTTCTTGGGCTTCATGTGATCTGTGAATTATATCTTGGGTATTCCGAGCTTCTGAGCTAATAAGCACTTATCAATGAGTACATACCATGTATGTTCTTTTGTGATTGGGTTACTTCACTCAGGATGATATTTTCTAGTTCCATCCATTAGCCTAAGAATTTCATGAATTCATTGTTTTTAATAGCTGAGTGGTAATCCATTCTGTAAATGTAACACATTTTCTGTATCCATTTATCTGTTGAGGGACATCTGGGTTCTTTCCAGCTTCTGGCTATTATAAATAAGGCTGCTATGAACATAGAGGAGTATGTGACCTTCTTACACGTTGGAGCATCTTCTGGGTACCCAGGAGTGATAATATCTGGGTCCTCGGGTAGTACTATGTCCAATTTTCTGAGGAACCACCAAACTGATTTCCAGACTGGTTGTACCAGCTTGCAATCCCACCACAATGGAGGAGTGAACCTCTTTCTCCACATCCTTATCAGCATCTGCTGCCACCTGAGTTTTTGATCTTAGCCATTCTGACTGGTGTGAGGTGGAATCTCAGGGTTGTATTGATTTGCATTTCCCTGATGACAAAGGATGTTGAACATTTCTGTAGGTGCTTCTCAGCCATTTAGTATTCCTTAGCTGAGAATTCTTTGTTTAGCTCCGTACCCCTTTTTTTGGGTTTTTTTTTTTTATTATTTATTTTATTTTATTTTTTAATTTACATTCCAAATCACTTCCCCTTTCCCGTTTCCTCCCTCCCCGAAAGTCCCATAAGCCCCCTTCCCTCCATTTTAATAGGGTTACTTGATTCTCTGGAGTCTAACGTTGTGAGTTATTTGTATATATTAGATATTAGTCCTCTATTAGAAGTAGGATTGGCAAATATCTTTTCCCAATCTGTTGGTTGCCATTTTGTCCTATTGACAGTGTCCTTTGCCTTACAGAACCTTTTCAATTTTATGAGGTTCCATTTGTGAATTCTTGATCTTGGAGCATAAGCTATTAGTATTCTGCTCAGGAAACCACTGTGCCTATGTGTTCAAGGCTCTTCCCCCACTTTCTTTTCTATTAGTTTCAGTGTATATGGTTTTATGTGGAGGTCCTTGATCCACTTGGACTTGAACTTTGTAAAAGGAGATAAAAATGGACCAATTTTCATTCTGCTATATGCTAACTGCCTGTTGAACCAGCACTATTTGTTGAAAATATTTTTTTCCACTGGATGGTTTTAGCTCCTTTGTCAAAGATCAAGTGACCAAAGGTGTGTAGGCTCATTTCTGCATCTTCAATTCTATTCCATTGATCTATCTGCCTGTCACTGCACGGATACCATGCAGTTTTTATCACTATTGGTCTGTAATACTGCTAGAGGTCCAAGATGCTGATTTTCCCAGAAGTTCTTTTATTGTAGAGAATAGTTTTTGCTATCATAGGTTTTTTGTTATTCCGGATGAATATGCAAATTGCTGTTTCTAACTCTATGAAGAATTTAGTTGGAATTTTGTTGGGGATTACCTTGAATCTATATATGGTTTTCAGCAAGATGGCCATTTTTACTATATTAATCCTGCCAATTCATGAGCATGGGAGATCTTTCCATCTTCTGAGATCATTTTCAATTTCTTTCTTCAGAGGCTTGAAGTTCTTGACATACAGATTTTCACTTGCTTAGATAGTCACATCAATGTATTTTATATTATTTGTGACCATTGTGAAGGGTGTTGTTTCCCTAATTCCTTTCTCAGACAGTTTATCCTTTGAGTAGAGGAAGACAACAGCTTTGGAGTTAATTTTATATCCAGCCGCTTTGCTGGAGTTCTTTATCAGGCTTAGGAATTCTCTGGTGGAATTTTTGGGGTCACTTAAGTATACTATCATATCATCTGCAAATAGTGATATTTTGACTTCTTCCTTTCCAATTTGTATCCCTTTGACCTCCTTTTGTTGTCTAATTGCTCTGGCTAGGATTTCCACTACTATATTGAATAAGTATGGAGAGAGTGGGCAATATTGTCAAGTCCTTGATTTTAATGGGATTGCTTCACGTTTCTCTCCATTTAGTTTGATATGGGACACTGGGTTGCTGTACATTGCTTTTACTGTGTTTAGGTATGGGCCTTGAATTCTTGATCTTTCCAAGACTTTTATGATGAAGGGGTGTTGGATTTTGTCAAAAGCTTTCTCAGCATCTAAAGAAATGATGTGTTTTTTTTTCTTTGAGTTTTTTTATATAGTGGACTATGTTGATGGATTTCCTTATATTGAACCAACTTTGCATTCGTGGCATGAAGCCTACTTGATAATGATGGATGATGGTTTTGATGTGTTTTGGGATTCAGATGACCAGAATTTTATTGCGCATTTTTACATTAATATTAATAAGGGAAATTGGTTGGAAGTTCTCCTTCCTTAATGGGTCTTAGTGTGTTTTAGGTATCAGAGTAATTGTGGATTCATAGAATGAATTGGGTAGTGTTCCTTCTGTTTCTATTTTGTGAAATAGTTTGAAGAGTATTGGTATTAGGTCTTCTTTGACGGTCTGATAGAACTCTGCACTAAACCCATCTGATCCTTGGCTTTTTTTGGAAAGGAGACTATTAATTACTCCTTCTATTACATTAGTGGTTATGGGACTGTTTAGATGATTTATCTGATCCTGAATTATCTTTGGTACCAGTATTTATCTAGAAAACTGTTCATTTCATGCAGACTTTTTCAGTCTTGTTGAGTATAGGATTTTGTAAGAGGATTTGATGATTTTTTTGGATTTCCTCAGTTTCTGTTTTGTTTGTTTGTTTGTATTGGTTGTTTTTGTTTTTTTTTTTAATTTTCTATTTTTTTTTAATTTACATTCCAAATGATTTCCCCTTTCCCGGTTCCTCCCTCCCCGAAAGTCCCATAAGACCTCTTCAGTTCCCCTGTTCCACATTCAACCCCCTCTCACTTCTCTGACCTGGTAATCCCCTACATCCAATCTTTCCAGGACCAGGGGTCTCTCCTTCCATTTTCTTGGAAATCTATTGATATGTGAATTGTGTCTTGGGTATTCCGAGATTCTGGGTTAACATCCCCTTATCAGTGACTACATACCATGTGTGTTCTTTTGTGATTGGGTTACCTCACTAAGGATGATATTTTCCAGTTCTGATCATTTGCCTAAGAATTACATGAATTCATTGTTTTTAATTGCAGAGTAGTATTCCATTGTATAAATATGCCACATCTTCTGAATCCAAACCTCCGCTGAGGGACATCTGGATCATTCCAGCTTCTGGCTATTATAAATAAGTCTGCTATGAACATAGTGGAGCATGTGTCCTTATTGCATGCTGGGGAAGCCTCTGAGTATATGCCCAGGAATGGTATAGCAGGATCCTCTGGGAGTGTCATACCCAGTTTTCTGAGGAACTGCCAGACTGCTTTCCAAAGTGGTTGTACCAGCTTGCAATCCCACCAGCAGTGGAGGAGTGTTCCTCTTCCTCCACATCCTCGACAACAATTGCCGTCTCCTGTGTTTTTGATTTGAACCATTATGACTGGTGTGAGGTGGAATCTCAGGGTTCTTTTGATTTGCATTACCCTAATGACTAAGGATGTTGAACATTTCTTTAGGTGCTTCTCAGCCATTAGATATTCCTCAGGTGAAAACTCTTTGTTTAGCTCTGTACCACATTTTTTAATAGGGTTATTTGGCTCTCTGGAGTCTAACTTGAGTTCTTTGTATATATTGGATATTAGCCCTCTGTTGGATGTAGGGTTGGTAAAGATCTTTTCCATGTGTGTTGGTTGCTGCTTTGTCCTTTTGACAGTGTCCTTTGCCTTACAGAAACTTTGCAGTTTTATGAGGTGCCATTTGTCAATTCTTGATCTTAGAGCATAAGCTATTGGTGTTCTGTTAAGGATATTTTCCCCTGTGCCTATGTGCTCAAGGTTCTTCCCTAATTTCCTTTCTATTAGTTTCAGTGTGTCTGGTTTTATGTGGAAGTCTTTGATGCACTTGGAATTGAGTTTAGTACAAGGAGATAAGAATGGATCGATTTGCATTCTTCTGCATGCTGACCTCCAGTTGAACAAGCACCATTTGTTGAAAATGCTATCTTTTTTCCACTGGATGGTTTTAACTACTTTGTCAAAGATCAAGTGACCATAGGAATGTGGATTCATTTCTGGGTCTTCAATTCTGTGCCATAGATCTACATGCCTGTCACTGTACCAATACCATGCAGTTTTTAACACTATTGCTCTGTAATACAGCTTGAGGTCCAGGATACTGATTCCCCCAGAAGTTCTTTTACTATTGAGAATAGTTTTAGCTGTCCTGGGTTTTTTGTTATTCCAGATGAATTTGAGAATTGTACTTTCTAACTCTATGAAGAATTGAGTTGGGATTTTGAAGGGGAATGCATTGAATCTGTATATTGCTTTTGGCAAGATGATCATTTTTACAATATTAATCCTGCCAATCCATGAGCATGGAAGATTTTTCCATCTTCTGTGGTCTTCTTCAATTTCTTTCTTCAGAGACTTGAAGTTCTTGTCATACAGATCTTTCACTTTTTTAGTTAGAGTAACACCAAGATACTCTATATTGTTTGTAGATATCGTGAAGGGTATCATTTCTATTACTTCTTTCTCAGCCTACTTATCCTTTGAGTATAGGAAGGCTACCGATTTGCTTGAGTTGATTTTATATCTGGCTACTTTGCTGAAGTTGTATCAGCTGTAGGAGTTCTCTGGTAGAGGTTTTTGGGTCACTTAAGTATACCATCATATCATCTGCAAATAGTGATAGTTTGACTTCTTCCTTTCAAATCTGTATCCCTTTGACCTCCTTTTGTTGTCTAATTGATCTAGCTAGAACTTCAAGTACTATATTGAATAAATATGGAGAGGGCAGCCTTGTCTAGTCCCTGATTTTAGTGGGATTGCTTCAAGTTTCTCTCCATTTAGATTGATGTTGGCTACCAGTTTGCTGTAAATTGCTTTTACTATGTTTAGATATGGGCCATGAATTCCTGATCTTTCCAAAACCTTTAACATGAAAGGATGTTGAATTTTGTCAAATGCTTTCTCAGAATCTAATGAAATGACCATGTGGTTTTTTAATTTGAGATTGTTTATGTAGTGGATTACATTGATGGATTTCTGTATATTGAACCATCCCTGCATCCCTGGGATGAAGCCTACTTGATCATGTTGAAAGAGCGCTTTGATGTGTTCTTGGATTTGGGTGGCAAGAATTTTATTGATTATTTTTGTACTGATATTCATAAGAGAAATTGGTTTGAGATTCTCTTTCTTTGTCAGATCTTTTGTGATTTTGTTATCAGCATAATTGTGGATTCATAGAACGAGTTGGGTAGTGTTCCTTCTGTTTTATTTTGTGAAATAGTTTGAAAAATATTAGTGTTAGGTCTTCTTTGAAGGTCTCATAGAATTCTGCACTAAAACCATCTGGACCTGTGCTTTTTTTTGGTTGGAAGACTTCCTATGACCACTTCTATTTCTTCAGGGGTTATAAGACGGTTTAGATGGTCTATTTGATCCTGATTTAATTTTGGTATTTGGTATCTGTCTAGGAAATTGTCCATTTCCTCGAGATTTTCTAGTTGTGTTGAATACAGGCTTTTGTAGTAGGATCTGATGATTTTTTGAATTCCTCAGTTTCTGTTGTTACATCTCCCTTTTCGTTTCTGATTTTGTTAATTTGGATACTGTCTCTGTGCCCTCTAGCTAGTCTGGCTAAGGGCTTATCTATCTTGTTGATTTTCGCAAAGAACCAACTCCTAGTTTTGTTGATTCTTTGTATGGTTTTGTTTATTTCTACTTGATTGATTTCAGCTTTCATGTGTGCCATTAAACTGCTAGTATATGCTCTCTCCCGTTTCTATTTGGAGGCACTCAGGGCTGTGAATTTTCCTCTTAGCACCACTTTCATTGTGTCCCATAAATTAGGGTATGTTGTGCCTTCATTTTCATTAAATTTTAAAAAGTCTTTGATTTCTTTCTTTATTTCCACCTTGACCAGGTATCATTGAGTAGAGCATTGTTCAGCTTCCAGGTGTATGTGGGCTTTCTGTTGTTTTTGTTGTTATTGAAAACCATCCTTATTCCATAGTGATCTGATAAGAGGCATGGGATTAGCTCGATCTTCTTATATCTGTTGAGGTCTGTTTTGTGACAAATTATATGGTCAATTTTGGAGAAGGTACCATGAGGTGCTGAGAAGAAGGTATATTCTTTTGCTTTAGGATGAAATGTTCTATATATATCTGTTAGTTCCATTTGGTCCAAGGCTTCAATTAGTTTCACTGTGTCCCTCTTTAGTTTCTGCTTTCCTGAACGATCCATTTCAGAGAGCGGGGTGTTGAAGTCACCCACTATTATTGCATGGGGTGCGATGTGTGTTTTGAGCTTTAGTAAAGTTTCTTTTACGAATGAGGGTACCCTTGCATTTGGAGCATAGATGTTCAGAATTGAGAGTTTTTCTTGGTGGATTTTTCCTTTGGCCAGTATGTAGTGTCCTTCTGTGTCTTTTTTGAGGACTTTAGGTTGAAAGTCAATTTTATCTGTTATTAGGATGGCTACTCTGGCTCATTTCCTGGGACCATTTGTTTGTAAAATTGTTTTCCAGCATTTTACTCTGAGGTAGTGTTTGTCTTTGACACTGAGATGCATTTCCTGCACGAAGCAAAATGCTGGGTCCTATTTACCTATCCAGTCTGTTAGTCTATGTCTTTTTATTGGGGAATTGAGACCATTGATATTAAGAGAGATTAAGGAATAGTGATTATTGCCCCCTGCCATTCTTGACGCTATCTTTATGTTTGAGTGTTTATCTACTTTTGGTTTGATGCAAGAAGGTTACTATCTCGGTTTTTCCAGGGTGTTGTTTCTCTCCTTGTATTGGCGGTTTCCACCTATTATCCTTTGCAGGGCTGGGTTTGTGGAAAGATGTTGTGAAAATTTGGTTTTATCATGGAATATCTTGGTCTCTCCATCTATGGTGATTGAGAGTTTTGCTGGGTATAGTAGTCTAGACTGGCATTTGCGTTCTTTAGAGTCTGCATGAGATCTGCCCAGGATCTTCTGGCTTTCATATTCTCTGGTGAGAAGTCTGATGTGATTCAGATAGGTCTTCCTTTATATGTTACTTGGCCTTTTTCTCTTACTGCTTTTAATATTCTTTCTTTGTTTAGTACATTTGGTGTTTCAATTATTATGTGACAGGAGGTATTTCTGTTCTGGTCCAGTCTGTTTGGAGTTCTGTAGGCTTCTTGTACGTTCATTGGCATCTCTCTCTTTAGGTTAGGGAAGTTTTCCTCCATAATTTTGCTGAAGATATTTACTGGCCCTTTAATTTGAAAATCTTCACTCTCATCTATACCTATAATCCTTAGGTTTGGTCTTCCTGGATTTCCTGGATGTTTTGGGTTACACTTTTTTTTTTTGCATTTTACATTTTCTTTGACTGTTGAGTTGATGCTTTCTATGGTATCTTCAGCATCTGAGATTCTTTCTTCCATCTCTTGTATTCTATTGTTGATGTTTGCATCTATGACCCCTGATTTCTTCCCAAGGTTTTCTATCTCCAAAATTGTCTCCCTTTGTGATTTCTTAGTTGTTTCTACTTCCTTTTTTTAGATCCTGGATGGATTTGCTCAGATCCTTCACTTGTTTGTTTGTGTTTTCCTGTATTTCTTTAAGATATTTTTGTGTTTCCTCTTTCAGGATTTCTGCCTGTTGATCCAAGTTCTCCTGTATTTCTTTATGAGATTTATTTACATCCTTCTTGAAATCCTCTAATAGCATCATGAGAAGTGATTTTAAATCCAGATCTTGCCTTCCAGGTGTGATGGGGTATCCAAGACTTGCTGCTGTCGGAGAGTTGGGTTCAGATGGTGCCATATTGCCTTGATTTCTGTTAGTAACGTTCCTACGTTTGCCTTTTGCCATCTGGTTACCTCTGGTGTTAGTTGATCCTGCTGTCCCTGGCTGTTTGTTGGACCTCCTGTGAACCTGCAACGCTATTTCTGCCCCCCCTGAATGACCGTTTTCCCCTGGCACTGATTGCTGAGGGGCTGCCCTGCTCCTGAGTGATTTTGGAGCCCTGATGTGCCTTGCCCCAAGTGATGTTATACTTGGGGAATCCCTGCGTACCTGGAGACTCAGTGTAGTCAATCCCCGGAGCAGAAGTCGCTAAGGGGAGGCTGGTGTGCGATCTCCTGTTGCGAGTCCCTCTTCAGGACAGATGTCCCACAGCAGAGCTGGCACGTAGATGACCACAGAACTGCCCAGCTCTTGGTTGCTGGGAGCACACAAACTGGCTGTGTCCCAAGCTATGTTATGCTTGCTTATCCCTGCACCTGGAGGTCCCAACTGCTCTATTGCCAGATTAAAGATGGCGGAGTCTCGGTTTCTGTTGTTATGTCTCCCTTTTCATTTCTGATTTTGTTAATGTGGATACTGTCTCTGTCCCTTCTCCTTAGTCTTGCTAAAGGTTTATCTATCTTGTTGATTTTCTCAAAGAACCAACTCCCGGTTTGGTTGATTTTTTGTCTAGTTCTTTTTGTTTCTATGTAATTGATTTCAGCCCTGTGTTTGATGATTTCCTGCTGTATATTCCTCTTGGGTATATTTCCTTCTTTTTGTTCTAGAGCTTTTATGTGTGCTGTCAAGCTGCTAGTGTATACTCTCTCCAGTTTCCTTTTGGAGGCACCCAGAGTTTTGAGATTTCCTCTTAGCACTGCATTCAGTGTATCCCATAAGTTTGGGTACGTTGTGCCTTCATTTTCATTAAGTTCTAAAGTCTTTTCTTTCTTTATTTCTTCCTTGACCAAGTTATCATTGAGTAGAGAGTTGTTCGGGTTCCATATGTAAGTGGGCTTTCTGTTGTTTTTGTCACTATTGAAGACCAGTCATAGTTCGTGGTGATCTGATAGGATGCATGGGATTATTTCAGTCTTCATTGATCTGTTGAGCCCTGTTTTGTGACCCATTATATGGTCAATTTTGGAGAAGGTGCCATGAAATGCTGAGAAGAAGGTATATTGTTTTGTTTTATGATAAAATGTTCTCTAGATATCTGTTAAATCTATTTGGTTCATAACTTCGGGTAGTTTCACTGTGTCTCTGTTTAGTTTGTGTTTCCCTGATCTGTCCATTGAGGAGAGTGGGGTATTGAAGTCTCCCACTATTATTGTATGAGGTGCAATGTGTGTTTTAAGCTTTAGCAAAGATTCTTTTACAAACGAGGATGCCCTTGCATTTGGAGCATAGATGTTCAGAATTGAGAGTTCTTCTTGATAGATTTTTCCTTTGATGAGCATGAAGTGTCCTTCCTTAAGTTTTTTGATAACTTTAGGTTGAAAGTCAATTTTATTCAATATTAGAATAGCTATTCTAGCTTGTTTCTTGGGACAATTTGCTTGGAAAATTGTTTTTCAGCCTTTTAATATGAGGTAGTGTCTGTCTTTGTCACTGAGGTAGGTTTCTTTTATGCAGCAAAATTTTGGGTCTTGTTTATGTATACAGTCTATTAGTTTATGTCTTTTTATTAGGGAATTGAGTCCATTGATATTAAGAGATATTAAAGAAAAGTAATTGTTGCTTCTTGTCATTTTTGTTCTTGGAGGTTGAATTATGTTCATGTTGCTATCTTCTTTTTGGTTTGTTAAAAGAAGATTATTTTCTTGCATTTTTAGGGTGCGGTTTCCCTCCTTCTGTTGGAGTTTTCCATTTATTATCCTTTGAAGGGCTGGATTTGTGGAAAGTTATTGTGTAAATTTGTTTATGTCATGGAATATTTTGGTTTTTCCATATACGGTAATTGAGCATTTTGCTGGGTATAGTATCCTGGGCTGGCATTTGTGTTCTCTTAGGGTCTGTATGACATCTTCCCAGGACCTTCTGGCTTTCATAGTCTCTGATGAAAAGTATGGTGTAATTCTGATAGGCCTGCCTATATGTTACTTGACCTGTTTCCCTTACTACTTTTAATATTCTTTCTTTGTTTTGTGCATTTGGTGTTTTATTTTGTGATGGGAGGAATTTCTTTTCTTGTCCAGTCTATCTGGAGATCTGTAGGCCTCTTGTATGTCCATGGATATCCCTTTCTTTAGGTTAGAGAAGTTTTCTTCTATAATTTTGTTGAAGATATTTACTGGTCCTTTAAGTTGGAAACCTTTGCTCTCTTGTATACCTATTATCCTTAGGTTTGGTCTTCTCATTGTGTCCTGGATTTCCTGGATGTTTTGGGTCAGGAGTTGTTTGCATTTTGCATTTTCTTCGACTGTTATGTCAATGTTTTCTATGGTACCTTCTGCACCTGAGATTCTTTCTTCTATCTCTTGTATTCTATTGGTGATGTTTGCATCTATGACTCCTGACTTCTTTCCTAGGTTTCTATCTCCAGAGTTGTCTCCCTTTCTGATTTATTTATTGTATCTATTTTCATTTTTAGATCCTGGGTGGTTTTGTTCAATTCCTTAACCTGTTCGGTTGTGTTTTCCTGTAATTCTTTAAGGGATTTTTGGGTTTCCTCTTCAAGGGCTTCAGCCTGTTTACGTGTGTTCTCCTGTATTTCTCTAAGGGAGTTATTTATGTCCTTCTTAAAGTCCCCTATCAGCATCATGAGCTGTAATTTTAAATTCAAATCTTGCTTTTCCAGTGTGTTGGGGTATCCAGGACTTGCTGTCGTGGGAGAACTGGGTTCTGGTGATACCCAGTTCTGTTAGTAAGTTTCTTGCGCTTGCCTTTTGCTACCTGTTTATCTCTGGTGGTAGCTATTCTTTTTGTTTCTGGCTAGAGCCTGTCCCTCCTGTGGGCCTATAAGCCTGTGTCAGCACTCCTGAGAGACCAGCTCACTTCTGGCAGGACCCATGCATAGAGGAGTGTGGAACAGCCCTAGTTCCTAGGTGCAGATGGCAACTGGAAGGATCCTGTCCCAGCTGTTCCACTGTCCAATATTTATTTCTATGATGATGGAATTTGTCTTTTAGTTTTGAGAATGACTACAAATAAGCTTCATAATTCTTTGAGATTAATATTTTCTTATTCCTTATCACTATCAAGGTATAAAAAATGCTACTTAAATATAGAGGTAAAATACCTTTATACATATTTTTGCTTATTCTTCTATCAATAAGAATTGAAAGTAGGGGCTTATTCAATTTGATTAATCACATAAAAGCATTACAGTTTCTTCCTCCATGCCCTATATCTTGCTATGTGTTTAATATATATATATATATATAATATATATATATATATACATACAATCTCAAAGAAAAAAATACATGGACATTTCATTAGATGCTGAAAAAGCATTTGACAAAATTCAGCATCCTTTCATGTTAAAGGTATTGGAAAGAACAGGAATTCAAGACCCATACCTAAACATAGTAAAAACAATATACAGCAAACCAGTAGCCAACATTAAACTAAATGGAGAGAAACTTGAAGCAACCACACTAAAATCAGGGACTAGACAAGGCTGCCCTCTCTCTCCATATCTTTTCAATTTAGTACTTGAAGTTCTAGCTAGAGCAATTATACAACAAAAAGAGGTCAAAGGGATCCAAATTGAAAAGTAAGAAATCAAACTATCACTATTTGCAGATGATATGATAGTATATTTAAGTGACCCAAAAAACTCCACCCGAGAACTCCTACAGCTGATAAACAACTTCAGCAAAGTGACCGGATATAAAATTAACTCAAACAAATCAGTAGCTTTCCTATACCCAAAGGATAAACAGGCAGAGAAAAAATTAGGGAAATGACAACTTTCACAATAGCCACAAACAAAATAAAGTATCTTGGTATGACTCTAACCAAACAAGTGAAAGATCTGTATGACAAGAAGTTCAAGTCTCTGAAGAAAGAAATTGAAGAAGACCTCAGAAGATGGAAAAATCTGCCATGCTCATGGATTGGCAGGATTATTATAGCAAAAATGACCATCTTGCCAAAAGCAATATGCAGATTCAATGCAATCCCCATCATAACCCGAACTCAATTCTTCATAGAGTTAGAAAGTACAATTCTCAAATTCATCTGGAATAACAAAAAACCCAGGATAACTAAAACTATTCTCAAGAGTAAAAGAACTTCTGGGGTAATCAGTATTCCCGACCTCAAGCAGTACTACAGAGTAATAGTTTTAAAAACTGCATGGTATTGGTACAGTTACAGGCAGGTAGATAAATGGAATAGAATTGAAGACCCAGAAATGAACCCACATTCTTATGGTCACTTGATCTTTCCACAACCATCCAGTGGAAAAAATATAGCCTTTTCTTTTTTTTTTTTTTTTTTTTTTTTAATTTAATTTTATTTTATTTTTTTAATTTACATTCCAAATCACTTCCCCTTTCCCGTTTCCTCCCTCCCCGAAAGTCCCATAAGCCCCCTTCCCTCCCTCTTTTCTCCGTTCAACCCCCTCTCATTACTCTGTCCTGGCGTTCCCCTACATCCAGTCTTTCCAGGACCAGGGGTCTCTCCTTCCATCTTTTTAGAAATCTATTGATATGCTGATTGTGTCTAGGGTATTCTGAGATTCTGGGTCAATATCCCCTTATCAGTGACTTCATACCATGTGTGATCTTTTGTGATTGGGTTACCTCACTAAGGATGATATTTTCAAGTTCTGACCATTTGCCTAGGAATTTCGTGAATTCATTGTTTTTAATTGCAGAGTAGTATTCCATTGTGTAAATATACCACATCTTCTGAATCCATTCCTCCGTTGAGGGACATCTGGGTTCTTTCCAGCTTCTGGCTATTATAAATAAGGCTGCTATGAATATAGTGGAGCATGTGTCCTTATTGCATGCAGGTAAAGTCTCTGGGTATATGCCCAGGAGTGGTATAGCCGGATCCTCCGGAAGTGTCATGCCCAGTTTTCTGAGGAGCCGCCAGACTGCTTTCCAGAGTGGTTGTACCAGCCTGCAATTCCACCAGCAGTGGAGGAGTGTTCCTCTTTCTCCACATCCTCGCCAACAACTGCTGTCTCCTGTGTTTTTGATCTTAGCCATCCTGACTGGTGTGAGATGGAATCTCAGGGTTGTTTTGATTTGCATTTCCCTAATGACTAAGGATGATGAACATCTCTTTAGGTGCTTCTCAGCCATTAGATATTCTTCAGGTGAGAACTCTTTGTGGAGCTCTGTACCCCATTTTTTAATAGGGTTACTTGCCTCTCTGGAGTTTAACTTCTTGAGTTCTTTGTATATCTTGGATATTAGCCCTCTGTCGGATGTAAGGTTGGTAAAGATCATTTCCCAGTTAGTTGGTTGCCGCTTTGTCTTTTTGACGGTGTCTTTTGCCTTGCAAAAACTTTGTAATTTAATGAGGTCCCATTTGTCTATTCTTGATCTTAGAGTATAAGCTATTGGAGTTCTGTTCAGGAAATTCTCCCCTGTGCCCATATGTTCAAGGTTCTTCCCTAGTTTCCCTTCTATTAGTTTCAGTGTGTCTGGTTTTATGTGGAGATCTTTGATCCACTTAGAATTGAGCTTAGTGCAAGGAGATAAGGATGGGTCAATTTGCATTCTTCTGCATGTTGACCTCCAGCTGAGCCAGCACCATTTGTTGAAAAGGCTATCTTTTTTCCACTGGATGGTTTTAGCTCCTTTGTCAAAGATCAAGTGACCATAGGAGTGTGGATTCATTTCTGGGTCTTCAATTCTGTTCCATTGATCTACATGTCTGTTACTGTACCAATACCATGCAGTTTTTAACACTATTGCTCTGTAGTACAGCTTGAGGTCCGGGATACTGATTCCCCCAGAGGTTCTTTTACTCTTGAGAATAGTTTTAGCTATTCTGGGTTTTCTGTTATTCCAGATGAATTTTTGAATTGCTCTTTCTAACTCTATGAAGAATTGAGTTGGGATTTTGATGGGGATTGCATTGAATCTGTGTATTACTTTTGGTAAGATGCTCATTTTTACTATATTAATCCTGCCAATCCATGAGCATGGCAGATTTTTCCATCTTCCGAGGTCTTCTTCAATTTCTTTCTTCAGAGACTTGAAGTTCTTGTCATACAGATCTTTCACTTGTTTGGTTAGCGTCACGCCAAGATACTTAATATGGTTTGTGGCTATCGTAAAGGGTATTATTTCTCTTACTTCTTTCTCAGCCTGCTTATCCTTTGAGTATAGGAAGGCTTCTGACTTGCTTGAGTTGATTTTATATCCGGCCACTTTGCTGAAGTCGTTTATCAGCTGTAGGAGTTCTCTGGTGGAGTTCTTTGGGTCGCTTATGTATACTATCATATCGTCTGCAAATAGTGATAGTTTGACTTCTTCCTTTCCAATTTGTATCCCTTTGACCTCTTTTTCTTGTCTAATTGCTCTAGCTAGAACTTCAAGTACTATATTGAAAAGATATGGAGAGAGAGGGCAGCCTTGTCTAGTCCCTGATTTTAGTGGGATTGCTTCAAGTTTCTCTCCGTTTAGATTGATGCTGGCTACTGGTTTGCTGTAAATTGCTTTTACTATGTTTAGATATGGGCCTTGAATTCCTGATCTTTCCAAGACCTTTAGCATGAAAGGATGCTGAATTTTGTCAAATGCTTTCTCAGCATCTAATGAGATGACCATGTGGTTTTTTTCTTTGAGATTGTTTATGTAGTGGATTACATTGATGGATTTCCTTATATTGAACCATCCCTGCATCCCTGGGATGAAGCCTACTTGATCGTGGTGAATGATCGTTTTGATGTGTTCTTGGATTCGGTTGGCAAGAATTTTATTGAGTATTTTTGCATCGATATTCATAAGAGAGATTGGCCTGAGATTCTCTTTCTTTGTCGGATCTTTGTGTGCTTTTGGTATTAGTGTAATTGTGGCTTCATAGAACGAGTTGGGTAGTGTTCCTTCTGTTTCTATTTTGTGGAACAGTTTGAAGAGTATTGGTGTTAGGTCTTCTTTGAAGGTCTGATAGAATTCTGCACTAAAACCATCTGGACCTGTGCTTTTTTTGGTTGGAAGACTTCCAATGACAACTTCTATTTCTTCAGGGGTTATAGGACGGTTTAGATGGTCTATTTGATCCTGATTTAATTTTGGTACTTGGTATCTGTCAAGGAAATTGTCCATTTCCTCAAGATTTTCTAGTTGTGTTGAATACAGGTTTTTGTAGTAGGATCTGATGATTTTTTGAATTTCCTCAGTTTCTGTTGTTATCTCTCCCTTTTCGTTTCTGATTTTATTAATTTGGATACTATCTCTGTGCCCTCTGGTTAGTCTGGCTAAGGGCTTATCTATCTTGTTGATTTTCTCAAAGAACCAACTCCTCGTTTTGTTGATTCTTTGTATGGTTTTATTTGTTTCTACTTGATTGATTTCAGCCCTGAGTTTGATGATTTCCTGCCTTCTACTCCTCTTTGGTGTATTTGCTTCTTTTTGTTCCAGGGCTTTCAGGTGTGCCATTAAGCTGTTAGTGTATGCTGTCTCCCGTTTCTTTTTGGCGGCACTCAGGGCTATGAATTTTCCTCTTAGCACTGCTTTCATTGTGTCCCATAAGTTAGGGTATGTTGTGCCTTCATTTTCATTAACTTTCAAAAAGTCTTTGATTTCTTTCTTTATTTCCACCTTGACCAAGTTATCATTGAGTAGAGCATTGTTCAGCCTCCATGTGTACGTGGGTTTTCTTTTGTTTTTGTTGCCATTGAAGACCACCCTTATTCCATAGTGATCTGATAGGAGGCATGGGATTATTTCTATCTTCTTGTATCTGTTGAGGTCTGATTTGTGACCAATTATATGGTCAATTTTGGAGAAGGTACCATGAGGAGCTGAGAAGAAGGTGTATTCTTTAGCTCTAGGATGAAATGTTCTATATATATCAGTTAGTTCCATTTGGTCCAAGGCTTCAATTAGATTCACTGTGTCCCTGTTTAGTTTCTGCTTTCCTGAACGATCCATTTCAGAGAGCGGGGTGTTGAAGTCACCCACTATTATTGTGTGCGGTGCGATGTGTGCTTTGAGTTTTAGTAAAGTTTCTTTTACGAATGAGGGTGCCCTTGCATTTGGAGCATAGATATTCAGGATTGAGAGTTCTTGATGGTGGATTTTTCCCTTGATCAGTATGTAGTGTCCTTCTGTGTCTTTTTTGATGACTTTGGGTTGAAAATCAATTTTATCCGATATTAGGATGGCTACTCCACCTCGTTTCTTGGGGCCATTTGCTTGTAAAATTGTTTTCCAGCCTTTTACTCTGAGGTAGTGTTTGTCTTTGACACTGAGGTGCGTTTCCTGCATGCAGCAAAAAGCTGGGTCCTGTTTACGTATCCAGTCTGCTAGTCTATGTCTTTTAATTGGGGAATTGAGACCATTGATATTAAGAGAGATTAAGGCATAGTGATTATTGCCATCTGCCATTCTTGACGCTATCTTTATGTTTGAGTGGTTATCTACTTTTGGGTTTGATTCAAGAAGGTTATTATCTCATTTTTTCCAGGGTGTTGTTTCTCTCCCTGTATTGGAGGTTTCCACCTATTATCCGTTGCAGGGCTGGATTTGTGGAAAGATATTGTGAAAATTTGGTTTTATCATGGAATATCTTGGTCTCTCCATCTATGGTGATTGAGAGTTTTGCTGGGTATAGTAGTCTAGGCTGGCATTTGTGCTGTCTTAGTGTCTGCATGAGATCTGCCCAGGATCTTCTGGCTTTCATAGTCTCTGGTGAGAAGTCTGATGTGATTCGGATAGGTCTTCCTTTGTATGTTACTTGGCCCTTTTCTCTTACTGCATTTAGTATTCTTTCTTTGTTTAGAACATTCGGTGTTTTGATTATTATGTGACGGGAGGTATTTCTGTTCTGGTCCAGTCTGTTTGGAGTTCTGTAGGCTTCTTGTATGTTCATCGGCATCTCTCTCTTTAAGTTAGGGAAGTTTTCCTCCATAATTTTGTTGAAGATGTTTACTGGCCCTTTAAGTTGCAAATCTTCACTCTCATCTATACCTATAATCCTTAGGTTTGGTCTTCTCATTGTGTCCTGGATTTCCTGGATGTTTTGGGTTACGCGTTTTTTGCATTTTGCATTTTCTTTGACTGTTGAGTCGATGCTTTCTATGGAATCTTCAGCACCTGAGATTCTTTCTTCCATCTCTTGTATTCTATTGTTGATGTTTGCATCTATGACTCCTGATTTCTTCCCAAGGTTTTCTATCTCCAAAGTTGTCTCCCTTTGTGATTTCTTAGTTGTTTCTACTTCCTTTTTTAGTTCCTGGATGGATTTGCTGAGATCCTTCACTTGTTTGTTTGTATTTTCCTGTATTTCTTTAAGGTAATTTTGCATTACCTCTTTCAGGATTTCTTCCTGATGACCCACGTTCTCCTGCATTTCTCTGAGCGATTTTTGTGTTTCCTCCTCATGGGATTCCATCTGTTGATCCATCGTCTCCTGCATTTCTTTAAGCAGTTCTCGTGTTTCCTTTGTAAGGGCATCTAACCGTTGATTCATTTCTTTAAGCAATTTTTGTGTTGCCTCCTTATGGGCATCCGTCTGTTGACCCATATTCTTCTGCATTTCTTTATGCAAATTTTGTGATTCCTTTGTGAGTGCATCTACCCGTTGATTCATCTCGTTAAGCGATTTTTGTGTTGTCTCCTTGTGCGCCTCCATCTTTTGATCCATGTTCTCCCGCATTTCTCTAAGCGATTTTTGTGTTTCCTTTGTAAGGGCTTCTAACCGTTGATTCATGGTCTCCTGTAACTCTTTATGAGATTTATTTGTGTCCTTCTTGTGATCCTCTAATAGCATCATGAGAAGTGATTTTAAATCCAGATCTTGTCTTTCGGGTGTGGTGGGGTATCCAGGACTTGCTGCTGTTGGAGAGTTGGGTTCGGATGGTCCTACATTACTTTGATTACTGTTAGTAACATTCCTACGTTTGCCTTTTGCCATCTGGATACCTCTGGTGTTAGTTGGTCCTGCTGCCACTGGCTGTTGGTTGGACCTCCTGTGAGCCTGCAAAGCTATTTCTGCCCCCCCCTGGATTACCAGGATTCCCCTGGCACCGATTTCTGGGGCCTGCCTGCTCCTGAGTGACTTTGGAGCCCTAATGTGCTTTGCCCCAAGTGATCTTATATTGGGGAGGCCTTGCACATCTAAAGGCTCAGCCTAGTGGATTCCTGGAGCAGAGGTCGCCAAAGGGAGGCTGGCAGGCTCCTGCCCTGTGCAGGGGTGTGTGATCTCTCCTGGGGGGGGGAGGGGGCGTCCCTCTGCCAGGCAGAAGTCCCACAGCAGATCTGGCGCGCTGGTCACTGCAGATCAGCCCAGCACCTGGGAGCAGGTTACACACAAGCTGCCTGAACCCGAAGCGATATTATGCCTGTCTGTCTCTGAGCCTGGTGGTCCCAACTACCTGGTCACTGGAGCAAAGATGGCGGAGGGCACTCTCCGTGGCGCTGCTCACCCTGTGGTCACGATGGCCCGCCGATCTGGCACCCAGACGACCACAGCGCCAACCCGCCCTCGGGCACAGAAGGAAGCCCCAACAGGCCGTGTCCCAAGTAAAATATAGCCTTTTCAACAAATGGTGCTGGTTCAACTGGAGGTCAGCATGCAGAAATATGCAAATCAATCCATTCTTATCTCCTCATACTAAGCTCAAGTCCATGTGGATCAAGGAACTCCATATAAAACTAGACACACTGAAACTAATAGAAAAGAAACTGGAGAAGAATCTTGAGCACATGGGCACAGGGGAACATTTCCTGAACAGAACACCAATAGCTCATGCTCTAAGATCAAGAATTGACAAATGGGACCTCATAAAATTACAAAGTTTCTGTAAGGCAAAGGACACTGTCAAAAGGACAAAACGACAACCAACAAATTTTGAAAGATCTTTACCAACCCTACATCCAACAGAGAGCTAATATCCAAGATATACAAAGAACTCAAGAAGGTAGACTCCAGAGAGCCAAACAACCCTATTAAAAATGGGGTACAGAGCTAAACAAAGAATTTTCACCTGAGGAATATTGAATGGCTGAGAAGTACCTAAAGAGATATTCAACATCCTTAATCATCAGGGAAATGTAAATCAAAACAACCCTGAGATTTCACCTCACACCATTCAGAATGGCTAAGATCAAAAACTCAGGAGACAGCAAGCGCTGGAAAGGATGTGAAGAAAGAGGAACACTCCTCCACTGCTGGTGGGATTGCAAGCTGGTACAACCACTCTGGAAATCAGTCTGGCGGTATCTCAGAAAACTGGGCATAATACTACCAGAGGACCCTGTTATACCACTCCTGGGCATATACCCATAGTATTCCCCAGCATGAAATAAGGATACCTGCTCCACTATGTTCATTGCAGTCCTATTTATAATAGCCAGAAGCTGGAAAGAACCCAGATGTCCCTCAACGGAGGGATGGATACATAAAATGTGATATATTTACACTATGGAATACTACTCAGCTCTTTAAAACAATGAATTTATGAAAGTCTTAGGCAAGTGGGTGGAACTGGAGAATGTCATCCTGAGTGAGGTGACCCAGTCACAAAAGAACACACTTGGTATGCACTCATTGATAAGCAGATATTAGTCCAGAAGATGGAATACCCAAGAAATAATTCACATATCAAATGATGCGCAAGAAGAAAGAAGGAGAGGCCCCTGGTCCTGGAAAGTCTCATTGCAGCAGTGTAGGGGAATACCAGGACAGGGAAGCAGGAAGCAGTTGATTGGAAACAGTGGGAGGGAAGAGGGCTTATGGAACTTTCAGGGAGGGGAGAACCAGGAAAGGGGAAATCATTTGAAATGTAAATAAAGAACATATCTAATAAAAAATAAAATAAAATGGAAAAATTTCATTCATTTTTAATTATTGTTTTATGTGTGTTTTATAGGAAGCTCATGTTCAGAAGTGGAAGAAAATCCTAGTTTGATTTTTTTGCAACACTGGCATACTTTTTTAAAGATTTTACACTCAGAGCAATATATATTATGCATTGGCTACTGATGAATGAAATTTACATTCTTATTGTTGTCTCACAATAAGTTACAATGCTGCTATCTAGTATAAATTACTTTTCTAAAATTCCTCCAATGTGCTCCAGAGGAAAATGCCTGACTTGTTTTAGGACAGCGTACTCAGAATAATATCAAACCTTTCTAGTACAATGGGTCATCTTTTCCATTTTCTTACCTGTTCCAGCCTAAAGAGCAAAGGGAGCACCGGATGATGGAACGGGTTCCAGCAGAACTGGATTTACAATGAGAGAATCTGTTTCCCTCTTTCATTCATTTTGCAATGAATGCAGAGAATGATCTTTCCACTATTACAAATGCAGCAAACCCCACCGTTAAATTGACAGTGTGATTTATCCCACTTCACTTTGCTTTATAAGCAAAATGTATCATTCTTGTGAGCTTTCTTCTGGGTAAATAATTGTGAGAAATATATCTCTTGCCGTTGATAAGACACAGCATATCATCTTAACTCATCCTTTCTCTTCTCTATTTTATCATCTGCCAAGTGATCGGGACTCTGATCAGTCTGCATTCCTGTGTCAAGTAGCAAACACCTGTTTGCTCAGTGGTTTTTTTTCACAGTGAGAAGCTCCACTGTACTTTGTTTTTTCCAGAAATCGTCATTAGACTCAGATTCCAGAAAGCAATAACCCCCCCCCGGGGGGGGAGTGGTCCTTAGAAACCCTCCAGGGCTTCCGCTACGCTAATTTCTCTTTTCGTTTTTTTTTTTTGTTTGTAACTTGGGGTATAGAATTTGGTGGTGCTGTTTAGACATTTTTCTGATGGATTGAGGGTGATCACTACTTAAAGAAGGTTGGAGTCTCCAGCTCCATATCTTAAAAGTTATTGTTACTCTTTTCCTCTGAGGAGAGCCTCTGTCCAGGTTGTTTTAATCTCAGAGCACAAAGAGCTCACTTGCTTTGTCCTGCTTGGATATTTTTATGAAAGTCTCCATTTCTAATAGCAAGAGATAATTTTTTAAATTATGTTCTGAAGTAAGCATCTGTTTATTTCGTTTGTGTTTCTTGATGGGATTTGTTGAAAATTAATTTATTCACTTAGTTTAAATTACTTGAGAAGATAAACGAATGCAAAGTAGAAGCTGGCTTTGGTCAGAACACAAGTGAAAGAAATGTATGCAGTCTGGAATGTTTGTAGATGTTACTTATTTTTGGCAATTAGTCACAGCTTATGCTAAAAGTCAAACCACATACTTCTGAGTTGAAGAGTTATGTGTGCTCTAACTGATAAACATGTAAACATTCACAGGTTGAGTTTACCAATTCAAAATGCTTGGGATGAGAAGTGTTTTGGATCTTAGAATTATTTTTTGTTCTATTTGAAAAGGTTTGAGTATTTACTAATACACATTGAGATATCTTGGGGATGGGACTGAAAAAATAACTTATTTGTCTACCTTAGACATGTAGTATGAAGGTAATATAATACAATGTCTTTAGTTCACCTCTGCTATTGATTCATTTGGTTGATTTGGTATTTTGGCATGGTGTCATAGTATGGTACCCAGGCTGGCCTCAAACTGGCAATCATCCTGCCTCAGCCTCCAGTGTGCCAGAATCACAGATGAATAACTCTATAACTAACTGCACCTGTACACTCTTTACAGCCCTTTACATAAGGTTAGACATGGAATTTTCTATTCGAACATAACATTGACATACCAAAAGTTTCAAATTTGGAAGCACTTCAAATATTGGATTTGGGAATTAGGAATACTTACCTCATATATTCAGACATAATATGCACAGGTCTATACACCATATTAAAATAACTTTAAAGTCAGGGTCACTGAAATAGCTCAGCCAATAAAGGCTCTAGTTATCAAGTCCAATGATCCAAATTAAATCCCAGGAACCATCCATTTACACACTGTAACACAAATGGACACACACACACACACACACACACACATACACATATACACATACACAAACATCATTTTGAAAACTATGACTGTTGAATTCAATTGAAGCAATATGATGCCTAGAACTTCATTATTGATGCACTGAATGAATTATGATTCATGTGCCTAGCCTCACCTATCTTATAGCAAGGTGAATTCAGGATGCTCAGACTTTAAAACAACAATCAGTTTGATGAAAAGGCAAGTTAGCCACACCCCAAAGGCTTGGTCTGGAATTAGCACGACAGCACTTGAGCTCTCTAACAAAGGAAGTCAGGTGACAAGCTCCTGTTCAGAATGAAGGGAAATTAACTTTGCCTTGGGAATGTAGAGGAAAGAAGTTGATAACCATCTTTAGAGAGTATCCGGTCTATCTACCTAAGTTTAGATTTGAGAAGTCTGTTCCTATATCAAAACAGGATGCTTGAGGCTCAGTACTGTACTAGACAATAGCAATCAATTTTCAAAAAGCATTATCCAGTTTATATGCATGTGGTTGTCATGTTTAAAAATGGGTGAATTAATCTGCTGGTGATGCTATCACTAATATTTATTAACCTTTTCAATGAAACCTGGGATTTCAGCCTAGTCATATTTCCTTTTGTTGTTCTTCCAATTTTCACTCTTCATTTCTTTACATTTTTGCATCAGGTACTATGTGAAACCAATAGAAGAAAAAAAGGCAACATTATAGTATAGTATACTGGTTTTGTGTGTCAACTTGAAATAACCTGGAGTTATCACAGAGAAAGGAACCTTCTTTGAGGAAATGTTTCCATGAGATCCAGCTGCAAGGCATTTTCTTAATTAGTGATCAAGTGGGGAGGGCCTAGCCCATTATGGGTGATGCCAAACCTGGGCTAGTAGTGTTGGGTTCTATAAGAAAGCAAGCTGAGCAAGCCAGGGGAATCAAGCCAGTAAGCAGCATTCCTCCATGGCTCCTGCCTCCAAGTTCCTAACCTGTGTGAGTTCCTGTCCTGACTTCCTTTGGTGATGAACAGCAATGTACAAGTGTAAGCTGAATAAACTCTTTCCTCCCCAACTTGCTTCTTGGTCATGATTTTTGTGCAGGAATAGAAACCCTGACTAAGACAACATATAATATTCTCTCTCTCTCTCTCTCTCTCTCTCTCTCTCTCTCTCTCTCTCTCTCTCTCTCTCTGTATGTGTGTGTGTGTGTGTGTGTGCATGCATGCATGTGCATGTGTGTGCGCAGTTGCCCTGCACCACCTTATCAGATGGGACCATGCAAGACTGGGAAGCCAGGATAGAAATTGCCAGGCAGTTATCATTGTTGGTGTCTGTCACACAAAATATCTTCTTTCTTCACTACCTTTCCTGGAGCCTCCCACACCATCGAATAACTGAGAGCTTAGTGAGTGTTTAATAAATGCTAGTCACCAAATACTGTTCAAATACATCAAAGACAGTCATCTCAATTGTTCTGTTTGAAATATTTGTCAAGATCCCAATGTATGCTAGGCACTGAGAAGATAAAGGTAAATTATCTACTTTTCAAGGTTTCAGAAAGCTGAAAGTGCATAAAATATTTCCTGAGATGTCTGGTTTTGTTTTTAAGAAATCCTTAATGTCATAACATAAAACTAAATGACCTCTCATCCTAGCTTCTATTCATAACACATTCAGTGCCATCAAATAATATTAACAAGACTCCTCTGTGAGACGTAGGATATTTAACAATAAAGGCTTCTCACACAAAGGAATGACTTCAGCAATAATTCTTTATCTGCAGATCACAGATTGAAGAGACATAATCGTCACAAAGGAGAGTCCTCTGAAGTGAGCACAAAGTGAGATAAGTCCCCACACAGCAGAAGTGACATATGGAAGGTTGGGCTTATGGATTCAATTCGTGCATATTTTGATCACCTACCATGTACTAGCTAGGAGCTGGGTGTACAATGAGACGCAGAAAACAGATGTAGGTTCTGTTTCCTCAGAGCTCCTGGTAGGTGGCTAAACAGTCAAGCAGCCAGCTACAATCAAGTGTAGTCTGTCAGGAGAGCAGAGTGTGAAGACCCAGGAGAGTGTACACCCTGAGAGGAGAGGAGGTCAGGATCTGCCTCCACAGAGGAAGCTGGGGTCCATGGCCCCCATCTAGTTCCAACATATTTAGCTAATAAAAGTTTCAGTCTGTGTATAAGAAACTCCAGTGTTCTTCGTTCTGAGCTTGAGTTAGTTTACTTGACATAACCTTTTCTAGTTCCACTCCATCTTCCTGTGAATTTTGTAACTTTACTTTTCTTTACACCTGAGTAAAATTCCTTGTGTATATGTACCACATGCTCATTGTCCATCTATCTGTTGAAGAAATAAGCTGATTCCACACGCTCCATATTATAAATAAATACGACAGCAGTGACCAATAGATGTAAAGATATTTCTGTGGTAGGATACAGACTCCTTTGGGCATATGCTCAGGACTTAAGGGAGGAGTAGGGTAGGAGATGTAATAGATCCCTTGTGATGTGAATGTTAAAGGAGAAATATTAGAAATGGAAGGACTCAGTAGAGGTGGGTACCAGAGAAATGAGGGCTAAAAGCAGGGACAAGGAAAGAGAATCAATCCAAACTAAGTGTTAAAAAAAATACCAAAAGGAAACTCTGTAATTTTTATTGTTGTTAATAGGATATCTCATATTTATTTGTTGACAATTTTATACATATAAACAAGGTATCTCAATCATATCCACTCCCACCTTCCCCTCACATTCCCTCCAGATATTCTCAACATCATCCTTTCCTACCTTTATGTCATTTGTTTTATTTTGTAACCCACTAAATCCAATTAGTTCGGCATGTTGGAAAGTGGACTGATTGTGCTAATTTGACTTTGTATATGTCTTATGCAAGAAACCATAGCTGTGGAGAGTTCATGAGTACAAAGACCAAATCATGTCCAGAAAATAGCATCTCATAACATTCCTTCCATTCTCTGACTCTTCCCCAGTGTTCCCTGAGCCTTGAGGAATGGAAGAGATTTCCAGCTGAGTACTGAGGTGTCACTTATCCTCAGCATACTGATCAGTTATGAGTCTGTTAACTGCTGACCAGTTAAGAGAGAGGCTTCTCAGGGCAATACTCAGGGAAGTACTAACTTATGTGTAGAAACATAAATATTTAGAAGGCAGTTTGACAACATATCCATTAATCAAACCAACAGTAGTAGGTTCTTCCAAGGGCTTCTGACTTCTCAAGCCATGGTTGGTTGGTTATTTTACCAGATATATGATGCCAGGCTTGATTTTTTTTAAAAACCTCAGAACAGGCCTTAAATCTACTACAAGCACAGTTGGCTAGCCATTGTGCTCCTATTGCACCAGTGGACACCATCATGCCTCTTGACTAGCAGGTCAGGATTGTACCATGCAGGATTCAGTGCTAGGAAATAGCACTGATGACTTTTCTCCCCAGCAGCCTCCACAGTATTATCAACCACTGTAAAGGCTATCCAAAAGAGAGGAAGTTTTCAGGTCAATTCAAACTTGAGAAAAATCTGTTGTTTTTAAGGCTAATTTTAAAATAAGTTAAAATAGAAAAGGAGAAGTAGAAATGAGTGAAGTGAATGTTTGGGGTGGGAGAGATCAACCTAGGAACAGTTTGTACATGGACCCAGTATTAGCAAAATATTCCCTCCAGGGAACCAAATGCCTAATTCAGCAGCCACCCTCCTGTGAGAAGAAACGATGAGGTAATAATCCAGATTTGGCAGAGATATTGCTGACTCTTGAGATGTGAGAAAGGATTTTGGATAAAATCACTAATACTCCTTTGGCAAGGACTTCCATTTACAGAGAACACCATGTGTGCTTTCAGCCTTTGACATGAAAGGAGTATGCTCTGAAGCATACCATACATATTTTAATAGGGAAAAAAGTATGTCAATATGATAGGCAGGTGATTTTTCTCCAAATTTGCTATACCTCCCTCTTTTTCTTTTTTTTTACCTTTTCAGAGTGTTACACGATACAGTGTAGAGATATATGTCACAAAGGAAGAACATCTAAATGTAATAATACCTGGATATAAGTACAAGTAGTATGTTTCTAAGTCTTTTTATAGTTCATCTATTTCTTTTTTTTAATTTAATTTTATTATCTAAGTTTTTTTTATTTACATTCAAAATCATTTCCCTTTCTCATTTCCTCCCTCCGCGAAAGTCCCATAAGCCCCCTTCCCTCCATCTTTTCCACATTCAACCCCCTCTCGATTCTCTGTCCTGGCATTCCCCTACATCCACGCTTTCCAGGAACAGGGGTCTCTCCTTCCATCTTCTTGGAAATCTGTTGATATGCGAATTGTGTCTAGGGTATTCCAAGATCCTGGGTTAATATCCCCTTATCAGTGACTGCATACCATGTGTGTTCTTTTGTGATTGGGTTACCTCACTAAGGATGATATTTTCAAGTTCTGACCATTTGCCTAGGAATTTCGTGAATTCATTGTTTTTAATTGCAGAGTAGTATTCCATTGTGTAAATATACCACATCTTCTGAATCCATTCCTCCATTGAGGAACATCTGGGTTCTTTCCAGCTTCTGGCTATTATAAATAAGGCTGCTATGAACATAGTGGAGCATGTGTCCTTATTGCATGCAGGTAAAGCCATTGGGTATATGCCCAGGAGTGGTATAGCCGGATCCTCCGGGAGTGTCATGCCCAGTTTTCTGAGGAACCGCCAGACTGCTTTCCAGAGTGGTTGTACCAGCTTGCAATCCTACCAGCAGTGGAGGAGTGTTCCTCTTTCTCCACATCCTCGCCAACAATTGCTGTCTCCTGTGTTTTTGATCTTAGCCATTCTGACTGGTGTGAGATGGAATCTCAGGGTTGTTTTGATTTGCATTTCCCTAATGACTAAGGATGATGAACATTTCTTTAGGTGCTTCTCAGCCATTATTTATTCTTCAGGTGAGAACTCTTTGTTTAGCTCTGTACCCCATTTTTTAATACGGTTACTTGCCTCTCTGGAGTTTAACTTCTTGAGTTCTTTGTATATATTGGATATTAGCCCTCTGTCAGATGTAGGGTTGGTAAAGATCATTTACCAGTTAGTTGGCTGCCGCTTTGTCTTTTTGACAGTGTCTTTTGCCTTGCAAAAACTTTGTAATTTAATGAGGTCCCATTTGTCAACTCTTGATCTTAGAGCATAAGCTATTAGAATTCTATTCAGGAAATTCTCCCCTGTGCCCATATGTTCAAGGTTCTTCCCTAGTTTCCTTTCTATTAGTTTCAGTGTGTCTGGTTTTATGTGGAGTTCCTTGATCCACTTGGAATTGAGTTTAGTACAGGAGATAAGAATGGATCAATTTGCATTCTTCTGCATGTTGACCTCCAGTTGAGCCAGCACCATTTGTTGAAAAGGCTATCTTTTTTCCACTGGATGGTTTTAGCTCCTTTGTCAAAGATCAAGTGACCATAGGAGTGTGGATTCATTTCTGGGTCTTCAATTCTGTTCCATTGATCTACATGCCTGTCACTGTACCAATACCATGCAGTTTTTAACACTATTGCTCTGTAGTACAGCTTGAGGTCCAGGATATTGATTCCCCCAGAAGTTCTTTTACTCTTGAGAATAGTTTTAGCTATCCTGGATTTTCTGTTATTCCAGATGAATTTTTGAATTGCTCTTTCTAAATTTATGAAGAATTGAGTTGGGATTTTGATGGGGATTGCATTGATTCTGTATATTGCTTTTGGCAAGATGGTCATTTTTACTATATTAATACTGCCAATCCATGAGCATGACAGATTTTTCCATCTTCTGAGGTCTTCTTCAATTTCTTTCTTCAGAGACTTGAAGTTCTTGTCATACAGATCTTTCACTTGTTTGGTTAGAGTCACGCCAAGATACTTCATATGGTTTGTGGCTATCGTGAAGGGTATCATTTCTCTTACTTCTTTCTCGGCCTGCTTATCCTTTGAATATAGGAAAGCTACTGACTTGCTTGAGTTGATTTTATATCCGGCCACTTTGCTGAAGGTGTTTATCAGCTGTAGGAGTTCTCTGGTTGTGTTCTTTGGGTCGCTTAAGTATACTATCATATCATCTGCAAATAGTGATAGTTTGACTTCTTCCTTTCCAATTTGTATCCCTTTGACCTCCTTTTGTTGTCTAATTGCTCTAGCTAGAACTTCAAGTACTATATTGAAAAGATATGGAGAGAGAGGGCAGCCTTGTCTAGTCCCTGATTTTAGTGGGATTGCTTCAAGTTTCTCGCCATTTAGATTGATGTTGGCTACCGGTTTGCTGTAAATTGCTTTTACTATGTTCAGATATGGGCCTCGAATTCCTGATCTTTCCAAGACCTTTAGCATGAAAGGATGCTGAATTTTGTCAAATGCTTTCTCAGCATCTAATGAGATGACCATGTGGTTTTTTTCTTTGAGATTGTTTATATAGTGGATTACATTGATGGATTTCCTTATATTAAACCATCCCTGCATCCCTGGATGAGGCATACTTGATCGTAGTGAATGATCGTTTTGATGTGTTCTTGGATATGGTTGGCAAGATTTTATTGAGTATTTTTGCATCGATATTAATAAGAGAGACTGGCCTGAGATTCTCTTTCTTTGTCAGATCTTTGTGTGCTTTTGGTATTAGCATAATTGTGGCTTCATAGAACGAGTTGGGTAGTGTTCCTTCTGTTTCTATTTTGTGGAACAGTTTGAAGAGTATTGGTGTTAAGTCTTCTTTGAAGGTCTGATAGAATTCTGCACTAAAACCATCTGGACCTGTGCTTTTTTTGGTTGGAAGACTTCCTATGACGACTTCTATTTCTTCAGTGGTTATAGGACGGTTTAGATGGTCTATTTGATCCTGGTTTAATTTTGGTATTTGATATCTGTCAAGGAAATTGTCCATTTCCTCGAGATTTTCTAGTTGTGTTGAATACAGGCTTTTGTAGTAGGATCTGATGATTTTTTGAATTTCCTCAGTTTCTGTTGTTATCTCTCCCTTTTCGTTTCTGATTGTGTTAATTTGGATACTGTCTCTGTGCCCTCTGGCTAGTCTGGCTAAGGGCTTATCTGTCTTGTTGATTTTCTCAAAGAACTAACTCCTCGTTTTGTTGATTCTTTGTATGGTTTTATTTGTTTCTACTTGATTGATTTCAGCCCTGAGTTTGATGATTTCCTGCCTTCTACTCCTCTTGGGTATATTTGCTTCTTTTTGTTCCAGGGCTTTCAGGTGTGCCATTAAGCTGCTAGTGTATGCTGTCTCCCATTTCTTTTTGGCGGCAAAGGGCTATGAATTTTCCTCTTAGCACTGCTTTCATTGTGTCCCATAAATTAGGGTATGTTGTGCCTTCATTTTCATTAAATTTTAAAAAGTCTTTGATTTCTTTCTTTATTTCCTCCTTGACTAAGTTATCATTGAGTAGAGCATTGTTTAGCCTCCATGTGTATGTGGGTTTTCTGTTGTTTTTGTTGCCATTGAAGACCACCCTTATTCCCTAGTGATCTGATAGGAGGCATGGGATTAGTTCTATCTTCTTATATCTGTTGAGGTCTGATTTGGGACCAATTATATGGTCGATTTTGGAGAAGGTACCATGAGGTGCTGAGAAGAAGGTGTATCTTTTTGCTCTAGGATGAAATGTTTTATATATATATATATATATATATATATAAAACATATATATATATATATATATATATATATATATATATATATATATATGTTAGTTCCATTTGGTCCAAGGCTTCAATTAGATTCACTGTGTCCCTGTTTAGTTTCTGCTTTCCTAAACGATCCATTTCAGAGAGTGGGGTGTTGAAGTCACCCACTATTATTGTGTGAGGTGCGATGTGTGCTTTGAGCTTTAGTAAAGTTTCTTTTACGAATGAGGGTGCCCTTGCATTTGGAGCATAGATGTTCAGAATTGAGAGTTCTTCTTGTTGGATTTTTCCTTTGATCAGTATGTAGTGTCCTTCTGTGTCTTTTTTGATGACTTTAGGTTGAAAGTCAATTTTATCTGATATTAGGATGGCTACTCCAGCTCATTTCCTGGGACCATTTGCTTGTAAAATTGTTTTCCAGCCTTTTACTCTGAGGTAGTGTTTGTCTTTGACACTGAGATGCGTTTCCTGCATGCAGCAAAATGCTGGGTCCTATTTACGTATCCAGTCTGTTAGTCTATGTCTTTTTATTGGGAAATTGAGACCATTAATATTAAGAGAGATTAAGGAATAGTGATTATTGCCATCTGCTATTCTTGACGATATCTTTATGTTTGAGTGGTTATCTACTTTTGGGTTTGATGCAAGAAGGTTACCATCTCGGTTTTTCCAGGGTGTTGTTTCTCTCCTTGTATTGGCGATTTCCACCTATTATCCTTTGCAGGGCTGGGTTTGTGGACAGATATTATGAATATTTGGTTTTATCATGGAATATCTTGGTCTCTCCATCTATGGTGATTGAAAGTTTTGCTGGTTATAGTAGTCTAGGCTGACATTTGTGTTCTCTTAGAGTCTGCATGAGATCTGCCCAGGATCTTCTGGCTTTCATAGTCTCTGGTGAGAAGTCTGATGTGATTCAGATAGGTCTTCCTTTGTATGTTACTTGGCCCTTTTCTCTTACTGCTTTTAATATTCCTTCTTTGTTTAGTACATTTGGTGTTTTGATTATTATGTGACCGGAGGTATTTCTGTTCTGGTCCAGTCTGTTTGGAGTTCTGTAGGCTTCTTGTACGTTCATCGGCATCTCTCTCTTTAGGTTAGGGAAGTTTTCCTCCATAATTTTGTTGAAGATGTTTACTGGCCCTTTAAGTTGCAAATCTTCACTCTCATCTATACCTATAATCCTTAGGTTTGGTCTTCTTATTGTGTCCTGGATTTCCTGGATGTTTTGGGTTACCATTTTTTGCATTTTGCATTTTCTTCGACTGTTGAGTTGATGCTTTCTATGGTATCTTCAGCACCTGAGATTCTTTCTTCCATCTCTTGTATTCTATTGATGATGTTTGCATCTATGACCCATGATTTCTTCCCAAGGTTTTCTATCTCCAAAGTTGTCTCCCTTTGTGATTTCTTAGTTGTTTCTACTTCCTTTTTTAGATCCTAGATGGATTTGCTGAGATCTGTCACTTGTTTGTTTGTATTTTCCTGTATTTCTTTAAGGTATTTTTGTGTTTTCTCTTTCAGGATTTCTGACTGTTGACCCAAGTTCTCCTGTATTTCTCTAAGCGATTTTTGTCTTTCCTCCTCATGGGCTTCTATCTGTTGATCCATCATCTCCTGCATTTCTTTACGCAATTCTCATGTTTCCTTTGTAAAGGCATCTATCCGTTGATTCATTTTTTTAAGCAATTTTTGTGTTGCCTCCCTATGGGCATCCATCTGTTGACCCATATTCTTCTGCATTTCTCTATGCGATTTTTGTGATTCCTTTGAAAGTGCATCTACCCGTTGATTCATTTCTTTAAGCGATTTTTGTGTTACCTCCTTGTGGACCTCCATCTGTTGATCCATGTTCTCCTGCATTTCTCTAAGCGATTTTTATGTTTCCTTTGTAAGGGCTTCTAACTGTTGATTCATGATCTCCTGTAATTCTTTATTAGATTTATTTGTGTCCTTCTTGAAATCCTCTAATAGCATCATGAGAAGTGATTTTAAATCCAGACCTTGTCTTTCGGGTGTGGTGGGGTATCCAGGACTTGCTGCTGTTGGAGAGTTGGGTTCGGATGGTGCCATATTACTTTGATTTCTGTTAGTAACATTCCTATGTTTGCCTTTTGCCATCTGGTTACTTCTGGTGTTAGCTGGTCCTGCTGTCACTAGCTGTTGGTTGGACCTCCTGTGAGCTTGCAAGGCTATTTCTGACCCCCCTAGATTACCGTGATTCCCCTGGCACCAATTTCTGGGGCCTGCCCTGCTTCTGAGTGACTTTGGAGCCCTGATGTGCCTTGCCCCAAGTGATGTTATATTGGGGAGTCCCTGCACATCCAAAGGCTCAGTGTAGTGGATTCCCGGAGCAGAGGTCGCCAAAGGGAGGCTGGTAGGCTCCTGCCCTGTGCAGGGGTGTGTGATCTCTCCCTGAGGGGGGGGGGAGGGGGCGTCCCTCTGCAGGGCAGAAGTCCCACAGCAGAGTTGGCGCGTTGGTTACTGCAGACCTGCCCAGCTCTTGGGAGCAGGGTACACACAAGCTGCCTGAGACCCAAGCGATATTATGCTTGACTGTCTCTGAGCCTGGAGGTCCCAACTGCCCTGATGCTGGAGCAAAGATGACGGAGTGCACTCTGCACTCTCTCAGGGCAGATCACTCTGCAGGGGAGATGGCCCACAGCAGAGCTGGCGCCCAGACGACCGCAGTGCTGTCCCACTCTTGGGCATAGATGGAAGCCCAACAGGCTGTGTCCCAAACAATGTTATATTGGGGGAAACCTGGGTACCTGTCTCCTCAGTGCAGTTGATCCAGGAACAGAGGTTGCCAAAGGGAAGCTGGTAGGCTCCCGCCCAGTGCAGAGCGGGGGGGGGGGGCGGGGGGAGGGGGGTCCCTCTGCAAGGCAGAAGTCCCACAGCAGAGCTGTCGTGCCGGTTACTGCAGACCTGCCCAGCTCTTGGGAGCAGGGTACACACAAGCTGCCTGAGACCCAAGCGATATTATGCCTGTCTGTCTCTGAGCCTGGAGGTCCCAACTGCCCTGATGCTGGAGCAAAGAGGGCGGAGTGCACTCTGCACTCTCTCGGTGCAGGTCACTCTGCAGGGGAGATGGCCCACAGCAGAGCTGGCGCCCAGACGACCGTAGCACTGTCCGCTCTTGGGCGCAGATGGAAGCCCCAACAGGCTGGGTCCCAAGCGATGTTATATTGGGGAGAACCTGGTTACCTGTCTCCTCAGTGCAGTCGATCCAGGAGCAGAGGTCACCCACCTTCTTTTATTCAGTTCCTCTATTTCTAAGGAATGCTTTTTATCAAGGATGTTTTTAAAAATAGATATTTTGGTTTTGGAACATGTCAACTGACTTCGGAAACTAATTTTAGAACTAAATCTTTTATAAAAACAAATCATTTTTGAAAATACTAGAATGATGTACAGTGAACCCTTGGTGTGCAATGTCCTGGTTTCAAGTTTCCCAAGGGCACTGTCTGTAGACACTCAAGTCTCTTATATAAGATGCTATAGCATTTTCATAGAACCTCAGTATGCTGTCATGAGTTCTGAACCATCTCTGTGTAAATTATACCAAATACAGTGTAACTAGTTAGTTGGTTTACTGTATCTGTATTGCTAAGGGAATTATGCCAAAAAAAACACATTGTCTATATATATTCAGTATAGATATAATTTTTGTCTGAATGTCTTTGACCTACAGTTTGCTGATCTGTAGACTCTAAGTACAGAAGAGGGGGTGCAAACTATAGAAATTGTAACTATGCTTTGAACTCACAGAACACATCCCTTAGAATCGGTGGATATGTCAAACATATATCACATACATGAAATATTTAATCATGTACTACAATTGCATTATTTGAATTCAATATAGTACAAATTATAATGAGTATACAATATCTTGAAAATCACTTTGCTACACAGCACACCTCTAAATTTCAATAAGACATAAATAGAAGTTGACAATTTTCTGATGCTAACAGGCTTTCTCAATTGTATATTCATTAATCACCCCACATAATATTTTCCCTAAACTCTGCTTATTAAACTCCAACCCATGAGATCATCACATAACTCAGAACTGAAGCTCAGTGGAGACAAGAAAACAAATTCATGTTTAACCTTGTATGTATGGGATGTATGGGTGTGGTCACAGAAGGTGCACACAGAATAAACACATATGGTGACAGGTACAATTATGACAGCTAAGGACTGATGATCCATTCTGGGAAAGTAATAAAAATAAAGGTGCTTTGCCCTGCTGGTTACATTTCTCACTGCTGAACCTATGCTGCTTTCTACAATTCCAGGCATGATTGTAACACAGAAAATGAATGAATCATTCACAGACTTTCAAGAGCCCCTGGCATATTCGGAATATCAAAATGTATAACTTAATTTGTTTACGTAAAGGCAACTCTCACTCAGTTATCAAATAAATGTAAAGTACCTTAGAACTAAGACCATAAAAAAAATTCCTAACATGCCTGAATTATTAATTATCAGTTTGCAGTTTAAGTCTTCACTGGGCAAAACAATTCACTTTTCAAAGACTGTTATAACAAGTCTTGGGCACAGCTAAAGCAAACATTTGTGTTTGTATTAAATCACATATGCTCAGTGTGGCTTTAGGAACAAAGCCATCCGGGAGAATGTAAAGGCAGTAGTCATTCACATTGTGCTGATGACAGCGAGCCACGTTGCTAGGCTAGCTGTGTCGAAAGAAAACACTAATATTAATAGCTATAACTTGCCATTTTCCTGCCTTAAATCTACTCAAGATGCTGTTCTATTTACCTTCAGGTAATTCCTGTGAAGAACACAGGAAAAATGAGGAAAAATATTGAAAAGGGTTCTATAATCCTTTTAGTGTAGTCTAGGTTCAAGTAAAAAAAAAAAACCATAGGTATTTCAAGTTTTCCAAATGATGGTGTCTGATGGGATAAGAGAAGATATTCTGGCATGTGTGTTTGTCCAGCGATCCACTAAAGTCATCTTTAGACTGAAGAAAGGAACGGAACTGGTAAAGAGCAAAGGTTCATTGTTAGCCCTGTACCATACACTGTCATCTAAATACTGTGTTCTGGTCTTATGGAGCCACAAGGATTATATATTCTACCTCCCTATCCCCAAGCAAATCGTCACCAAGAAATACTTTATTTAATCTGTGTCATACACAAGTAGTGGGGCAAGTCCACAATGGATGATGGATTCTAATCTATTTAATCCCTTGCATTCAAAGAATGTATCTTCATGATACATAAAATTATATATGTGTGTATACATGAGTAACAAGATATAATTTATGTATGTTCATATATCATTCTTAGAAATTGAAAACAATGCTGCTAAGATTCCCTTCTTTTCTAAATTTCTAAATAAAATGCACTTAGTTGCTTTATGAAAGAACTGAAGGACCATTTCTTAATCATACCATGTATTCAACAACCTGACTTACTCTCCAGTAATAAAATGGTCTTAGGGTCCCCAAGAAACGAATTCTTGCTTTTCTTATTTGGCATCACTGGCTTCATCTGGTTATGAAAGCCACTTTTAGTTAGAGAATTTAACCTAGAAACTAAAATCACCGATTTCCTAGTTCAAGTATCAGAGGGAAGACAAGCACGAAATGTAACGTGCACAAGAGCCAAGTGTTGCAGAAGTTATTCTCCAATATTCCTGAGCCTTGGAGTCACCAGGTGCAAATCCAAAACTGCCTATTTCTAGCCAGGCATGGTGACACGCCTTTAATTCCAGCACTTGGGAGGCAGAGGCAGGCAGATATCTGTGAGTTCAAGGATAGTCTGGTCCAGAACAGCCAGGGCTATGTAGAGAGACCCTATCTCAAAGCAAGCAAACAAACAAAAAGCCTGTTTCCCAAAACCTATCCCAGAGACAAAACCCAAAAATCTTTCTAGAAATATTTAAGAGCACCATGGTAATCCTGAAGCAGTAGATTCAGACTGCTAACTGGACCACATAGCTCAAGAAAAGGAAAACAGTGTTCTATGGATCACAGCTAGACATGTAGCTTAGCATAGACTATTTCCATAGGTCTGTAAATCTCCAGGTTCAACCTCCTGCACAGCAATAAATAAATTAAAAGCACAAAGAAGAACCAAAAAAGTAAATATTTGACTCCTAAAAATATAAGTGTGGTGATTTGAGTGAGAATAACCTCCATGAACTCCTATACTTGAATACTTGGTTGTTAGGGAGCAGCACTACTTGACAGGGATTAAGAGGTGTGGCCTTGTTGGAGGAAGTGTGTTTCTGAGAATAGGCTTTGAGGTTACAATAGCCCAACTCAGGCCTAGTGACTCTCTCTCTTCCTGTTGAGTGTGGATCCAGATGTAGAACTCCCAGCTACCCTCTGCCTATATCCTGCCATGGTCCTTGCCATGAGGATGATGGAGTAACCCCTGGAACTGTAGGCAAGCCCCAGATTTAATGCTTTCTTTTATAAGAGTTGCTGAGCTCGTGGTATCTCTTCACAGCAATATATAACACTGATTAAGACAGTAAGTAACCATCATTTAAAGTACTCATTCAACAATGACCTATAAGAAGTGCCAATGAGAATACAGGGCACAAAGGCAACCGGCTGCTTACTGGTGTGCCTTGATGACGCCATTGTTCTGCCTCCTGGCACAAACAAGAAGAGATTAATACAGCTCCATAGAAAAGCTTACTTGGTCTTTACTGTGTCCCTTACCCCTGATCTTGCCTTTCAGTCACCTTTGTTTAATATAAACTTTACATAGCAATAGCTACTTATTTTTTCAGTATTCTGAAAAGTAAGAATTTTATTTTTAGAAGTTTATAACATAGAAAAATACAATAACAATTTAGTCATCCTCAGATAATCACTATTAAATCACTATTTCTTTTAATTTTTTTAAATTTTTATTTGTTTATTTGTTTTAATTTATTTACATTTCAAGTGTTATCCCCTAACCAGGTTTCCCCAACTCCTGGAAACCCCCTATCTCATCCCCTGCTTCTCTTGCTTCTATGAGGGTGTTCCTCTGCCCACCCACCCATTCCCGCCTCCCCTCCCTCTATTCCCTACACTGGGGCATCTATCAAACTTTCATAGGACCAAGGAACTCTCCTCCCATTGATGCCTGAATTCTTGTTTATACTACAACTTACTATTTAAACAATTTTGTGTAATTTTATGTCTTATATCTGTTTTAAACATTTACTAAAGGTTTTTTCATAAAATAGATTTTGATTATATTTTCCCCTCACACAAATCTTCTTTACCTCTCTACCCACCCAACTTCATGTTAACTCCTCTCTCTTTCTCTCTCTCTCCAAAAAGGAAAGAGAAAATGAAAAACAAGACAGATGAACTAAAAACAAGAAAACCAGTAAGAACAAAACAAAACAAAAAGTGCACACACACACACACACACACACACACACACACACACACACACACACAATCCTGAAGCTCATTTTGTCTTAGTCAACAACTCCTGGACATAATCACATATTTTATACACTATTTTAATATGCTTAAATTGTATAACATGTTGGATAAGTGATATTTTCACCCAAGTTTAGATGGAGAAAAAAATACAGTAACCCCACTGTCATGGCTTGAATATGCTTGACCTATGGAGTGGCACTATTTGGAGATGTGGCCTTGTTGGAGTAGGCGTGTCACTATGGGTGTAAGCTTTAAGACCTTCATCCTAGTTTCCTGGAAGTCAGTCTTCTCCTAGCGGCCTTCAGATGAAGATGTAAAACTCTCAACTCCTCCTGCACCATGGCTAGGTGGTTGCTGCCATGTTCCTGCCTTGATGATAATCGACTGAACCTCTGAACCTGTAAGCCAGCCCCCATTTAAATGTTGTCCTTATAAAAGTTGCCTTGATCATGGTGTATGTTCACAGCAGTAAAATGCTAAGACACCCACAAATGTTGTGTTTTTTTTTATTTTATTTTTTTAATTTACATTCCAAATCACTTCCCCTTTCCTGTACCCTCCCTCCCCGAAAGTCCCATAAGCCCCCTTCCCTCCCTCTTTTCTCCATTCAACCCCCTCTCGTTACTCTGTCCTGGCGTTCCCCTACATCCAGTCTTTCCAGGACCAGGGGTCTCTCCTTCCATCTTTTTAGAAATCTATTGATATGCGGATTGTGTCTAGGGTATTCCGAGATTCTGGGTCAATATCCCCTTATCAGTGACTGCAAACCATGTGTGTTCTTTTGTGATTGGGTTACCTCACTAAGGATGATATTTTCAAGTTCTGACCATTTGCCTAGGAATTTTGTGAATTCATTGTTTTTAATTGCACAGTAGTATTCCATTGTGTAGATATACCACATCTTCTGAATCCATTCCTCCGTTGAGGGACATCTGGGTTCTTTCCAGCTTCTGGCTATTATAAATAAGGCTGCTATGAACATAGTGGAGCATGTGTCCTTATTGCATGCAGGTAAAGTCTCTGGGTATATGCCCAGGAGTGGTATAGCCGGATCCTCCGGGAGTGTCATGCCCAGTTTTCGGAGGAAGCGCCAGACTGCTTTCCAGAGTGGTTGTACCAGCCTGCAATTCCACCAGCAGTGGAGGAGTGTTCCTCTTTCTCCACATCCTCGCCAACAACTGCTGTCTCCTGTGTTTTTGATCTTAGCCATCCTGACTGGTGTGAGATGGAATCTCAGGTTTGTTTTGATTTGCATTTCCCTAATGACTAAGGATGATGAACATCTCTTTAGGTGCTTCTCAGCCATTAGATATTCTTCAGGTGAGAACTCTTTGTGTAGCTCTGTACCCCATTTTTTAATAGGGTTACTTGCCTCTCTGGAGTTTAACTTCTTGAGTTCTTTGTATATATTGGATATTAGCCCTCTGTCGGATGTAAGGTTGGTAAAGATCATTTCCCAGTTAGTTGGTTGCCGCTTTGTCTTTTTGACAGTGTCTTTTGCCTTGCAAAAACTTTGTAATTTAATGAGGTCCCATTTGTCTATTCTTGATCTTAGAGCATAAGCTATTGGAGTTCTATTCAGGAAATTCTCCCCTGTGCCCATATGTTCAAGGTTCTTCCCTAGTTTCCCTTCTATTAGTTTCAGTGTGTCTGGTTTTATGTGGAGATCTTTGATCCACTTAGAATTGAGTTTAGTGCAAGGAGATAAGGATGGGTCAATTTGCATTCTTCTGCATGTTGACCTCCAGCTGAGCCAGCACCATTTGTTGAAAAGACTATCTTTTTTCCACTGGATGGTTTTAGCTCCTTTGTCAAAGATCAAGTGACCATAGGAGTGTGGATTCATTTCTGGGTCTTCAATTCTGTTCCATTGATCTACATGTCTGTTACTGTACCAATACCATGCAGTTTTTAACACTATTGCTCTGTAGTACAGCTTGAGGTCCAGGATATTGATTCCCCCAGAGGTTCTTTTACTCTTGAGCATAGTTTTAGCTATTCTGGGTTTTCTGTTATTCCAGATGAATTTTTGAATTGCTCTTTCTAACTCTATGAAGAATTGAGTTGGGATTTTGATGGGGATTGCATTGAATCTGTGTATTACTTTTGGTAAGATGCTCATTTTTACTATATTCATCCTGTCAATCCATGAGCATGGCAGATTTTTCCATCTTCTGAGGTCTTCTTCAATTTCTTTCTTCAGAGACTTGAAGTTCTTGTCATACAGATCTTTCACTTGTTTGGTTAGAGTCACGCCAAGATACTTATTATGGTTTGTGGCTGTCGTGAAGGGTATTATTTCTCTTACTTCTTTCTCAGCCTGCTTATCCTTTGAGTATAGGAAGGCTTCTGACTTGCTTGAGTTGATTTTATATCCGGCCACTTTGCTGAAGTCGTTTATCAGCTGTAGGAGTTCTCTGGTGGAGTTCTTTGGGTCGCTTATGTATACTATCATATCATCTGCAAATAGTGATAGTTTGACTTCTTCCTTTCCAATTTGTATCCCTTTGACCTCTTTTTGTTGTCTAATTGCTCTAGCTAGAACTTCAAGTACTATATTGAAAAGATATGGAGAGAGAGGGCAGCCTTGTCTAGTCCCTGATTTTAGTGGGATTGCTTCAAGTTTCTCTCCATTTAGATTGATGCTGGCTACCGGTTTGCTGTAAATTGCTTTTACTATGTTTAGATATGGGCCTTGAATTCCTGATCTTTCCAAGACCTTTAGCATGAAAGGATGCTGAATTTTGTCAAATGCTTTCTCAGCATCTAATGAGATGACCATGTGGTTTTTTTCTTTGAGATTGTTTATGTAGTGGATTACATTGATGGATTTCCTTATATTGAACCATCCCTGCATCCCTGGGATGAAGCCTACTTGATCGTGGTGAATGATCGTTTTGATGTGTTCTTGGATTCGGTTGGCAAGAATTTTAAGAATACACCTTCTTCTCAGCTCCTCATGGTACCTTCTCCAAAATTGACCATATAATTGGTCACAAATCAGACCTCAACAGATACAAGAAGATAGAAATAATCCCATGCCTCCTATCAGATCATTATGGAATAAGGGTGGTCTTCAATGGCAACAAAAACAAAAGAAAACCCACGTACACATGGAGGCTGAACAATGCTCTACTCAATGATAACTTGGTCAAGGTGGAAATAAAGAAAGAAATCAAAGACTTTTTGAAAGTTAATGAAAATGAAGGCACAACATACCCTAATTTATGGGACACAATGAAAGCAGTGCTAAGAGGAAAATTCATAGCCCTGAGTGCCGCCAAAAAGAAACGGGAGACAGCATACACTAACAGCTTAATGGCACACCTGAAAGCCCTGGAACAAAAAGAAGCAAATACACCAAAGAGGAGTAGAAGGCAGGAAATCATCAAACTCAGGGCTGAAATCAATCAAGTAGAAACAAATAAAACCATACAAAGAATCAACAAAACGAGGAGTTGGTTCTTTGAGAAAATCAACAAGATAGATAAGCCCTTAGCCAGACTAACCAGAGAGCACAGAGATAGTATCCAAATTAATAAAATTAGAAACGAAAAGGGAGAGATAACAACAGAAACTGAGGAAATTCAAAAAATCATCAGATCCTACTACAAAAACCTGTATTCAACACAACTAGAAAATCTTGAGGAAACGGACAATTTCCTTGACAGATACCAAGTACCAAAATTAAATCAGGATCAAATAGACCATCTAAACCGTCCTATAACCCCTGAAGAAATAGAAGTTGTCATTGGAAGTCTTCCAACCAAAAAAAGCACAGGTCCAGATGGTTTTAGTGCAGAATTCTATCAGACCTTCAAAGAAGACCTAACACCAATACTCTTCAAACTGTTCCACAAAATAGAAACAGAAGGAACACTACCCAACTCGTTCTATGAAGCCACAATTACACTAATACCAAAAGCACACAAAGATCCGACAAAGAAAGAGAATCTCAGGCCAATCTCTCTTATGAATATCGATGCAAAAATGTTTTGTTTTAAAAATGAGTTTATCATTTAAAAATTAGTCCAATACCATCTGATCAGATCATTATCCATTGTGCCAATTATATCACTGAATCGCCTGCTGACAGAATTGACTCATGTCTCATCTACAAAAGGAGAAAAGGATTGAACTGGAGCTTAACTTGAAAGACTGTTAACTTGGAATGAGGTTACACATGTACAATTCCTGCTGAATAGTTGGCTGCAATAGTGGCCTTAGCAAGTCCTTAAGATTGCCCTCAAAGGTCTTGCCAGATTATGTTTATTTTCTTTTTCTCTTGAAGCAGAGTCTTACTAAATTGATCGCACTACTCTAGCACTGCTGAGCTCAAGCAAACTTCCTGTTTCAGCCATTGCACTTAGCTGGAGAACTTTGAAAATTAGATGCTCGATGTGAGTTTCTCCTCACAGCTTCCTTTCAAGTCTTTATTCATCCATCACCAGTGGTCACCACTTTGATGACACTCAGAAAAGAATTTCCTGGCTTTCTTTAACTCTTAATGATCCTATATAGTATTACTTCTTTATTTTAAAATTTTTCATGTCATTTTATAAGTATAGATGTATATCCTTATTATACTGTAATTATACTTTATTTTTATTCCTAATTAACCTCTAACCCTATTTCTTTTTTATTAGATATTTTCCTTATTTACATTTCAAATGCTATTTTTATTCCTAATTAACTTCCAACCCTATTTCTTTTTTTATTAGATATTTTTCTTATTTACATTTCAAATGCTATCCCCTTTCCTCTATTCCCCTCCGAAAACCCCCATCCCATCCTCCTTTCCCCTGCTCACCAACCCACACACTCCCGCTTCCCTATACTATCATTCCCCTACACTGGGACATTGAGCCTTCACAGGACCAATGACCTCTCTACCCACTGATGACTGACAAGGCCATCCTCTGTGACATATGTGGCTGGAATGATGGGTCCCTCCATGTGTACTCTTTGGTTGGTGGTTTAGTCCCTAGGAACTCTGGGATGCTGGTTGGTTGATATTGTTGTTCCTCCTATGGGGCTATAAACTCCTTCAGCTCCTTGGATCCTTTCCCTAGCTCCTCCATTGGGGACCCTGTGCTCACTCCAATGGTTGGCTGTGAGCATCCACCTCTGTATTTGTCAGGCACTGGCAGAGCCTCTCAGGAGACAGCTATATCAGGCTCCTATCAGCAAGCACTGTTGGCATCTACAATAGTGTCTGGGTTTGGTGACTGTATATGGGATAAACTCCCAGGTGGGGCAATCTCTGGATGGCCTTTCCTTCAGTCTCTGCTCCACACTTTGTTTCTGTATTTCCTCCCATGGGTATTTTGATTCCCCTTCTAAAAAGAATCAAAGTATCCACACTTTGGTCTTCTTCTTGAGCTTCATGTGGCCTGTGAATTGTATCTTGAGTATTTCGAGCTTCTGGGCTAATATCCACTTATCAGTGAGAGCATACGATGTGTGTTCTTTTGTGATTGGTTTACCTCACTCAGGATGATATTTTTCCCTTCCATCCATTTGCCTAAACCTTCCCTATTTCCTATGTCTTTGCTAAGATTTTATATTGTGATTTATCATAGCATCAACACACATCAATGTAGTCCTGTCATTTCCAAAACTCTTTATGTATTTATACCCAATTAAAGATTTGTGTTTTAATTAACTGTGTGTGTAAGCATGCACATATGCACAACTGTGTGCAGGTTTATGCGTACATGAGTGCAGGTGTTCATGGTTACCAGAGGCATCGGGACTTTTAGAGCTAGGGTTACAGGCATTTGTGAGCTGCCCTGTGTGAGTGCTAATTCTGTGACCCAGACCTGAGTCCTTTGTAAGAGCAGTATGTGCCTTAACCTGTGAGCCATCACTCCAGCCCCTTATTCTTGTTTATTCTTTATAATTCTCCAAGCAAAATAAATGACATCTAAAGACACAGGGTTTCTCTAGATCATGCCAGCGAGTCAAGTTCTGTCAGCCAACCCAGACCTTAGACCTCTAAAGCTGTCACTCTTCAGGTTAAATAACTGTTGTCAGAGTGATGTTACTTGAACAAAAAAGAAGGGGAAGGTCTGATGTAGTTGTCACAAGACAATCCTTAAAATGTGATTATGTGTTCAACTTGATGCTAGCATAATTTCCTAATACTTACCCATACATGGCTCCAGTACCAGTATGTAAATCCTGGAAATGCAAATTCAGGATCACAACAGGGAAAACTGTGAAGATGACAAATAAATTTATTGCAAGTGGCCCTGCATTTGGCTAATGTGACAGTCAGTCTCACAGATGTTGCAAAGCTGGGCAAGACATTTTTTCCTGTAACAAACAGCTAATAAAGTTTTCCATCTATCAGAGGATGCATTTGTCCTTGCAAGTACATCTGCTTGTACATGAAGAAATCCGAAAAGCCAGTGAGCACATCCAGCCATCTCTGACAGAAAAATTATATAACTCTGACATTTTGCATACAAATTGAAATGCTTAATGTCAAGGCAATTGTATTTGAATTTCATATGTTTGAAGAGATGAATACCTTGTGTTCACAGATTCTTTTTGTGTTTTCTGAGAATAAAATGGCTTACGATTCTACCCACATATCTTAATTCTTATAAAAGAGATTCTCAGTGAAAGTTAAAGCTTTGTCTTTGTCTTAGAAGTTGATAGCAAAGACTTCTAACTAATTACAAATTATTACCAAATATTACAAGATGCTACTTTTTAAATATAGGGCAGTGAGGGAGATAAAGGGGAAATGTAAATAGTTGTAGTTGGAATTTATACTAAAAGAATTTAAAGCCCACAGATGCAAATCACAAATGCATATGCTGGCATGCACACACATACATGTGCACACACACATGAACACACACATTATATCATATGGCAATACATGATTGATATAAAGATTAGTCTCAACAATACACCAGCAAGTTTTATAGTCAACCAACATGAGAACTGACTTCCAGTTGTACCAATGTGACTTCAAACAGCTATTGAATCACTTTGTCATATATTCCTTGTTAACCCTTAAGTAACTGTGATAGGACTTATCTTACTTGAATTCTGTGGTGACTAGTAACCCAAGTGAATTACAAAATGTGTAAGATAAGGAATCTTCCACATAATGGGTCCTATAATCATTGTTCCATAAAAAGATCTGGAGTACCATCCAATTTCAGAGAAGAGAGAAATGATTTTAAGAAATACCCTAAAGGTAAAGTTTATAAAACTCATAATTACCAGACGTGAAGGGAAGAAGTCAAGGTCTATGCAAGCTGTCCAAACAGATGAATGGATGTATGGTAGTGCCATAAATAAAACTGAAGATAAGGACAGATGAGGATGACAGAATTACCCAACAGTGATGACTGTTTACAGAAAGGACATCATTATTCTTTGGCCATCTTGCATTATCCAAGTCTTTCCAGATGTTTAGAACTATAAAGAACTTGAAAGACCTTTTCCTGATGGTCTATTTAAAGCAACTTAAATTATATGTTCAGCAAAAGTGCTTGATGTTAAAAGAGATGTACTTTCCTAAAACTTCACATGTGCAGCCTCCCTGGACGATGCAGCTGGCTCGGAATTACCTGACCATGCAAGAAAAATTATTTTGACAGATTTTTATTTTGAAAAACGTGGCAGTTGAAGAGCAAACGTGATTGTGTCTACCTTAGCAATGGATGGCATTCAGACCTAAAAAATGAACACGGACAGTTTTAAAAGTCTCTGTTAAGCAAGGGAAATGACTCAAGTGCCAACTGATAGAGTAGTTTCACAGAGAACACATGACTTTCAACTCTCGAGCCTTCAGTCCACTGGTGAAAGGAAATCGGATACAAAGATGTCTCTATTGCCTGTGAGTAGACCTGAGCCTTTCATCAAAACACTTCATATATTTTGCATTACTGAAGTACTTTTTCTTCAGGGCTGATTAGGATAATATCTTGGAAATTTATTTAAATGTAAAGCTATTAAAGCACTCCCTTCCACTATATGAACAGGAAGTACTCAGTTTCTTAACCAACGTACAAATGACAGCTCAGAAACAAGTGAGCAGACTGAGGTGGTACAGATATTATTTTCCCCCACAGGAAGCCAACTAACTCTGCTGATGCTGACTGGACGCAGTAAATAAAGGCAGATCCTACATCAGGCAGTTTAACCTTGAGAAACAGAGCACCCTTTCAATACAATACTGATTTTGTTTCTAGTCATTGGACTTCATCCTAAAACAAATAAAATGGTTTTATTTCTTCCTCAGTATCCATCAAAATAATATGTATAGCTCTTTCTAATTTTAATGTTGCTTGTTGATTAAATTTCTGAAGCAGTCTACAACATGACCACATTCTCTACCACAGCTAAGAATGAAGTAATGATAAGGCCTTGGAGCATGCTTTCTTAAGACTTTGAGGTACCCTCCCCCAGCAAGCATCAAATGTTCCTGAGAATGCCTCTGTAGGAATAATCTCTTCTTAGGATTTATTTTTATTTATGTGACTCTGTTTGTGTGTGTGTGTGTGTGTGTGTGTGTGTGTGTGTGTGTGTGTGTGAGAGAGAGAGAGAGAGAGAGAGAGAGAGAGAGAGAGAGAGAGAGAGAAGTGGGTGTGCCCATGGAAGCAAGAAGACATCAGATCCCCTAAAGCTGAATTTATAGGTAGTTGTGAGCCTCTTAATGTGAGTGCTGGGACCTGAACTAGAATCCTCTTCAGGACCAACAAATCTCCATCCTTAAAGGAAGATGCTTGCCAACAAAATGTTCTTCTTATCTCACTCAGTATGATGGGAAGACTTCTCTCACATCTTTACTTTTACTTTTGTGACATTGAAACCAGGAAGAAAGTGTACGAATGATGAACATGACTAAAAGCCATATCATTACCAATCTCCTTTTCCATCCCCAGACAAAGCCCAGTCAGGTTCTTATACATTTTTCAAAGAAGTAATTCATATAAATAGTACAATTATCTCTCATTTTTTCACCAAAACAATCAGGCAAATAACCTCTTCCATCCCTTGCAATGTTAGCCTAATACATTGAATCTATTTTGTTAATGAATAAACATAAAACTACTTCACGCCTTGGAAAGAGTTAGATAGGTTGGAGATGTATCTCAATCACAGAGTAGTTGTATCACTTCCACAAAGCCCTAAGTCCAAGTTCCATAAATGAAAATGAACAAAGAAACACCCTACATTTCTTCAACTGATACACAGATTTATTTTGTTTTTCTTTTACAAATAATGCTGTATTTAACATGTCTATTGCATATATAACAGTAAAAAAAGTTTCCTAAAATTACCTGAACAAAGGATTTGTCAATTTGAACTTTCATAAACACTTCATGGAGGTTTATATACATGAATAAATTGCCTTCTAAATGAGACTAATGATATTCCTAACATGTATGAGAAAATGTCTGCTTCCTCCTACCTCAATAAGCATCACCAAAACAAATTTTTAAATTTTGACAGTTGTCATGGGTTGAAAAGTGTTAGTCTACCTTCTTGTCACTGTAACAAATGCCTGAGAAAGTCAATTTAAGGCAATAAAAATGTACTTTGTTTCATTGTGCGTCAAAGATTTTGGTGAAAGTCAGTCAATGGCAACCATGTGAGAAGCAGTTCTTTACCTTGTGTCACTGAGGACACAGAAGAAGAGACAAGACACTTCAAAGCCAAACTGGCTTTGTTCTAGATACCTGCTCCATCCAGCCAAGTCCACCTCAAGTTTCCCGGACATCCCACTGTAGTACCTACCCCCCCAGCTGGAGATGAGGCACTCAGTTTGTGAACCTGTGGAGAACATTCCATGTTCAAACAATAGCAGTGCCCCCTTCCTCAGATGATGTTGGTGTCTTAACATTCATCATATGAATCAGGTTCTGTTTAATTTTAAGATTTCCACACATCATCAAGTCCATATCAGGTCTTTGGATGAGCATATTCTAGTATGACCAGGTCTTTATAAAAGAAGAGACATTTAAACACAGATGCAGACATGTGCATGGAGACAGTTCCATGTGAAGATGAAGGGATACATAAGAACGACATATCCACAATCAAAGCAATGCCAAGGATAGTGAGAAAAATATAAAAAAAAAAATAGGACAAATTATCCCTCACAGCCCCCAATCCTGGTGACCTGGTGACCTCTGTTCTCAGACTTTTAGCTAGCATACTTGAAAGACCTTAAAAGTCTGCTGTTATGTGATCCTTAGACTGTAGCAGATGAAACAGGATCTGATTATATTCTCCTGTATCCCTTCTTCCACTCCCACCTGCCCTGGAACATTTTCATTTGTAATTTCATTCAGCAAATGCATATGATCAAACCTTACCACCCTTTAAACCTTGCAGGATAAATAATTACAGATGACAATGCTGTACTTTAATAGTTTTGACTACCGTTTCTCTGTGACTGGAATGTAGCTTACAATGACACCAGAATTGGCCTTTACTCTTTGGCTTTTATGTCTGTTTCCTAAGCCTAGTTCATGTTTTGTACTGTTTTCTGCTGAAAAACACACAATATATATATATATACAAGTACCTTATAAATCAAAGAAATTATCAGCTAATGATCTCTATTACAAGTATTTTACTAGCTTAATATTTATTACTGGTTTAATTTAACATTTTTAACAATTGTTTTGTATTTCTATGATAACTTTATATCATTGTATAGACAAATTAGTCAAGAATTACTTATAAAACCATTGGAGTTTCTGTCTTATTTGTGCAAACATCTTTATACCTTCAAATTCTAAGATAATACAAACTTACTCTATCATTTTACCATCTTCATTTCTATAACAGGTGGGTTTTATAACTGTGGTAATGAATAGTTTAACATAGTCTTATGTCCATATTAATAAAAGTGCACTTGAGAATCAACTAGACAAGTTTATATCCTATCTCTTCCAATTTATCTTATTTAGTTTGATTGAGTTTATAATGAACTTGCATTTTACAAAACTGACTCTTCCTAAAAGATGTTCTTTATAAAATATTGTTATTACTTTCTTCCAAATTATTTAATCATTTCCATTATATATACTTATTTCTTGGACTTTTTTCCTGGCTATTTTTGCTAGTTTTGATTGGTGTTGTGAATGGGATCTTTTGCTGTCACATATAAATTGTTATCCTTACTTTGTCCTATTACACAGATCTTGCAATGTTTACAAGTTGAAAGGCTGTAATTCTATGTCAAGTAAGTCTTTCTCAACTCCAGTTTCCTGAAAGCTTAGACAGATGATCTTTCATATTTTTCATAGAAAACGTTCTGTGGATTTTTTTTTATTTTGTTTTCCTTTGTTTCTGGCACTGGCAATTGAGTACAAAGTATCCCACATGCTAAGCACAAACTTTACCAATGTATCTATGAGCTATACCCATCTAAGAGATTTTATTGTTTTGTTTGTTTGTTTGTTTTGCTTGTTAACTGAAAGAGTCTTCTGTATTCCACATTGACCTGGGACTCATTACGTAACCGAGGATGAATATGGACTTGTAATTCTCCTACCTTTACCTTCTAAGTGTTAGGATTCCAGCCATGTGCCACCATGCCCAAATATGGTAATGAGGATCAATCCCATGCCTTTGTGTATGTTAGTCAAGCAACTGAGCTATATCCCTAGGCCCACACCAAAGTATCTTTAATCTTTAGAGAATGTCATATGTGTATATAGTGAAATATGATCGTATATAACCTCTACACCCATGCACACATAGGCAGCACTAACGGGAATTAATGTGCATGGATGTAGAGTCATCCAGTAGAGAATGAGAAACACACCAGTGGCTACATCCTCAAAGATCAATGATATTCCCTCCTCCAGCAACTATCCACTTACTAAGGGGTAGGGCATGAGAATCATCTATCCCATATATACCAGAATTTTGGCTGTCATCTTGGGCAGATAAACACAGCTGCTGTGAGTTCATAATTAAGAAACCCCCTGGCCATAGAAGCTTCTTTTACAATAGACAACAGTGAGAGGTGCAGAATTTGTCAAAGTTCTGAGAATAATAACCTGGGTTCTTGGTCCCACCACCATGAAGGATCAGAGAAAATGGAGGAAGATGTCACAGAAAGCATATAAAACTAGAAGGATGGGGAGGAGTGCTGTGTAATGCTGTTGTCTGTATATGATATGGCTATCTCAAAGTCTTTTGAACCTAGGGTATGTATGTTGGTGTTTTAGAGCGAGTGCCACTATACCCTTACTAGACTATAGTACAGTGTGAGCACAAGCTAACATGTGCTATAAACCCAGAAATTTTCTGATACTTGCTTTACTGCAATATCTAATTTATTCTTATGGTCTGGCACTAAAAAAGCAATGTCTTTGACATGTGCTTGTATTTCTTAGCACTTGTTGACTAAATCTATCAGATCAATTTTTAAATGACTACAATGGAAATTTTTCTGACTTATAAGTTTTTCTGTCCATTCTGTTTTGTGGTTTAGGCTGCAGTTCTACCATCTACAGTTATGTTTTCTTCCTCTGCCAGGTTTTTTTAATTTCATGACTTTCCACTGCTTCAATATGAAATAATATTGAATATACATATCCTTTTTATTTCCAGTATTTTAAGAAGTAACATTACAAAATCCACATACGACTTCATCCATGGCCAACATTTGATAAAGGCAGGCAGTTCCTTCTTCTGAAAAACTTTAGGTGCTTTTAGCAATTAATTTTTTTGATGTCTATTGAAGGAGAAGTATAGTGTTTAGCTATACAAAAATATTTAAATAAAAAATATTTAGGCATAATTAAATCATATATTTACTGTGTGGCTAAAAATCTGTGTGTGTGTATGTATATGTGTATGTGTACATGTGTAGTGAATATGTGTATTTGGGAGGAATGGTTTGTGGGAATATGGAGTGGGATTGGGGTGTTTATGTATGTGCATGGTGCATATACATGTATGTGTGTAAGAGGATGTAGTCTGGGAGTATGCGTGGAGGAGTGTGTGTATGTGTTATTGTTGGAAATCAACACACAAACACACACACACACACACACAATGCTCCACACACAATGCTCCATCATTAAGCTATATCCCAAGCTCTATAAGCTCTCTTATCCCTTCTCTTAATGCACTGCAATGTCCTAAAACAAACTCTCACTACCAAGCTACTTGGCTTTTCTTTTTTGGCCCTATAGTGGTGTCATCAAATGAGTTCCTATGCTGAGTGTTATGTCAGGACATGATCCCTCAACCACAGGATGTTCTCATCTAGATATTTCTAGCTGAAAGAAACCATGAGACCACAGAATCAAAAAGATCATTCTGATGCTCTCTACCTTTCTCCCCTGAAACATTCTTATATAAGAATTCTCTGGCCTTCCTTCCCTCAAATTGGTCATAAATCATCTATTTCAAAGTTGCCCTGTCTATGCCCGGAGGCCAAGAAAAGCCTAAAGATGCTATGTATTTCCCCCAGTTTAGTACTATAAGATCAGACCTTCTCACCTTCCAACCACACTTCGGCAAACTCTCTATAAAAATATTTTTGTTTGGGTGTTCAGATCTTTAACTTTTAAGGTTCTGCATTTTCTCTTGTTAATCTGTATTTGCCTATAGAAGTATGTTTCAATTGTTAAACCTTGCTATTGGTAAGGAAAAGATACTATTTCTTTTTCCCCCTAAACATTTAATTCACTTGTTTTGAACCAACTGTATATGATAAAATTGAGGACCAAAGTTAAAGAAGCCAGTCTCTACCCTACTGATGTTGGGTAGTTCTTTAGACATTTTCAGGATTTGAAGACATTTCAGTTATGCCCCTCCATCATAATCATCAATTCATAAAACCACACACTAGAACACTGGGATGCAATTTGCTGGTCAGAAAAATGTAACCTGAATCATACACCTGGCCTCAGAAGGAAGCATGACATACTGAACTTCCTGGAAAATATTAGTTGTTAACTATCCAAACCAGGTTGTAGGAGCTCTAAACCTTACAAAATCTCTGTCTAGCAGGAGATTTTCTGACAAAGGACAAGGGCATACCATTGCTAGTCTTTGAAGACTGGATTCAAATGCATCTGTCAATCACCTAGTCTGGAAACACCCTTCATAAGTTGTCTGTTCTGGAGATGTTACATGTTATATATAGCCCGCCTAAAACATAAATCAACAATAATTCCTTTGACCCCTTGAGAATGTGTTTTCCTCTAAACAAGCCAAAATTGCTACCTATCTTCTACACTATACTCTGTATGTATTGTCTAAATTCTTTCAGATAGAATTCCAAGCACCAAAAGCCAAGGTAGGTCCAGAGTGAGACTCCAGTCACTGCCGTGGTCAAGAGGAACCCAAGCAATCTGACCCAAGAACAACATCATAACAATCACACAAAGCCTGTCTGAGTATGAGCTTCATCTTTTCATCCGTCCCTCCATCATTTGAAACTATTTTGTCATCAAAGACACCCAGTCATCCCTTAGGTTTACATTCCAGGGTCCTAAAATTAAAATCAGGTTTAAATAGAAGGCAAAATGTATGCATCACATGTGATCTTGGCCAGGGTGTGCACTGGGATTATCAGTCTGAGTTCTACAGTCTCCGGAAAGTAGTCGGACAGCTACTTCTTTCTGGGTCGCAAGCTCCCCTCTGACTGACATCAGGCCTTGGTCTGTTTCTTAACTCAGAATGAGAGTCCTGGGGAAATTTCAATTTCTTGGGGTCTATGTCCAACAGGCAAAGTGAGGACCAGAGTATCTCTTGAGAATATTTTCATTCCTGCCAAAATGATTATAAAAAAAATTCCCTTAGTAAACTCTTCCAATGATCCAGTTGCCTCATAATGAAGTCCTTCCAGTGCCTCGCTCTTCTACAAATACCCTCTATGTTATCTGTCATTCCTGAGTCAGTTTAATGCTTCTGAAATCTGGTTAAACTTCATATATCTTAGTTTGGCGTTTATAACATCCTCTAGAATTAGGATTCAAAATCTATCAAATATCCTAAAAATTTTCATTTGTATTTCACTTTGTTCGAACTGACTCTCCCCATGAGAACACTCTATGCCATCCAAAGTCTCATTTGCTTCTTAAACTAATCCCTCCACCAAAACTAGTCTCTCTGCTCTTTAGAAATTCTATAGTATTTTTAATGATTCTTTCTAGCATTAACTACCATACAAATCTTTTCTGAAGGTGCAGTCCTAAAGTAGTTTCTCTTCTTTCTTTTTACCCTTTTATGATGGTTTGAATTCCCCTAGTCATAGACATTTGAATACTTCATCCCCAGTCAGTGACTTTGTTTGGATAATATAGAAAGTGTGACCTTGCTGGAGGTCAGGCCTCGAGAGCTTGAAGACTTTGCCATTGCTAGTTCTCTCTGCTTGTGTTCAGTTTAAGATTTGATCCTTCTGCTTGCTGCTCCAGCCGATATGTCAGCTACCCCCACTCCACCATCATAGACTCTAGCCCTCTGAAACTGTGAGCCCAAATATCTTCTATAGCTTGCTTTGATTGTAATGTTTATCATGGCAATAGAAATGCACCTAATGCACCTAGCATTTGAACCATAATAGTGGCAAGAGTCATATTCAGTTTTATGCTTATTTGTGTACATTGGTTACAATTAGAGAAGACTGTTAAAACTAGAGAGAGTTTTAAAATTAGGTTGGGACTGAATAGGCTGAGATGATAAGGAAAGGGATAGTCGAATAAAGGGGTAAAGGTCAATTTTTTGTAAATAAGACATTTATGCAGTCCCCTCTAAGGCTCAGGAGACAAGAATGAATCTAAGAGCCAGAATAGGTTAAGAATTGCTAGATACCATCTTCTGCGCAAGACAGAGCCATTGAACTCGGGAACTCACAGTAGCTGTGGATACCTGTACCATATCTGCAAAAGAATGGGCCTATCTTCAGTTAGGTGTGGATCAAGGAAGGGCTAGTGATAGGGAGGCATCTCATTGCTCAAGTATTTGCTATGGATAGACTCAAGAAGAGAAAGAATCATTGCTATCAGGATTTGTACCCACAGGTGACACCATCAGGATTCAATGGAGAGCTCCAATCCAGTGCACACACCAATGGCCCTCATTAAACCAGTAGGTCATGAAGCAAAAGCCATGAAATGGGGATGGAGGAGCTACTAGGGATTCAGGAGGGAGTTGATAAGTATGGAAGGGAAATTTTAAAAGGGTGGGAAAGCGTAATCAGAATATATTATACACATGTATGAAACTGTCAAAGAACAAGATTAAAATAAAAAACAAGCATGATTAAAATGCAGCATACAAGCTGAGAAAATTTCACACACTCACAAATTGAAAATCTTTTAATCTGAGAATGAATGTATTTTCTACAAATAAAAAGTTACATTAAAAAAAGGCTCCATTTTAAAGAGCCATGGCAAAATAAGGATATGCGACAGCTAGAGGGGAAACTTTCTTTAAGGGAGCAGATTGCTGAAGACTTTTGATCACTTGTTAAACGATGTAGCTTTTCTCTTGCACATAACATGAGGCATCTAAAGGCTTTATATCTGGGAATGGAACTCATCTAAGTACTGCCCTGGAAAAGTTAAGCCTGGGGAAGGTCCTGGATGAATTTGCAGGTGGGAAAACTGGAGGCAAAAGGATAACCAACATTAGAACTAGGATGAAAACTCAATTACCCTTCTGGTTAATCTTGAGTCCATTCTTACACAGGATTCGACACAGTATATTGCTGTATCAAAGAAATTGTCCCAAAGCAGCCACTTAAGAGCAAGATGCTTCAGGTCAAAAGGACAATATCCCTCTTGGGAAACTGTTTTATAATCAAATATTGTATAACTACAAAGAGAGATTCAGGGCTGTTATCTATTGCTAATAAAGCCGTTTACATCCAGTGCTCTCTAATTCTTTGCATTTCAGCCCCTGGAAGTACATTTCTGTACCTCTTAATCGGAACTGGAGCTTTTTAATGGGGAACTACAATATTTGTAGAGGGATTTATTAGGTTGTATATTTAATCTTTGCAATAGGCCTACAATTTTAATATTGTTTTAACCACTAAAGGAATTTCAAATTGCTTAAGTAACTTACCAAAAGCTACAGAGTTAGCAGGTTGGTTTTTTTTTTTTAAGGAAAAAATATCTGTTTGCCAGACTGGCTGCTAAAATATTATCCCTTTCAAGTCCACTATGAACTATTCTCTAAATTAAGACCTTTCTTATGTATACTGCTGAGTATTCAATAGATCCTTCATAAGAAGATCTGTATCCTTGGCAGTAATGTAAATTAGTGGAGCTGTTGTGGAAAATAGAATGGAGGCTCTTCACAATCTTAAAAATTAAATTATGATATATTCCAGCAATCTCACAACTGGGATGTAAATCTAAAGAATATGGGATTCATCTGCCAAAGGGACACCTACAGGCCCTTGTTGGTTGTAAATCTCTCTCTCAATAGTCAAGAAATAAACATAAGAAATACCTAAATGATGAAGTGGATAAAGAAAACATGCTACACACACTGGACTGTTATTTAGTCATAAAATGATAAGAATCCTGTAATTTTTGAAAGCATGAATAAAACTGGAAATCATTGTGTTACGTGAAGTAAGCCAAGTGTAGGAAAATAGATACAATACAATGTCACTTATGTGGCTCTCAAAGAACTTAAGAGTAGAAACCCAAAAGAGGAGGAAAGAGGGGATGGTATGCAGGGAAACACTTAGAGTGATTAATAAGTTATAATTAGATGCAAGAAGGAAGGGTTTTTGAAGCAATTGGCTGTTCATCAACGACTGCGTGAACAATAGTTTTAAAGTTAGAGGAAAGGCTATTTAATGTTTTTGTCATAAAGAAGTGATAATTGCTTAAGGAAATATATGTTTAGTCTTATTTGATATCAATACTAGGGAAACAGACCCGACATTTACAATCTAACAAAAGTCACAGCTCATCATCTGTAGAACTTAAAAATTCATAGATTCATGAGTGCCACACTTATGAATACAGGAAATGAAAACAGCCATTTGCCTGATTTTATTGCTTTTTCTAAGGTATAGGAAAATTTATTTGATACAGTGCTTTCTGTGCAAGCCGAAGGACCTTAGCTTAGATCCCCAGTGCCCACATAAAAAACCAGATGGGGTGGTGCTCATCCATAAACCAACTGCTATAGAAGCAGAGACAAAAGGATTCCAGACATTTTCTGGCTAGTTAAGTCTTTCTAAATTGGTGAACATCAGGTTCACTGAGACACCTTGTCTCAAAAATAAGATAGAGGGCTGATGGGGTGGCTCAATTGGTAAAGTGCCAGGCTGCCAAGCCTGGTAACTTGAGTTGGATCCCTGGAGACGGAGGAGTAGAAACAACTGCTAAGATTGCCCTCTGCCCTCCACACATCTGCCATGTCTCACACAATTAATGGTCAGTCAATCGATATGAAATATAAATATAAGATATTTAAATAAAATGAAGAGCATAGAGTACGACATTCAACATCAAACTGGCTTCGATATTCACATGCACATATGGGCTTTAACACCTGCATGCAAGTGCACAGCACACATGTGTGCATGCACACACACACACAATCTTTCTTTTGAGGGCTGGAATAGTTCAATCAGTAAAGTGTTTGCCTTATATGCAGAAGGACCTGCTTTTGAACCTCAAAACCCATATAGAAATGTTATGTGTGGTAGCAGGTGCAGGAGGCAGAGATGAGCGGATCCCTGAGGCCTTGTGGCCACTGAGTCTAGGGTAATTGTGAGCTTTGGAACTACAACAGACCTTACCTCAAAGAAGGTAAACCATATTCTGAAAATAACATGCAAGTTGTCTTCCAGTCTTCCTATTCATACATGTACACCCACATACATTCATGAGCATGAGCACAAACACTTTAAATTTTTTTCTTATAACTTATCTCCAAAGGTCGAAATAGTTTATTTTTTGGCTAACTTTTACTCACCAACGTTTAAAAGGGAAGACTACTGTAACAAATACCAAAATGTTTTATGAAACCTCAGAGATCTCTAAAATTACTAAAAAGTATACTGTCATCGTTGACTTGTGTGTTGGCTAGTTTTTATAGCAACTTGAAACAAGCTAGGGACATTTAGGAAGACAGAAACTCAATAGAGAAAATGCTCCCACAAATTGCCCTGTGGACAATTGATGACTGATGTGGTAGAGCAAGCTCTCTGTGGGTGGTGTTGCACTGAACTGGTGTCCCTGGGTGCTATAATAAAGCAGGCTGAGTATGCCCTCACTCCCAAATGCCAGTAAGTGGGGTTCCTTCATGACCTTTGCATCAGTTCCTGCTTCTCGATTTCAGCACTACTTGAGTCCTTGTCCTAACTTCTCTCAGTGATGGAGTATCACGTGAAAGTGTAAGCTGAAATAATCCTTTTCCTTTATAAGTTGCTTTAAGTCATGGTCTTTTATTACAGCAATAGAAACCCTGACAAAGGCAACCTGTATGGGGGCCACTCTGCAAGATGGTTCCTGGGCTCCTTGCTCCTAGCGCTCATGTTACCATGGAGTTCTCCCTCCCAATCCCAGGACTGTAAGGACTGGGTCAGTATCTACTGCCTAGGTTAGGCCATCGAGACATTGTGGATTTCCAGAGAAGCATCTTAAGAATGCCTACTGCCCTTTTCTAAGAAATCTACATAGGAAGGAGCTGTCACATGAGTAATCTTTTTTTTTTAATTTATTTTCTAAGGTTTTTTTTTTTTTTTGGTTTTTTTGAGACAGGGTTTCTCTGTGTAGCCCTGGCTGTCCTGGAACTCACTGTGTAGACCAGGCTGGCCTCGAACTCAGAAATCCTCCTGCCTCTGCCTCCCAACTGCTGGGATTAAAGGCGTGCGCCACCACCGCCCATTTTCTAAGTTTTTTTATTTACATTCCAAATCATTTCCCCTTTCCCGTTTCCTCCCTCCCAGAAAGTCCCATAAGCCCCCTTCCCTCCCTCTTTTCCCCATTCAACCCCCTCTCGATTCTCTGTCCTGGCATTCCCCTACATCCAGTCTTTCCAGGACCAGGGGTCTCTCCTTCCATCTTCTTGGAAATCTATTTATATGCAAATTGTGTCTAGGGTATTCCAAGATTCTGGGTTAATATCCCCTTATCAGTGACTGCATACCATGTGTGTTCTTTTGTGATTGGGTTACCTCACTAAGGATGATATTTTCCAGTTCTGACCATTTGCCTAGGAATTTCGTGAGTTCATTGATTTTAATTGCAGAATAGTATTCCATTGTGTAAATATACCACATCTTCTGAATCCATTCCTCCGTTGAGGGACATCTGGGTTCTTTCTAGCTTCTGGCTATTATAAATAAGGCTGCTATGAACATAGTGGAGCATGTGTCCTTATTGCATGCAGGTAAGACCTCTGGGTATATGCCCAGGAGTGGTATAGTCGGATCCTCCGGGAGTATCATGCCCAGTTTTCTGAGGAACTGCCAGACTGCTTTCCAGAGTGGTTGTACCAGCTTGCAATCCTACCAGCAGTGGAGGAGTGTTCCTCTTTCTCCACATCCTTGCAAACAATTGCTGTCTCACATGAGTAATCTTGATAACAGATCACCCACCCCAGTAAAGTCTTTGGATGACTAAAGTCCCTGTAAATATACTTACCCAAGGAAGCCATTTCAGAATGGCTGACACAAGAAAAAGGGAGAATACTCCACTGGACCAGTTTTCTTGATTGCATTTAAATTCTAGAGACAATTCCTGGATGTTAGTCAGGAAAACTCTAAAAAGGAAGAAATAGTTTACTGTGTTATAATTGCATGGGTATGTACATACACATACATGCACACACACACACACACACACATTTATACAAAGTGGGTTTATTGATCCAATTTGCAGAGGCTAATTCCAAATGGAAGCATAATTGTCCTTGTATAAAAGTTATTTATAATTTTAAAACAACAGCAGCAGATCACTAGTCCAAACAGGGAGTCTATGTGTACAGGTCACAGGCTTATGATGCTCATTCTCTGTGTGTGGTCCACAGTCAAAGTTACCATGTCTACAGTGCCCATTATGTATGTACCCATAGACTCCATAGGTCTATGGATTTTAATTCTTACCCAACTCAATAAGTCCAGATATTATTCCAGTCTCAAAATTAGTAAAATGGTACTTATAGGTATTGATTAATTTGCTAAGCTTAGACAAATATAAACAGCAGAACTGCAATTCAAACTGAGGCAGACATTCTGAAGTGCGGACATACATTGCTTCTACCTCTGCTCTAAGGGCTCTGTTCTATTGCAACACAGAATCCCCGAATGTGGTAGCTAAAACACCATTGTATCTGCTCACAATTTTGTCAGTTAGAAACTCAGGAATGGAGGTGAGGGAAATTTCTGCTACTGAACTTTGGGGCCAGATTTCTGGGGCCTGTTGGGAACAAGACTTCTAAAAGCAAGTATGTCTGGAAGGCTGTGGTGCAAGGCCACTTTGGCTGGCTACAAGTGAGGTCTCCAGAACCAAAGAGAGCACACGACTCTTCTTAAAATTGAAGGTGTTTATGCCCGAGATGAAACTGAGTTCTACTTAGGCAAGAGATGTACTTATGTGTATAAACAAAAAACAATACAGTGACTCCTGGAGGCAAACGAAACAAAACCAGAGTGATCTGGGGAAAAGTAACTCGGGCCCATGGAAACAGTGTTATGGTTCATGCCAAATTCCAAAGCACTTAGATAGAATCCTAACAGCAACCTCCTGCAAAGACCAATGGACACAGAATCCATGTGATGCTGTACCCATCCCCTGGATTTAAACTAACGGAAGGTAAATAAATAAATGTAGATTTGTTTAAAAAAATAGAAAAAAAGAAAGGAAGGAAGGAAAGAAGGAAGGAAGGAAGGAAAGAAAGAAAGAAAGAAAGAAAGAAAGAAAGAAAGAAAGAAAGAAAGAAAGAAAGAAAGAAAGAACGAACTCAGGAATGGCTCAGCTAGGCAATTTACTCTTGAAATTCTGATACAAAGATAGGCAGAACTTATCAGGGATGTCATGTGAGCACTCGATTGGACTTAGCATCCAGAACAGATAAAGTCAAATGGACATCAATTAACTTGCTTTAAATTCACCTGTTATCCAGAACTCACATTTGGATATGCTAGAATGGCAAACTCAAAACACTTCTTACTCTCTAGTGCCAGTGTCTCTCAAAATAAGTGATGCAGAAGAGTCAAAACTGTGTGACCCTTTCTGATTTAGTCTTGAATTCTCACTGTGTGGATTCTTTTGCACTTTGTTGGTTGTAAGTGAGTGACCAAACAAGCCCTTGTCCAGATAGAAAGGATATAAAACACATCGAGGAAAGTGCAGCATCCCTACATCACCATGGGAACAGCATCAATGGATTTGTAGTTGTGCTTTCATTTCCTATTTATTCATTCATTCAGTTTTGTGGTGCTGAGGGTGGAACCCAGCACCTCAAATAGTCTAAGAAAGTACTTGATCATTGAGCTACATGCTTAACCCTCAATCTCAATTTATGTTTTATATTAGAAACTAATTGTTAATTGTCATAAATGTAACTATTGGAAAGACATGTCCACCAAGTATTAACTTAATCTAATAAAGATTAGAGGAATCTAGATACTTGTTTTTAAAATACAGATGAGATCTTATGATTGACTAACTACTTTGGATAACATTTAATAGAAGAAAGCTTGTAATAAAAAAAAAAGCCAGGGCAATATGGTACCACCAGAACCCGGCTATCCTATTACAACAATCTGTGGATATCCTAACATACCTGAAAGGGACAAGATGACCTTCACTGTAATCTTATGAAGATGATAGAAGCCTTTAAAGAGGAAATAAACAAATTCCTTAAAGAAATATAAGTCATTACAATCAAGCAGGTAAAAGAAATGAATAAAACTGTTCAGGACCTAAAAATAGAAGCAATAAATAAAACACAAACTGAGACAATCCTCATATGGAAAACTGAGGAAAGAGAACAGGAACTACAGATACAAACATCACCAACAAAACACAAGCGATAGAAGAGAGAATCTCAGGTGTAGAAGATATGATAGAAGAAATTGATGTGCCAGTCAAGGAAAATGCTAAAGCTAAAAAGCTTCTAACACAAAACATCCAGAAAATTGGGACACTGTGAAAAGACCAAACCTAAGAATGATAGGAATAGAAAAAGAAGACTCCCAACTCAAAGGCCCAAAAACTACCTTCAACAAAAAGGTTAGGAAAGAAAACTCCCCTAACCTAAGTAAAGAGATGATTATAAATATATAAGAAGCTTACAAAACACCGAAAAGAGTGGACAAAAATATTCTCCCACCACATAAAAAAAATCAAATACTAAATGTACAAAATAAAGAAAGAATATTAAACACTGCAAAGTGTAAAGGGCAAGTAATATATAAAGGTAGTCCTGTTAGAATTATACCAGACTTCTCAATAGAGGCTTTAAAAGCCAGAGGGGCCTGGACAAAAGTTTTACAGTTTTAACAAGATCACAGATACATACCTGACCAGATTTCTATACCCAGCAAAATTTTCAGTCACTATAGATGGAAAAAACAAGATACTCCTTGACAAAACCAAATTTAAATAATATCTTTCCACTAATCTAATCCTACAGAGAATACTAAAAAGAAAGCTCCAACATAAGGAGAGTAACTACACCCAAAAAAAACCACAAGAAGTAGTTAATTCCACACCAACAAACAAAAAGAAGAAACACACACACACACACACACACACACACAGTACCACCACTAACATCAAAATAACAGAGTGGTTGAGTAAACAGGATCTATCAACCAGATGCATACAAAAAGCACACTCCAGCAACAATCAGAGTAAACAGCTAGAAAAAAAAAGTTTTCTAAGTAAATGGACCCAAGAAACAAGGTAGAAAAGCCATTCTAATATCTGCTGAAATAGGCAAAAACCAAAATAACCAAAAGTAATCAAAAGAGATCCAGAAGGACACTTCATACTCAGAAGAAAAATCCACTAAAATGATATCTCAATTCTGAACATATATGCCCCAAGGGTAAGGGCATCCACATTCAAAATAGAAACATTACTAAAGCATACATCATACATCAAACCCTCACATTAGTAGTGGGAGACTTCAACATCTCACCAAGGAGGACATCAGGACAGAAAGTAAGAGAGAAATAAGGAAAATAACAGAGATTATGAGTCAAATTAACCTAACAGATATCTACAAAACCTTTCACCCAAACACAATAGATTATATCTTCTCAGCACCTCATGGTACCTTCTCCAAAACTGACCATATACTCAGTCACAAAGCAAGCCTTAACATGTACAAGGAAATTGAAATAAGTCCTTGTATCCGATCAGACCACCATGGATTAAAGCTGAATTTCAAAAACAACAGAAACAACATAAAACCTACATACTCATGGAAACTAACAACTCTCTATTCAATGATCACTGGATCATGGAAGAAATAAAGAAATTAAAGACTTTCTAGAATTCAATGAGAACAAAGGCATATATACCCTAACTTACGGGACATAATGAAAGCAAGCACTAAGAGGAAAGTTCAGAGCACTAAATGCCTTCATAAAGAAATTGAAAAGTTTTCATACTAACAATTTAAAAGTACACCTGAAAGCTCTAGGAAAAAAAAAAAGCAAACACACCCATAAGGAGTAGATGGCAAGAAATAATGAAACTTGGGGCTGAAATCTAGCAATTAGAAACAAAGAGAAAAATACAAAGAATCAACGAAAACAAGAACTGGTTCTTTGAGAAAATCAACAAGATAGATAAACCCTTAGCCAAATTCACTAAAAGGCAGAGAGATAGTACCCAGATTAACAACTCAGAAATGAAAAGGAAAACATAACAGACACTGAGGAAATTAAAAAATCATTAGGTCTTACTTCAAAAACCTATCCTCCACAAAATTGGAAAATCTAAATGAAATGGATGACTTTCTAGATACCACTTACTAAAGTCATATCAAGATTGGGGAGACTATCTAAATAGTCCTATAATCCCTAAGGAAATAGAAACACTCATTAAAAGTCTCCTGACCAAAGAAATCCCAGGGTCAAATGGTTTTAGCTCAGAATTCTATCAGCCTTTCAAAAAAGATCTAATGCCAATACTCTTCAAACTATTCCACAAAATAGAAACAGAAGGAACATCGTCGGGCCCATTCTATGAGGTCACAGTTGCTCTAATATCTAAACCACACAAAGGCTCGAGAAAACAAAGAGAACTCCAGATCAACTTCCCTTATGAACATTAATGTAAAAATAGAATAGACACTGTTAATGATACTCTGTTATACTTGAAGACAAGATCCTTATATAACTGTCCTCTGAGAGACTCTACATAGCAACCAATGGAAACAGATGCAGAGACCCACAGCCAAACATTAGAAAGATCTTGGGAGAGTTGAGAGAAGGATTGAAGGACCCAAAGAAGATAGGGACTCCACAAGAAGACCAACAGAGTCAACTAACCTGGACCATTGGGGGTTCTCAGAAACTGAACCGCCAACCAAAGAGTGAGCATAGATTGCCCCTAACTCTCTACCTTTGCACATATGTAGCAGATGTGCAGCTTGGTCTTCATGTGGGTCCCCCAAAAACTGAAGCAGAGACTATCTCTAATTCTGTTGCCTGCCTGTGTATCCTGTTCCCCTAACTAGGCTGCCTTATCTAACCACAGTGAGAGAGAATGTGCTTACTACTATAGTGACTTGAATACCAGGGCGGAGTGAAACCAAGGGTCACCTCCCACTTCTCAGAGGAAAAAAGAAGGGTGTGGGAGAAGGAGCCATATGATGGAGGAACTAGAAGAAGAGAAGGGAGTGCTGATGTTGGGATATAAACTGAATAAATAAATAAATGATTAATAATCAATGGTTTGATTTTGGTTTTGCAAACTTCACTGGCCCAAAAACACAGCTTGACTATGACTTGAGAACCTAAGTGATTCCTACATTTCAAATTCAACTTTAAAGTCAGAAGGAAGATGGTAATTAATGATGTGCAAATTAAAGAAATTGACATTTTAATGTCTATAAATAATGTCTTCAGGAAGCACAGCTATGCTCATTTATTTACGCTGCTAAGTTTGTGCAGGCAAAGGGAACAGCAGACACCATGAGGCTCACATTACCTAAGAGACTGACTGTCAGTTCAGGGAAAGGCAATTATCAACTCTGTTATGGACAAAATTAATTAGAGTAGAAGAGAACTTAAATAATACGTGAAGTTATTCTTACTGCCACAAAACAAAAGGGCTCACACAGCCAAGTAATGCTGATTGAAATAACTCTGGGAACACTGTATGAAATTACTAGAAGTGCATCAGGTTTCCTTTCGACTTCATGCCTGTGATAACTAGAATATTTCTGCTCTAACATCTCTGCCACTCTACCAAGGTAAAACTGAAATGCAAACACTTATCTTCAGTAACAATGATTTAACTTTCTATGGCTATAAACCAGCAATTTTAACAAACATACTTTTCACTAATGTGTGTGCCCCAAAAATAAAAGTTCCAAGGAAAGAGAGCTTGGAATGATTTTCCATTTTGGTCCTTTTACTTATTCAGTGCTATGATGTAAATGATTAAAGAGGTAGGTGCTCCTTGTGGCATAGTTTCTAATGTTTCAGATGTCACCAGGACAGATAGATGTGCTGACAGGTGACCCACCCACAGATTACAATTTCAAGCAGAGACTCAGGAAGCAGGAAGATTAGACTGTATACATTTTTCTTTAGTTTAGCTATGGCTATAGATGGCTATAGGTGCTCTAATAAAGAACAGCTCATGTTCCAATTCCAACCCTCCCCCCACAGAATTATAAGTTAACTTACACGAGAGCAGCAGCTTAGATACAACAAATGCAGTCATTCACCTCTATACTCTACTGAATTTAATGCACCCTAAATGACATTTTTATTTTATCTCCATTAAAAAAAATCAGTCATTAAAATTCTTTCAGAGATAGATGTGAAATCCATAAGAATAGTTAAGGTCAACCAGAACATGGTTGAGTGTGTCCTGGGTTCACATCTAGGCCAGTATTCCAAAAGTGGACAGGGAGGGGTATAAGCGACCTAAAAACTACATGGAACTCAGAACTTCAAAGCACCACACAGGTGTGATGACCAGACTTGCCTGATGGGATATACATAGGAAGTCCAGCACGTGAAAATGTTCTGACTAACTCTAATCAGACTTCCTAAGTCTAAATTTTAGTGATAACAGAAAAGAAGGTAATGATTATGATATGAAGAAAACTCTGAAAAATCAGAATGTAAGCTTTCCTATTTTAAAAATTACCCTGCAGTTCTAAAGGGGGTGGGGCAAAGGAGGAAGTCACTGGGAAGCTGCAGATTAAAAGAAACAGTAATTTAAGAAATTGTCTCAGAAAAAAATAAGATTTTAAATGTAGTTCAGAAATAGAGTGTCTACCTACTGTATTCTCAAAACTAAAGAGGAGAAAAGAAAGAAGAAATTTAAGGGAGCATACAGGGTATGCTTCCCTCAGTGTTGCCCAACTAAATTCAGTTCCCCCTAGGAGAGATGTGCAGGCTGTCTTCCCTTCCTCTTGGGTGGGAGCTGGTCTTCCCTACCTTCTCTGGGAGCGCTCCCTTTCTCCAGCCTCTTTTGCCTGTTACTTAGAAGATAAAGCTCTGGATTGCTGTAGCGCCAACTTCTCTTCAGTACTACGTAAAGGCTCTACACCAGTGCTTCTCAACCTGTGGGTCGCAACCGCATTAGGGGACAAATAACCCTTTCATGGGGGGCTGCATATCAGGCATTTACATGGCATTGCAATTCGTAACAGTAGCAAAATTACAGTCATGAAGTAGTTATAAAAATAATTGTATGGAGTCACCACCATGCAAGGAACTGAACTAAAGTCGTAGCATTAGCAAGGTTGAGAGCCACTACCCTACACCTGCCTTTGACTTTTTCAGGCAACCTTCCTAATGCTTGCGGCCCTTTAATACAGTCCCTCTTGTCTTGGTTGTATTTTGTTGGAGAAAGGGAAAGAATGTGAAAGTTGAGAATGTGAATTCTTGGCAACATCTGAATAGTCTATTAATAACTGACTGTGATGTATTTTGCACCGTGCCTGATAAAACCATTTCCGTCTTGAACCAGTAGATCCCCAACACTGGACAGTGAAGAAACAAATGAAACACTGAATCCCAACAGCACATATGAATTTTGTGTAATTTTTAAATGATAGCTGAACAATCAGAAAATAATAGAGAACCAATTAAAACTAGGTTGAATTCATTAAACAATTTACTAAATAGGCTAAATAAATTATAAATCAAAAGAACCAATAGATTTTCTTTGTTTTGCCAGTAATCATTAGAAATGCAACAGAGGCAAATTTAGAAAATGCCATGTAGCTGTAAATGAATGAGTTGGCTTCATTTAATTTTCAAGAAAATTAAAACGAAAACGGCTGGTGAGATTCCCAGCATGTAAAGACATTTGGCACTAAGCCTTAAGACCCAAGTTTAATCCTGAAGATCCACATGTTCAAAAAGGTAACCGACTCGCCCAAGTTGTCCCCTGACTGCCACACAAACATGTGACAGATACATTCATGCACACAAAATAAGGAGATGTGCTTTTTCTTTATGAATATTTAACAAAGCAAAAAGTAAAGCTATGGACCAAGACTGCCGGAACCAAGAAAACAGCAGTAAGACCTGTGCTTATCAAATGGCCATTACAGTGCATGCATACCTCATGCATATATTTTGATTGTTGATCTATTGATAGAGTAGTAGAGCATTAGAAATGTATTTTCTGCTTAAAATTTGTAAAAAAGAAAGAAAGAAAGAAAGAAAGAAAGAAAGAAAGAAAGAAAGAAAGAAAGAAAGAAAGAAAGAAAGAAAGAAATTAGGATCAAACGCTTTTTAAAATTAAAGACTGGAATTATTATTTAAAACATGCTGATTTTGATAGCTAAACACACTAAAATGTTAAAACAATATAAAACTAGAAAATAATAATAAAAGAAATGAAAATCACAGCCAAATTTATTTCTTTATAAAAATAGAAAAGAGAAGATGAAAAAAAAGGAGGATAAATAGGAAATGACAAGGGAAATGACATAAGAAAAGGCATGTCAGGAGAGGGCAGAGTCAAGGGGGTTGAGACAGCTGTTCTTGCTCCATTCCTGTTTCTTTTCTTGTCGGATCTAGATTAGAGGCCAAGGGGAAGCAGTGGTGAATATTCTAGGAGAGATTCTGAAGGAAATAATACAAGTGTGGAAACAGGACGGGGGAAAAAACGCCATAAGGTTTGAAAAGAAGAATCATGTTAAAAAATATAGATGTTTGCATAGCAACACTACAGCAAATCTGTATAAATTGCATAAATTCTCTCACATTTCTCAGTACCAGACTTAACTGTATTTAAAGCCACAGCTGTCCTGTATTCGTATAGCCAACGAGATGGCAAATATGATGGAAATGATCAAATGGCAAGATGTTGTAACTCAGCCATTTCAGGCAGGGCCCCACATACAAGCAACATCCAAACTCTGTGTTGGATGCAGCAAAGGTTATAGAGAGCTCAGCTCTTGAGTGCAGATGCGGAGAACGCACTCAAGAGGAAAGAGAGATTCACACAGGATCCCAAGTCAAATCTACCTTATGAAGTCACGCAGGAAGCATTTGCTCAGTTTCAAATTGTGTAGGTAATGTATAAACTTAGTACAGCCAAACCCTGTCTGTGTAAGTCTGATGTGACAATAAAATTACCAAAATGCAAAAATTAATATTTATTATCCTTAACTTGTGCACCCAGTGCTATGGGCTTTCTGTTCAGTATTCGTAAGTGTTAAGTTGACTTATAATGCATTTCAAGGACACTGCTTTATTGTAAAATAACTTGAATATGAAACTAGTCTTTTTAGGGGCACCATCTGTTGTTCATGACACTTTAAATGAAGGAGATTTCAGTTGCTAAATATTCCAGAGAAACATATGAAGATTTGGGGTTTCTAAGAAAATACAATATCCCTAAGCATGAAATGAAACCCTATCTTCAAAGTGTTTGCACTAACCAAATAAAAAAAAGTGTTTAATTATATTTGATATACATAGACTTTTTCCTGGAAAAGCAAAATAATACATACATTGGATTGATCTTTCCTTAAATCAAAAAATAACAACAACAAAAAGATAAAAAGCAGTGAGATTTTTACTTGTAATCCTGTAAGGACAGAAAGAAATGAATGTTGTGCATCATGCCCTAAATCAAGTGATCCTGAAAAAACCAAACAGATCAGGCCCTTAGCCCAAGATGTAAGTGGAGGTTAGTCATCCAAGGACACAGCTAAGAACTGATGAAAAATAATCTAGTACCACTTCCTAGGTTAATCATACTTCCCCAGCTATAGTGCCTCATTTATTTTAACATAACTTAAACATGCTAGAATTTCTCATGTGGATAATTAAGGAATACTAATTAGGATTCCAATGTTCTTGCAAATAAGAAGTCATCTCATAAATGTTTAGAGAAGACCATCTAATAGTAATGTTTTGCATAGTGTGGACAAAGACTCAAAGACTTTCAAGAGAGCACCTCAGTTAAACTGTTACTGAAGAAATGGAGCTGCTTCCTTTATAAGCTACTCTAACCTCTAATAATCTACACTGTCAATAGACCAGTTAAATTGCTACATTGTCAGAGCACCGGGTCAGGAAGCATTAGCGTGGACTGCCATTCTCCTCTCTACATTGTACACTACATATCAGTGTAAAATGATACTCTGTTCAATATTTTATATGACTGAAGGATGACTCTAGAGTTGAATTTATTGCCACGCATACTCGAAACTAAATCATGTAATACCGGAGACATTGTTTCCAAGTTATCAGCTAGCATAACTGATGGGAAGACATTTTATATAAAAATTCATTTGGGTCTCATTTTTCATTTGCTACCTTATTGCTTTATAGCTACCTAATATATTTTATACCTGGAAAAAAATTGACACCTTCACATAGAATCTAATTCAGTTGGAGTTGGATAAGGAAAAGAAAACCAAGACTTGCACCCATTTTGAAAGTAGTTTAGTCTTTTAGCTCAGAGTTTTAGCTTGGAGTTGCTATTATTTAGGGGAGCAGTATTTATGTTGGGACAGAATTCAATGTCATCTTGGTGCAAAGAGTTTTAGTATGGTAGAGAAAAAAAACAAGGTAGAAATAATATAATATATTTATTCCTCAATTACTAATTTCTTGTGTAAATACAAGTTTATCCTGAACCACAGTTAAAATTCTACTTAATTGTCCCAAATGTTCATACAATGACTATTTCTACACTTAAATTCCAAAATAATCATGTATACTAGGGTTTGAAACTATTTCATTCAGTGAAAGTCATTGGATTACTTTCTAAGACATTGTTTTATTTAGAATATACAGAAGTCAATATGCCAACAATATTTCTCACTGACTAGAAAGAAAATAAAGTTGCTAATATGGGGGTGGTGCCAAACACTATGAAAGACTCAATAGGCATTTGCCCCTTTGAAATAAAAATATTAATCAACATATGATTGAAGACAGATTTCTTCTCAAAATATTATTTTTATCTTTTTTTTCTCTTCTAAAATTCTGGAAGTTTAGCAATGCAATGAAGGGGGAAGCCAAACTTCTAAGTATAGAAGCCACTGTCCTATTTATTTTCCCACAATTTAAATGCAATGTTTGATGTGCAAGTGCAAGTCACTCTGTTCTGTTATATGGGGCTCAGTAAATACCACAGCTACTAATTATTTGTTTTGTTTTAAGACAGGGTCTCTTCATGTAGCCTATGCAGGCCATGAACTCCCAATCTTGCTGTCGATGTCTCTCAGGGGCTAGGACCACACACCACCAGCATGCCTAGCCATTTCTCACTGTATTGCCCTGCCCATTCAAACACAGTGATTGCTTTACTTACATAGAAATAAAATTAGCCAAAAGAAGTGTGCACAATTATTCTTTACAATGTATGCTTGGTCCTTATGGCATTATATTTTGACACTTAAAACTGAATGACCATTGTAGAACATGATTAATAAGACACCATGACGCTTTACAATAATAACTTACACATGGTTACTTCATGGACATTTACCTAGGAATAACCTCTGGAGCTACTGTATGTAAGATGATCTCTCAAGTAGACATAAATCATGAAGAAAGATGGTCTAAGCAGCAGAGGAGTCTGTCTCACTCAGGTGAAGGAAAAGTCCATGTAACTCAAGGTAAATTAATTGGTCTCTAATCTTCATCCCCACTGCCATAAAATAAAACTGATGATGCTTGCCAAGGACCACAGGAGTGCCAGACTATGAATAGATTGCCTTGTTCATCAATACGCTACAAGTCAAACAAAATACTCCACTTGAATTACATTATGATGACTTAATTTTCTTATATCGATTTTATATTTGTTTGAAATTACTCTATAGGAAAAAAAGAGGTCTCTAGCAAAAGGAATGAATGAAATATTTAGTAAGTCTCCTCAATGAGAGTGCAGGGGATCAGTAATCTTAGTGAATGCAATAAGATCAGATGAAGGCAGACAAGCCTTCGAGCCTGACACACCGCCATGTTTTAGAGGATGTTGATGGCTTGCTTGTAAAGAGTAAAATGAGAGTAACTGTACCAAAGAATGGCCATGAGTAGATCATGAGTGAGGGGAATTAAAGGCTCTCAGGGCATAGCATGTTAAATTTATCAATAGTGACATTAATGATCAAAATGAAATCAAATCAATTACTTAAATAAAATAGAAAGAAATCATCTCAGGAAAGAAGAAAGCATGCTATCTTTGCAATTTCAAGATCTGTGACCAAGACTTTCAACAGTTTCTACTGTCATGAACAGATTTATTGAACAGTTTTACAGCTATTGTTCACTGTCATATATAATAAATCATCTACCATATCATATCCAAGCTCTTCCTGAATTTATCTATACTTTCAGCTAACAGTGCCTACTGTGTGTCTGGCTCACAGTTAAGCTCCACTTTGGAATATTGAGAAATCTCTTCACACAATTTATTATTTTAGTATTTCAATATATTAATATATGTTAATGTATATATGTATATAATTTCTCAGAGTCTAGTCAAAGAAACATCATTTTGAACTTATCTAAAAATTCTTTAATTTTATTTCTAAAATAATATAAATAATTAGAACAAGTGACAAATATACCTATATTTTCAAATAACATGACTTATAACAGCGACTCCTAAGACAATCATCACCGATGGAACAAATTAAAGCACTCAGAAAAGAGTGGCCTAACTCAGGCTGAAGTCTATCCTAGTTGGTACATCTTTGGAAACGTCATTTGAATTAAATGTGCTAGGTGACACTCATTCTAAGGAAGGAAAGTGTTAATATAGAATTTGAATACAAGGAGTGCTAGATGCCTTTTTAAATTGCCTGTTGGGCTATTATGTTCTAATATTATATTCTAACTGTAAAGTGCTTTTCACAGCACCTGGTAGGTACATAGGTCCCCTTGATGTTCACTCTTAAACTCAGAACCATCTCTCCCTCTCCTGAGGTTCTGACTTTGTGCAGTAAGAATGGCTACCCTTTCAGAAATACTGAAAATATACTTTGCTCTCTCAATTTCTTTTCTCAAAGAGAAAGAATCACTTATCTGAATGATAAAGTTTCGATAAGATGAGTGGCCTAGGAGATGGCTCAGCAGGTAATGGTGTTTGCCAAGCAAGTATAGCAACTTAGAGTTCAATCCCTGAGGTAAAAGAAGAGAGCCAACTCCACAAAGCTGTTCTCTGGCTTCCACATGTGTGTGGTAAGAACACTCCAAACACCCAGATGAGATTATTCACTAGGATTTGTCTCTTAGAGGCCACAAAAGAAACCAACAATGTCCTGTGTCTACACCTCATTGGTTATCCTGATATATCACCAATTTAATGTTGGTCTTAAGTCTTTAAGTAGCCTTTCAGTCTCTTGTTTGATTGCAGGAAACACTTGTTGTGTGGCAGGTCTCAGGAAATCTGATTGTGGTGGCAGATCTCTCATTCAGCATTATCATAAAAAAAATTTTTGATTCTGTGACCCATGCCTGCTCTTCAAGTAAATTTAAATCGAGTGAGAGAAGTAGGTTTAATCATCAAACATTTGATTTTAAATCTTCCTGATCACCAGTGTCAGCAACTATTGTTGTTACAGCCATATTGAACAAGAAAGAGATTCACATGTGTGCTGCAGACTGCCTCCATGATTCCAAAGGACCCACTAAAGGGCGGCTTCTACAGGAAGTGTGCTAGGAAGTAAGGAGACAGTTTTATTAGCAACATTGGTAGAGGTCGAACAGAGACTTTAAACAGCATATGAAAAGCAAGGATCAACTGTTTAAGATGAAATTATTAAAGGAGAAAGTTGGAAGAGAAAAAAAGACACTCAAAAAATCCACATAAATCTGGTACTTCCTAGAGTAATGAAGGAGAAACCATAGTTATTATATTAGAACAGCAAGAAAAGATATTCATTGTATGATGGAAGCTACTTACTGCTAAGGGTATTTTCAAGATTTTAATGCAGTAAGAAAGTAAAACCAGTGCACTACTAGAATTGATTGAGGATTGGAAAATAGTGTTCTGTGGTCAAATCTGATTTCCACATAATGTCATACAACTTTATGGTATGGCATCATAGAATTGATCACAGCTTTTAATATGGCCAGTCAACTTAGCCATGCCTCTTTCCTTTCCTTTCAAGGCAATTAAGTTTCCCAGTCACTAGTTTTTTGCATAAAATCATCCACTCACTTCTCTGTGTGAATTAAGGCACTATTGTGGCTTGAGTATGAAATGTCCCCATGGGCTTGTGTGCTGAGTTCTTGGTCCTTGACTGGTGGCATGACTTTGGGACATGTTGGAGACTCGTGGTCGGACATAACCAGAGGAGGTATGTCATTGGAACTTGGGCTCTTGGGTGCTATGTCTTGTGGCTGTCCCTCTCCTCTCTGTGTAATATATTCTATGAGGTTAGTGGCCTCTGCCTCATGCTCTTGGGCTTAAAATGTTCTACACCAGCCTGGGCCCAGAATCAATATAGGTAAGAACTGTGGCCTGGATCCTCTGAGTTATGAGCCAAACCTTTTCCCTCTCTTGGGTTTTCTCTCCAATCATAGTGATGAAAAGCAGCTAACATTCACATAGCAGCAGGACTTATTTCTAACAGGATTTGAGAACTTATGTAACTTTTATAGTTTCAATCTATTATTCTGGTTCTAGAAAACATGTAAGCATCATACAAATGAGGGTGCAAATAGACAGAAAACTACCTAAACTGTGAAAAACCACTGGTCTATCATAATAACTTTAAGTACGAACACTGTTATTGCCTCAACAGACAACAAGACATACCTAAATTTGCGCCATTACATTCTACTCCATCTTTTATGGCAAAATGCTGCAGAAGAGATGAATAACAGCTGTTTCTCTGGGATTGAAAACAAATGAATAGATCTGTAGCCTGGACTCCTGTCTGCACTGCTGACTGAAAGCATATCAGATGCAATGTTAAGACTGCCTTTGATGATTTAACTGAAAGAACAAGAATTCAATCACAGCCATTTCCACTGGACATTGATTCCCATTAAAACTCTATAGCATGGCATTTCTCATGGAGATATATTGTTGAGAACCAAAGACAATAGTCTCATCCCTAAAAATTCTTTTTGATTCTCAAATTATCTTCATGTTGTCCCTTGACAACCAAGAGGGACAAGTTGGGAAAATATAAATTAATATATATGTATATAATATATCATATCCATTTATTTGGTATTAAACAATAAGGAGTCTATAATTCTGTCCTTGTGTTTCCTGCATTGATTAGCCAGCCAATAAGAAAATGAAAAGTAAAGTAAATCTCTGCAATGTTCAGTGTTTGCAGGATAACATTTAAAGCACATGGCTACCATGGTAATAAGCTAAAATAGTTGCAGAAATGGTAAAGAAATTCAAATAATTAATGCCCCCAAACTGTAGATGAGAAATTTAAAGTTTTCTATTTAGAGACTATAAGGATAATGTCACCTGGGATTACATGAGAGGATCCTTTTATCTGAATAAAAATTTAGAAAGTAACATGATGAAAAATTAATAAAGTGAAAGATTAAATATGATATTATTTTTCCTCACAAGGTAAAAATCAAAGTACACATCTCTCAGAATACACAGGGGATTTACTGGTTCTAGGATTTCTTGAGTGTGCCAAAGTAGTAGATGTTTATTTCTCGTATAAAATAGCACAGCATTTGCATAAAACCTATGCACATCCCCCTGCATACTAAAAATCATCTCTAGACTACTTATACTACCTAATACAATAGGAATTCTATGTAGATAGTTGTACTGTATTGTTTAGGAAATGACAGGAAAAAAACATAGAAAGGAAAAGTCTGCATATACTCAACACTGATACAAGTCTTGCCAATCTTTAAAACATTTCAAACGTATATATCAGTGCAGATTCACAGGATACAATGTAACGTTTTGACACACAGAGACACTGTATAATGATCCAGTCAGGATTACTACAATACCTATCATCTTAAGAACAGACTAGAAATTCTCTCTACTGACTGTTTCAAAATACAAAGTAGATTATTGTTTATTGAATTTACCTACTATGCAATAGGTCACAGAAACTTATTTTTTCTATTTTTCCCATATAAATTGGGGTGTGTGTGTGTGTGTGTGTGTGTGTGTGTGTGTGTGATTGTTGCACGTCTGGGATTTATTTTTTCAAGCAGTCATTTTAGTCTTAGGCCTACTATGTCATCAATCCTTGGTCTCCTCTACCTTCTCCCTCCATTCTATCTAAATCACGACTTTACACCCATTGACCAACCTATTCTCACCCCATCTCCTTTCTATCCTGCCTAGCTTCTGATCAATACACTTCATTCATTTTTTTATAAAGTCAACTTTCTAAATATTACCCAAAATAAGTGAGGTCATGAAATAATTGTCTTTTGTGTCTGATTTATGTCTCTTAAGATAATATTCTTTAGGTTTATCCACGTTGTTGCAAATAATACAATTTCATATTCTGTGCAGCTAAATAGTAGTGTGTGTGTGTGTGTGTGTGTGTGTGTGTGTGTGTGTACATATTTTCGCTATTCATTCACTGTAGATTATTTCATGGATATTAGGAATAGCGCTAAAATGTACACAGATGCATTTTCAATAGATTTATTTAATTTTCTTTGCCCACATATTTAGAATCATTGGATCATATAAAAGTGAGGTGAGAGTTTGAGACTAGTGCAAATAGCATTATTTTCTCAATGTCTTTTCATCAAGTTTGCTGTTGGTGTTTTAAAAAATAACTACTGATTTTTGTATGTTGCTTTTGTTTAAAATCCTGCTACCACGGCAAGCTTACTTTCTGCGATCCAGTTTGTTGGGTGTTGGGGTTTAACAGCTGTGCATCCACCTGCATGTGCCTGGCCCTCTCTACTGTCCCAGACATGGCATATCCTGATCCATGATCTGAACGCTCACTGCAGAATTTGCTCAATCTCTAAAAGAGCTTCAGTCCCGGCTCTACAAAGAGCTGTTCTGAGTTGAAGAGCTGTGTGTCACTTTTATTTTTGATAAATAATTCAATGACTAAGCTAATTTTTTAAAAGCAACTCATGAAGTTTTTTGTTGTTCTTGTTCACCTCGTTCCCTATCTGTACCAAAGTAATGCTAGTAAATGTATGAATTGCTGAAAGTATTGAGAGCATGGACCAGGTAGGGATTTTAAATATCTAATATAATCAGCCAAGACATTTTCTAAATGATTGTTGAGAACATTAGGAAACACTTAATAATATGAATGAAATAGCACATTGTTTTTAAACTCCTTAATGTAAAAATCAACACAGTTAGTTGGGTTTTATTTCCCATAATTTCCCTAGAGGTTTCCTGAATACTTAAGGCACTTTGACAAATAGCAAACATTGGCTAACTGCTAAGGAGAGATAGGGAGATTTTTCTTGGTTTTTGTTTAGCTTCATATTGAATAGATGTTTTCCATTACTTTAGATTATTTCACAAAACCTCTATTTCACCTCAAAGAAATATAATAGCAATTAACAGAACTTGAGGTATTAATATTAAGTTGCCAGTAACATTGATGTGAAGCAAGCAACAAATAATGAAAGGCTTTGGCCCCCTACAGGACAATCTGTTGAGAAAGCACTTGCCTACTTCATTGTTTCCACTCTTACTCTAATAAAGAAATCATCTAATATTAGTTTCTTGTTAGTCTCCATAACTAATTGGCAAAAGTTACTCTGAGAAGTTATTGCTACTAGAAACTACTTAAGATTTATAATTGGCCCTGTTAATGTTCTGATGTTGAGGTTTGGACTGTTGCTATGTATTGTAATGCTAAGTGCAGCGCATCCAAGTCTTGGTTGTCTCAAAGATGAGAGAGTCCCCAGGCAGACCCAAGTGACATTATGTGATCTTGCCCCCAAGTTATTTCTAATTGGTAAAGATGCCAACATCCAATAGCTAAGCAAAAGAGACATAGGTGGGGTTTAGGACTCCTGGGCTTGGGGTCAGGGGGAACTACTAGGGAGAAGTAAGAAGTGAAGAGAGGAGAAAGCCACCATTGGTTAGGTGCATCATAAAATAATGGCCATGTGGGCTGGCTAATTGGAGTTAAGGGCAGCCTGGATAAAACATGGCAAATTATATACTGAGGTTATCAGCTGGGAAATGGACATAATAGCATATAGGATAGATATCTGCTCAACTCTTGTGCTAATTAAGGCTTATTTTAAATATAAAGGTTGTTTGTGTGTCTTTTGTTAGAGAGCTAAATGGTTAAAGGTGGGGTAAAAACCCTGGATTAGGATTAAATTGTTTCCACAATATTCTGGTTATGTTCATGTGATAGGAATTCTGGAAATTGTAAAAAGGTTTATGTACCTCATAGTTGTTAATCATGGCTCTTTATTCACAGGGATAAAGTCTCATTCTTGCATTCTCCACTAATTTCTCTTGCACTTCAAATTAAGAATCCTGAGTTCTAGTCATAGCTTAGGCAATAAATCATTAAATGATCCACCCAAGCCACAATGAAGAGATATATTTTGAGTTTTGTTCTCTAAAATTTTATGATTCCAGGTATATTGAAGTAGTACTACACATTTATTAAATAAACTATAGTAACGCTGACAAATTATCAGACATGAATCCTTGGGTAGTATGTCCAACAGCAGGGTCAGGACCATGTACTTCTCCATTTTTCATCAGCTGTAAACCTCTGGAGTAGTGAAAGACCACCACAGAGATCCTCAAATAGATCTCTCTCCCAGTAATCAGCTGACCTCACTGACCTTCAATACATTAATATCTTTTCAGTGTTAATATTAACACTACCTTCTGATATTTAAAAAAAAAACAATATTATTAACCAAGTTCCCCTTTAAAAAAGAAAGCCCACTAAGAGTATTACTCACACGAAATAAAACTGCTTGAACTAGCCTTTAACCTTCATATAGTGAAAAACAAACACAAATTCATTAGTGAAATGAACTCGTCTGGCTACTCTAATCTTGTGCTCTTAGGTTCCGCTAATAAGAACATAAATCAAAGGCCACGTGAAACATTACTGAGCATTCTTTACAAAATGTTTTAAGGAGGTTGTCTTTATATTTCTCAATGTTCTTAACCAAAGGATTCATGAAGTTTCAATGAGAAATGGATTGTGTCTTTTGTCAAGATAAAACAGGAAAAGGTGCATTTCTCTTCTCTTTTTAAAATGTATCCATTTATCAGCTAATGATACTTTATATCCTATGCACTCCTCATAGTCTTTGAAACCTAATACCTGAAACATAAATTCAAAGCTCAAACACAGTACTGTTCAGTTAGTGGTAATAAACCGTCCCTAGCTCATGCACTAAGAATGAAGTTTCTGAGAGAAGGATCAGTTGGTGAACCTGCCGCACGAGTCAAAGAACAGTAAACACAATAGAAGAGTATCTTTGCCATTTCCGAAAAAAATAAAGATTCATAGAAGCACACATCATCCTTGCAAATAACAACTGCAATGTACTCAGAATGTATCAAATCAATATGGAAAAAATGACCCCAGTGGGAAAAGAGGCCAAGCATATAAATAAACAATTTGAAGACAAATATATAAATGTTAATTGCATCTAATACTTCTGCTCATTGGTCACTAAAGAAACCACATTATAACAAAATGTCACTTTATAGTTAGCAAACCGCTTGGCATTGAGAAGCTAAATACTGCCTGGGACCCAAAAGGATAGGGTGTCACAGAAATGTGCTTCTATGTGGTAGAATTGCTGTCAGAGAACCTTGCCATGCCTTCTCTTGCATTCCCAGGTTTAGAGGTAGAAAGTATATTTCTGGCCACTGTGTTTGTCAAATCATCAGAGCCTATCACAGGTCTGCCTACTCTTTAAACTTTGATGTGGAGTAAAGTAGGAGCCTCTCACTCCCCATGCAAGTCTGGGAGAGGAGTAGGGTAGGTACCAACAGTCATCCTTAAAGACCCACCCTCAGAACATGCCCAATGCCAGGGAAGGGTTAGGACTCACACAGCTCACTTTATAGTTTCCTACCGTTTTCCTGAAAAACTACAGAATCATGTTGTCAATTATACTTCTATAGAATGTGGCATCTTCTAACTCTGTGGTTCCTCCAAATTTTCCATTTCATTTAAGTCTTATAAAAGTTAATAGGAGTTGTTGTCTCAGATTGATTTCTATTGCTATAGAAAAATACCTGAGATAAGATAACTTAGAATAAGCAGAACTTTATTTAGCTCATGGTTCTAAAGGCTAGGAATTCTGGGAGTCTCATAGTACCAATTTTTTCACATTGGGAGAGGGTCATATTACTGCACCATAACATGGTAAAGATTATCATCCTATAAGACAAAGCAAACATCCTAGCTTTCATGCTTCCATTTCTTTTGGGGGTATAAGTGAATTTTTATTCTGAGGAAAAGTTTCTTATTTAAGTAATAGCAAATGAGGAGTAAGTAAGCTACCTATTGCCACAGATGTACATGACCTTCACGATATAAATATAAAAGACATTTTTACTTTATGACCCTTATCCCAAGAATGTCAAGTGTTTTTCCATTCAATCCAATACTTCTGAATTTATATATACATATGTACATGTATACATGTTTATCCATGCATATACATAGAAATGAATTTAAAAATATAAGTTGTTTATTGAAAGGAAACCCCCATAGCAGACAAAGAGAGGGAAAGAAATAATTAAGAAATTATATAGAACATTCTTTATAGAATATTCTATAAAGACTATTGAGGTTGCAGTTGACTAATTGACTCATTTTCTTTCTTTTTTAATTCTCTTATACATTACATTCAATGTCAGTCTCCCCTCCTTTCACCTCCCCTCTATTCCAGATCCCCTCCTCTTCCAACTATTTAACTTCTGAAGAAAAGATCAGGACTCCCAGGGATCTCCACCGAACATGATAGAACAAGTTACAGTAAAGCTAGGCACAAACTCTTATAGTAGGGCTGGAAGAGGCAAGCCAATAGGAGGAAAAGGGTTTGACTAATTTTCATATCTTCACAGTATTACACACACACAGTTGCTTGCAGAATTGGTTCAGTTGCTTAAAATCCCAGATCTTTTCATTTCTCTGTAAGGCTTTGGAAGTTACTTATGTTAATGTGAAATAAAGCTAATACTTTTACACAACACCAAATGCACACTTTAAAAAGCAAGAAATAAACAAAGAACAGGATGGAGCTTTCCCAAAGCTTTGGTGTGAAAAGACAAAAAAATAACTGACTTCACACACATGAATGGGTTTCCTTAAAAATCCAAGTACAGCTGAGCATCAGGAATACAGCTGGGCTGAAGCTGAGGTAGACAGATTGTAAGTTCCAGGCCCACTTGGATACATCCTTTTAAAAAAAAAAAGAAGAAGAAGAAGAAGAAGAAGAAGAAGAAGAAGAAGAAGAAGAAGAAGAAGAAGAAGAAGAAGAAAAAGAAGCCAGAAGTAGTAGTAGATAACTTTAATCCCCACACTCAGGAAAAAGAGGCAGGCAGATCTTTATGAATTTGAGACCAGCTACACAGTGAGTATAAGCCAGCCAGAGCTATACAGTGAGAATCTATCTCAAAAATATAAGAGAAAAGGAATAAATAAAAGGAATGGAGGAAGTAGGGAAAATAAGAAGGAATGGACTGGAAAGATTCTCCCTCACTTTGAGGTAGAACACCCTCTTCTCTGGATGGCTGCACTTGCACATTGGCCAATAAACACTTCTCCAGAGACTCTAAGACAATGCATGTTGGATGGATAGATCCAACCTCTCACTCTGCTTTCTCCTTATATCCTTAATCGACTGTAACTTCTTGTGGAAAGTGTTTGTTTTCTCTAGGTGATCAATGTATATGCACTTGTAGGCCACATGAAACAGGCTAGTTTTAGTTAGAGAGCACATGCCATACTGGGTCACAGCCTTCATAGAGGCAGCCAGCTTCTCATATCATTTGACCTGTAGAGCTTCCTGGATCACCTTCTACATTCGGCACAGTGGAGGACTGAGAAGAGTCAAGGTGAGTGCCAAGAAGAAATCCTACCATCCAATCCTTCTCCTCCTTCTGCCACCACCAGCACTTTCTGCTGTGGCAGAATCTTGCCAGGTCTGCCACAGTGAAAACACCATCTCCTGATACTTCCTAGAGAACCAGTCAATTAGGGCATTTGGTAAGAACCCTGCTCTCCCACCTCTGGAGGCCCAGACTTGCTTCAGGGGGTCTGGCAGGACTCACTACATAGCAAACACAAAAGCCCCACCCTTCCGAATAGCAGTCCCCTTCCTTCCACTGCTGCCAGCCCTTTCTGCTGTGGCAGAATCTTGCCAAGTCTGCCACAGTGAAGATTCCATCACCTGATACTTCATAGAGAACAAGCTGCACTCAGGACATTTGTTCTTTCTGCTGTGGCAGAATCTTGCCAGATCTGCCACAGTGAAGACACCATCTTCTGATACTTCCTAGAGAACCAGCCCCACTCAGGGCATTTGAGAACCAGCTGCACTCACATCATTTGGAGTATGGAGAGGCCTGGAAGAACAGGAGAGCTGGTCTTCCTGTAGAGCCTACATACCTGTGTGCACAGAGAGAACAGGAATCCCAGGAGTATAGATACACAGGCTTGCAGGACAGATAAGCCACAATCAGAGACACAAGACCAGCTAACACCAGAGAAAACTAGATGGCAAAAGGCAAACACAAGACATTACCAACAGAAACCAAGGCAACATGGCACCTTCAGAACCCAGTTCTCCCACAATAGCAAATCCTGGATACCCCAACACACTGCAAAAGCAAGAGCTGGATTTAAAATCACATCTCATGATGCTGATAGAGGACTGCAAGAAGGACATAAATAATTCCCTTAGAGAAATACAGGAGAACATGGGCCAACAGGTAAGAAGCCCTTAAAGAGGAAACACAAAAACCAATTAAAGAAACACAGGAGAACATGGGTCAACAGGTAGAAACCGTTAAAGAGGAAACACAAAAATCCCTGAAAGAATTACAGGAAAACACAAACAAAAAGTGGAGGAACTGAACAAAACCATACAGGATCTAAAAATGGAAGTAGAAACAATAAAGAAATCACAAAGTAAGACATCTCTGGAGATAGAAAACCTTGGAAAGAATTCAGGAGTCATAGATGCAAGCATCAACAACAGAATACAAGAGGTAGAAGAAAGAATCTCAGGGACTGAAGATACCATAGAAAACATTAACTCAACAGTCAAAGAAAATGCAAAATGCAAAAACCTTGTAACCCAAAACATCCAGGAAATCCAGAACACAATGAGAAGACCAAACCTAAGGATTATAGGTATAGAAGAGAGCAAAGATTTACAACTTAAAGGGCCAGCAAATATCTTCAACAAAATTATAGAAGAAAACTTCCCTAACCTAAAGAAAGGGATATCCATGAACATACAAGAAACCTACAGAACTCCAAACAGACTGGACCAGAACAGAAACTCCTCCCGACACATAATAATCAAAACACCAAACACACTAAATAAAGAAAGAATATTAAAAGCATTAAGAGAAAAAGGTCGCCAGTTGTGGTGGCACATGCCGGTAGGACTTGCAGAGGCAGGAGGATGAAAAGTTCGAGGCCAGCTTGGGCTACACACTTAAGTCGGGCAGTGGTACATGCCTTTAATCCCAGCACTCTGGAGGCAGAGGCAGGTGGATTTCTGAGTTCGAGGCCAGCCTGGTCTACAGAGTGAGTTCCAGGACAGCCAAGGCTACACAGAGAAACCCTGTCTCAAAAAAACAAAACAAAAGAGAGAGAGAGAGAGAGAGAGAGAAAGGTCAAGTAACATATAAAGGCAGACTTATCAAAATTACACCAGATTTCTCACCAGAAACTATGAAGGCTAGAAGATCCTGGGCAGATGTCATACAGACCCTAAGAGAACATAAATGTCAGCCCAGGCTACTATACCCAGCAAAACTCTCAATTACCATAGATAGAGAAAATAAGATATTCCATGATAAAACCAAATTTACACAATATCTTTGCAAAAACCCAACTTTACAAAAAAAAAAAAGGATAATGGGTAGAAAATACCAACACAAGGCAGGAAACTACATCCTATAAAAAGCAATAAAGTAATCTTCTTTCAACAAACCCAAAAGAAGATAGCCACACAAACAGAATTCCACTTTAACAATGAATATAACAGGAAGCAACAATTACTTTTCTTTAATATCTCTTAACATCAATGGTCTCAATTCCCCAATAAAAAGGCATAGACTGACTGGATACATAAACAGGACCCAACATTTTGCTGCATACAAGAAACCCACCTCAGTGACAAAGACACTCACTACCTCAGAGTCAAAGGTTGGAAAACAATTTTCCAAGCATTGGTCCCAAGAAACAAACAGAGAATATAAATTCTTATATTGAATAAAATCAACTTTCAACCAAAAGTTGTCAAAAAAGATAAAGAGGACACTTCATACTGGTCAAAGGAAAAATCTACCAAGATGAACTCTCAATTCTGAACATCTATGCTCTAAATGCAAGAGCACCCACATTCATAAAAGAAACTTTACTAAAGCTCAAAGCATACACTGTACCCTGCACAATAATAGTGGGAGACTTGAACACCCAACTCTCAACAATGGACAAATCATGAAAACAGAAACTAAACAGAGACACAGTGAAACTAACTGAAGGTATGGTCCAAATGCATCTAACAAATATTTATAGAACATTCTATCAAGCAAAAGAATATACCTTCTTCTCAGCACCTCGTGGTACCTTTTCCAAAATTGACCATATATTGGTCACAAAACAGATCTCAACAGATACAGGAATACTGAAATCATTCCATGCACCCTATTATATCACCATGGCCTAAGGCTGGTCTTAAATTCAAACAAAAACAATGGAAAACACACATACAAATGGACGTTGAACAATGCTCTACTCAATGATAGCTTGGACAAAGAAGAAATAAAGAAAGAAATTAAAAACTTTTTAGAATTTAATGAAAATGAGGACACATCATACCAAAACTTAGGGGACACAGTGAAAGCAGTGCTAAGAGGAAAACCAATAGCACTAAGTGCCTCCAAAAAGAAACTGGAGAGAGCTTACACTAGCAGCTAGACAACACACCTGAAAGCTCTAGAACAAAAAGAAGCGAATGCACCCGAGAGGAGTAGATGGCAGGAAATCATCAAACTCAGGGCCAAAATCAATCAAATAGATACAAAAAGAACTATACAAAGAATCAACAAAACCAGGAGCTGTTTCTTTGAGAAAGTCAACAAAATAGATAAACCCTTAATCAGACTAACCAGAGGGCTCAAAAGCACTACCCAAATTAATAAAATCAGAAATGAAAATGGAAACATAACAACAGAAACTGTGGAAATTCAAAAAATCATCAGATCCTACTACAAGAGCTTATACTCAACAATATTGGAAAATCTAGATGAAATGGACCGTTTTCTAGATACATACCAGGTGCCAACGTTAAAACAGGATCAGATAAACCATAAATAGTAGATAAATAGTCCCATAAGTCCTGAGGAAATAGAAACAGTTGTTACTAGTCTCCCAACAAAATAAAATGCCCAGGACCAGATGGGTTTAGTGGGGAATTCTATCAGATCTTCAAAGAAGAGCTAATACCAATACTCTTCAAACTATCCCACAAAATAGAAACTCAAAGAACACTACCCAATTCATTCTATGAAGCCACAATAACACTTATACCTAAACCAAACAAAGACCAAACAAGGAAAGAGAACCTCAGACCAATTTCTCTTATGAACATTGATGCAATAATTTTCAACAAAATTCTGGCCAACCAAATCCAAGAATGCAACAAGACCTCTGGGTATACGCGGAGGAGTGGGATAACAGGATCCTCTGGGAATGTCATGCCCAGTTTTCTGAGGAACCGCCAGACTGCTTTCCAGAGTGGTTGTACCAGCTTGCAATCCCACCAGCAGTGGAGGAGTGTTCCTCTTTCTCCACATCCTCGCCAACAACTGCTGTCTCCTGTGTTTTTGATTTTAGCCATTCTGACTGGTGTGAGGTGGAATCTCAGGGTTGTTTTGATTTGCATTCCCTAATGACTAAGGATGTGGAACATTTCTTTAGGTGCTTCTCAGCCATTAGATATTCTTCAGGTGAGAACTCTTTGTTTAGCTCTGTACCCCATTTTTAATAGGGTTATTTGGCTCTCTGGAGTCTAACTTCTTGAGTTCTTTGTATATATTGGATATTAGCCCTCTGTCAGATGTAGGGTTGGTAAAGATCTTTTCCCAGTTTGTTGGCTGCCAGTTTGTCCTTTTCACAGTGTCCTTTGCCTTACAGAAACTTTGTAATTTTATGAGGTCCCATTTATCAATTCTTGACCTTAGAGCATAAGCTATTTGTGTTCTGTTCAGGAAATTTTCCCCTGTGCCCATATGTTCAAGGCTCTTCCCTAGTTTCCTTTCTATTAGCTTCAGTGTGTCTGGTTTTATGTGGAGGTCCTTGATCCACTTGGAATTGAGCTTAGTACAAGGAGATAAGAATGGATCGATTTGCATTCTTCTGCATGCTGACCTTCAGTTGAACTAGCACCATTTGTTGAAAAGGCTATCTTTTTTCTACTGGTTGGTTTTAGCTCCTTTGTCAAAGATCAAGTGACCATAGGTGTGTGGGTTCATTTCTGGGTCTTCAATTCTGTTCCATTGATCTACATGCCTGTCACTGTACTAATACCATGAGGTTTTTAACACTATTGCTCTGTAGTACAGCTTGAGGTCCGGGATACTGATTCCCCCAGAAGTTCTTTTACTCTTGAGAATAGTTTTAGCTATCCTTGGTTTTCTGTTATTCCAAATGAATTTTTGAATTGCTCTTTCTAACTCTATGAAGAATTGAGTTGGGATTTTGATGGGGATTGCATTGCAATGATTTACCATTATCAAGTAAGCTTCATCCCAGGGTGCAGGGATGGTTCAATATATGGAAATCCATCAATGTAATCCACTGCACAAACAAAATCAAAGAAAAAAAATACATGGTCATTTCATTACATGCTGAAAAAGCTTTTGATAAAATTCAGTAACCCTTCATGACAAAAGTATTGGAGAGATCAGAAATTCAAGGCCCATACCTAAACATAGTGATAGCAATAAACTGTGAACAGGTAGCCAACATCAAACTAAATGGAGAGAAACTTGAAGCAATCCCACTAAAATCAGGGATCAGACAAGGCTGCCCACTCTCTTCCTATTCAATATAGTACTTGAAGTCCTAACCAGAGCAATTAGACAAGGAGGTCAAAGGGATACAAATTGGAAAGGAAGTCAAAATATCACTATTTACAGATGATATGATCGTAAACTTAAGTGACCCCAAAAATTCCACCAGAGAACTCCTAAAGCTGATAAACAACTTCAGCAAAGTGGCTAGATATAAAATTAACTCAAACAAATCAGTAGCCTTTCTCTACTCAAAGGATAAACAAGCTGAGAAAGAAATTAGGGAAATGACACCCTACACAATAGTCACTAACAATATTACATACCTTGGTGTGACTCTAACCAAGAAAGTGAAAGATTTGTATGACAAAAACTTCAAGCCTCTGGAAAAAAAATTATAGAGAATCTCAGAAGATGGAAAGATCTCTTGTGCTCATGGAATGGAAGGATTAATATAGTAAAAATGGCCATCTTACCAAAAGCAATCTACAGATTCAATGTAATCCCCATCAAAATTCCAAATCAATTCTTCATAGAGCTAGAAAGAGCAATCTGCAAATTCATTTGGAATAACAAAAAACCCAGGATATCAAAAACTATTACCATCCTTGACCCCAAGCTGTATTACAGACCAATAATGCTAAAACATGTATGATATTGGTACAGAGACAGGCAAGAAGATCAATGGAATAGAATTGAAGACCCAGAAATGAACCCACACACCTACAGTCACTTGATATTTGACAAAGGAGCTTAAAACATGCAGTGGAAAAAAGACAGCCTTTTTAACAAATGATCCTGGATCAACTGGAGGTCAGCATGCAGAAAAATGCAAATCAACCCATTCTTATCTCCTTGTACAAAGCTCAAGTCCAAGTGGATCAAGGACCTCCACATAAAACCAGATACAGAAGGTTATAGAAGAGAAAATGGGGAAGAACCTTGAACACATGGACACAGGGGAAAATTTCCTGAATAGAACACCAATGGCTTATGCTGTAAGAACAAGAATCGACAAATGGGACCTCATAAAACTGCAAAGCTTCTGTAAGGCAAAGGACACTGTCAATAGGACAAAATGGCAACCAACAGATTGGGAAAAGATCTTTACCAATCCTACATCCAATAGAGAGCTAATATCCAATGTATACAAAGAACTCAAGAAGTTAGACTCCAGAGAGCCAAATAACCCTATTAAAAAATGGGGTACAGAGCTAAACATGGAATTTTTCAACTGAGGAAACTCGAATGGCTCTGCAGCACCTAAAGAAATGTTCAGCATCCTTACTTACCAGGGAAATGCAAATCAAAACAACCCTGAGATTCCACCTCACACCGGTCAGAATGGCTAAAATGAAAAACTCAGGAGACAGCAAATGCTGGCGAGGATGTGGAGAAAGAGGAACACTTCTGCATTGCTAGTGGGATTGCAAGCTGGTAAAACCACTCTGGAAATCAGTTGGGTGGTTCCCAGCTATACCACTACTGGGCATATACCCAGAAGATGCTCCAACATGTAATAAGGACACATACTCCACTATGTTCACAGCAGCCTTATTCATAATAGCCAGAAGCTGGAAAGAACCTAGATGTCCTTCAACAGAGGAATGGATACAGAAATTGTGGTATATATACATAATGTAGTACTATTCCGCTATTAAAAACAATGAATTCATGAAATTCTTCGGCAAATGGATGGAACTAGAAAGTGTCATCCTGAGTGAGGTAGCCCAATCACAAAAGAACACACATGGTATGCACTCACTGATACGTGGGTATTAGCCCAAAAGCTCAAAATAAACAAGTTACAATTCATAGACCACAGGAAGCTCAAGAAAAAGGAAGACCAAAGTGGGGGGGGGGTTTGGTTCCTCTGAGAAAGAGAACAAAATACTCAAAGGAGCAATTATGGAGACAAAGTGTGGAGCAGAGACTGAAGGAAAGGCCACCCAGAGACTGTCCTCCCTGGGGATTCATCCTATAAACTGTCACCAAGCCCCAAAACTACTACGGATGGCAAGAAGTGCGACCCGAAAGGAGCCTGTTATGGTTGTCTCTGGAGGGGCCCTGCCAGAGCCTTACAGATACAGAGGCAGATGCTAGCAGCCAATCATTGGACTGATCGTGTGGTTCCCAATGGAGGCGTTGGAGGGTGGACTGGAGGAGTTTAAGAGGTTTGAAGCCCCATAGGAAGATAGATGCCCCAGGGCTCCCAGGGACTAAGCCATCAACCAAGGAGTACACATGGTTCCAGCCAAAAGAGTGGCAGAAGAATGCCTTGTCGGTCGTCAGTGGGAGGAGAGGTCCTTGGTTCTGTGAAGGCTCAATAGATGCCCTAGCGTGGGGAAATCGAGTGTGTGTGGGTGGGAGTGGATTGGGTGGAGGGGCAGATTCTTGGAGGCAGGCCATGGGAGGATGGGTTGGGGGTTTTCAGGGAGGGGGGGAAACCAGGAAAGGATATAACATTTGAAATGTAAATGAAGAATATATTCTATAAAGAAAAAAAGAAGAAATCCTACCTCTAGATAGTTTTATGCTCCACCGAGACAAGTCTCTTCCTTATTTGATAAAGTCCATCGGTCCTAGCATGGAGTCTGATCTTATCTAACCGTGATATCCAATGATTTAATCTAGTCATTCCCAAAGTCCCCAAGTCTATGCAACACCAATATATGTACTTGGGGGATAAGTTAACGAAAGTTAAGTATGAAACTTGGGAAGTACTTTCAAACCATGGCATATGTCCTAGTGAAATCAAGATTTGTGCCGGTTTTTATTTCAGAAAAAAAAAATGATGAAACATGCTTCTAGAAATGAAGGAAATTTTAGCTGGCCCCTGAATATTCTTAAGGTCTCTTATACTCTTAAAATCAAAACACTAGAGAGCTAAGTATCCAATTACCTCAAGCCACAAACCATAAAACTTTTTTTCTTAAAAAATAAATCATTAGTGATGCTTCTGAAAGTGTGATTTAAAAATAATTATGCCTGAAATTTGTTAACTGATTTTTAAATAAAACTTATGAATAAAGCATAATAATTTACACCTAAGGATTTACCCTTCAAACATTGAAGAAAAGTGTGATATTTCAAGCTTTTAATGTAATATTGAATATCTTTCTCCAAAGAAATTAGATGACTTTGATTTCCCCAAATTGGGTCTGTTTCTCTCTCTTAGCAGTATATCACTGGAGGGTGATAAAGTAGTATCTCAAAGTGTGGGAAGGGCCACCTGTCTCAGATCCATCTCTGTGTTTAAAATATTTAAAATACTCAACGCTTAAGTCCTTTCCTAATCCAGGGAAAGCAGACTGTCTAGAGATGGGAGTCTGGGAGTTTGCATTTAAAAAAAAAGACCCTCCCCAGTATTCTTAAATCATAACCTGGAGAACTAAAGTACTTAAGCACTCTAATTAAAATGTGAAAAGCACTGTGTCGTAAATATAAAATATAAATAGGATCTTCTCTCTGAATTTATAAATATCGCTCTCCACAGAAAATCAACTTAGCATAATGATTAGGGGCCTTGGACTAAACCTCGGCAAATGTCTCATTCCTGTGCCACCATTTCCCCTTCTGACTGATATCAACAAATTATTTAAATTCACTGGGATAAATAGGATATAAAGTAATCCCCTTTTCCTCCCTTAGAGGCATAGTGTGAGGTTAATTAAATAATGGCTGCAAAATACTTGGGACTCTTTAGAGAAAGATATTATATGAAACACTATGCTGTATATGCGACTGTTTATCCTCAGCAATGAAAATATGGCTAATTGTTCTTGAGAACTGGGCCTGCGGCAGTGAAAACATGTATGATGCAGATTTCACAAGTCTTAAACTGACAAGGGCAGCATTTTGTCACATTTGGTATGGGACCCAGGGAGTGCTATTCTTTATTCTGTTCTTTGAACAAAGACCACTGCCATCTTGTGGAAAATCACCATTGTCCTTGTGGAGTTTCTGTCTCATTTGTGTGAAATGGTGACAAGATAATTGGGCTTTTTGCTATCGTGAATCAAAGATTTGTGACTTCTGTATTCTCGGCCATGCTGAAGCAGGCTATCCTGTGGCACACAGAGGCTAAGCGAGACCACATGTAGGTCACACAAGGGTCAGGTAGTTCTAATGGAAGGAAACCTTCTATAAACAGGATATCTCTCCAGGGCTTTCAACCAGACACAGCCTTTAAACTAGGCTTGCCATTCAAAAAAAAAGAGTCTGCTGTTGAGTTTCATTACGTTCTGGAATTAAGGCCAAAAAGAGGAAAATAATCATCACTAGAGATCATTAGCTCCACTGTTGATTGCTCTGGGAAAATATGTCAATCTGTAGATGTTTGTATTCATTTGTCAAATGCAGAGGAAGAACTGAAAATAAATGACGAAAGTCCATCACACAGTCCTCAAGTCTATCAAGGCTTAGTAAATAATTGTCATGTTTTCAGAGACACATGGTGAACGTTTTGAAAGCCATCCTACAAAAACCAGGTTTCTATCAGACGATGATTCAGTAAGACAAGTTGTGGCATTCCTAATAAACTATACCTAAGGAAAGTGTAGGAAAGGTCTTCAATTCACTCCAACAAACAGACAAGCAAACTCTTTCCTTGTCTGGGGTTGTCTTTGTGTGCCTTCCTAGCATTTCTGTGATGTTAATCTCTGCTTTGACCTCTTCTCCTGTGCACTCCCATTCAACCTCGCTTCAAAACTCAGCTATGATGTCCGACTTCTAGGCTCATCCAGTTATCAGAAAGCTAAATTTGTATTAATGTCAACATGTTAGAGGAGGAATAAGTCACGTGACTGATGTACTGTTTTGTTTAGTTTATTAAAGAATTGTTAGCCAATCACTGCTTACCTCAAGGAGTAAAATGAAAATGAAAATAAAAACCACACCCTGGGAGACTGGGAAGGGTAGGGGATTTAAAATGGGTTGGGTTTTTTTCCTACAACTTTACATTTCATTATATAACTGGCAATCTAGGCAGCTTAATGACTTCCCAAACCCGAAAAACCATTTGGAAACAAGTATGATAGTAAGGTCTTCAGATAAATGATATCTTTTACTTCAGTCTTAACTCTCATCTCAGCACACCAAAAGGGTGAAACATATCATTCAAAGTATCAAAGAATGATCTATATTTAATAAAATGTCTTGAAGAGACAGGAAAAAAAAAGGAGCCAGAAATAAAATGCATATTCAAGAGGGTTTTCTTCTTTGTATGATCTTTTGTGAATAAAACATTCTCTTAAGTCTCATGACTTGAAAATAATATATCCCATAAATTGTTCACCTCTGTGTTCCCAAACACATCACACAGTGCTGGCCTCCTCAAGAGAAGCATTTTGAAAGGAGCCTCATTCTGCTGCTTCACTCTCTACCCAGGGTCCTGACCAGAATATCTGAAGCCTTGGAGTCAGAAAATGGCAGCCAAGAAATTCCCCTTGGTGGGTGAAGAAAGAGTCGAAGACCATGAGCATGTGTTTCTCAAGCACAGCCTCTCTACTGTAAGAGCAGTGCTACATTGCCAAAATTACGGTAGTTTCCTTTTGGAAATGATGGTAGTTTCCATTTTACCCCAAGTCCATTTCTTCAGCCATTATTTGTGCCCCTGAAGGGTAACAAATATACACATAGCTCCTCCCCCAGGAGGCTTTTTCATACATGGGCGTTAATGAACACTCATCCTTCTGCCTGGAGCACCTTTTCTGATTCTAGAGACCCAGCCAGTGCCAAGGCATGCTTAAAGAAAAAGCCATCTATTAACTCACACACAAAAGAGCGATTGGTCAGGCCTTGATATGCCTTATCCCCAGCTCCTATCTGACTCTTTCTTCTAGGGATAAAGGTTCCTGATTTCAGCTAAAACTATGGTCTCGACAAGAAGAGAGCAGGAATGCATCTGATTTTCCTCTTTCACTTTGGTTTAACTGTAAAGCTAGTTTCTGCCTGGTGGTTTCTGGGCTTAAAGGATGTGCTCATCTTCTGAGTCAAGTTCTTTCAGTGGGAAAAAGGGAAGGGAGGGTGAGACAGACTCCTATGTAGCCGAGGCTGGGAAGTTATTATTCTCTCACTTTGGCCTTCTTGCTGCTAGGTCAGGGGCGCGCTCCACCACACTGTGCAACTCTGAGCTGTAAAACCTAAACTCTGTTGCTCTCTTTTCTGCAACATGGAGGTTGCTGTTTACACTGTCTCAAGAATGTAAACAGAGTATCAGCCGGAGGAGGTACCTGTGGGAATATTCCCAGGAGCCTCCAGCCCACTCACAGTTCTCTTTCTACACACACACACACACACACACACACATTCGCACACACAAACACATTCTTTCTCTTTCACACACACATTCTCACTCTTTTCCTTTCACACATACACACACAAACATACACAAACTCATACACACAAGCACATACATTCTTTTTCTCACACACACACACACACACACACACACACACACACACACACACACACCCTGCCTCCATGATCCTCTCTATTGTTTTAGCTGTTAAGTGCTGCGGGATGCGGGGCGCAGCCTTGCTTACGCTAGAAAGCAGCAGCTGTCTGAAGTTTGCTCCTAGAAAAGCTGTTTTCAATATTTGTTCTTCTTTAACCCTTTCATACCCCACTCCATGTGGTCACTCTAATTGTTAGACAGGCCCACAGATATGGCCCTTCCCTTCGAGGCTGTGTTCTAACAACAAAAATATAAAACAAAAAGAGCCTAAATGCAGAAATTTCTTTTAAATCATTATAAAATGAATGTATGTTTATCTTTGATCCACATGCCACTACATTGTACAATACGTTTGAAACCAAACCCTGGCAGTATTGGTTATAAAGAGAATCCAAAGTTATTTCCCTTTCTGTTTTAAACGATTTATTTCATAAATAGCTTCTTTTATATACGATTTGCAGCTATCTGTGGCGAGAGGAAGATAACTTTCTCTTTCCATCTGAGGATTGTCATTTCCACATTAATGCAACAGAGATTTCTTGTATCTTGGTACTATACTAGGACAGCTATAAAAATATCTACTTTTAATTCTCTGAGAATTTTGTATATTGTATTTTGATGATACTCAACTCTCCCTTCCTTACCCTTCCAAACCCTTCCATTATTGTATACTCTTGTTTTTTATAGCTCAAGTCCAACTTTTACATCCGTGTAGTCTTGGATGTATGGCTACCCACAGGGGTATAATCAACCTATCAGGCACCCTGTCCTTAAAAACACCTGACTTCCCCTCCTCCCTGGGCTTTCAATGGCCCACAGCTCCTCGGCTAGGGATGACTCCTCATGCTCCCTTCCTTTTCCGCGGTGGGATGTTTATCTGGCTGGAGCGAGCACAGGACTCGGACTCGCAGGTGAGTTGTTACAATCGCCATGGTTCATAGGGGCAACAGCCCTGGATGGTCCGGAAACCCTGTTTCCTGGTAGCCGTCTGCCCCCTGTGGTTCTTACACTCCGCCCACCTCTCTTCCACAATGAAATACATTACCCATTTAGGGCACTCTATATTCTCTAGTCTTATGCCTTTCATATTAGAAATCTAAGAAATGCATACATATATGTAACACTTTTTCTTCCTCAGCTAACCTGCCTATTATGAAAGTAAAATGAAATACGTGCCCCAATTATGGCACTCTATAGTCTCTAGTCTTATGCCTTTTCATATTAGAAATCTAAGAAATGCATACATATATGTAACGCTTTTTCTTCCTCAGCTAACCTGCCTATTATGAAAGTAAAATTCCAGTGACTCATCCTCTCCTACTTCCTTCCACATGATAATTTGTCGGACTGATGGCTTTCTCGTTCTGTCAACCATTAATCCAGTTCAAATACTGCTATTTACTATCATTACTAAATATAATCCTCTCTGGTTTCCCAACTGAATTTTAGGTTTTGCTCCTGAAAAAGCCTTCAAAAGCCTCGTTTCGGGCAGGCCTGCCAATTTCCACAAACTGACAGGCTTCAGTCCAAGAAAAAAGTAGCAGGAAGCGGATCGTAGCTTGAGAAGTCATTCGCCAAGGCCACTCATTAGAACACCTGAACGCAGGCTGTCAGTTTGATCACTTCTGATCTTCTTTCTAATGAATCCAAGGTAAATATATGTTAGGCATGAGTGTTATGAAAGGCGTCTTCTCAGAGTGAAAATTAGCAAATTACATCTGCTTAATAACAGGTCTGCTAAGTGCTTCCTTACATAAAATACACATATGTGCTTTCTGTCATAAAAATGTTTAGACATACCACTCAGCTATGGTATTAATATATCCCTTTGTGTTTGTTATGTTTCGTTTCTAAGCACTGTTTATTTCATAATTAGAAAATTGTCTTTAATCCTGATGAATGAATAAAATTGCCCAAATTACAGGAGATCTGTATTATAACTCAAAGGGAGTAGCCTTAGCTCGATGTTTAGAAATGCCAAAAGCATTAAATGAATAGCTGTGAAAGACTATTTTTAAATTGATGAAATGGGGCCAGAGATGTCGCTTAGAGATAGACTGTGTGCTTAGAATGCAGAAAACCTAGGGGTTTAATCCCAAGCACCAAAAGCAAATAAACCAAAAATTGATGATGTAATTTACTTTAATAACCTGTGTTGAACATACACATTTCATTTTTTAAATAAATTACTAAATTTGATTAGTGCAGATATGTTTTTATTCTAAAATTAAACCAAATTCAATTGGAAAGCATAGCATGGAGGAGGAGTCTGCTTACTAGAGGGGATTTCCAAGCCCCAGGCTTATTTACACATTTTGTGCAAAGGAAGGAGAGACCACGCACTGTACAGAGCTACCAAAGCAGCAGCAGAATGAGGTGATCCTATTCAGTGGGAAGCTGAAACCAAACAAATGAATAATTGATAGATATATCAAACGAGGAAAGCAATAGGTCAGAAAGGCACAAGGCATAAAGTCCCAAAGGCAAGTCCCCACGCTTCCGTCTGCCTCTCTCTCTTTGCAGCTTGGTTAATCATCATTTTTGCTAAGAATCTTTAGAGTGCTTTAATTGATAGGTTAATTAAAGATAGTTTCTGTATTAACCATCACCTAACCCCAGATATACTAGTGTAGCTAAGAACTTTTCTTATTAGGAAAAAAAAAAGTAAATTCACAGAAACGTTTTTCACCTCTTATACATAGCCCATTTTGATGACAAAAAGGGAAACTGCATTAGCTTATTTAAGGCAACATTCTACCAGCACAACAAAATTGCTACAATTATCAACTTATAAAGAAGAAGGATGTTTGGGTTCACAGTTTCAAAGACTTTCTTTTCATGATTGCTTGGCTAGATTGCTTCGGTTGGGTAGACATATTGATGGAGAGCATGTGTCAGGAGGGAAAGAAGGGCATCGCACCATCTCTTCTGAGTGCATTCTCCACTCATTGAACTTCCTTCCCAGAAGCCATGTCTTCTAACAGCTGTTTCACCTCTCAGTGCCACCACAGGCTAGAGACCAAGTTTTAATATATAGGTCTTGGAAGATGCCCAAGGTCTAAACTATAGGAAACATTTAGTACGTTCTTTTCTTCATGAACAGGCTAGAAGCAGAAGGATATATTTTATTCCTCTTTGGTGTCATTAGCAACCAACATAAAAGTGACAGTCAGGTGAGCTCCTGAAGGCTCAGAGAACACTGCAAATAAAAAAAAAATTGTAAAAGCCACTGGTAAGGGAGACTCCTGAAAGATGAGGTCTGCTCTAAATGACAAGAAGGGTATTGCCTCCACAAACTCACAACAGCTGTAGTTGCCTGCACAGGACGTATACAAGAAGTCAGCCAGAGAAAATCAGAAAGACACTTACCTTAAATCCCAGCGTGGATGAGGAGAATCTCATAAAGGCAGTAAAGGAGGTATTGGCAACTGATAGTTGCCCAGGAGAAAGAGAAACAATTTTCTTCAAGGATGTTGCCCCAGTAAGTCAATCACATTCCAATTCACCATATGAATATTTCCTAACTGAACTCTGTAAGTTAATTAAAAGAAAACAAAAAGAAAAAAGGAAGGAAGGAAGGAAGGAAGATGAAATTGGGAGGAGAATGTCATGGAAATGGCCCAAGAAGAGGATGAATTGGGGAGTAATAGGTAGATGGCATCAAAATACATTGTACATAAATATGAAATATGTTTTAAATGTCTAAAAGAAGCCCATTGATGGTATAAAGGCTACCTAAAATGTACATTGGTAGAATGGCCTCTCTGGCCTTGCCCATGCTTATCCCTTGAGAATATGCTGCTTTACTCTGTAATAAACCCTATCTTCAACACTTCAAAAAGTTTCTTATAGAAAAAAAATTCTAAACTGCATGTGCATCTAAAAAAAGGCCTTGGATAACCTAATAATCTTAATCAAAAGGTAAAATACTAAATGAATTACCATAATATTTCAAAATGTATTATAGAGCTATAGTAATAAAGACAATATGATACTGACATCAAAGCAGACATGTAGATGAATGGAACAAAATAGAAGACACAAACATGAGCATATGTCACTCCAACCATTCGATATATAGCTGTCTCCCCTCATCTAAGAAACTTCTACTTAGAGCAAACCGAGACCCTTGCAGAAAACCACAATAGGTCAAAAGGAAGAGACCAATGAACCATGGTGATCCCACCCACAGCAGATATATCTACAGCACAACCCTCCACCTAAAACTCAGAGAACATCACAAAAAGGTGGACAGAAAGATTGTGAAAGCCAGAGGATCAGGAAGTCTGTGTCTGCTTGAAGTGACAAGAAAGCTACCCCCAGGAAGTCTCAATAATATGGCTGCCTCAACAAGACCCGAGCAGTGACAACATCTGTAGACACACTAATACAAAAGGTAGAAACCTCAGAGTCCTACCCCTAAACATAGAGCTATAGGCAGCTAGTGATGCTGAGAGAGAATTATCCTCTCTCAGGGATGGGCTCCCTCGTTGGCTACTCAATACAATGTGGCCAGCCTTGAACTCATATACATACAAGCTCAATAGGACATATCTCTATATGTATGCATTTGTGTGTGTGTGTGTGTGTGTGTGTGTGTGTGTGTGTGTGTGTGGCAATAATAATCAAATAAAAAAGCGTCAAAATTTTGATAGGGTGTGAAGAAAGAGATGGAAGTAATTAAGGGATAGTACATGGGAGTGGATGAAAGGAAAAAAGGGGAAGGATTTTTAAATATTTTTTATTTTTTGATTTTTGATTTATTTTTATACTAACATGTATATAAATTAAATTAAATAAATAAGGAAAATAAAAACAATATGAGCAATGAAATATAATATATATTAATTATGTGATTAATATAAAATAAAATATGAAATTAATTAGCTAATTTAAATGAATAAAATATTATTGAACACATTCTCTGGGCATCACACTGCTAGACAAGGAGTACATGAGTATACCGGCCTGCATCCTGGAAGCACTTAAGCTTGTGCCTTTATTATAGTTAGTTTGTTGGTACTGCATGTTCACATATGACCTTTTCCATCATTCATTTACTGAGCACCTAATGATAGAGTAACTAGTACCAGGAACTTTGGTAGTCAACATCTGAAAACACAAGTGCATATTTATTCAGTCTTTAGGTGCCCAAAGTAGGAGAGTTGAGAGAAAGCAAATACCCAGTGGGAAACCTCTCTTCTAAGTGCATTGAGGGAATTAAGCTACAGTGATTTGCCTTACTGAGGATATGAAGAAAATTCGCACAAGCACTGGGCATGTGGAGAGCAGTAGTGCTAACCCTATAAAGCAGGGGTTGCTTAACTTCCTGGCTTGTTCAGGAGGCAAGCTTCCTAGCAGTGTGTCAATTCATCTTAAAAGAACACCACCTTCGGACCACCTACCCAATGGTTGTCTCTGGGCACAATTACCACTTGGCGTCTGCTAAGATGTGCAACAAGAGTATTAATTACTGCTCACCATGTGATTAATGTATCAGATAGTTCTTGGTAAGGTCAGTGTGTTTTGTAGATCTCAGATTAATGATCCCAATCTGACAGACAACAAGCCACTAAACAGTTATCAGGTGACAAAAATATTATGTCAGCATAGCTGGAACTAAAAAGTAAAATCTAGCTATGAAATAAACCTCATAGCAGAACTACCTGTTTTAAAAGGAAAGTGTTTCCATATTTTCTAAAGAATCTCAAGCATAAATTCTAGGGTCTGAATTTTTTTCCCTTTTGGTGTGGTGTGTGTGTGTGTGTGTTAGTGTTGGTAACTTTGCTTTGTTTTGTTTTACTATTTTCAGAAAATGAAATGACTTCTCAGTAGGCTACACCAGAAATCATAGAAATTATTTGAAAATAAAAAAAAATAGATTGAACAAGAAAAATACATGGTGCAAAATGTTCTCTCTCTCTCTCTCTCTCTCTCTCTCTCTCTCTCTCTCTCTCTCTCTCTCTCTCTCTCTGTGTGTGTGTGTGTGTGTGTGTGTGTGTGTGTGTGTGTGTGTGTGTTCAAACATCCAGCCTTCAGTTGAGTGGTGCTACTAAATATCAAGTCAGTTACCCCTGCCATTTACACACTAACCATATGATAGGTTAAGTACAGCAGGGCCTTGTGTCAAATTCCTGTAATCCCAGCATTCATGAGGATCTGGAGTTCAAGGTCAGCTTGCCGTGGAAAATCAGCCTGGGCTACCTGAGAACTGTCTCAAAAATGAATAAATATCCTAAGTACTGTGTGAGAAAATATTTTAACAGAACACACTTCTTGGCATTCTCAGAAAAATCCCAGGGCTATATTATATTATATGGAGTACTTTCTAAAAGAAAAATGAAGGAAGGAAAGGAATAAAGATAAGAGAAAAATGAGTCAATACACTAATGACACAGTGGATGAAAGCATTTGCCATTCAGACTCAACAACCTGAGTTTGGATCACTAGGACCCATGTAAAAAACAAAACTGTAGGCAGTATCACAAGCCAGTACTATAATTGGGAGGTAAAGACAGAATATCCTGAAATTCCCAGGCCAGTTAGAAAGCCATATGCTGCAGTGAAGAGAGCCTGTCTCCAAAAAGGTAAAATGGTAATGAGTGATAGCCAAAAGTTATCATCTGACCCGCACATGACCATGCAGTACACATACACCACACACACACACACACACACAAAGAAAATGTGGTGGGATAGCTATGTTTCTATTTCCTGTCATCTAGTAAAAGTAACATAGGACTCTGTTGCACTTCCATCAGATGGTGAGTCCACTAAGAAACAATTCATTAATTATTTTTATAGTTTCAGATGCTGGTGTACAACATAACGTAGGAATGAGAAATGTAGCGTGGTTGTTCACAATAAGGAATCGGGACTGTGGAGAATCACATTAACATATATAGCCTGTGTATACAGGATCCCTGCCTCTTAAAATCAACGTCCATCTGCCAAAAGGCACCCAGCTCCAGTCACAGAGCACACACCTGCCCAGTGTGGGAAGCTCCAGCAGAGACAGAATAACCACTTCCTTTAGGATTAATATATTTCTGAGATAGCGTCAATATTTCGTATCCCAAGGAGTAGAACATTTCACCATGCAATTCCTTGTATATATTTCACTTTTAAACATTGAGCTAACTTATGACCTCTCCACCTATACAAAATTTATCCATTACTCGGTAACAATATCAAGAATGTATTATCAGCCAGTGATGTTTTAAAAGGTCAATCTTAACATTCTTTGACTGAAATCCTACACTGCTTCAAAACCCCTAAGGCAAAATTTTAGTAAAACCCAGGTCCCCTTGCCTCCCTGACCTACCTCCTGAGTGATGCCAACGCATTGTTGTGTTAGGATTTCTGTACCCTTGACCCAGACTTTCTTCTCCCTTTCTTTGTCATGTATTTGGCTGATTTTACTTTCTAAATGAAGTCTAGTCTACCTTCCCTGTTTATAATAGAAACTGAAGGGAATCGGATCCTGTAAACCCCAGACATGGCACGCTGGCATGAAACGTCTTTTGAACCAAAAGCAAGTCCAGAAAATACTACTCCCCACCCTTTCCCTTTCTGCCTGAAATCCAGACACAAACCTCCCTTGTGACAGTGCCCTCCTGCTGTTTCCCATACCAGGAAAGGACTCTTAGACACAGCACCCAGACCCTACGCAACAAACATTACTAAACACCCTTGATTCATATTCATCTTCTCCCATATATTAATCTCCTACAACTGGCTTGCTCCAGAACCTCTAGCATGTCCTCTAACTTATTTGTGAGACACTTCTCTACAACTGCTCTTTCTTAAAGGACAGAGCCTTCCTCACCCATCACATCCTATTCCCCTGTTCTATTTGCTATACAACATCTCTGATGTTCCCAACATAACATACAATAGCATATTGTAAACATACAATAGAATAACTATTACATATTTATATGCATCTAGATATAGAGATGCACATAGAAATGGTAGATAGATAGATACATACATACATACATACATAATTTTGATAGATATAGATAATAAGTTTAAGGTTGGCTTCCCTTTACTAAAAATCAAGTCCATGAAACTAGAGATATTTTAGATACTAGTTTACTTTTTAAGAATTCCATACATGCACACAACATGATTTTAATCGTGGTAACTCCATCCCTTCCCCTAATTCATACCAGATACATTTTCATCCACGCATCCTTTCCCAACTTCATGCCACCTTTTTTTAAAATTAGATATTTCTTTATTTACATTTCAAATGTTATCCCCTTTCCTGGTCCCCCCCCCAAAAAATCCCCTAACCCATCCCCCTCCCCCTGTTCAACAATCCACCCACTCCTCCTTCCCTGTCCTGGCATTCCCCTATACTGGGGCATCGAGCCTTCTCAGGACCAAGGGCTTCTCCTCCTTTTGATGTCCAATAAGGCAATCATCTGCTACATACATAGCTGGAGCCATGGGTCCCTCCATGTGTACTCTGGTTGGTGGTTTAGTCCCTGGGAGCTCTGGGGTCTGGTTGGTTCATATTGTTGTTCCTCCTATGGGGCTGCAAGCTCCTTCAGCTCCTTGGGTCCTTTCTCCAGCTCCTCCATTGGGGACCTTGTGCTCAGTCCAATGGATGGCTGAGAGCATCCACCTCTGTATTTGTCAGGTACTGGCAGAGCCTCTCAGGAGACAGCTATATCAGGTTCTTGTCAGCAAGTGCTTGTTGGCATCCACAACAGTGTCTGGGTTTGGTGACTGTATATGGGATGGATCCCCAGGTGGAGCAGTCTCTAGATGGCCTTTTCTTCAATCTCTGCTCCAGACTTTGTCTCTGTATCTCCTCCCGTGGGTATTTTGTTCCCCCTTCTAAGAAGGAACAAAGTATCCAAACTTTGGTCTTCCTTCTTCTTGAGCTTCATTTGATCTGTGAATTGTATCTTGGGTATTCCGAGCTTCTGGACTAATATCCACTTATCAGTGAGTACATATTATGTGTGTTCTTTTGTGATTGGGTTACTTCACTCAGGATGATATTTTCTAGTTCCATCCATTTGCCTAAGAATTTCATGAATTCATTGTTTTTAATAGTTGAATAGTATTCCATTGTATAATCAACCAAGTCCAATTTGTGCTGTCCATATCCTCATTAGTGTGGGGCTACCCACTGAGTTGTGTCCAACCCAGCAAGGAACAAACCCTTAAAGAAAATTGACTCTTTGGCCTCAGAAACCATTAGCTGTCCACAGCTCCTTGGCCAGGGATGGGTGTTCCTGAGCTTCTCCATCCTCTATGCCGTCATGTTAACATATCCTCTAGGCCTTGTGCAGGCAAGTACAGCTACTACAAGTTCATGAGCATCACAGTCCTGACATTTGGTCTGGTCCTCTATGACTTCTGACACTCATACTGTTGGTACCCGTCTCTTCTGCAATGACCCTGAGCCTTAGGGAAAGGCAAGATTTAGATGACTCATTTGTGACTGAGCACTGCACATACACAGTTTCTCTACATTTAGTTGTGAATTTCTGTTTTAACTACCACCCACTGGACTGATGATGTCTGGGAGATATCCTAATCTATGAATATAGAGATACAAATTTAGATACGTGTTTGCTACTATAGGACAAGGATTGTTGACTCTTTTGTTCTCTGACACTGTACAGGTTAGTTTTATGGCAACTTGACACAAGCTAGAGTCATCAGAGAGGAGGGATCCTCAATTGAGAAATGCCCTCATAGGATCTGGCTGTAGACAAGTCTAGAGGGCGTTTTCTGATTTAGTGATGAATGGGGGAGAGCCCAGTCCACTGTGGGTGGTGCCATCTCCTGGGCTTGTGGTACTGGGTTCATAAGAAAGCAGGCTGAGCATGTAAAGCAAGCTGTTTATATAAAAGACCACAATTTCTCCATGAAGTCCTGGTTGTCCTGAAACTCTGTCTCAAAAAAAAAAAGGAAGGAAGGAATGAAGAAGGAAGGAAGGAAGGAAAAGAATAAAGAACAGAAAAATAAGTAAAAAGAAACAAAGCAAGAAGAAAAGTTTGTTACTTATAATCGCAAAATGACTTTAGTAGTAAGATGTACTCTAATTTGACAGATTTTTGAAGAAGTGTCTATCAGAATTAACTACTCACTTTTTAATATTTAGAAGTTATCATTATAGGAATAAAATAGTCCCTTTTTACCAAGGGAAAAAATAGTAGTAGTAAGTTAACTTTTTTGAATAAGCCACTGTTGTGTGTGGATATTCTTGTAACAATGCAGATTTCAACTATTCTGAGTGGAAGAGAAGTGGGGAATGTACCAGGATATACAATTCTGGCTAGCATGAGCAAGGTAATTAATCATGACCCAGAAGGGGAAAACCACCCTGGAAGGAAAAGAAAGAACATTTTAGGAATAATCTTTTGAAGGACATACTAAGCTTTGAAAACTGTTACCTTGGAATAACGGTGGCCCTTTTAAATTCACTGAGTCATTGATTTTTCTCAAATTAATTTTATTAGAAACATGAATTCTCACAAAGTGACTTTGTCTAATGAAAATATTTACCAGCATCATCCTTTATATGCAGGGCTTCGCACTGAGCTCTAATGGCAACCAGAAAATGTGAGTCTGAGAATCGTTTTGACAAATAGCAGATACATCACCAAGCATGAGTAAGTAATGTTTCAAATGGAGGAAGGTTTAATGGCCTAATAACCAGGACGTGAAGGGAAAACAGCTAACAGGGAGACAGAAAGCACTCATGCAGTCGCGAGAACACAAACCAACATCCTCCAAAGTGTGACCTGTAAACACTGAGAAGTCACGAAGCAATTCCATTCTGTGAGGAAGAAAGAGTGTAAGTAAATGTACCATTTGATTTAATAATGAAGCTATGAAAAACGTAACATGTATCTGCAGTAGCTCCTTTTCTGTACTGGAGGATCCATTTTGATAAGAGAGTGTTGGTAGATTTAAGATTTAAAAAAAAAAACATTATTCATCCCTTTCTCACAGCAGGGAGACTAAGCCTGCTGCCACCAAGAGTTGTCTCAGTGTCTCCTGATGAAGGTCCCTTAATAGGATGAGTTGAATACAGCTACTTAGCTATTTTGACAAACCAACAAGAGACAATAGGAGAGTCTTTGAGAAGAAAGGTTTTGCTTTGTATTGATTGAATATGTTTATGTTTGCAGACAGAAACGTACGGCTGTCTAGCAGTTTTGTAGTGCCATAGGCATAGACACTTACCAATTAAGTGACAGATTGACTCCAATACAGATCGGACTTCTCCGTTTCCCAGTCAAAAGTGCTTGACAACACTCAGGATGCTGTGCGTGCTATTTTGAACCTAAACTAAATCTAAACAGAAATCTCAAAAGCTTGTCCCCTCTTTAATACAGCTGGCTTGAGTGACAAGAGGTCACTCAACTTAGTAATAAACCCCAATGCCTTGGACGCGTCAACATTAATAAAGAAGCCTCTAGAATCTAGGAAATCTCAAGAGACAATGTGCGATACCTTAACTACTCTGTAGATTTTGCTGTTCTCTATGAGGTACCATTTAGGGAGGTGGGGGGGGGAGAAATCCTGTGAGAATAGAGCACAAACTCAACAAATGAACCAAGTTAAATTGTCCATGGTTAGGCCCTAGCCAACTGTAATGTCAAACAGAAGAAGGGCCCTTTCGCTCCCAATCTTCACTACACATTTCTTTCCTCAGCCTTTCTTTCTTTGGGCTTTCTAGCCCGAAGCCTCTCAGTTTTCTTGGCTAATCTCCATGCATAGGGAAAAACTTGATATGTTTTGTGTTGCAAGGACTTAACAAGTTGTTTCTTACAGTAATATTTACATTTCAAGTGATACTTGGACAAGCATTGAGAGAGGATCACAAGCTGAATTACTGCAGGGTTGTACCCCATCCCCTTGGGCATCAAGAATTCAGCCTAGCACCATATGTCCTTTTACACTACGGTTCAGTGTATTTCATATTTTATATGTAACAACTATGTTTCCTTCCAGGCTACCTTTTTATGTGGGAGCATATATGATTTTCTGGAACAAATATTTTTAAAAATTCACATTCTAGGTTTCATAAACCTTGTTTAGTACAAAACAAAAATTCTTTTCTTACAGAAAAAATGTCAAACTTTGCTGAATGATTCCAGGGTTGTCCAGGCAAACATTTTTCACTCTCCCTGATCAATATGAACAATTTCCCTCACATCCGCACTGAGCTAAATGTTTTGCTGGCATAGCCTTTAAAATGGGGCATATAGCTGAAGGACCCCTGAGAACATACAGCCAAAGGCATGGTCTTTGTGCTTTAGAACAGAATAGTGTGGTTTCAGTCAGAATATCCCTCCAGGGAGTAGAAATATCTTCAATTTTGGGTTTGTGTTCTTAGCTTTTTAAAAGGGGGGGGGGACTAAAGAAATAAAAGGGAGGAAGGAAGAAGAGATGGATGGGGGAGGGGTGTGGACACTTTCCATCATATAACAAACCCTGCCCATTGTTAATATTGATCTTAACTGACTGTGACAACATATTCTACTACCAAATTATATATACTACGTACAATATGAATATGAGACAGCAACCAATTTCTCAATTTCTCAATGCATTTCACTCTGATGTGTGTGGAGAAAGTGGTCCGCAGAGCTTCCTGCCACTGGAATCACCTTGGAAGATTTAATCTCGTACTGATGCCCAGGGACTACCTCTGTAGCCATCTGGGCATCAGAAGATGCCAACACTCCTCCAAGTGATTCCTGTGTGCAGGTACATTGCTCTTCAAAGAACGGAAGACAGACCGATTCCAGAAACCTGTTTGAACTGGTTGACTGAGCCAGCTTCATTGGGTATTTAGCTAGTGTTCACCTTTGCAGCATCCCTACATCCCACACTCTGTGAAACGGAGGCAGAAGTGGCTCACAGTCTTACACAGCAGCCTTCTGACCCATTAATCAGTAGGTTGTTCCCCTCTCTTTTTCCCTCTGTGGGCTCTGACTCATGCCGCAGTAGAGAAAAAGACAAACAGCCTAGTCAATAAATGACTACTGCTGTTGGATTGCCTTTCTTTGCCTATAGTGAACAGCCAGAGAGTGCCTTTCAGTAATAGAGGAACGGCTTAGGAACCAGGCTGCCACCTGGCGGCTTTCCTGAGCATTTCACTCTTGCTTCCAAAAGAAACGGGAATGACTAATCACAGCCTCCTACTCATTTACACACTAGACACGGGCTCAAGGAGTCCTCTGCAATGGAGGCTGTGCTCCGAGGTGACACTCAGAATAAAACAACAGAGGCAGCCCTTTCACTAGGACAAGGAGGACGCACTGGCGTTCAAATACCCAACCCACCTGTTCACCTTTGAGGCTGTCCTTTTAAGGGCTTTCAAGAGCGATGTCAGTTCAAACAGGATATAGGGGAGGTTTGTGAAGAGGAAAGCCCTAAGACCTTGTTGAAGGTTTCTGAACATCAGATCTCCCTGCACGCCTGGTGAAAGTGCAGGTTGTAGTGGTCCAGCCCCAGAATTTCCAGTTCAGGGAGTTTGGGGAGAATGTGCAGTTCTAAGTAATCTCAAATGATGATGCTGGTCCAGAAACTGCACTTTGAAAGCCGCTGGATAAATCATCACTGTTGAGTTAGCTGGCAATGACCAGCAATCTGCTGAGGGCATCAGCTTCCCTAGTCAGCATACAGGATTAGGAAGAAAAGCCATGCACGGGGCCTCTCACTCGGCTCAAAGATATTGTCTCTGTGGGACCTCCCCCTACATGTCCATGAGAAGCGTAAGGGTATCAAAAATGTCGGGTAGAAATTGGCTAGGATCAGAAGTGGATAAAATGTCTCTTGGCTGTTTTGCCTAGAGTCCGCTGGACACTCTTGGGAAACATTAGGTAATCTTTTCCCTAAATACTACATCATCCCAATCCATTAGTTCAGCAGGAAGCAGACCTGCTTGACAAGCCAAAATAACATGCTGAGATGGATTTCAAAATGAAGATTTTATGGAGATATATACTATGACCGGAGATAAATTAAGTCGTTTGCATTCTAATAGCGCCATCTAGTGGGAATTCGAGGATTTTTTGTTTTGCCTTACCTCAAACAGCCAAAAATGGAAGTGATTTACATATTTTGTGGCAACAAAGGGGCCCCTATCATTTGCTACTTCGGGTGTAAGACAGGAGAACAGTAAGCAAAGTCAGAAGATTATGACTATGTGAAAGAAATTCTTTCAGTCATCCATATTTTCTACGAAATAAAGCAAAGTTATCAGTTGAGGAATGCGATCAGACAAATGCTCACAAAGGCTTCTCTCAAGTCACGAAACAAAAACAGTGAAAGCAGAACAATCACATCATAACACAAAGCATGGTGCTGGATGTATACAACACAGCTTCAAACCCCTAAGTACCACTAATGCATAATTAGATGGAGATACAGGGCCAAACTCATATTCTGCATGAATATAACAGTGATCAATGAACCGTACACAGTTATACATGGTTGAATAGATTGAATTCTGTACTCTCTATTCTAGATTCCAGAAAAAGAAAACAGAAGATGAAAGCAGAAATGCCAAGCCTAATTCTAAGAAGGAATCAAAAGGTGGAAATTGAGGATGATAGAAAAAAAAACAAATTATCTATGTCACAGGCCCATAAATGCTATCCAGAGAACTCTGTTGTGGATGATCTGATGGTTTAAGGGTAACCATCTGTTGTAGTTAATCTTGATTGTCGGCTTGATGGGATGGAGAATTATCATGGCATTTCTGTGGGGGGGTTTCTACATCAAGTTCAGTGAAGTGGGGAGACCAACCCTAAACATAGGTAGTACCACGAGGTGTAGAACTACATAAAAGGAAAGCAAACTGAACAGCGGTGTTCATTCCTCTCTGCCTGGTACTGAGGATACAAACTGGCCAGCTCACAGATACTCTGGCTACCCATTCCTCCTGCCCTGATGGACTAGATTCTCAAACTTCAACCCCAAATAAACCTTCTCTTAAGTTGCTTCTGCCATTTTTTTCCCTGTAGCAGCAAATAAAAGAGCTACACTTCTGCCTGAGCCTTGGGAATTTAGTGGAATGTTAATCAAAAATAATTTAAATTTTCTAATTACTTGATTGTTGAATTTATGCTTTTCCACCCACAGCAGGCAGATTTCGATGGGCGTCTGGTAATTTGTCAGATGGGTACCAATCTTATAATCACACATAGCCCAAGCATATGACACAGGTGATGTAATAGATCTGGCCTGCCCCAGTTTCCTCTACCCCAAAAAATCACGTACTCTGGTTGCACAGTATGCATTTAGAATCTCTAATCAGAAAATCAGGAATTTAAAACATCCCAAAAGCCAATTTTTTTCTAAATATGGCCAACAAGATGTCAAAAGCAGTAGATGGTACACTTGATCTATTACAGCAGGTCAAAGTGAACGGTTATTATGTGCACTAAATATTATGTGAAGTCACCCTTTAAGCTGTATGTGTGTATGATGTATGAAATGTGAATTAATTTTGTGTTTGTAGATGATTCTCATCTTCAAGATGCCTCATTATATACATTCAGATATTCCCTATCTGAAAAAAAATTAATCTGGAACACTAGTAGTCTTGCATGTGACAAATAAAGGGACAGTCAACTTCTGCTCCTATTTCCATCCTCAGCAAAAATTTAGTTTCTTTAATGGGTGGAGGTGGAATTGAAGGGAAAGGACAAAACAAGCATTTGACTCAACTTCTTTTTGTCCTAGAATCTTCTGTTGGCTGTTGTCATTAGTGTGTATAACACCAACTACCAGCAGTTGCCCTCCAAGCAGCAAGTGTCCAGAATTTATCAGTTCAGAGGGCCCTGGATGGTCTCCCTTACACGGTAGACCCAACCATAGCCATCTTCTCCCTACATCAACTTCCCCTGCTAGCTTCTTTCTATAGTTGTCCCTGTAGCCACTGAACTGACTCTGGGGTGACAGATGGAGAGATAACTCAAGTCCAACCTCCTTTCTCCTCACTCATTCAGTCAGTGAGGACTTGACACACTTGGTACATTCTTGTCCTTCTGTGGACAGAGTAGACTGTTCGGCAACTGACTTCTCCCTTTGTTATCCCTGTACAAGCACCCACTACTCATAGAGAAACTTACTCAGGAGACATACAGCTAGGAAATAAATCATTGCCCTCGTTCTTAAGCCTTGGCAGTCTAATAGAAAGATAGCAACCTATCACCTGTGAGCCCCACATACCCCCATGGCAGCAGGTAGCCAGGAGTGTCATTAGCCTTGACGGACAAGAATGACTTGGTGAAATCTGGACCAAAGGCACAGTCAAGTCTGCTGGGAGTAGGAGCTGAAACAGCAGAAGAGATGTAGTTCCTGTCACCAAAGCCATGATGAGGTAGACAGACACATCATGTCCCTTGTGGCCTCTAGAAATGGCTGAACTCTTTTTCAACTCTATGGTACCTGACAGAGCAGAGGGCATGGAGAGTTGGCAGGGCTGGAGACAGCTCCAGGGTTTGGGAACAGAAAACTGAGAAAGAAAGAAAGAAAGAAAGAAAGAAAGAAAGAAAGAAAGAAAGGTGGGAGGGAAGGAGAAAGGAGGGAGGGAGGGAGGAAGGGTGGGAGGGAGGGGGAAGGGTGGGAGAGAGGGAGGGAGAAAGATGGGAGAGAGAGTGATAGAGAGAAAGAAAGAAAGACAGACAGACAGAAAGAGGGAGGGAGGGGCGAGAGAAAGAGAGAGAGAGAGAAGGGAGGGAGGGAGGGAGAGTGAGAGAGAGAGAGAAGGGAGGGAGGGAGGGAGAGTGAGAGAGAGGGGGGAGGGAGGGAGGAAGGGAGGAAAAAAGAAAGAAAGAAAGGAAGGAAGAAGGGAGGGGGAGAGAGAGAGACAGAGACAGAGAGACAGAAAGAGGGAGGGAGGAAGAAAGAAAGAAAGAAAGAAAGAAAGAAAGAAAGAAAGAAAGAAAGAAAGAAAGAAAGGAGGGAGGGAGAGAGAGAAAGAAAAGAAAGAAAGAAAGAAAGAAAGAAAGAAAGGAGGGAGGGAGAGAGAGAAAGAAAAGAAAGAAAGAAAGAAAGAAAGAAAGAAGGAAGGAAGGAAGGAAGGAAGGAAGGAAAGAAAGAAAGAAAGAAAGAAAGAAAGAAAGAAAGAGAGAGAGAAAGAGGGACAGAAAGAGAGAGAAAGAGGGACAGAAAGAGGGAGGGAGGAGGGAGAGAGAGAGAGAGGAGAGAAACAGACAAACAAACAAACAATGGCTAGTTCCTGCTATGACAGACAGTCTGCCCTTTGTGCCTGAAGCACCAGATGTCTGTGGTCTTTATCTACACTTCGGAGTGGAATGAAAAGAGACCAACATACCTCTTTGTTTTCACTTCTGTGTACTCATCTGGTTGTTCAGCTCAGGGAAAAAAATTCCCGTAAAATAAAAATTACAAGAGGTGACTATTGTAAAAGAAGAGCCTCCCAAAAGTAGCTAAAGTTTAAAATGGAGTCACCTGTGCTGAAGCTCTACATAAACTACAACTAAATTGTCTCCTGACCTTCAGGAACACGAGGTAGCCAGCACATTTTCTAAACTGGCCAATTCCAATTAACACGATAATGAACTTCCTTCTCTCTGCTTTCATCTTCACCAAAAAAGAAAAAGAAAATCAAAATGCCCTTGGGGTAGCCTGATTTTGACCAATCAATTATTTTCTTTTTTTTTTCCACTTCCTGTCCCCACCTTAGAAGAGAATGAATTTTAAAATGACCAATTTGGTGTTTCTCCTCTGCCTTTTGTCTTCCAGCTCTGTCTCCATTATAAAACTAACTTCTGCTAGGCTCAGTGTAAAACTTACTCCATTTATGGAAAAATGTATTGCCTGATTCTAGAATCTCAATGCCAATCAAGATCTTTACATACATTGCTGTTTGTGTGTGTGTGTGTGTGTGTGTGTGTGTGTGTGTGTGTGTATCATACCTATCAACATCCTGACATATGAGATTTGATACCCAGTTTTCTGTTGTGTTAACCAGTTTTGATAGTTACAGGCAGTTGCCTTGACACTATCTATACTATACCACTAAACTATACCATGTATATTTTTTAAATATACATTGTTAATAAAATTTTATCTAGTTCATTATTTCCTACTCAACTGAGATTTGAATATGTCCAGGATTTTTAAATTGCATTAAGAATGTATATGTAATTCTATAGAGAAACCCTGAATGTACTATAGTTCAGTAACTTCAACTAGCATTTTGTTAAGTTGTATTTACATTTATTTTGAGAATCCCCACTCTAATAAATCTTCATTGAATTGTGTATGTGCTCGCAATTGTGCTTTGAAGGAAAGATAAGCTCTTCAGTTCCCAAGAGGCCAATTCTGAAGTAAGGGTTCATGAGCAAGTGATTTATTCAGACAGTGCTCTCAGGAGCAATGAGACAGGGAGGAAGCAGAAGAGGAAGGCAAGCCAAGCACAGAGTTTCTGATCAAGTCCTGGGAATGATAACTTCAGCCTGGTTCTACAGGGAACTCTAAATTTCCTTCAAGAAATTTGTCTCTGTGCAAAGCAAAATAGCTAGGCTTTCATTTTCTTGAATATTAAACAAGGAGCCCAAGGTTGGCCAAAGAATATATACAGGCATGAGCCACCCCCAGTGACCATCTCCTCCGATAAAATCACACCTCCTAACCCTACCCAAACAGTTCCACCAACTGAGGACAAACTATTCAAATACTTGAGCCCATGGGATAATATTGTTCAAGCCACCACCCTAGGCATGACAGCCTCCAGCTGCTTGCCCTTCCCCTGAGATGGGGTAGAGGGGTAAGGATATGAGAAGTATATATTTAGTCTTTGTTCTCAATTCCTAGAAGAGATTTTCTAAAACCTTGCACCTCTCTCCCTCTCCTTCTCCTTCTCCCTCTCCCTCTTTCCCTCCTCTCTGTGTTTGTGTGTCTGTGTTTATGTCTGTGTGTGTGTGTTTGTCTGTGTGTGTCTGTGTGTGTCTGCGTATGTGCATATATATCTGTGTGTGTCTATGTGTGCCCAGAGAATGAACCTAAGACCTTGCTAGTTGAGTTAGTAATCCTTTATTGAACCAAATCTACAGTGATTTGCTATTTGTGTTTTTATTTTGAGACAAATTCCTACTAAATTGTTGAGGCCTGAGCCCACTGTGTAACAGGCAAGACTAGAGCTTCTGATTCTCCCACCTCACCCTTTTAAGGAGCTGATGTTGCAGCCCTGTGCTGCCACTCCTGGCCTAAAAACCCTTGGGATTCCATGAGTGCTTCATGAGAGAAGCATCTTCATTACTTATAACTTACCTGAGGCTACTCAATTGATTTGGTTTGGTTTGGTTTGGTTTGTTGACACCCATGCAGCCCTCTGTGTACCTTTCCAGTGTCTCTCTTCATTTGTAACCTTTATAATATACTTGAGTGTTACTATAAAACCTAAGTACCCCCTAGCTGGAATTGCTCCTCCCTGACATAAAGATCACTACTTATGGAAGCCATACACCTGAAAGACACCTTATTCAGCTTCTCTGTAGCTTTATTATAGATAAGTCCTCTGATTGTAGGCTATGTTAACAACTATCTGAGTTACTTTTTGCTGACTGCCTATAAGATCTGGTCTTCTGCCCCCTGCCATTTGAGCAGTAGTAGTTGCCAAAGAATTCAGAGCCTCTTCCATGCCCCTCTGCTCTTAAGCTTTGAGGTCCTCCAAGCAAGATAATAATTGCTCTCGCACTCATGCCAACTAGCCAATAAAGGCTTGCTTCTTCCTCTGTTGCAGGTCCATCTTTGTTTTTCAACACCAACTCTCCTCCATTTGCAAGCTAACCATCCTCCCACTCCCTTAAAGCCTTGCCTATATTTCCAGCATGTTTGTCTCTGTCTCACTCCTAGTGCTTCTGTGTGGACAAAAAAAAAAAAACAAAACAAAACAAAACAAAAAAACCCAAGTAATAGAGGTATATGCACTTCCTGACTTCTTGAACAGGAAAAGAAGTTTGTTTATAGTTAGACAGTCACGCAATTAGCACCTGAAGTATGGTTGTAACACTTAACCTATAGGGTCTGAAGTAACTCTGCGAACTTAATGTGAGAACTGAGTTAAAGTGTAGGATACCAAGTTGTTTTGAAATTTGTGGAAAATTGGCTTGGGCAACAAAGAGGACCAAATCCTACCATTTGGCACCAAAAGTATCCTGAATGACAAAGTTGATCATCGCAGCAGCAATAACAGTAGGGATACTAAGGGATCTGGCTGCAATCCAACAATGTCTAATCTGATCAGCCCCGAGCTCATTTCTTCATATTTGGAAATTACCCTGTAAATGAGAACCATAAGAAAATAACTTGGCCTCTATTGGATCAAACGCAGTCAAGTACAAAGTTATGGTGCAGATAAAGTGCACCATCACAGATAAAAACAAACTTTTACACACATTAAAATCACCTGAGTATCTTTAAATAAATGTTCATGAATAGACTCAACCTCAAGACATCCCAATATACTTGGTATTGAATGTGACCTGATCATTAGAATTTTCCAGAACGAATCCTACTCCCTGGGGTGAACCTGATGTTTAGGGAAGTTGAAGAAGTACTGACTAAAGCAATGAAGACCAATTTGCATCACCTTCACCAGAAAGAGATAACAGTAGGACTTGAGAAGTGAGTAAAATTGCTTCCATAGTGAGAAATAGAGGGGCGGACAGTAGCTGCAAGAAATGTGGCATAAATTCGAAGGCAAGAGTTAGTATAACTAATGGGAGCAAACAAGGCAAACAATTCAAAAATGTCTTTCTAAAATTAGTAGGACAACGTTTTGTAGATAAACTGCAGCCTAGAAATCAAGCAATGGCCTTTCTTGGACTGTACCCAGAGGGAAATTGTGGTAAATTTTTATAGAAGAGTAAAATAATGAAAGTGACATGAAGAAAAATTCAGCATCCATAATATAATGCAGGAGGCAAATTCAGATTGTTAGAAGTCTAGAGATTTCATCAAGACATCCTTCCCACTAGAGCCATCGGAGGGGGGGGGGGGTTGACAGTCTTGACCAAGGCAATAGCCTTCAAAGTGGGGGTGAAATGGCAAACAAGAGTATGTAGAGAAGAGAAAAGTCTTGATCTTGGGTTTTTTTTTGTTTTTTTTTATTTTATTTTTTTAATTTACATTCCAAATCACTTCCCCTTTCCCGTTTCCTCCCTCCCCGAAAGTCCCATAAGCCCCCTTCCCTCCCTCTTTTCTCCATTCAACCCCCTCTCGTTACTCTGTCCTGGCGTTCCCCTACATCCAGTCTTTCCAGGACCAGGGGTCTCTCCTTCCATCTTTTTAGAAATCTATTGATATGCGGATTGTGTCTAGGGTATTCTGAGATTCTGGGTCAATATCCCCTTATCAGTGACTGCATACCATGTGTGTTCTTTTGTGATTGGATTACCTCACTAAGGATGATATTTTCAAGTTCTGACCATTTGCCTAGGAATTTTGTGAATTCATTGTTTTTAATTGCAGAGTAGTATTCCATTGTGTAGATATACCTCATCTTCTGAATCCATTCCTCCGTTGAGGGACATCTGGGTTCTTTCCAGCTTCTGGCTATTACAAATAAGGCTGCTATGAAAATAGTGGAGCATGTGTCCTTATTGCATGCAGGTAAAGTCTCTGGGTATATGCCCAGGAGTGGTATAGCCGGATCCTCCGGGAGTGTCATGCCCAGTTTTCTGAGGAACCGCCAGACTGCTTTCCAGAGTGGTTGTACCAGCCTGCAATTCCACCAGCAGTGGAGGAGTGTTCCTCTTTCTCCACATCCTCGCCAACAACTGCTGTCTCCTGTGTTTTTGATCTTAGCCATCCTGACTGGTGTGAGATGGAATCTCAGGGTTGTTTTGATTTGCATTTCCCTAATGACTAAGGATGATGAACATCTCTTTAGGTGCTTCTCAGCCATTAGATATTCTTCAGGTGAGAACTCTTTGTGTAGCTCTGTACCCCATTTTTTAATAGGGTTACTTGCCTCTCTGGAGTTTAACTTCTTGAGTTCTTTGTATATCTTGGATATTAGCCCTCTGTCGGATATAAGGTTGGTAAAGATCATTTCCCAGTTAGTTGGTTGCTGCTTTGTCTTCTTGACAGTGTCTTTTGCCTTGCAAAAACTTTGTAATTTAATGAGGTCCCATTTGTCTATTCTTGATCTTAGAGCATAAGCAACTGCATGGTATTGGTACAGTAACAGACATGTAGATCAATGGAACAGAATTGAAGACCCAGAAATGAATCCACACTCCTATGGTCACTTGATCTTTGACAAAGGAGCTAAAACCATCCCGTGGAAAAAAGATAGCCTTTTCAACAAATGGTGCTGGCTCAGCTGGAGGTCAACATGCAGAAGAATGCAAATTGACCCATCCTTATCTCCTTGCACTAAGCTCAATTCTAAGTGGATCAAAGATCTCCACATAAAACCAGACACACTGAAACTAATAGAAGGGAAACTAGGGAAGAACCTTGAACATATGGGCACAGGGGAGAATTTCCTGAACAGAACTCTAATAGCTTATGCTCTAAGATCAAGAATAGACAAATTGATCCTGGTTTTAGAACCCAGTAAGTGAAGAGGAGTAAAGATAAAGCCAAGCTTGGGACCCACTGTGCACTGTTAAATGTATCTCCACCTACACCTGATCGTGACTCATCTTCACTTGAACAGGGAGACACTAGGTGGTCTCTGCTCCTTTCAGGAGATCAAAAAGTGATGGGAAGACAAAGACACTAAGTCCTCTACTTTAAACAGATCCACAACAAAGCTCTGTGGAGCACGTATACACAGGATATTCTCAGGGGAAATGGTAGCGACATTATTTTCTTCCATACCTGGAAAATAAGGAAGCTAAGATAGGGAATAGACCATTTAGAGCTCCAGAGGTAGAAACATGGCTCATTGTTAAGAACATGGACTTTCCTTGCAGAGGACCCAAGTTCAGTTCCCAGTACCCACATCTGGTGGCTTACACCTGCCTCTAACTTCAGCTCTAGGAGACCTAACACCCTCTTCTGGTCCCTATGGGCAACTGTACTCATGTTTATATCTCCACCCCAACCCACACTGACATATGCATAAATAAATCTTTACAAAAGGAAACGAAGAAATTCATTGTAATAACTTTGTATTCAAGTCCACCACCACTCCCCAGAACTCAGGTTTAAGGATCAAAAACACCCAAAATAATGGGCAACCCTTCCCTCTCCCTAGAATGCAAAGACTAAAGTTTTTTGACTAAAAAAGGATTTTAGTCATAAAAGAGTTTTGTGACTAAAACTCTTTACCAACTACATGGCATCAAGGCTTCCAACATCTCAGACACATGAGGCCTCCATATGGTCCTGTATTTCAGTAGTCCTGAAGAGATACCTTTGCACAGCAGTAATTTAAGAGAGTTGGTTGACCCAACTACCTTGTATGGTCATAAAAGTTTGTGGCTTGCCGAGCAGTGGTGGTGCATGACTTTAATCCCAGCACTCCAGAGGCAGAGGCAATAGGATCTCTGAGTTCAATGCCAGCCTGGTGTACAGAGTGAGTTCTGGGACAGTCAGGGCTTTACAGAGAAACCCTGTCTCAAAAAAAAAAAAGAGTTTATGGCAGCAGCAAGTGATATCAGTTCCCACACTGTAGTGGTAGCAAAGACATCATGATCAAAGTAAGAATTGCTGCCAATATTCAAGTGCAGTGAGAGGATCACATGTCTCAGTGGATAGCTACATGAAGCAGTTTAAGACATCCCCTTATTTCTCTGAAGAAGGAACAATAAATATTATAAATCAGTAAATATTAAATATATGTGTATCTGTACAGAGATATCAATATAAAATATAGAATACTAAACACAAAAGATTGAGGAATCATCAAACTGGTTGCTTAGCAATTCAGAAATGATAGAAGTGACTGAATTTTCCTAAAAGTGATGGGACTCACTAAAGAAGGGTGCATGAGGTAAAAATTCAATGCCATTTTCATTATGTGAAAATAGGGGAAAGCTTGCATTTTGCACATTTGTATGTGCCAATTGTACTGATTTCACAAAGCTTTGAGCAAGAATGACAAGAATGAATAGCAGTGACAGGAGCATGAGTATGACTTGGTGCAAGTCAAATTTTAATAATCATAGTAGGTGGTGAGAAATAAACCAGAGACTGGATAGAATCGATCTAGAAGCAGGCAAAAATCTACAGACAGAGGATTCATTAGTATGGGGGAAATAATTTAGACACACAAAGAAGGAAAGGAAAGCACATAGAAGGGCGATCTCTGAATCTATATAACTCCTGTAGGACATAGAAATTAGCTCAATATTTTAAGTTCTGATTAAATTATTCCAGCCTTTACAAGGACATGACAGAAAAATGTGCATATCTTTTCTGTGTTTTTTTTTTCATGGTTCTGATTAAGCTAGAGTTGTAAGAGCTGAGTGGCTATATTTAACTATATTTATATTCTATCTATATTTAATAGCTTTAACCCAACATTATAAGATCATCAAACAAGAAATAGATCTCAGGAAGGAAATGTATTGTTAACATGCATGCAAATACTTGTTAACATCTTAACATGCAAGATAAACTTGAAAATTTTATCTCATATGTGAGCAAAAATGCCAAAAAAAGATAGTAACTAAGTATAAAGGAATCCCAGTGTAATAATAGGTAGGGGTGGAGGAGAGTGTAAGTTAATCAAGGAAATTGTAGATTCTTCCTGGTTAATTTCAATGATAATATTTACATATTCATTGTACAGTAATTTCTGTTTGGTAATCTTTATTTCACAAGATCAATTGACTGGCATGTCCCAGTGGACATAATTTAAATTTTAGAAGAGAACATACATGCTATGAGCCCTAGCATGAGACCTATTGGAAGTGTAAGAACTCTGCTGTCTTCACACTAAACGACACAGAAGAATGAAAGGTTGTGACATGGTGGGCTTCAAAGTCCGGTTTAGAAATATGTAGATTCCCTCTAAGTCTATAGGAAGAAACAAACACACACACACACACACACACACACACATACACACAAACACTTCATAATCTGTATGTGTTCCACTCCTTTCTGTAAAATGCTATAGCATGTGCACATAAGACATGCTTATGTCATATACTTTAAATCATTTAATATCAACGGTATGTAAGAGTTGTTTTTATAGTACTCATTAGAGGACAATGACCAAAAAAGTTTAAATACTCACAAAACCATATCTCTCTTTCAAATACCCAAATTGGTTGTTTATGAAGAACCGATTATATTATTTGGAACCCTAATAAAAATCAACACAAAACAAGATCACACTAAATTCTGAGAACTGGCAAGATATACTAGAAAACAAAACTTGGGAGCTGTGGTAGGCAGCTCCCAAGATGGCTGTAAATGAGCTATGCCTTTCATCTTTAAATCCTTTGTGTTATCACCTTTTTGACCATAGGTTAAATTTAGTGAACCTTCTTTCAAAAAATGCAATGTGATAATGTTTTGAAGCATCACTCCCTTGGTTAGTTTATCAAGAGACCTTGGCTCTATGTGGGCCTATCTATCTGTATCTGTCTGGTATACTCTGAGGGAAGACCCCTGTTGTTGTAGGTGGCCCACATGACAAGAAGCTGACAGAGGCCTTTGGCAACAATATACCAGGAACTCAATCCTACTAGCAAGCAGCAGCATGAACATGGACCTAGATCTTCCTTCGTTGAGCCTTAGAGAAAGAAGTATTGCCCTACCCTGCTGACAGATTCAAGACAACTTGAGGAATTTGAGGTGAGGACATAGTGATACCATGTTGGGATTCCTGACTCAAAGACTGAGAGATAATAAACAAAACCTCAGTCCCTGATTAAGAAGAAAACTCCAGAAACTGTCTGAGAATGAAAAGAATATACATAAAAGTTGGGACTTATTAGTGTAAGAAAGACAAAGAAAAGAACCTAACTACAGAAAAATAGGTATTTCCTACTGCATGCTCTCATTTGTGCATAGAATCTAAAAAGAAAAAAAAAGTTCAAACTAATAGAAATAGAGAATAAAGTGTTCATCACCAGACTGGGTTCAGGAAGTGCAGGATGAAGATATAAATCAAAACAAAATTCCATCTAGACAAGAGAAATGCATTTAAGAGGTCATTCCATGGCACGGTAACAACAGTCATCAATGATGTATTATATACACCTAGAGGTTGCTAAGAGTAGATTTAAAGTATTCTCACTACAAAAAGACATAAGCATGTCAGGTAATTTATATGCTGAATAGGTTGATTTAGCCATTTCACAGTGTTTCGGTGCTGACTGCATTACAAATTATCTTGCATGCCATATGAGCTGGAGAGAAGGAAAAGGTGGGACCAGACATGGGGGATACGGAGAGTAAGGAGGGCAAACGAAATCAAAGTAATCCTCGGAAGGAGAAGAAAACTTCTCCTGGGTGAAAAAATGTCCAAGCCGATTCTCACCAGGGCTTAATAGCTTGCATATATGGAGGCCATGTGAGCAAAAAGCATCTGAAAATGCTTGGAAATCATCTGAAAAGTATTTCAGGGATAAAGAAGGGGAAAATATAGAGAAGAATACATAATTTTTTTTTTAAACAAGACCTCACTAAGTCACTCAAGCTGTTCTTAAATTCACTCATGGCCACTTGGCTGCATTATTTTTGGTCCATGTATGGTAAGACAGACCATCATGGTGAAGAATGTGTCATAGAAAAAAGAGACATGCCTCCTTACCTCAAACCAGACAAGGGGACAGAGGCAAAGGATCTGGAAACAAACTTTGTCCTTTAGAGACATCCCCGCAGTAACCTACTTCCTCCAATGAGGTATCTAATAGTTTATTCAACTATAAATCCACCCATTGGTTCAGCCATTGGCAAAGTAAGAGCCTTCCTACTCCACCAAGCCTTCCAAAACCCGTCAGCTGTGAACAAAGCTTCCAACACACTACCCTTCAAGGTAATTTTTTAAAATGTAGACTTTAACAGATGACCTCTCTGAGGGACTGCAGGCATCATTTGGGCATCCCTGAACTGATTGTTGAGGTCTTTACCCACTCACATTTACCTAATGATTGAGAAGTAAAATTCCAAGCTTAAAAGCTGGACTATTATCCAAAATAGCCAAGTGGATGACCAAAAGAAGAGAGAGACGGGCGGTGGTGGCGCACGCCTTTAATCCTAGCACTTGGGAGGCAGAGGCAGGCGGATTTCTGAGTTCGAGGCCAGCCTGGTCTACAGAGCGAGTTCCAGGACAGCCAGGGCTATACAGAGAAAACCCTGTCTCGGGGGAAAAAAAAAAAAAAAAAAAAAAAAGAAGAGAGAGAGAGAGAGAGAGAGAGAGAGAGAGAGAGAGAGAGAGAGAGAGAGAGGAAGGAAGGAAGGAAGGAAGGAAGGAAGGAAGGAAGGAAGAAAGGAAGGAAGGGAATGTCACTAGATATACACAATACAAATATGTTCTGGTAATAACTTCACACTTAGATGCACTGTTCTTGCTTGTAGCTTTGTAATTGCTTTAGTGGCAGAATCTCCTGAAATGGTCATACGCTGTCACCACACCCTTTCTTTCTTCTGTATTGGCAATGTTAATAGCGAGTCCATGCCTATTGCATGTGGTGGTTCCAGGTGACTGATTCATGGAATAAAGCTGTGCATGTTTGCATTCCCTCATAGTTATATATTAATGGTTGGATATTTGAATAAATGCAAAATGTTTTTGTTGTTTAAATCTTGAACTCTTTAAGATTTATCAGTAACATCAAATCAAAGAGATTAATTGTTTACGCTCTTAGATAATAATAGAATCTAAGAGAATTGAACTTCTGCAAAGATATTGTCTTATGTATATCCTCAGGTATTATGTGTGGAAATTTAGGAGAGATAATTAGATAATTATTAAAGAATAAAGGATTCTTTAAACAAAAGGAAGGAAGGAAAGAAGGAAGGAAGGAAGGAAGACGGGAGGGAGGGAGAGAGAGAGAGAGAGAGAGATCAATACAAAGAAAATGTCATGAAAGAAAAGGCACAATATGAAATTTTAACGAGCACACAGTGAGAAGTCAAAGGACCAGGAAGTGTTAAAGGAATGTCTGAGAGCTTAACTCCCTGACCTCAGCTTAGCAAAGAGGGAAATAAAACTTACTTAACATTTCCTGGGCTACAGTGTGTATTGTACACTGAAGGAACACAAGATAAATTATTTAGACTGCTTCAGCTGAGATTGGCAAAATCCCATCCTGTCATAAATAGGGTTTTAAAAGCTTGATAGTGTATGAATAATTTATAGTTTCTAAACTAGAAAAGTTCTAAATCTGAAATTCGGCATTAAATAGAAGTCCACAGCGATATTATGCCTGTCTGTCTCTGACACCGTCAAAAAGACAAAGCGGCAACCAACTAACTGGGAAATGATCTTTACCAACCTTACATCCGACAGAGGGCTAATATCCAAGATATACAAAGAACTCAAGAAGTTAAACTCCAGAGAGGCAAGTAACCCTATTAAAAAATGGGGTACAGAGCTCCACAAAGAGTTCTCACCTGAAGAATATCTAATGGCTGAGAAGCACCTAAAGAGATGTTCATCATCCTTAGTCATTAGGGAAATGCAAATCAAAACAACCCTGAGATTCCATCTCACACCAGTCAGGATGGCTAAGATCAAAAACACAGGAGACAGCAGTTGTTGGCGAGGATGTGGAGAAAGAGGAACACTCCTCCACTGCTGGTGGAATTGCAGGCTGGTACAACCACTCTGGAAAGCAGTCTGGCGGCTCCTCAGAAAACTGGGCATGACACTTCCGGAGGATCCGGCTATACCACTCCTGGGCATATACCCAGAGACTTTACCTGCATGCAATAAGGACACATGCTCCACTATATTCATAGCAGCCTTATTTATAATAGCCAGAAGCTGGAAAGAACCCAGATGTCCCTCAACGGAGGAATGGATTCAGAAGATGTGGTATATTTACACAATGGAATACTACTCTGCAATTAAAAACAATGAATTCACGAAATTCCTAGGCAAATGGTCAGAACTTGAAAATATCATCCTTAGTGAGGTAACCCAATCACAAAAGATCACACATGGTATGAAGTCACTGATAAGGGGATATTGACCCAGAATCTCAGAATACCCTAGACACAATCAGCATATCAATAGATTTCTAAAAAGATGGAAGGAGAGACCCCTGGTCCTGGAAAGACTGGATGTAGGGGAACGCCAGGACAGAGTAATGAGAGGGGGTTGAACGGAGAAAAGAGGGAGGGAAGGGGGCTTATGGGACTTTCGGGGAGGGAGGAAACGGGAAAGGGGAAGTGATTTGGAATGTAAATTAAAAAAATAAAATAAAATTAAATTAAAAAAAAAAAAAAAAGAAGTCCACATCAACCACAGGGGTCTCATGTCATCAGTAACAAACTAGGGCACTTCACAGAAAAGTCACAATTGTAAGTAAAAGCACAAATTTTTCACCTCTCATTTCCTACTTTTGGAAATAGAAACCAAACAAGGGGTCCCCTCCAAATATACATTATAACAAGAAAAAAAAAAACCAGGGAACAAAGCTGCCTATACCTGCTTATGTTTATTATGCAAACTGCTCTCTTTTTTTTCTCTTTCTAGAAGAAATGTAGATGAATGCCATGCTTATAAACATTCCCTCTCACAAAGGAAAGCAAAGTGGAAAACTCCTTAGACGGAAATCTGAGCACAGAATCTTTCGGGTTCTTATAAGAATTTCTTACCGTTTAAATAAGCTTGCCCAGAAATAGCATAATTGTAATGACTTGATTTTATCAAATATATCAAAAGCAGTCAGCAAATTTTGTACAGAAATACCTACTTCCATTAGTGTACCAGCAGACTTAGATTGTACAATGCACATGACAGAAATAATTGACAGGTAAGATTGGGAGCAAGCACAATTAATTCTCAGTAATCACACACCACATCAGGGAATTGAGTGAGCAGGTGACCTGCATTAGCATTTTGAGGGAAGTGCATGAGGACCAGGCAGAATTTCTGCAATAAGGTGGTTAGTCTGACAAATCTCTTAAATGAGGTCAGATAAATACAACAGCTACTATCTGTGTACTGTTTGCTCTGACCTTGGCATTATACCAAGTGCTTTACTGACCATCTGTCTGACACAAATAAATCAGCAGTCAGAAGAGTGATTGTCCAATGCGATAATGCCCCCAACACATAAGCAGATTAGTATTTTTTTAAGAGTGATCAACATAGATATTTTAGAATTTCTTTGCATTTGAAACCATTCACAATTTGACCTAAAGTAAATCAGACAGTCTTGACTGGTCTTCTATCAACTCTGTGGTTTGAGAAGGAACACCTTGGCGCTGTCGCCATAACTCAGCTGGATAGTACAGCAAATGTTAAGGGTCTTGGAAAGCATAATGTCCAGGTTGGCCTTTATATTCTGCTCTTTCTTTCAATGAGGGTGTGGCCAGGTTGTTCAGGCTTCTTAAAGACTAGTTTCCATGCTAATACAGTATAAACTCACAAATGAGGTATTGTTGATGCCTGCCACATAGTAAGTCATTAATAAGTGTTTTGCATGTTGTTTTATAATTATTTTAATTATATTAAAAATTATATTATTATATTATATTATAATTATTTTAATTATATTAAAAAAAAGAAATTTGGAAATAAGGGACAAATTGTCCTAAATTTGCATTTACTTAAAATAAGATGTTTTCCAATAGCTAATATTTTTAATAAAATGAAATACAAATATTGATTTATTATTACCTCTTGTTTAAAAAGGCAAAGATAAAATACACATTTGGGATTTTAGAATCAAATTTAAGGCACCAAAATTGTTCCTAGCATTGACTTGACTATGCAAAAGTGAAAGGTCATCAGCATTTCTAACATATTTCTATATATTCCCTTATAGACTACCTCATTCAATACCTAAAGAACAATGAGGTAAATGCCGTTATCATTCTTTATTGTCAAAAATAAAATAAGAACAGCTAGTAAAATGTCCCAAATCACTTGGCTGGTGATTGATGAAGTCAGGATTCAAACTTGGTCTAACTGCAGAGTCAGTGTTTCAAAGCCATGAGTCATGCTGCCAGGATTCCTCCCTTTTGGAGTCAAAAGAATCAGAGATTTGACACATGAGAGCAGAGACCTCACAGACCAAGGCTGAAAGTCATACGCCCCACTGATAACACTTTTTCTGTACCTATTGTTAAGCACTTTTCTCATGGGAAACGAACGGTTTCTGTGTTATATCTGTGGGAGAATGGATCAGTGAATACTGGAAAAATAATTGAACTGTGGAGTATTGTAACATCTTTGCGACAATATTTCTCTTTGAGAAAGATCTGGTTTAGGATAGGACCTTATTCTCACTACTTTGGAAATGCCATGTACAAAAATTTTCTTCTAATATTTTTTACCTATACCTTAGACAGGTTCCCATAGTCATCTTCTCTTCATCGCCCTTAAAATCCCTGGCATTTACTGTCATGTGACTAAATCTATCAAGACATATTGACAGCTCTCAGGCAGTTTTCCCTAGCCACAGTAACTTACCACCCCAGTGCATGAACTATCACAGTAGTTACTGTCTCCATCGCATGTTATGGTCGGGCCATTTTTATATGTACACTCAGCTCATCTTTACTTATACAGAGATTATGAACTTGTGGCTGTCTTATATGTCTCATACCTTTGCCATCTTCCTTGCAAGACACATTCAACCAAAGATGTTAGTTTTCTGCTTAAAAGAACCAGACTTACCACACAACCTCAATTAGAATGACTATAGCCTCCACACTTAGAAGGAAGAAAAGTCCCGCTGTGGTAGATCAGATGAAGAATGGGGCAGGGGTATATTGTTCAAGAAAGAATTTAGTGCTTTACTCTGAAGTCCTTAGAGAAACAAGTCACCCCATCCCTAAACCACCCAAACCAATCCCAAAAGAATCGACAGAACTTTTGAGTCAAAACTGCTCTCCACTTTATTGGAGCCTTCAAGATAGCATGGAGTAGGATGTCCATGGCCACAGAGAGGCAACAGTTGTCACCAGTGTCATTACAGAAGAGAGGCTTGGAGGTGGGAAGTGAGTTTCTGTCTAAAAACAGAGCTAGTTAGTCATCAGGGTATAGGTGAGAAGGTAAACCTTGTTTCTTCCACCAGATTGTCATAAAGCACACAAATGCTTATTGGAGAAGGCTTTTACTTTCTTCGCATAAGACTTAACTCCTGACAGAATTTTGTAAAATTCAGAGATAGCAAAAGAGGTAATACAGAAATGGAATCAGGCAAACGAAGCTTTGCACATTTTTCTTCTTCCTGGGACATGGGATTTTAACCCAAGGTACAACTTTAAGATTATCTTTTCAAAAGAAACATCACCTATTTTGTTTTATTTATGGAATTATACAAAATATACATTTTGTATATATATTTTAGTTTAGTTTTCATAAATATTAATCAATGAGTTTTTCATTTTTAAAATCCTCAAACAGATTTAGTCAAGGTATCTACCTAGAGGTTTGACTCTTTGGAGACTAAGACAAGACAACCATCATGTTCCACACTAGTCTTAGCAAGACTCTATTCCCCCAAAATTCAAAATACATTTAAATTAAGCAGCAATTATTTTTGAGACAGTATCTTTCTGTGTGTCCCAGGTTGACCTCAAACTCATGGTGCTATCCTGCCTTTGCTTCCCTAAGGCTAGTATTACAGACATGTATCACTGTGCATTACAGAAATAATTTTGTAAGGTGAAATATGCATAAAATAAGAAAAAATTATATTATGACAATGCAACCACCAAGAATGAAAGAGACCCCATTTTCACCTATAATAAAAAATAGTCAAATCCCCAATGTTATTTTTTAGAAGAACTATTTTGCTATAAATGTATCTTTAAGTCAACCTTATGTAAAACCTTTGCTTTAATTAACAAACTACACTTTTTCTCAAAATAAACATATTCCTGAGACAATACTGAGTGAGTATAAGAGATATTCAGTGAATAGTCACACATATCCCACCCCTGAGTCACCATAAATACCTCATTTTCTCTCACCATCTAAGTAAATCTATCAAGTTACCCTGCCTTACAGACATCCTACATCAGTTTCTATTTTCCCTACCTCCACTGATGCTCCACACTGGTGTGTTTAGAATTTTTCAAACTGGTAATATTTCTTTTGTTGTTGTTGCTGTGCTTTAGTTACAAGTGTTTGTTTTCTCCTTTTTTAAATACTTTTTCTAATTCCAAAAGTTTATATAATAAACATACATTATTTAATAACAATGAAAAATGGAGACTGGGGCTGGAGAATGGCTCAGTGGTTAAGAACACTGACTGCTCTTCCAGAGGTCCTGAGTTCAAATCCCAGCAACCACATGGTGGCTCATAATCATCTGTAATGGAATCTGATGCCCTCTTCTGGTGTGTCTAAAGGCAGCTAGAGTGTACTCATATACATAAAATAAATAAAATATTTTTAAAAAGAAAAAATAAAAATGGAGACTGATATACCTAAGCATACATTATTATATTTATTATATTATATAAATTTAGCACTGACCTAAACAGTTTCATGTCATAGTCTTTATCGAGGTCACAATAAACTTCTATTTCCAAACCCTGCTGTCAATTTTCAGGCATTACTGACAACATTTGATACTCTTCCATGAAAAGCTATCTTTATGTGGCTCCCTACATACACAGAGCCTTTGGTTTTCCTCTCACCTTCCCAGCTGTCTCATCTTAGCCCTCTTTATTGTTTTCTCCCCTCCTCTCTAAACTGCGTGGTGGGCCAGGGCTCCATCTTACATAGTTCAAGTTCCTTTGGGGAAAGCCTTATGGTTTTAAAATCTGATACTCTATAAATGAACATCTCCGATTCCCAAATTCCCAGGGACACATCTAATTATTTTCCTGCACTCAGCTTAGATGTCTTAGGCATTGCAAAGTTACATAATGCAAAGATGAACCCCTACTCATCACTTCTGAACTGGTTGATGTCTCCTTTAATATATTAAAAAGACTCCAGGTACCAGCGATAGGAATGAAAAGCAGGATACCAACACAGACCTCACAGATACAGAAAAAAAAAAGTAAGAGAATTTTGTGGAGAACCCATGTCAATAAATTTGGAAACGTAGATGAAATAGATGAATTTCAAGCTTAGCCTACCTATGATAGTGTTTAAATCCTCCACACGTAGACATCTCTAGGTTTAGTCAGCCTAACATCACCAGAAACAACACAAACTATATACACATGAGCAAGAGAAAGAGGAAACATCTCGTCTCATTTTACAAGGTTGTTTTAAGGCAAAATCAAAAGGACATTATAAGACAGGAAAATCCTCAACTAACCTCTCTCATGAGGTTGGAGCTCGGAGGCAAAATCCCTCAGCAAAATCCTAACAAATGCAGCCTAGTAAAGGATAATGCTCCTCACCATGCTAGGGATTATTCCAAGCGCACATGGTATCTTAGCATCTGTGTGATTCTTCACGGTATCAAGGAAAGGAAACATAGGAGCTGCTCAATGTGTGTGCAGAAATACTGACACTGCTATAAAAACCCTAATAGCAAACACCTTGCCTGCTGATGAAGTATTGAACACTTCTTTAAGATTCAGTGTGAGGAACAGTGTTCCTGTTACCCCCCTCCCCACCCCCGTTGCTCTTTCCCTCTTATCCCGCATGTTACATGAAATGTTATAGGAAAGAAAAATAAAAATTGAAGTGGAAGAAAGTTACTTATTACTATTTGAATTACACAACAAATGTTGTGACTCTGTACTATCAAAAAAACAACAACAAAAAAGTAGGTTTTCAGCTATAAAACTAACAACTCATTTGGCAAGGCTGGGGGTATACAAAGCCAGAATTATTTTTAAATTTCAGTTTTGTACAGAAATAATAACGAGAAACAAACATTAAAATGATGCTATTGCAATGGCACAAGGCATCAAATATATGGAAGTGAATTGAGGGAAATGTGTAGAAGGTTTTTCTTGGAAAATTGTAGAATGTTAGGAAGAAATTTTTCAGAAGAACCATCAGTGCAGAAATACACAATAATTCTTTACCAATACACCTAACATCACCAATATACCTAGCATTCAATAATAATTCAATTATCTCCAAGCTATGCACCACCCCCCAGATTCAAAGCAATCACAATGAAAAAATCAAAGCAAGTGTGATTATAGAAATTGACAAGAAGGATCTCAAATTTATACAGAAATCCCAAGGAGAAAGTTCAACACAGGTAAATGTGAAAAGGCTTAATACCTCACATTGCCAGATATCAAGACATATCTGAAATTATATTGGTTAAGCCAACAAAGGGTCAATGGAAGACAGACAGAAGTACTCAGAAAAGAATCCAGAGCTAGGAGCACATAGTCTTCAATGTGTCACAAGATGATATGGAAAGAAGGATCTTTTTGAATAATGTCAAGAGGATGGTTTTGGCGTCTTTACATTAAAAAAGTGAAATGAATCTTGGTGTCTATCTTACAAAACACCTCAAATCTATTAGATAGATAAAGTATAAATTTAAATGTGAGAGGCAAATTATAAATCTCAGGAGAAAGTCTTCATGAACTTAGATTCAACAAAAGTATTATAAACGAGACCAAAAGAGATAGCCAAAAGTGGAAAATTAATTTTATACTTGTGTGCCTAAAAACATTAAATGTGTATTCAGTCTAAGAAGCCACAAAGAGAATAGAAGAGATCACAAGGTGCTGAAGATAATGCTAGTGAAGAACGTTCATCTAAACCCTGAATGTATAGCATCACATTTCTTTTTTTTTTTTTTTTTTTTTTTTTTTTTTTTTTTTTTGGTTTTTCGAGAATAGCATCACATTTCTAGTTGTATCTACTCTACTTGATAATCTAGATACAGGTAATTAGAATAAATACACACACACACACACACACACACAAAACCTATAAAGATCTATGTGGCCAAATGCATGAAAAAAACTCAACATTATTAATTATCAGAAAAATAAAAGTAGATTACAATAGAATAGAACTGTATGTTTACCAGAATTCACAAAATTAAAAATGACAGAAAATGTGAAATTCTAACTGGGGTATAGAGTTAAACATTGAGGGGAATGTAAGCTGATATAGCCACCTTGATAATAGTAGTCTTTACTAATGTATGCAACAAATATTACCCCAGCTACATATATCTCATCGAATTTATGCAGATAATTATCAAGATATACATGAGAAGTGGATATTTCTAGTTTCTTTAGAGACTCAATTGTGTCATATGATGTTTTTCTGGAACCTGTCTCATGAGAGGATGTATTGCTGAAGAAGACACATGAAAGGATATTTTGCTGAGGACAAACATGTGATGTTTTTCTGGAAACTGCCTGAAAAATGGTATGGGATATTTTGCTAGGGAAGGCACTTGAGAGAACACGTGATATTTGGAAAGGATATAAAAAAATAACCCAGCAGATAGTGGACAACACTGTGGCACTGGTTCACCTTGCCACTCTTTGCTGGTCTTCTTTGGGCTTTGCTGATGCTAGTCATTGCCAAGTATGTTGTGGCATTGGTTCCCTTTACCTTCTTTGATGATCATCATTTGTCATGACTTCTTAGAGAGAAGCATGTCAAAGAACTTCTCATGATATTCCAGCAGCTTCTTGATGCTTCTGCGACTTCAGGCCAGTTGTTGAGTCTTGTGGTTTCTTCTGGATTGAACTGCCCTATGTTGGGTAACTGCTAAGTGGACTGGACTGCAGCTGCTGCTTCATGTGTGGTGTTTGCTACTAGACTGAACAGTGAAGATTGGACTTGCTCCCAAAGAACTATTTCTAAACAGGTTTACTTCCCCAGTGTCCTAATAACTTTTCTATTCCACTACCTCTGGTGGGGTCTGGGCTAAATGGAAAGTTGAATGCTTATTAAGGTAGGTTTGAAAAATGTATGCCTACAGACCTGACTCTGCCTCAGCCCAGAATTTCACTTGCACAAATGCTCTATGATATTACTTTACTACTTATCAGTTTTGTGGTGCTAGATTAATGAAATTCTACCTTACATAAAGTAATAGTGAAGCTTACATATCAGATATACTCACTTTAGGATCCTTACTATATACAAGTATATTTGGAGAAACATTTCTTATAGGAGAATATAAAATTTCATAGAATTTTATTTGTGTTTTGTGTGCTTACATTCATGAAAGTCAGCAGGCAAGAAAGATTAGAAGAAGAATACGTTAGAACACAATGTTATTGGAAGAAAACCACTGTGTGAAAAAAAACCACATTATAGGTTTGATTTACACAGTTTAAACAGCATCTTGTAAGCCACTGTTGGACATAGATCATGTCTTCCAATAAGAGTGTCTTACAATGGATGCTGTTACAAAGAAATGGTATTTTTAAAATAATACCAAACACTCTTCAGAATATAAGAGTACATTCCACACCTTTTTTTTTTGTGGACTCTGGGCATTCATTGGATGTATTTTAATGGAAAGTCTCACTCTGAACTCTGCACTGGTGCATCCCAAGTTGGGACATTTCGTGTCTGCTGTCCTAGGATCCTATTGACCGAGGATGCAAGACTGGCAGTCATCTTCTAATCAGAAGAGAGGCTATTCACTGAGGTTGACTTACTGACCACAAGCTTTATGAATTCTATGCCAACAGAAGGTGGCTTTCTTACTTCTTATTTGGCAGTATCATTCTCAGTCTGCTAAGGAGGATAGAGAACTAAAATCCCAGTGGAAAGAAAAGATAAATAGAGGCCACCAGCTTCTTCTCATTTACAAACTGTTCCTTGCAATTCAATACAACCAAAAAAAAATAGCCAGTCCACACATGAAATATGCTCCCATCACAGGAATGCAAATTAAAGTCACAGTAAGACAACACTACACACTACTAGAACCATGCCTTCTAACCTATACCATATATAAAAATCCAGTTGATATGGTTCACATACCTAGACATAAGAACTGAAATAGCAGACATTCTAAACCAAATATTGTATATCTTCCACAATTTTGGGTAGGTTAAAAAATTGATAATTGAAAATATGATCCACAAAACAAAAGAATGTCTCAAAATAAAAGATACATTCATCAATAGGTGATTTAGTAAAATGAATAGAAAAACTCATTGAATTCCTAGAAAATAGTTGAGACACATAAAATAAACAATACAATATAAAACTTAAGAAATATGATCACCTAAGGAAGACCTTGCAAAGGTCAGGGAGTCACTTGGAGGAACACAGATTAAGCACTGTAAGAGAACACTGTACACTCACTAGACAGCTATGAATAAAATAACTAGCAACCCCAAGTGCTATTGGAAATGTAGAGTGTCCAGAGGCAGTCACCATCCCTGAGAGCTGTGTAAAACTGTACGGAGAGAAAGGGGCTTCAGAGAAAGAAAGCTTATGCACATAATGCACATTACCAATGGTGACCTGGTATGAGCAATGAAAGCTGCTCCAGGCCAAGAAGGACTTGAAGCAAAAACCTAGGACCAACAGAACAAGCAAGAAAGGAGAGAGTAGAGAGTAGCGTAAAGGAGAGGTGGGAGGGGAGACAGAGGCAAAAAATGGTATGTGCACATGCACACTGAATGTGTGGGGAAGATGAAGGAACAGACAGGAAAGCCATAGATGGGACCGCCACAGAAGCAGGAAGGCATTGTAACCAGAGCTGACTTTGAAGAACAAACTTCTGTCTCATAGAAGAGAATACCTAATTCTCACTTTCAGAATTGTATTTTTTTTTTTGAGAAAAACCTTAAGCTGTAATTGTCCTTGGAGCACCACCCCCACAATCAAAGTCCCTTCGGAAAAATGGAAGACTATCAAGTTAATCACTGAAAGGAGTGAAGTACAGGCAGGCATTAACACAGATGTTGTTTCTTGTTTAAAAAATAAAATCTCTGTGCTAAAGTTCAGGCATGAATTTGTCCTGGGCATTAGACTAAAGCCTAGCACCTCTGTGCCTGGGAAAGCAGGAGTGTTGTCCACTGTGCTGAGGAGGAAGGCTAGGAACGATTTATCAGATTACAGTGTTACCCAGGACACACTGCTCTCCTCTGATTCCTTTCAATCAGACCTTACATCTTTTACCAGATATGCCTGCTTCTATAAATTAGCTTTGGAATACAACATCGATGAAATATTTTTGGTGCTCTTCATACAGCCCTTGCTTGATTATAAAATCCAAACTTGTCCACCATAGTATAAGCCTACAGAGACAAAAATACACTGTTGTTTTTATAATATGAATGATGAGTTCAAAATATGTGACCTTCCTATTAAGCTGCAAAAATTAAAGTGTAGTATGGCTTTAAATTTGAAAAATATGTTACAGCTAGTTTTGTTACTGATTCTAACTTATGTTACATAATTACAGCTCAATGCCCCAGACTGGTGCAGAGACTGAGGGCTACTGTAGGTTTGAGTACATGCCTTGTACTTGGCAGGGAAATGGAGTGGGGATGGAATTGGACAACTGTCAGTGGAATTAATTGTAAGGAAATATTCTCAAGCATTGTGGAACTGACTTAGTAGTCAAGTTGTCTGAGTTCAGAATCAAGGAATTGTGGGGCAGTGGACCATGAGAGGAAACCTGGTAAGGTTGGAAGCCCCAGAACCCAAAGGGGCTGTAGGAGCTTCACCTGCTCCCAACACTAGGCCCCTGTCACATAGACACAGTCCCCTCCCCAATCCAGAGAGAATTGTGACCATCAGTCACATGGGGCAGTGCCCCTAAGCACCTCCACATGTAGATGAGGCATCCCTAATATCTCAGACAAAGTCAATAGGTAGCACCTGCTATTAGATCCCACCCTACCTCAAAACTGTATATAAGATCCTATCCAGAAGGAATAAAGGTGTATGAGAAGTACTCCATCCCCTGAGAGCATCTGTTGCATAAGAGCTGTAACACTTCCTGGGAAGAGAATGCTCTCCCAAAGCTTTCGCTGCTAGAAGCCCCCCTGTTCCTCTGCTTGTAGCTGAGCCCTTTGCCAGCTGGACAGTTCTGCCCAGTGCAGTGGGACAGCACCAGCACCAGAGCAGCTGCAGCCATTGCACTTCCTGCTCACCTGAACACTCCCTGCCTGGCCAGACCAGAGATCTCAGTGGACAGTGTTGGGTGCACAGACAGCAAATCCACTCTGAGGTCTCTGGTAAATGTTATCCTTGAGTCTCAATATTCTCAGATATATAAATGATAACATGGGTGATTTTTTTTCCATTTTACTGTTTTTAAGACAAAGTGAACATACGGTATATGTGGTAGAATCTCTGCTATATTTTTCCAAGCTGTCTAAAATATAAATAAAGTTGGAAAGGCCAGTTTAATATAATTGGATGCCTCAACATATATTCGAAAAGCTTCACGTTCGTAATTTAAAACCTACTCATTGGGTAACTGTCAGGCAGTAAGCATAGTACAGAACACTAAATTGTAAAGAAAAGTCTAAATGGGACCTGGGACAAAAAGCAGAATGGAAAATGAAGAGATTGAAGGCTTGGATATTCAAACCTGCATCACAACACAGAACAAGACAAGCAAAGGCTGCTCTTTACGTTGGGCCTTATTGAAATAAGAACAATATTCATAACCTACTGCGATATGACCTTAGTGATACCCAAAAGAATAATTTTTATTTTGCTGAGTGTAATTATATATTTCATAACCAATAAAGTAATAGATAATATATAAATATAAATGTGTGTGAATATGTGTGTTTCATGCAATGGCTACGCTTTTAGAGGTACTACTGTCTAAGCCAGAGCAGCATAAAACAAGTAAATTAAGTTAAATTCCAAGAACTCTTACATAGCAATGACCATTAGTTGCGGAGACCAAAAATCATGAGGATAGTTTTAGAGGGACTAAAGATGAGAAAATATAAAAATAGATAAGCCTGAGGTATTTGGGCTGCCACATTCCCGAGTTCATGATTCTCTCTAAGATTCTACAATTTTTAAAGTCTTAGACTAGAGAAAAATAGATAATCTATAGACTAAAGGTTTCAGAAGTACCCATCCATGTATGATCAGCACATGCTGTATAAATGTATAAAATTTTCAAAACTAAAAATATTATTTATAAAAAAATAATTATTCTAGTAAGGAAAAGGCACTGCCCTGTCCATGGTGGAAGTGGTCTGGTACAGTCAGTCTGTCATGAAGACCCTGGTTGGCCCTGCTGGGGAACGGTACCAAATCAGGGACTCAGTGCTGATTGCTACCGATGGGAGTTTTAGCACTCAATTAGCCGCCATTGTCATGTCAGCCTTAAGGAAAGAAAGTCCATGTGATTAGGTCGAAGCATAAGTCTCTTTGTGATTAGTTTCAATTGTCTACTTGACACATTCTAGAATCTAGTTTCAGTGAGGAACTTTCAAGATCAGACTGACCTGCAGACATGTCTTAAGGAGGTGGGCGTCTTGATTAATTTATGTGGGAAGACCCAGCTCATTACCGACGACCCTGGGTTTGGGTCATGGAATATGTAAGAGTAGACAGTGAGAACTGGATGGTAAGTATGCATGTGTGTATTAATTCTGTTTTCCTCTGACTGTGGAAGTATCTGCTTCAAGTTCCTATCATGACTTTCCCACAATGATGGACCGCAACCTGGGACTGTAAGCCAAAAAAACCCTTTCTCAAAACAAAATAAACAAATTTTAAAAATCTGTTATCCAGTCTATCTATCCATGGGCCTTGGGAGATGGTTCTATGGATAAAATGATTCCCTTGAAAGTGTGAGAGTCAGAGATCAGATCTCCAGCCTCCATGTAAAGCCCAGGTATATGTGGCACTCCATGGGCAAATCTAAATTCTGGGAAGGCAGAAATAAGCATCTCCCTGAGCAAACTGGCAAGTTATACCAGCTATGTCAGTAAGCTTTGGTTCATTTGAGATGGCCTCAATAAATGAGGTAAAGAGCAGTCAGTCCCAACATGAACCTCCACACTCCCACATATATGCAGACACATGTTAATACAACATATATGAATACAAATATATTACATATATAGGATGTATGACATACGCATATATATAATGATGACACAAACATATGATGCAATGCCTCTGCCTCCAGAGTGCTGAGATTAAAGGCATTTGCACCACCATGCCTGGCTTCTAAATTATTTCTTAAACTCAAATGATTTCTGCAAACTATAAAATATATTTTCAATAAGAAAACTTCATTAAATATACATGTGTATACACATATACACATATATACATATATATACATATTTGCATATGAATATCTACATATATATTAAAAGGGTTGTACTTATGGTCAAGGTATACTGTGTGTAAAATAGCTAGTGTGTTGTCAGTGGAGAAAAGCAGAAAAAGAATAAGTAGATCTTACATATTTTCTCAGAAAATGATATATTTGTTCATATGTATGCAAATATATAGAAATAGATAGAAAATTGACTGGAAAACATACACCACAGTAAACATTCTTATTATGGGTGGGGGATGAGGTTTGAGCAAACCTTACCTTTTATCTTTTTCCTATATTGTCTAATATTTTAATCCTGGGAGTTTATTCCAGTAAAACAAGCATATAAGAAATAAAATGCTTCAATTATATAATACTAGATCAATTTATCATTTCTACATAATGTGTAGATATAGTTCTCTCTAGGACAGGGTTTCTTTGTGTAACAGCATTAGCTGTCCTGGAACTTACTCTGTAGACCAGGCTGACCTTGAACTCACAGAGATTCTTTTGCCTCTGCCTCCTGAGTGCTAAGATTAAAGGCATACACCACCATGCCTGGCTTCTGATTTATTTTTTAAACTCAAATGATTTCTGCAAATATGCCCCTTAGCTTGGTACTATTGCACCACACCCACTGAGGCACAAATTATACACACCAAATGGCATGAACAATCTAATGTTGTTCCACTATACAAAGAAATCTGTGTGGAATCTGGAGTTATCACATTGTCTGCATTAGTTTGATTGATAACTGACTTGGTAGCCTTGGTTCTACAATGTGAGCATCCGTGTGCTCCCTGTGTCTTCCCAAATGGAAGCTTTCTATCCTTAAGACCAGAAGAGCTGCGCTGTATTTAGACACACTGTTTACCCTTCTAATATTTAGATGTCAAATCAGGCCTTGGTTGGTTGGTTTGTAGGTGGGTGGGTGGGTGGGTGGGTGGGTTGGGTTTGGTTTGGTTTGGCTTTCAAAACAGGGTTTCTCTGTGTACCTTTGGCTACCCTGGAACTTGCTCTGTAGATCAGGCTGGCCTTGAACTCACAGAGATCCACATGCCTCTGCCTCTCAAGTCCTGGGATTAAAGATGTGTGCCACAGCTGATCAGCTCAGGCTTTCTAATTATATTTATTTGAATCAGTTACTCAATTTTCCTAATGTTGTTATTGTTTTTTTTTCTTTAAACTACAAAGAATGGCCACACTTTGCCTCAATTGATTTGCAGAGCAAATAAGGTTACATGTGAAGACGTTTTTCTTTCATTTGAAAAGCACTCTTTAAAATCAACTATTATGATGGGATTTTTCCGGATGGAATTATGTGAGAATATCAAAGCAAAGACACAAAGGAATCTTGCCAATATAAAGCTTTTTTAAAATGCACCATATATGTTGTCCCCTGTATTGTTGTATAAAATAGTCATTCTGTCCTCTTTTCTATTGTTACTAATTAGCATGTAAACTACTATATACACTCAGTGTCACTTTGTGTTGTTTCAAGCAAAATTCACTATATTTAAGAAAGATTCTGAATTTCCATCTTTTCTTCACCTAACTGAATAGAATATAATATTATACCACAAGGGGTCAGTATTTCTTTTTGAAATTCCTCTGTCCTAAACCCTCAACATGCTGGTGTAAAGGGATGCAGCATCCCTCACAGGTCTAGATTTCAATGACTTAGCATCCGTGTCAAGACTAGCTCACAACCACTGGGGTCGGGGGATCATGGCATTACATCTCTGAAAATACTCAAATAATTCCCCAAACGAGGTCACCGGGTAAGACAGCTGGAGAGATGGGTTGTTGCCAACCAAAATGGAAAAAAAACAAATGCATGGTTCTGGCTCTGGTTACTCAAGCTGTCTTGGTGTTATAAGCAGGTCAGAGAACATGTTACTGTTGTAACAACAGCAGCAATTAGTGGGTGTAAGAGAAACAAGACTAAGTGTTACTTCACTACCCTAATAGCGTCCATTTGGGAAATGTCAAGTAAAGAAAATCATTGTCTCCTTGGAAACAGACAGCAGGAATCCTTCCAAAGTATTCCCCATTCTGTGCTTACAGTACTGACTTATAGGAACTTCAGTTTAAAAGTACAGCTGCAATAGATATATAGCTCCATAGTTCTTTATATCATGGTGCTAATGACTTCTCATTCAAGGGTCAAGTCAGAGGTCAGTGGGGATACTCCCTCTAAGCCTGAAAGAGTAAATATATATAACATAGCAGCATGAGTCAAACCTACCAATAACAGAAATGAGACAAAGAATAAGTCAGAGGGCAAAGTAGACTAACCTCCTCGGGGAAACGAAGTGTTACTGATAGCCAAACACATTAAGTCACATTTAGCTCATTATTTACACCTAGATAGGCTGTGGCCCTGAAATACAATTAGATAAACAGCAAGGGCTGAGATGGAGCCAAAATTATACTCAAAAAGTCTAAGTCCAGAGTCCAGGCAACAACTGCAGGGTCCACTGCTCCCTGCAGGGCTAGGTCTAGACTAGAGTTCAAGATGCATGCTCTAATATTCCACAGCTATTGCCCTAGGACTGGGGAAACTGCATGGTTTGGGGTGTAGGAGGTCTCAGGGTCCTCTACACTCTAACCCAGCTCTTCTTACCTTCAAAGGAAGGGAACTTGACTGAAAACTATGAAAGATTATTTCATCTTATAATTTAGGAAAACATTGGGAAAGCACTATCAGTTTGATGCAAAGTCCATTTTTAGATACCTTCTATCCATGACAGCTTGTTTCTCAAAGACATGCAGGAAACGATATATGTTTAAATTAATTTTTTGTTGGTGTGTTGGTTTGGTTGGTTGAGACAAGAGTCTCACTATGTAGGTATGGCAGTTTTAGAACTCACTATGTAAACCATGCTGTCCTCAAACATACAAAAATCTGGCATTAAATTCAGAGTTTTGTGTGGAGAACTTTTGGGGGGGCTGCTTAGCATGAATTTGACATTGGGCCAGGACAGGAAAGGAAGTTCAGGCAGGAATCTGATATTAGGCTCAAACAAAAAAGTAGGCTTCAGACAAGAATATGACTTTGGGCTAGGACAGGGAAGTAGGTATCAGATATTTTGGTCATCCTGATAAGCCCTTAGTAACAGTGATCACAGGACTTGGTTTATTGCCTTGCTTCTTCCTTGGCTATTTGTGTCTATTGTCTTGTTTTTTCCTTAACCTAGAACTGACCTTATTACTTACATGCAATTAAAATGGAATAAACGTAGATTGGGGAAAAAAATAAGCCCACCTCAGCCTCAGAACTGGTTGGGGTCAAGCAATAGTGTTGTCTAATTGTCTTTTTCTTTTTAATCCTCTGATCCTGGAGAACTTGTTGACTGAGTTGACTTGGTCAGTTTTGGGATTAAAGCTGTGTGCCACCATAGCTATCACTTACTACAGATATAAATGACTACATGTGATCCCTTCAGGCCGCAAACTAAATTTGGAAGGGAAGGTATCAACATCCAAAAGTAAAATGGTAGCAGTTCGGTGAGCTCTAGACAGTAAATGGGACTCCCATTAGTTATAGTTCATATTTACCTTCACCAGCCTGGAACTTAAAACATGGCAGCTTTGAGAAACCACTAAACAGAAATCAAATGCTGCATTACCATCCTCCTATGATGCCTGGCCTCTGTGCTACAATTACCTAAAATTAATGCCAAATTGTGAGATAACATTAGACAACCTTAGCATCATTAGAATATTAACTCAGTATTAACTTATACTCTTCCTTATTCTTCATGAGAATTAAAATTATTTCTTCCAAGCAGAATTTCAGTCTAGAAGTGTCTACAAATCGAAGGAGATACTACTGCCTTCCTGCGATGCACTTTTCAATTGTATCTCAAGTCCTTTGAGGTTTTTTTTAAAATGTGAAGTCAATTTATTTGTCCCGTATTCCTATTCTGGTCAAAGATGTTGCCAGAGGCTTATCTGAAAAACAACATTATTTTCAAACATAAAAAATAATAATTTAGACCATAGCTAAGTCTCAAAGCTGCTACAAACTATCAGAGATGAAATAAACCTTCCAGGCTTCAAACTATCCCCAAGGAGAAGTTTTCTAATGAAAATTTTAAAATCTTTAGTATTTAATACTCTTTATTTATGAAGCACCAATATCATTCCAGCTGACTTTATGGTTCTGATGCATGAAATAGCTTTGGCTTTTCACTCCCAAAATATAGCTGTCTTTGTGACAACTGTAAATACTGGAGAGCAAACTTCAGTGAAACTGAGTAGCTTTCCTTCTCTCTCTTCTTAATTCAGTTGTTATCAGATGCACATACCAATCAGGCACACCTAGAAAGCATCCTCTGTGACCCTACATCCTAAGGACTAATGATGTTCTTTTAGGAGCTCAGCAATAATGATAAAAAAAAATTCTGTAACTAAGCTTATATAGCATTTCCTACTGATGCAGATAAATAGGCAAGATACATATGATCTAAAGATTGAACGAATTTTATTTTGTTACTACTTAAGTCTTCTTACAATCCTATACATACTCAGGATATTCAGCATAACTCTAACTATCTTAAAGATTTACATAGATATCACTGTCTTCATTTTTTTAAGTGCAACAAGGGACATTGATAATGAGCAAACCATTCACTACACACTTCTCTGAAATCCACACTAGTCTACTGCTTCTCAGAGGGCCCATTAAATCAGACCAACAGGCTCTTTCCAACCTCATAGACTAAACTAAAAACCAGGAACAAGACAGTAATAACATAATGAGCAAATGAACTCTGCTGGTGCCAAAATTAATTGAAAATTTTCTCAGAATTGATTCTTAGCTTGATCTGATCTACATCAAAACAACAACAAAAAATCAGAAGTATATCCAGGCAAGTATAATCAACTTGAATAAACCTCAAAAGCCGTTTTGAGTTTTATTACCTTATTCTCATCTTGTAGATAGTGCTATATTTTTTCTTAAGTTGTCATGTTTGAAAGGAGAAAAGGAAACTAACATTATTATGTTCCAGCAATGTGCCCCAAAGTGTGAATTACCTAATTTAATCGTCATGACATGCCTGCAAGGAATGTATTATTTCCAAAGATTTCTGGTGGGGATTTCACATTGAAAATAATGATACTGTGCTGTCTATTGATGTGACTAAAAAGACTGACATGGGAATAACAACCTTTCCATAGCATATTTTATAAACTCTTTGTGTAGAAAACAAGCCAGAACCCTTGATTAATTCAGACATCCATCACCATGGGATTAACTGTCTGGAGCTCACTATTCAACAAATATGTACAGAGAGTCCTTGATTGGGACCTGGGACTGAAGAGAACCAGGACCCCTTGACCTTAAGGAGCTTATAACTTAAGGTATGCACTGAGAATTACTTAACTGTAAAATACTAATTCACATTTGTATACGAATCTTGTTGTAGGAAATATTTAAAAAAAAAAAGGAACCCACACATTCCTGCACTTGGCACTTGTGCCAGCAACTCTCTACCTCGGTGGCCTGACTGGCCAGGCACTGGAGGGCAATGGCCGACCTGTTTTTATCTCCTGGAGACTCTGACTCAGAACTCCAAAATCTCTCCACCCAACTCACTAGGTTCCCTCTGGCAGGTTGCTACCATGCCAAACCTGTGCTTCAAACATGGCCTTTGTGGTGCACACCTGGCAAACTCAGGCTTTGCTGCTGTACCTTTCTCTCTTGAACCAAGTTGAACCACCACATAAAGTAAAAACGCCACACAGACTTAGTTCAGAAACAATAGTAACTCAGTCTCTGGGCGCAACAACTAAAATCCTAATCTGTGAGCCTTATTAAATCTAAATCCTCCAGTGGCGACGGATCTGCCATTGAAACTGGGATACACTCATAGCTACGTAGTGTCCTCATGCTATCCTTGTCCAAAAGGACCTAACTCTCTCCTTCTTCCTCTAGTTCCCTCTCCAACCCGGAAGTCCCGCCTACTCACCCAATGATTGGCTCCTTTATTCATTAGGGGATTGGTTCACAAGAAGTCACCTGAGTATGACTCACTCCTTGTCCTCAGCCCCTTCCAGAAGAAAGGAATTAGCATCAACATACAAACAGCACCAGGCCCATCCACGACAGAATTAACCCCAGAAATGTTGTCTTTTATCATCCAAATTTGTTCCAAATGCCTTCTATACAGAGGAGAGTGAACCCAGGTTTACATAATCCTGGTGATTTGCTGGTATTTTCTTAGAGTTTATCCCCATACTCTACAACTTGGAAATGGTGGTGGTGTAGGTGTCATTTTAGGAATCCGGGTCCCAGCACACCTGTTTATTTTCTTTGAAGTGTCAGAAACTGAAATTGGAGTAAAAGCACTGAATGTGGTCATACCTCATTGTGAAATGATGACAGGTAGGGAGAAGATATGGACCTGCGGACCTCCTGACACAACAGACATCAGCCATTGAGAGCAACACTATCCCCCAGAAATGTGCAGACACCACCTTAGCCCCAGCATTGCATCCATGCACTGAAGAAGACCCCTGGGTACATCCCTAATCCAGGATTTCCATCTACTCAGCAGCCCTGGCTAGTGGGGGGAAAATCTCACTTAAAGTGTAAATGTTCAAATCCTAGAGAACATTCCCATAATAGATTCCAAATGAAAGGCAGTAAAGAAAGGGGGGTCCACCCTGTCCTAGTTGTCCCTAGACAAACTGTCATTGGCACTTTTAATTCCAGCACTCGGGAGGCTGGGGAATTTCTGTGAGTTCGAGGCCAGCCCGGTCTACAAAGTGAGTTCCAGGACAGCCAGGGTTATACTGAAGAAACCCTGTCTTGAAAAAAAACAAACAAACAAGGGATGGAGATATGGCTCAATGATTAAGAGCACTGACTGCTCTTCTGGAGGTCCTGAGTTCAATTCCCAGCCACCACATGGTGGCTCACAGCCATCTGTAATGGGATCTGATGCTCTCGTCTGGTGTGTCTGAAGACATTGACAATGTACTCATGTACATAAAATATAATAAATAACTCTTTAATAAACAAACAAAACAGAGAAAGACTATCTGTAAGAATGATTCTGAATGGCAGGTAACAATTATTTTCAAAAACCTAAATAATGTTTATCCTACCAAACATGGAAATAATCAAAAAAAATAGCAAGTTATGTAATGAAGCTTTACAGCCTCTGAGGTATTGTTCAAATATTTGCAGTGACAAATAAACAAGGCAGTTTATTTTTCATGCTCCCAGATAAAAATTAGAAAGTAATGTGATATTTTCTGTTAGTAACTGCAGATCATCAACACTAACTCAGAATCATAGAAAAGTATTTAATAAAGATATAAGTCTACTAAGCTAGACTAAATTAGGACACTGAGTTGGTTAAGGAATCAATTATGTGGGAACACTGTCCTGTCCACGCATTGTGTATTAATCATTAAAAGGAAGAAGTTTCAGCCTTCTAAAAACCTACAGCATCTAGGACAGCCATGGGAGAAAAAAAGTAAGGCAGCTGGGAAATTCAATGCCTTAGTTTTATGCAGTTGAATGGGAAGGGGGTACTAATCTATGTAGGAGGTCTCCATAAGGAAGCAGTCATCCAGGAGGAAGAAAGTGTTCTTAGTACATTCTCCATATACCAGGTTTAGCTAAAAGTCAACTGTCCATCAACAACTGAGCCAGGACCAGGGAAAGGCCTTGCTGTTCCAATGGGTCTAAGGCATCAGCACCCACAACATGACCATGGATGTTCATGTGGTGAATGCTTATTCATACAGAGGTAATACACACTTCCCACAAAGAAACTGATGTATGACAACATAATACATTGGCATGGGCGTTGGCCTTGGTGTTGGTGCCAGGACTGTCTCCAGTGGGATTCCTTTCCTATAACCTTTCTAAACAGAATCCACTTGAGATTCAGCCTCTCCACCCTGTTCAATTCAGCTTTCATGAACTGAGAGCAACTCTGAAATAAAGGTGGCAAGTGGTACAGTTGGGAGACAGTGGGGAGGGAAACGCTTACCGGACAAAAGGTATCTTCAACTCCACTCAGCAAAAGCAAGCTTTTCATTAAACTAACTTTGCTGGATATATCAACCATGTATTTACATACGGATGTTGACTTGTATGCTAATAAGTTATAAGACAAGATAATCTTATTCTATGAAATTGAACATTGGTTTCACTGGCATAAATTAATTTTCCCTTGCTTTTTATAATTAACATAACCTTTAAATAGGAAAGGTTTCACTTATCACCGCAAGGCTAAAGGTGTTTATTTCTAATTAATGATTAAATGCTCTGTGGTAAGTAGACTGTGCTTTGCCTGGAGTGTCATTTCTTCTGCAGGAATGTGACTGCCAGTTTATTAATAACATTAAATGCGTATGTTTCTTTATCCTGAGACACCTGTTCACAAAAGGGAGCGACAGAATAAAATTAAAATTCAGAGATCAGAACGTATTACTAACAAAAGGGTGATTCAAGGTCGTGGGTTTTGCAACACCATAAACAAGGAAAAGCCCCCTTGAATCCCGGAGACTGGTCAAAATGAGCATGGTGTCATAATGGTTTCTTCTCCAAATAAGTACGTGCTTCATGTTTTAGGAACGGTTTTGTCCTCAATGCTGTGCTGTTATTGAACCACAGAGTCTCAGATGTTCTCTAGCCTGCTTTGTCATTCTTGACAAAGAGCATCTATCAGTGTTTCTGATGGTACATCATAACTCACCTGGGAAAATTCTTTATTATTCCCCGTAGGATACTGTCCTCTATATGACTATTGCATCCCTATTTCTGCTGAAACACTTTCATTTCCCACACAGAGAACCCATCCAGTATATCTGGGTTTGGCCTCCCAGCATACCATGACCCTGAAGGCTGTAGGATTCACCTTGTCTCCTTCCCTTATCTCAGTTGTATTCCATCATATTACACCTTGAAAATTATTACTTCATATATGTTATTCATCTATTTGCTTATTTCAGACAAAAAAAATGGTTATTTCAAAATACCTTTCTTCACCTCAGCTAGAAAAAATTAAATATCTACAAGCTTTTAATACACTGAACAGGAAGAGACCTGACTTAAATAAAACATATAAATATTTTGATTAGGCTAAGAACAAGAGGAGGCAGAGAAGGCATTAGGGGTATAAATAAAGAAAAGAAGGCCTCAGACATGAACTTGCTTCTAACTGGCTTAGAAAATACCATATAAGACATTTCAAGGTAATATATGAGCTCACATTGATGATTCACCATTTATAAAAAAGAAAGCAACTCATATTAAGATTCCAAGACTATGCTGCACAAATAGAACTCCTACATTCAGCCACATTTTTAATAACTGATGTCCTACAAGCCCTGCTGAGATCTACATTTGTCTAGAAGAAGTTGGTTACAAAGGGTCCATCTTCCAACATGGAGATATGGCCACAAGCTCCCCCAACTGAACACATTCAAAGCAGCCCTTTGTTCTGAGTCTTGGCTCCCATCAGCTCCTGTCACCATCCTCCTCTGTCTCTCAGGTCACAGGTCACATAACCTGACTGACCAAAACCAACCTCTTGAAAGACGGTTATTGTTCTAGCCTCCTCGGACCCTTTTATTTCATTCCCATGAAGAATGGGGCAAGTGGAAGGATTTTTGGATATGGAGAGTCCAAAAGTGCAATGAGCAGAGGCGACATTAAATGAAGTTTTTAATTAGTTGTGTGCAATCTCCCAATAACATAATGTTATTTACACACCTCATGATATTTTCTTTATAATGATACTGGGACTTCAGCCTAAGTACATTGGCAGGCTAGATAGAAAACCTTTGATAGAATAATGGACAGTGATTCATTCCAACAAGGAGATGTGACACTTCTCCAGTTCCAGCTCCTCACTAAAGGAACCAGACCCTATCTCTTTATTTGAATAAAATTCAACTTTTGTCATCTGAATATTAATCCATGCAAATCTCACAGATGTTATTTGAATGAACAGGAAACTGTGAGCACCGCAAAATGTAAACAGCATGCTGCTTGGACTTTTCTGCATCACAGAGCAAGGCTGAAACGTGGCAGTTATGCATATGCCAAATGACATACTGAGTCAGACCATGGTCAGGAGGATAAGGTTGTAGATGCGAGCCATTAAGAGAAAGAAAAGGTACCAGATAATATATGTGTTCCCTTGGAGCACAGCCCCAATCACTGACTCACAAGAGAAAGAATGAGACATTCCTAAACAGCTGGATACAAACATATGCTAGGAAACACTGATGCTGGGAATTCTTGTCTGCCCTTCATGAAGAAGAGCATGTTCACAGGAAGTGGCTTTATGTCAGACCTTCTACATAAGGACCAGATGATACACACATGGCGTCTCTAGAATCCATGTTCACATACAGAAATACAACATAAACACCGGTAGGTTTTTCTCATACCTTCAACTGTACTCAACTAGAGTCTCTGTATCCTATCTGGAGGTTGAACTCATGAATTATGAAGACTATTAGAATCAGAGCAAGGATAATAAAATGAATCCCTTTGCTACTTATAGACCTATTTCGTTCCTAAAACTGTAGAACACGAGCTCTTAGCTCCAATAGGCTTCTCCTTGTAGCCTCTATTCTTTTAAATCTCCACTGAATCCCTGGCTGTTCTAGTTGACCTGTTTAATTAGGCTTGCACACGTGGCAAACTATGTGAAGCTGCTTAGTTATGTAGAAAGAGCTCTAGTCCTGTTGCAAGACATTTCCTATCCATTCACATTGAGGCAGTGAGAGGCCAGTGATTGGAGAGGAGAGAGGAGGAGGAGGAGCTAAGAGAAGAGAAGGGAGGAGAGAGAGAGACTCGGTGGATCACAGGAGCTGATAGAGAGGGAGACACAGATATCCAGATGGCTTTAGACGTATTCCTGGTGCTTTGGAGAGGTTAGAAATATTGGGGAAAGACTTTTTCATTGTAAATTGGCATTATGTAATTGGGAGTTTTATATACACAAATATATTTGGTTAACTATTCAAGTTTAAGAGTCATGCTTTACTGGATACTTGGAAGGAGTGGGTGCTGGGCAGAAGCACGGGACTCCCACCGTTTACAGAGCCTATGGCAGAGAGGAAACACAACTGAGATGCTGTGAGAGCTAGCTGGGAAAGATTGGCTCAGCGGCGACAGTGAGAGCTGACCTGAGCAAGACCCACCGGGACGGTACTCTTTATTAATAATTACCCACTACATAGTCCCCTGTACTCACAACTTCCCTGTGGGGCTTGATTAAGAGCAGTGAGGTAAACTTGAGGAGTTCGTTGTGACGCCTCACAGCTATGCCTGGGAGTGCTGACCACGCCATCTTGATACTGTCTGTTATCTTCAAGGTTGGCCTATCACTGAGTTGAAGTGCACACTGGGTATTGGATAGCTAGCATACAATATGAATGCAAAGCCTAGAAGAAAGGCTATGTCAAGGTCCACAAAGCATTATACTAACCATATAAACCTTCAGTTTATTTGGGAGAGTTTTGAACCAATGCATGTGCCATCAAACTCGCTAAAGGTAAATAGTTCAAAGGAAGCTTAGAAACAGTTACTCAGAAAATAGGTCCATGTTATTTGCTATGATCTCCCCCGGTTTTAGCTTCTTTCTTCCTGCTACTGATGAGGCCCACCAACATCCTAACAAGTGCTATTATTGTATCCATGACTTGAATAAAATCATAACTTCAGGTATTACAGCTCAACCACAGTCTTCCCACCCACCCACCCACTTCATTCCACATTCCTCTTCATATCCACCAGTGTGGTCAAGGAAAATCAGCAACTGCTGTTGCTAAACAAAACAACAGTCTGGAACATCTCCTTAATGGGTGTCTAATTGATTTTCATTCAATTAAGACATTTGCTTCAAATCTCACAGGATGCCAGTGAAGGGTATCAGTTTCCAAGAATGCTTGCTTGTGTATTTTTCTCCCTTGGCTTTGTGTTTTCCTGCTGTTTAAAGATATCATATTCAAAGGGAGGAAATGTTCAGAATTAATGACAGCTGACAGGGAGGAATGTAAATTACAAAGCCACCCTTAGACTAGCATGATCCTCGGAAGTTAAGGCTTATTTTAGTTGTTACCAATTTCTAGTGGGTATCATTCACAGACATAACAAAAACATAACACTATTTCACCTGATGTTTGTATTCCTCTTATGCAATAAGCTGGTTGATTTCCTCCAGCTTTCCTCGAGTATAACTAGCAAGTAAAATACACATATATATATAAAGTAAACAATGTAATGCCCACATACATTTGCACTCAAAGTCATTAACACTTTCAGTCTAATTAACATGTCTGTCTTACCTCATTATCACTTTCTATGTTAAGAAAGCATTTAAAGTATGCTACCCTAGCAAATTGCAAGTACATAGTACATTCTTATTAATAATGTTACTATACTCATATTATATATTAGATCCCAGAATATATAATTAAAATGTTATATCCTTTGAGCAATGTCCTCTCCTATCTTCCCAGTCCCAAGCAACCATCCTTCTATCCTTTACAAATGTATATATAATTACATAGTAAGTTTGACTATTTCATAATCTATATATGAATGTGATCACACAGCACTTGCCTTTTGAGTCTGGATTATCTTGTTTAACGTAATGTCCTCTAAGTTCATCCATCTTGTAGCAAGTGGTTGACTGTTATTGTTGTTGTTGTTGTTGCTTTAATACTAACATCCAATCATGAAGAGGTGAATAACCCAGCAGGAAAAAGCAACCGAATTGTATTATCAGTTACAATCATATTGGAGATGAGCACTGGAGTTCCTTATGGCAACACTTTTGTATTGAAAATTATTCAAAAATATATTAAGAAAGATAGTTGACCTGTGTTTTAAAGATGCAGTAGTTTATGTGTGTTGAAGAAAGCAATGAAACACTTTGTAGTGTGAGTGCATACTCACATGTATGTGGTGGGAGGTTCCTGTGTGCATTTGGCCAGAATATGGTGTCATGTTTCATTCCTCAGAGCTGAAGTTACACTGTTTCTTATATGAATGTTGGAGCAAAATTCTGGGGCTAATGACTGCACAGCAGGTGCTCTTAACTTGGGGATTCTCAAGCTGTAGGTCTTTACCTCTTTAAAAGTCAAACAACCCTTTCTTTCACAGGGGTTGCCCAAGACCATCAGAAAGGACAAATATGTATGTTATGATTCATAATGGCAGCAAAATTACAGTTATAAAGTAGCAACAAATTGATTTTATGGTTGGGGCATCACCCCAACATGAGGAACTGTATTAAAGGGTCACAGCATTAGAAAGGTTGAGAACTACTATGTTAATTGCTGAGCTATCTTTTGATCCCCCCTTAACCAATATTTTCCCTTTCCTAAATATGAAAATCACAACTTCTACCAAGTAAGTTTCTTTTCAATTAACTGTTTTTCCCTAGAGAAAAGAAATTCCCAAAGGTATTCCATTGTTGATTTGTTTTCCAAATAAATGTGTGTGTGCACATGCACATGCAGGTAGGTCTGTGTACATGTCTATTTCTGTGCTTTTGTGGGGAACCACGTTTGCCATTTCAGTTCAAACACTGCCAATATGAAAGGGAATGAGAGTTTGAGTGTGAAAGGAAATAGATCATGGTGAGGAATATAGCCTGTGGACTAGCTTTAGGGTGAAAGAATAAGAAGCAAAACCACTAAAAGCCCCTTTCCCTAATTCCCTGAAATAAAGCCATGAAAGGCCTCGCCCTCCAGAAACCCACCCTATCAGTTACTTTTCAGTGCTGTGATAAAATACCATGACCAAAGCAACTTACAGAAGAATTAAATCTGGACTTACATTTCCATGGAAGGGGGTCATGATAGGGAGAAAGGCAAGGCAGCAGGTGATGGAGAAGGAAGCTGGTTGGTAATATTTCATCCCACTATAAGCCAGGCAAGTGACCAGAAGTGGCTATGAATCTCAAAGCCCATACTTCTCCACCAAGGCCTAGTCTGTAAGGGTTCTATACCCTCCCCCAAATAGTACTACCAGCCAGGAAAACAAGAGCTAAATACTTGAGCCTATGGGAGACATTTGTCATCCAAACCTCAAGTCCAGAGAAGAAGCAGGAGCATAATTTTTTCTCTGCTTTACTTTTAGTTACAGAAATGTAATGTCAAGATTAGGTAGTGTTCTGGGAAGGTTTTGGTCAACTTGCCCCAGGTTAGGAACATCTAGGAAGAAGGAACTTCAATTGAAAAAATGCTTCCTCAATCCAATTGGTCAATGGACAATTTTGAGGTCATTTTCTTGATAGATGGTGATATGGGCAGGCCCAGCTCACGGTAGGCAGTGCCAGCACTGGGCAAGTGGTTTTGAGTTATATGAAAAATCAAGCTGAGAAAGCCAGTGAGCAACATTTTCCCATGATCTCTGCTTCAGTTCCTGTCTCTAGGTTCTCATCTTAAGTTCCGGTCCTGACTTCCCTGAGAGTTGTAAGCTGAAAGAAACGCTTTCCTCCCCACATTGCTTTTGATCGAGGTATTTATCACAGAAATAGAAAGCAAAATAGAACAGGCAGTAACATAAATAACAAAACCTGATGGGAGTCTAGAAATAGGGGTGGTAGGGATGAATAAAGAGTACATAATCCGCAGCAACATCATTTTTCATTTAAATAAGAAATAGCAACAAAATAGCTTATTGTCAAAGCAAGCATTTGACAGAGTGCTGGCCAAGATAGGGAGCTCCTGATTCCACTTCCCCAAACCCACCACTAGTCTGAGAGCAGGACATTAGAAATGGAGATATCAGAATGAGGGAAGATCCCAGAAAGCAAACTGAAGAGCCATTAACACAGGCAACTTGGAGGGCAGGAGAGATGGTACAATGGTTAAGAATGCTCACAGTGCAACCATGAGGACCTGAATTCAGCTTCCAGTACCCATTTAACAAGCCAAGCATGGTCTCTCATGTCACTGTAGCCCCAGTGCCATGGGAGATTGCTAGGGCTGGTTGGCTACTGCCATCCTAGCCAAAAAAAAGTGACCTCTAAGTTCAGGTACACCTTGCATCAAAGGAATAAAGTAGAGGGAGAGAGGGAGAGAGGAAGGGAGGGAGGGAGGGAGGGAGTAATGGAGGGAGGGAGGAAGGGAAGGAGGAAGTAAGAGAGATCTAAAGATAAAATATATACAAAAAGTGTACATTTGCCTCTCTACTGTGTGTGGGGGGGGTGAATTATAGGTGGCTTCTGCTACTAAAATGAAGCAAGACTTTTTTTAATTCTTTTAAACATATTCAGTAAAAATTATTCAAATATAAAACATTTGTTAGGTAATGAACAACAAGAAAATGTGAATAAAGACAGGTCAGAGGTATATTGAGGTGTATGGAGTTTGTTTTATTAACTGAAGCAGACCACATTAATTGGAGCCAGTAACCTTATGTCAACCGGAAAAGGGAAGTCAACAGCTCAAAGGGATAAGCTTGCTTGGAAACCTCTCTATAATTTTTCACTTACTTGGTTGGTACAAACATCTCCTGCCAGCTAAAATTCTGCAATATTTTTTTCTCAGCAACTATATCTTGGAAAAAGTAAAATTATGTTTTGTTTTCCCAAGTATTTAAGGATATCTTAAGTAGTGTTAACTACTACATATTCATTTAAACAGTTTCATACACAGCATTTACATGTCTATTTTGGGACACTGAAGAAGAATGCCAAGAAATCCATCTCAAAGCAAAACATATGAAATAATTCTTAATAGGTAATTACATAATCATTTTGTAAGTCTGAGAATTTCTTAAAATTATGGTCATTCCATGTTGTCCTATTACACATTGACTTTTGACTTTCTACAAATCCAAGTCATTGGAAACACAATCTGTGCCCTTGGTAATAAAAGTTTCATAGCGTTGTTACATAAATAAACAGAAGAAAGCTGAAGAAGAAGAAACATGAAAAGAAGGATCTGGACTCCGAAGAGTGAAGACTCTAAACTCCAATCCACAGAGTTAAGGTTTAGCTCTGTGATTATGAGCACATCAGTGATCTCACCACACCTCAGGTTCTTCTGTACAATGTGGGTGATTAGAGAGCCCATCTCGCCAGGACAATCAGAATACAAGCTGCAATCCGAAAAAGGGAGTCTGCAGATAACTGTCCCAAGGAATTCATTTAATAATTGTTGGCAATTATTAGCACTGTAAGGAAATATTTTCAACCTCAGAATTCATTGCATAACTGCAAATTAAAATGGGACTTTATTTCAGTAAGTTAGAGTGGGAAATTGGATGTATTAATAATACCTGGTGTTTACAAGAAAATGAAGAAAACGGGCACACACGTGCACAATACACGGTGATAAATATTGGTCCACAGCTCTGGAGAACAGTCATGTGATGGAAGAGAGGGGAAATGCATTGAGGAGAGCACACCACAATCCCGGACTCTTCATACTCAGGGACAGTGCCCCATCATCATCTTCTTTGGCCTCTATTCCTTGCAGTCCATGTACCAGAAACTATTCATTTAGGTATATAATGAGTAAACCAAGATGTGATTGAAAGAAACTGAGTCCATGAGGAGAGCCCTTTACTGGCCCAATCACTGAGGTCGCTTTTCTTTCTGTTGGTCTCTATATTTGATAAAAACCATATATGTTTAATAAAAATAATCATGTGGTATCTACTTGTGCCTTTGTTGAAATTGATATTATATAGTACTTGATCCACATGTTCCTCCTTTTTTTTCTTAAGATTTTTTCCAACATTTTATGTCTTTAAGTTTAATCAGATGAACTGTAAATGAGACGGCAAGGTTGCAGCTTTTTTTAAAAAAGTAATAAATGAAACACATACACAAAAATAAAATATTAGGCAGTAGTTGAAGCACAGAAGAGGGAAAAAAAACAAAAATAAAAAACATCGTCCGAAAGCTCCAAAAGGCAGAGCTATGTCATTTTGGTCTTAGGCAAACCTTTAAATTTTAGTTAAGCCTCAACTTTCTCACTTGTAAGTCATAAGAAAATTATTCACTGAGGAAAAATCACATCATATCCAAGTTAATTTATAATTTCTGAAGCAACTTTTTTGTTTGTTTGTTTTTCACTCTTTTTTTTAATTGGATATTTTCTTTATTTACATTTCAAATGTTAGCCCATTTCCTGGTTTCCCCTCCAAAAACACCCTATCCCATCCCCCCTCCCCCTGCTCACACAACCCCCCCCCCCCCCCGACTCCTGCTTCCCTGTCCTGGCATTCCCCTATACTGGGGCATCAAGCCCTCCCAGGACCAAGGGCCTCTCCTCCCTTTGATGTCCAACAAGGCCCTCCTCTGCTACATATGCAGCTGGAACCATGGGTCCCTCCATGTGCACTCTTGGGTTGGTAGTTTAGTCCCTGGAGCTCTGGGGGGTTCTGTTTGGTTCATATTGTTGTTCCTCCTATGGGACTGCAAGCTCCTTCAGCTCCTTGGGTCCTTTCTCTAGCTCCTCCATTGGGGACCTTGTGCTCAGTCCAATGGTTGGCTGTGAACACCCACCTCTGTATTTGTCATGTACTGGCAGAGCCTCTCAGGAGACAGCTATGTCAGGCTGCAGTTAGCAAGCTCTTGTTGGCATCCACAATAGTGTCTGGGTTTGGTGACTGCATATGGGATGGATCCCCAGGTGGGGCAGTCTCTGGATGATCTTTCTTTCAGTCTCTGCTCCACACTTTTTCTCTGTATCTCCTCCCATGGGTATTTTGTTCCCCCTTCTAAGAAGGACCAAAGTGTCCATACTTTGGTCTTCCTTCTTCTTGAGCTTCTATTGGTCTGTGAATTGTATCTTGGGTATTCCAAGCTTCTGGGCTATTATCTGCTTATCAGTGAGTGCATATCATGTATGTTCTTTTGTGATTGGGTTACCTCACTCAGGATGACACTTTCTAGTTCCATCCATTTGCCTAGGAATTTCATGAATTCATTGTTTTTGATAACTGAGTAGTATTCCATTGTGTAAATGTACCACAGTTTGTGTATCCATTCCTCTGTTGAGGGACATCTGGGTTCTTTACAGCTTCTGACTATTATATAAATAAGGCTGCTATGAACACAGTGGAGCACTTTTTAATCTCATGGTTTCTATGGAAATAAAGATATTGGCCTTGTAGAGCCCACTCCAAATCCAAAAGGAAAAGATTCTCAAGGAATCAGTATTCAAATGAAGTCCTATAGTGTTACCATTCTGGGGTAAGAGGTTTAAGAGAAAAAGGGGAGTTGAAGGAGGAGAGGGGCTAGGGTTAAAGGGGAACAGTGTTGTTCTTTCATTTGATATTTACAAGAGAAACAAAGGGATTAAATTTCACTTTCTTGCTTTTTACTAGGAAAAATAAAATAAGATCTAGAGAAATCAGTAAGGTGACAGAGCAAAGCAAACCCAGGAGTTGGTGATGGAAGAAAACTCAGGCTACCTAAACCTGGATGTGGCATACAAACAGCCTGTGAGGTGTGGAACCTGGGGAAGGAGAAATGAAATACCCAATAACCAGCATGGTTGACAAATCTTACTCTTGATCTTCTAAGCACTGACTTCAGTGGGAAAATTCCAGTAAAAATTTTCAAGCAAACATTTAGCTTAAAATATCTATGAAGACTTCAAATTTTGAAGTCAGACAATATCTAGAATTAGCCCCTCCTTTTTTTCTCCGTTCTACAAGTCTGTTTTTCCACGTGCATTTTCCCTGTGGTCATCTTTAACTCACCAGTAAATTCAAACTCTAAAGGTTGGTCTTTCATCTCAAGGCTTGTGACAACCTGTACTGGCTAGTTCAGGGATTCACAAACAGAACTTTGGGAGATTTTGTTTGTTTTTATTTCCTATATTTTATATTATTCTACTGTGATTTGGGGGGTTGTTGTTATTTTATTTTTTTATTTTTATTTTTTTATTTTTTTGAGGTAGAATCTTATTATGTAGCCCTGGCTGTCCTGGAGCTGACTATGTAGACCAGGCTGGCCACAATTCCACAAAGATCTGCCTGCCTCTGCCTCCCAAGTGCTTGGGATTTAAGGTGTCTACTGTCAACGCCAGTCAACTTCAATTTTAAGGGCAATTAGAGAATATAAAAGACTAGTCTCTTCTAAGATTATTGTCAAAGTTGGTATTGCATGTGTCTCTAGTGATTGTAGGGAGTTAATTCCAGGACTTTAATTAGAAAATGGAAGGATGCAACTAGGGCAACATGATCTGGGTCACTCTGAGAAGTAGGTAAGCAGACTTGGTTCAGAAAAGGACAAGGCTAATATTTGACACTGTAACATTATTAGGGTTTAAATATTAAATGTCCCCCACAGGCACATGTATTTGAGCACTTGGCCCTGTTTAGAAAGGTTTTGGAAATTCTAGGAGATAGAAGCTTCTGGAAGAAGACATCACTGGGGGGCAGGATTTGAGGTTTGAAATTTTAGCTCAATTCCCTGTTCACCCATCCTCTCCATTGCCCACCACCACCACCACCCCACCTCCCATCTGATCTGAACCACTTGTGGACCTGATAACTAACATAAACCCTTTCTTCCTTGGGTTGCTTTTGACCCTGTAGTTTTTTGACACCAACAGAGAAGTAACTACCACAGCACTGAAGTGGAATAGTTCCTTTATTAGAGCAGAAAGCCATATAATCTACTCCAAGTGAGCACTGCACAGAACCCCTGCATCCTATCGGTTTCATTCTCAGTAGTCCAGGGAGTAGCACTGTGAGCACAGGAAGCATTCGCCTGAATCATATAAAGAGATACACATCCATCATTTCTTGCTTTGTAGGTGATAACAATCTGAGAAAGTGTCCCAAAGTAATAAATGATGTCATTTAAAAGTTAATGAGCTAAAATGACACTTGACTTTTATATGTCCCAATATCCCAAAATTGACCATACCCACCCATATGCCAACAGGACAGAGTTACTACTACAAATTTACAAAGACATGAAAGTTTGCTTTCTTTGGCATCTCCAAACACCTTTATTTTACACATTGTCTCTCTATGAAGACCTTCACCCTAAATAGGGCTTCATCATTTAGATCCTTAATCCACATGATTTCTACCCAAAAGCATAGCTTGTCATATACTTTGCTCTTTCTATAACCCATTTTAAAACGTAAAAATGGTCTATCATTGAGACATTAAAGTTCATTAAGCATTATTATTCAGTGACTATTATTAAACACTAATATATTAAGAACCAGTTCATAAGAACCACAGTATTATCCCACAAAGCCCTGACCAAGCAAATGGCTATAGCAATCAACAGTAGCAGCCCCATGTCATGTATCATGTCATGTACCATGTCATGTCATGTATTATGGTGCCATGTTAAGAGCCCAGAGCAAGGTAAATACCGCTATGAACTCAATTTTTTTCCCTAATCCAATCACATCCAAAGTTGCATGGTTGGAACATAGAAGTCTGATCTCTCTCAAATTGCCTTCTCTTGAGATTATAAAAGGAAGATAACTTGATGTGGTGGTTTACATGGGAAATGCCCCCATAGGCTTAGATATTTAAACAATCCCCAGCTGGTGGTATTGTTTGGAACCAGCTGGTGGTATTGTTTAGGAGATGTGGTCTTGCTGAAAGGAGTTTGTCACTGGGTGGTGGAGGACTTGCTTTGAGATTACATAACCTCTTCCTACTTCCAGTTTGCTCTCCCTGTTTCATGTTTGTAGTAAAGCATGTGATCTATGGCTCAGTTTCCTGCTCCAACCACTATGCCTACCCGAGGTCATGCCTTCCCACCATGATGGATCCTTATCCCTCCAAAACCATAAATTCAGATAAACTCTTCCTTCTGTAAATTGCCTTGCTCATGGTAATTTGTCACAGCAACAGAAAAGTAACATATGTGCTTGGTCTCCCCTTTTTTTCCCTCTTCAGTTGCTTTTTTCTGCTCTGTTCATACAGCCTTCATTCATTCATTCATTCATTGACCATTGGGTGCTAACAGTAAGACTTATTAGATACTATCAGGTCCTAAACACTTTATAATGTCAATATAATGTAAGGCAATCTGTATGAGCAATGCCATGCCAGAGAGTCAAGAATAATCAGAGCTAGTGTTCTACTAATAGAAATCTTGAACAGCTATAGCTCCAGTGGTTTTTTGATTGCCTGCTATTGTTAGATATATTATTATTCAACTCGATGATGTTACAATTCATATATCATTTATTATGTTGTGGGTTTGCAACTTTTAGAACTGAGGTTCAGAATTAGACAATTTGTTCAAATCATACAACTTACATATGAGGGATGGGTCATTCAAACATAGAACTTACTGTATCTAAAGTTTTTCCTTGCCTGGCATCTTTATAACTGGCTAAATTAAAACTACTAAAATAACCAAATGGAAGAATAATTTTCCATACCAGATCCAATTTCTCAGCCATCCACAGATTAGCCACTCAATTCTTCTTTCTTGACACAAAGACATTTTCTCTTAATAAGAACATTTGCATAAAAATGAGCTCATTTCTCAGTGGTTTTTATCACATCATATCATCCTTATTCTTTCATAAAGGCAAAGATCCCATTATGTGACTAGTTTCAAACAATTACTGTTAGATCTTGGAGGTGAAAGCTAGAACCTAGACTGCCTGAAAACCAAGATGTGAATCAAAACAAGTGTACTGAAGTCATTGGCGTTAATTGTTTTCACTATTCTTCTCTTATATAATACATTCTGAGTGTAGCCTCCCCTCCCTCTCCTCCTCCCAGCCCTCACCTCCACAACCTATCCTCTCCCCAAAATCCAGTGTTCCTCTATTTCCCTTCAGAAAAGAGCAGGTCTCCCAGAGATATCAACTGAACACAGTATAACAAGATGCAATAAGACAAAACCCAATCCCTCATATCAAGGCTGGGTGCCTAATCTCTCATATCAAGGTTGGGCGAGGCAACAAGAGCCCCACGAGCAGGCAAAAGAGTCAGAGAGCCCACTCCCAACTGTCAGGAATCCCACAAAAACCGAAACCAAACAACCACAGCATGTGTGCAAAGGGCTTAGTGCAGTGCCATGAAGTCTCTGTGACTGCAGCTTCATTGCATCTCTGTGAGCCTCACTGATGATGCCTTTTACTAAAGGCCTTGCTTGTGGGCAAGGCAGGATAACAAAGACAATTGAAGACTTGGACCCCAAAACTCACTTTCGAAAGTCTGCTATATATTATATCTGTGACTGCAGCTTCATTGCATCTCTGTGAGCCTCACTGATGATGCCTTTTACTAAAGGCTTTGCTTGTGGGCAAGGCAGGATAACAAAGACAATTGAAGACTTGGACCCCAAAACTCACTTTCGAAAGTCTGCTATGTATTATATCAAACTTGATTAAATGTGTCCACGTGCCACATTAAATGCAGCATATTGGTGGTGCTTAGAATACAAATGCTTTTTATGGTTTTGTTTTGAAATTATTTAATTTATGGTTAGCTCTGATTTCTAAAGGATTATTGTGCTTCCCGGGGAATCATCTTAAAATGAGACTAGCTTATTCATTTCTCTCCAGGGTAATGAAATTGCTGTTGATATTAAACTTAATGATTAATGAAACAAATATAACATTGTTTTTTAGATACTTAATTGTGTTTTCTGCTTAAAAGTTTAGTTTTTTAAAAAAAATGATTTTTAAATGCTGGAGGTCAGTTTTGTTTTTGTTTTTGTTTTTGCTTTTGAGATATTGCCACATAACACACAACTCTCCCATCTTAAGTGTACACATGTACAATACATTGGTTTGTAGCACATTCATATGTGTGTCTATGATAATGGTCAAATTTAGGTAAAGGTTATCATGAGATAAAACAACCCTAGAATGTTGGCTATTATGCTTCCCATTCTTGAGTCTATTTTCCAGCCCTATTTTCCTATTTTCCACCTCTAACCTATTTTCCATTTCAACAAATTTTCTAATTTTCAATATTTCATTTGAGTAGAATAATGTAACTGTCTTTGTAACTTGACTGGTTCTGTCTCAAAACATCATGTGTTCAAGATTTGGCTGGGTTGTGTGTATCCGGCTCATTATTAATGCTTGAGTAATGTTCTATCTGGTGTGTGCATTCCATGCCTGCTCATTAGCAATGGATGGGCTCTTGGTTGTTTTCTGTATTCTGGTTACTGTGGTCCATACTGCTAGATATGTATCTAAATTAGAATACTTGCTTTCAATCTTTTGAGGGGCTATATACAAAGAGAATTACTATGTTGTTGTAACTCTATGTTCAAGTGTTTGAGGGAATGCTAGAGTCTTCTAAGGTAACCATAGAGTTTTCCATCGTAAGGAGCAGTGTCAGAGGGGAAGATTGCTCAAGCTTATCTTTGACAGTACTTATCTGGCTTCTGACTCTGATTTTGAGTAGATGTGAATTGATACCTCATTCTGGTTTTGATTTGCATTTCTTTGATGATTAATGTTGTTTTGCACCCTTTCAAGTGTTTACCAGCCTCTTGTACATCTTCCTTAGACTCATTAAAAAGAGGAAGATTTTTTACAGAGTTATAAATGTACTTTGCATATTTTCCATGCAAGTCTCCCAGAAGGTATGTGAATTGCAAAAATTTCTCCCATGTTATAGATCGTCTTGTCAGTCACCTTCTCAACAAAGGCCTTTGAAGTATAAAAGTTTCTAATTTTAATGAAGTCTTATTATTTTTCTTTTCCTTGCTTGTACATCTGGTATCATAGCCAAGACCATTTGCCAAGTTCAAGGTCATGGAATTTGCCCTTTCGGTTTCCTCCAAGAGTTTTACAGTTAGCTCCTAGATGCATTTTAAGTGTTTTTCGTACATTGTGTGAGGAAAGGATTAGGGTTCAGTTTGGATATGTGATTTCCCCAGGAAATCCAACACCAACAATGGAAGAGTCCACCTTAAATGCCCCCAATACTCTTATGAAAAAAGTCTTGGTTATGGAACATTAGGTTTTCTGGACTAACAATTCTATTGAGTTCGTACCTCGCCCCCATCCCCACATTTGTTTGCTGATGCCACAGAGTACTGATTGTAGTTGCTTGGAAGCAAGTTTTGAAATAAAGAAGTGTTGATTCTCTAATTCCATTTTCTATTCAATGTGGTTTTATCAATTATAAATCCCAAGCCATTATTTATTAATATTTACAATCCAAGGAAGAAAAGGTTTATTTTAGTTAACAGTCCCACAGGTGATTCAGACCAGAGGGGTAGGAGTGGGGGTGGGGGGAGAATGGGTGAACAGGGAATTGAGCCAAAATTTCAGACCTCAAATCCTGCCCCCCCCCGTGATGTCTTCTTCCAGAAGCTTTTATCTCCTAGAGCTTCCATAACCTTTCCAAACAGTGCCAAAGCTGGACACAAGTGTTCAAATATATGTGCCTGTGGGAGACATTTTATATTTAAACCCCAGTAATGTTATAGTGATCCTGAACCTGTGGATCTCGACCACTATTGGGGGGGAGGCTCATATACTACATATCTTGTGCATCAGGTATTTATATTATGATTCATAATAGTAGCAAAATTTTAGTTACTAATTAGCAACAAAAACAATTTTAAGGTTTGGGGTCACCACATGAGGAACTCTATTAAAGGGTCTCGGCATTAGGAAAGTTGAGAACCACAGCACTAAGGAAAAACACATCACCATGTGATATTTTTTACAAAAATGCACATAATCTAGACATAATCATGACTAGAGGGTTGAACTAGAAGGCATTCTACTTTGATGATATCCTTTGGTATTACCACATTATGAAAGGCAAAAGACAATGCCAAGCTAAAACAGTTTTGAGTGGAAGGAGTCTGACACAATAGAACACCAGAGAGCAACCTGTGGTCCAAATTTTCTTTTTATGACAAACAGCATTATTGAGAAAAGTAGCGAAACTGTCAAAAGGCCTGTTGAGAGTCAGTTTTTAGCCAATGCTGATTTCATGGTTTTGTTTTTTGTATTATTTGTTTAAGAGACAAGCTTTGTTTTAGAAAATACATTTCAAAATGCTTAAGTGTTAACAGATTTCATTGTTAGGTCTTTCTCTCAAATGGTGGCAATGGGAGTGGGGACAAAAGATAGAAAAAGGGGGTGTAGGGGAGAATAATAAAGCAAATGATAATTTGAAAGTCCTTGGCTAGGGCTATGCAAGGGTTTGCTGTGCCTCTCTTACACCTTTTCTACAAGCCTCGAAGTGCATTTGTTTAATATTAATGAATAATTAGTCTTTAAAAAGCAGCCATAATAAAGATATCTTTCTTTTATGCTTTCTTTTGTTTTGTTTTTTTTGGGGGGGGGGGGCGGGAGGCAGGATTTCTCTGTCTCTGGCTGTTCTGGAGCTCTGTTGACCAGGCTGGCCTTGAACTCAGAGGTCTGCCTGCCTCTACCTCCTGTGTTCTAAAATTAGAGATGCTTGCCATTCTACCTGGCTATTTCTAGACAAATATTGCTCTGTTCATTCTCTGTCTTCTTCCGATATGACCTTGTATGCCCTTTATATGAGTCAGGTTTCTGTTGTAACAAAATACATGACATAAACCCTTAAAGGGGGAAGATTTACTTAAACTTCATTTCAGGGTTTTTTTTTTTTTTTGGCTGATTGCAGTGGGGATACCATGACAGAGAAAAGCATCATACTTCACAAGAGATGAGAAGGGGCAGCCGGGCGGTGGTGGCACACGCCTTTAATCCCAGCACTTGGGAGGCAGAGGCAGGCGGATTTCTGAGTTGAAGGCCAGCCTGGTCTACAGAGTGAGTTCCAGGACAGCCAGGGCTACACAGAGAAACCCTGTCTCAAAAAATAAAAAATAAATAAAAAAAAAGAGAAGGGGCAGGTGACAGGGGAGAGAGTGATATGGATGAGAATGAACCTATCCCTAATACTCAGGTTAGCATATTTCTCCAAGACTAACTAATTTCTTCTCCAGCCTGTGAGTGGTTTTCTCCTCTTGGATCTGGCACCTATATCAATCTCTTAATCAAACTATTGTCCTGATGCATATATATATATATATATAATGCAAATATGGTCCTGAGGCCAGGAACAATATAGTTATTATAGAAACCAGGTCACCACGTCTAGATTATTTGTAGAGAGCACAGCTGTAGAAAAGGCACCAGTATATGACCACTGTCACCATAAGCAAGGAGGTGCCAAAATTGTTCTCATACTATTTGGTCTCTAATCAAATGGAAGAGATCCTCTCTAAACATTTTTAAGGTAGTATGACTAAATCTAGTTTGGGGGTAAATCTCCCAGTTCCCACTAAAGTTGACAAATTCATTGCAAGATGCAAATTTAAATTAAAATGAATATTTAGTGCAAGCATGTTCCAAATACTACATTAGACACACTTATATAAAATGTTCTAATTATCTGAAATTGAAACATAACTAGATGTCCTATTGTTTTATTTGTGAAATCTGAAATCTGACAACACTAATCTGTAGAAACTGTTCTTCTGCTTCAGCTTCTTAAGATGACTCATGCTTTTAGTTCTTTGGCCATAAGCAGAATAGCACTATTCATTCTTCTTATTCTAGAGACCAAGATTGTCCTGGCTCCAATGCTGATCCTCTGGGTGGAAGTTAGAAAAGAATGGCTGTCTCTTCAGGCTCACATAGGGGCCGTCAAATTTCTACTCAGGAGTAAGGGATTGCAGTCTATCTAACTGAAGAAATTAGTTCAAATGCCTCTCCATCTCATCAGGACTACTCTGTCTACAAAATACATTGCACAAATAGCTTAGCTTCAGTAGTGCATGTCCCATGCTTTACTTCAGTGATATTAGATGATTCTAGCACAGCTGGACTTCTCACCATGATTTAATCATCCTGAATGGAAGCTGCCAATTATAAACACACAGAATGGCCCTATTTTTAGAATGAGGGTAACATTTGTCACCGAAAATAAGGAGCATCTAAAAATATCTCCAATTAGTCCTTTATTTCAGATCGAATTCTAAATTCTAACTCACCCAGAATTCATGGGTTAGTAGATCTAAGGAATGGTTTCCTTAGTCTCTTCAATACATTAAAAGAGGTTTACTTTAATCAGGAACATGGTCTCATAGAGGAAAATGTGATTGATAACTAGCAAGACTTTTTTATCAAAAGAATCATGGCTTATGAAAGAAAATTGACCCAGAATGTAAGTTATTGGGATGATTTGACTGTCTTCCCTACCTTTCTCTATCCACAAAACAAAAAATTGTAATAGGGTATAAATAGGACTTTTAAAAATGTACCTATTTGTATTTTATGTATATGGGTGTTTTGCTTGCATGTATGTCTATACACTATGTGTTTGCCTAGTGCCCATGAAGACCAGAAGAGGCTATTTTATATGATGGAACTGGAATTATGGTTGGATGGTTGAGAACCACCCTGTGGGTTCTGGGGATCAAAGTCTGTTCCTCTGGAAGACCATTCAGTGCTCTTAACTGCTGAGCCAACTTCTTTTTGAATGAAGTTTGTTATAGTCAAAATCAGATTGAAATATTTGCCTGTTTTAGAAGTGGGAGAGAATTTACATTTAGTAAATGGCAACACCTTTAGTGAAAATGTGTTTTTATGAGCCATTAGGATATCCAAAATAAAGGAGAGATTGGGACTAGAGATGTCTGAGACATGGAGAAAGAAATGTTAGCTATGAAGAGATTAGATTACTTCCAGGGTGAAATGGAAGTTTCTGGTTGTGTCATGTGATACAGACTCACTTGGTGTTTTGCTGAAGCAAGATCTGTGGAAGGATACCTGATGTTTGGAGAGAGTATAAATAGGACTCAACAGACAGTGATGTAACTTGCATAACTAGCTTTGCAATGTTTCGTTGGTCTCACATCTTCTGTGATCTTGACTTCATTGAGAGAGGCATGGCATAGAACTTGACATCCCAGATGATCCTGGGCACTCCTGCTGAGTGGTGCCAATTTTGCAGAAGCCTGGTAGTTTCTGCTGGACTGTGCCACAGTAATGTTTGATTTCCTGACACTACCAAACTGGACTGCTGGTATCCTGACCATTGGAGATTGGGATTGCCCCCAAGGAACTACTTCTAAACAGGTCCACATCCCCTTGTCCTATTTACCATCTTTGTCCCTTACCTTTGGACGATGGGCTAGAAGGGAGATCAAAGCTTTTGTGAACCTTTATTAAAGTAGGTTTTGAAAAAAAATCTAAAAAAACCTGGGTTTTAGATGTTGGACCCTGAGAGGGCAGAAAGGAAGGAAAGGTACCAGAACTCACATGGGGACAGCAAGGAATACACATTGTCTGCATGGGAACCTGTTGGAAGGGCATGAACAGGTTGATGCTGTATTTCTGGTTCTAGCAGTCTCCTGTGTGTTCATCCACCATCTTCTATATGAAGTTCCACAGCAAGACATCAGGAAGTTGAGGTTCAGTTTTGTGTTGATCTTTGGAGCATATGTAGGAAGTAAAATACAGTATCATGAAGAGTCTGCAAGATGACAAAATGAGCTGGGCTGGAATGGTTGGCCAGAGAGCAAAAGACATGTACAATGTGCTCCTGTTTATCAGCCCAGGCACAGATATGAATCAGTTATCAGAACATTCATAAATCATCTGCCTCTCACAATAACCATGTAACTGAAGTAAGGCTTTATCCTTGCCTTACAGGTTAGGATGCTTAGTTATGGTTTGAATGTGAAAAGTAACAAATTCACTGTGATACCAAGCAGCTTCTACTACTTCAAGTTAAATAAGACAGAGACAAGGGGAGAATTCTGACAGCTTTGCCCTGGCCAGTATCCTTAGCCACTACCTTATCCTGTAGGTTTCTGTTCCACAAGGATTTTCAGAATCCAGGAAGAAACCTGATCAAAGATTCAGTATGTCAGTCTTAGGCTGTTCCCATCACAAAAGCTCCAAACTATACAGAAAAAGTGAAATGAAAAAAAAATTCCTAAGTTTCATACTCCTTATGATACCTTCCTGTCCTGTGCCTGATAACAATTTCTATTTATAGATCAAAACCATGACTTTTTTTAATCCTGAAACATCCTGATAGGCATAACACTAATTTTTCGAAGAGAATTTTCCTAGAGCAGTCTGACAAAATTGTCATCTTTTAATATACTGTTAACTAGTTTGCTGACTGCAGATGCTGGACTTAAAACACAGTACCAAATGATATTAAATTTTGACTTAATCTAAGCCTAAAGCAGGTAGCAAAGTCCCCATTATTGCTTTTTCTGGGTAAACTCCTGTGACTTAATCCAAGGCTTACAAAGCACATTCTGAAGGATCAAGTGAGATTGTGGACACCTTCTCTATGTTATATAGTCTAGTCACTTTCTTACATGGCCCTAATTTCCACCAAAGTGCTAATTCAAAATAAATAAAATAAAATAAAACCCACAGGTCTCTTTTGTATACTGTACCTGACTTGAGCAGGGAGAAGTTCATAGTTCACACAGTTCTTCTGTGTGGGGACTGATCTTATAAAATTTCCCCAAATGTTTGGCCTCTGCCCTACCTTCCATTCCCATATGGATCTAGAAAATGGGAGTCAGGTGAGAACAGGCTCCTGAATGCAAGCCCAGGTGCCCTTCAGTTCCTCCTTCTGTTCCGTTTCTTCCCCCCAAACTGTGATCATAAGAAACAAGCTGCATGAGGGAATGGGAAAAAACTCCAGGAGGAAAAAAAATGGCAATTATTTAAAAATATCCTGAGTGTGGCCCATGCATTTTGTATTTTGCATGCATTAATTATCTTGGCTCTAATATTGCTTGCAGTGCTGTTTAACATTGCAGAAGCTATTATTTATCTTGCCTTAGAATAAAAGAAATGAAAGCTGGGTAGTTTGTGGTTCCCCCGCATTTGTGGTAAAGGAGATTCCTGAGAGGCCCTTGAGTTCATTCTTCCCTCTCCTGAGCACAGGTTGGTCCTAGTGACAAGACAAAAAAAACAAAAATAAAACAAAACTGAAGACATTAACTAGCTTTGCTTACAAGTCTAGAATTGGGCAACACATTATACCATAAAATAGAATGAGTATAGGGATGAGCTGAACAGAAGAGGGCATTATCCTGGTGAGGAAGAGCTGAAGAGCAGAAGCCAGGGGAGGGAGGGGGAGTGTGTCAACCTGTAAGGCTCTGACAGGAAAACAGAACAGGAAAGTAAAGAATTGATTGATATCAGGTTGTTTCAGGTTCTGTGAAACTAGCCCATTTGGGAAATGTAATATGTCTTTCTTCTAAAGGTTGATCAGCTAACAATTTGGCTTCGGTTTGGTGGCGTTGCACCTCAGCATGAGTGACTTCATTTGTTCTGTTCCATCAGGTCTGCCAAGGCTTTGTAGGGGAGCCAGACCAAAGCAAGAGCACATTTTCATTGTCATGGAACATCGGGATTCAGCACTGGCACATGGTCATGCCAAGGTGCTGGGAGCTGCTTCAGTGAAGGTCTCTCTGGTCACGTCTCCTCTACTGAAGCACTAGGGGACTTCTTTCCGAAGAAGAAGAGCTTCTGATGGAAGAGCAACAGTGGCAATAGCAGTAAAATTTTGAAACTGAAGAAAGGCAGTTTTCTTCCTCAAAAAAAAAAAAAAAAAAAGCCAGGCAGTGGTGCCTGCCTTTTATTCCTGTACTTGGGAGGCGGAGGCAGTCAGATTTCTCTGAGTTCGAGGCCAGGCAGTCTACAGAGTGAGTTCTAGGACAACCAGGGCTACACAGAGAAAACTTGTCTTGAGAACAAACAAATAAACAACTGGCAAGAGAGAGAGAGAGAGAGAGAGAGAGAGAGAGAGAGAGAGAGAGAGAGAGAAGCATCAGAGAAAAATAAGACAAAATAACATAGTCTTTATTCCCCTGTAAATTCCTGCTCACTTCTCTCTCACAGCTGGCGAGCAACTCCTGTGAAGTACTGCAAGCCATACTTCTCCCAAGTACCTGTTCCTTTCTGTAGCTTAAGATGTCTCCACCTCACTCACCTGTCCTCAGATCATATTTGAAGATCTTTCCTATGCTTTAGACTTGTCCCTGTGCATACCTGCTTCTCCTCCTCATAGACCTGCTACTATCTCATTTCATCAAACTTTTAGACAGTGAGGGGATTCCTTTCAACCCCTCCACCTACACTACAATCCTAACACAGAGCATTGTAAAAGTGACAAGATATCATTGCTGAGATTAAGCTATATCCTCTCTTCTTTCTCTACAGGGTCATTCCAATGAGATGTCACTGTTTGGAGCTATCTAGTAAGAGTTCCACATCAGTAATATACTGGCCAGTTTTGTGTGCCAACTTGACACAAACTAGAGTCATCAGAGACAAAGGAGTCTCAGCTGAGAAAATGCCTCCAAGAGATCCAGCTGTAAGGCACTTTCTCAATTAACTATCAGTGGAGTGGGTTCAGTCCATTGTGTGTGGTGCCATCACTGGGCTGGTTTTATAAGAAAGCAGGAGGAGCATACCATATGGAACAAGTCAGTAAGCAATATCCTCTCCATGACCTCTGCATCAGAAGATTGATGAGACCTGTCAGGAAATGACTATGTCATGGAGTAGAGGCACCAATAAAAGGGTTGGTACCCTTATATAAGAGGACAAGCCAGAACTGGGAAAAAAAAAAATGCCTCTGCCTCAGCTCCTGCCTCCATGTTCCAGCACTGAGTTCCTGTCCCAACTTCCTTCAATGATGGACTATGATCTGAAAGTGTAAGCCAAATAAACCCCTTCCTCTCCAACTTGATTTTTGGTCATGTCATTTTCATCGACGCAATAGAAACCCTAACTAAAAGCCAAGTAGTAAGGAGTAAGTACCTGAATAACAGCCAGGGAAGACCTGAGAACTGCCAACCACCACAAGAGTGAGCCCATGGATGTGCCTCTCTCTGTTTGGTCTGCTGAAACAAAAACACCACAAGCTGAGTGATTTATAAATAACCAACAGGTCGTAAAAACAGCATACAACAAGCATTTATTTCTCTCAGCTTTGGGCCTGTCCTCTTATATAAGGGTACCAAGCCCACTCTTGATGGCTCTACTCCATGATGTAGTCATTTCCTAATAGGTCCCACCCATCTTCTCATGCCATCACCTTTAGGAGTGCAGGATTCCAGCATATGAATTTCGTAGAGAGACGAAGATCCAGGCAATAGCCGAAGCAATCTTCTACCCATGAGGCCTCTGCATTGATTGCAATGTTCTGAGAAGCGACAGGACCCAACTAAGATCTATCTTGATTCCAGATCCACAGAAACTACAGGGAATGATGTTTTAGTGTGTTATGTGATAATAAACAATGCAAGTGGTAAACTTGAATGTAGACACTCTGGCAGTGGCCATCCCAGATGAACTGCCATGTTCTACTGCCCCTGTGGCTTGGAATTGTTCCTCTGCTCATCCTCTATGGAGGCCAATGTTCTTTGACAGACTTTGTGAGCACATTTTCTCGTGTTTCCCAGTAACCTCAATCACTGCTGAAAGTTTGACATCTCCCCTTTATCACATCACTTCCTCATGCACTGAAATGATTTCTCTCATCCTTGCACTACCCTAAGGCCCTGGTAATCATTCCTGCTGAACTCTGCTTCAGAGATCCACTGCCAGGTGGTCATTTCACTGGTCTCCCTCCCTCTCTTCTCACTTTCTCAGTTCCTTTGAGCTCACCTTTACTCTTGGATATTCCATTTCCTCTTCACCCCCACTTTGCCTCCTTCAAACTCTTCCCTCCAGTCTCTGTTTTCACTACAGAAAAAAAAAAGACACTTATTTCCTTTCTGGAAACATTCACATTTGTCTGCAAAGAACAGCTTTTTGGAAATAACATCAGAAGGAAAAACACAAGTGGGGGTAGGTTTTGTGGCAAGATCAGACCCCTATTCAGTGAAGTTTTGTTTTGCTTCCGCCCACTTCCCTGTATCAAAACATCCCCTGTGGCAGTTAAAAGCTGCTGGCTACCCCAATTAAAGTGTTTTTGGAGAAGCTGTCGAAAATAGTTCCAGGAGCACTTTTAAGTCATTACATGTGGGTTACATAAGCACCGAGCACTTGTTAAAACATTCAACATGTGAGAGGAATTGAGTCATTCAGCGGTGAGTCAAAGCTTTAGCTCTGCAGTGTGACTAACGTGGTCATCGGAGATTGAAGCAGCCTGGGAAAAAAGTATAATAAAAAATCAATAGAAGACTATTCACTGCCAGGAATCTGTACTCTTGGCTTTCAAAAACACAGTTATAACTATTTTGTACTTAGATTAAATGTGCTCTTAGGTATAACTGTTATAGAACCAGACACATTACAAAGGGGATTTGGGAAGCAAGGGTAATCCTTTATTTGCTTAAATGTATCTTCTTTGAGAGCCCCACAGACTGGCTTGGTAAAGAAAGGAGTAGAAATTCATCTCTCTAAACCAAAATGGATAGTATAATTTAAATTTCTCATGATCCTCCCGGGCACCTGGGTGGGAAAGCTTTTCCTTGAACTCTGAGTGTCTTTGACATCCTCCTCCCACTCGCCCTTGCCCATCTCTTCCAACATACCAAAAGCAGTCTCTTGGCACAAGAACAACAGTACACATTTCTAAAGCCCCATTTGTGTGTCAACTACGCCCTTCCACTGGAACAATAACAAAGTCTATGTTTTGCTCAGGTACTTAACTTGACCTTCCATCTTCTGGCCTTCTATCTTCTCTGCAAGTTGGAAAACAGCCTTCAATGGAAAATGGAATACCTAGGATCTTTACACCAGTTTAGCGTCCCAAGGCAATGGTCATTGTTCACCAATCTGGCCTTCATAGTTAATATCAGTCACTAAAGTCATCCCTCACTTCTCTTTACATGTAAGCCAACCCTTGGTAAGTGCTTACATGAGAGCTGTTTGCAAAGGTAGCCCTTCATGTATAATTTCATTGCATTAGTGATTTATCAAATTATATACTAGCTAGAAAGGCGAAATTATTCATATGAATTTATGTAAAAAATTATATCCCCGTGAAAGTAAGGAAACTCAGTAAAAATAGCATTTTCTTGATTTTTATGTGTTAGAGAGAACTCAACTCCTAAGACATGGTGTTCTAAATTTAGGATTTGAAATAACTTCAGAAGAAAGGCGAAATGAGCTATCATGTATCTTCATGGAAAACCAGAATATTAAAGCTAAAAGTTGTCTGGATAAATAAATCACATTGGAAATACCCTTGTTTGTTTAAGTCTATTATAATTGTTCTTTTCTTTCACTGGACCTTGGTTCATACAGATGAATTTGATTAAATCTACCATCTACTTCAAGGCAGAAAAGAGCCCTGAAGTCCTGGATTGGTTCATTGGTACAGCCTGAAGTTTTCTAAGCAGGCCTATTACAGAAGACTGTGCCCACAGTACATCCTTAGTCCAGAGTACCAAGTAGAGTTTCTATTCTGAGACAGTAAGGAAGGAGACACCAACGCTATTCTCCTGCTCTAACAAGAGTTTTCATTTAAAATTTAGAAGAAAGCAGAAATCTACTCACTAATGAGGCCAAATTGCTGTGGTCAATGTAATACACTACTAGTTATATCAGAATGAAGAGAGTAAAATTTTCTTAGCTATTTCATAAGGATTTCAGCAATGCTTACCATGAAGTAAAACCTTATTAGTGATCCATTCCCATACTCATTTTCTACCCTGTCCTCCCATCCCTGACCTCATTTAATCCATCCTGTTGCCTTATTCCTCATTCTCTCTTCCCTTGAAGCACCCCCATGATCTCTTTATTGTTTCCTGACTTCTATGGGCACCTCAATTTATTTAGAACACACATTATTCTGAAGTTTCAAATCTAGTATCCATGTGTGAGAGGGATTATGCAATATTTGTCTTTCTGGGTCTATGTTGCCTTACTGTGAATGGTGGTGTCCAGCTCCATCCATTCACCTATAAATTTCATTTTTCTTTACAGCTGAATAATATTCCATTGTATATTCTGCATTTTTATTATGCATTCATCAGCTGATGGACACCTAGGCTGTTTGTATTTCTAGGCATCTGTGCATATAGCAGCAATTATATGGATGAGCAAATATATCTGTGGTTGGATATAGCATCTTTGGATACATATGCCCAGGAGTGGTCATATAGTAAGTCTATTCCCAGATTCCTGAGGAACCTTCACACTGATTTCCATAGTGACTACTAGTTTGCACTCCCACCAGCAATGAGTAAGTGTTTTATTTCACTACATCAACACCAGCATCTGTTGTCATTTGACTTTTAGATCTGCTAGTAAGGTGAGGGCAAGCAGGAAAAAGCAAAAGATTCCTTCTTCTGTGCCCTCACATAACTTCCAGCAGAAGGCATGATCCAGATTAAAGGTGTGTCTTCCTGCCTCCAGACCCACCTCAAGATCCAGATCAAAGATATGTATCTTCGTCCCTCAAAGGTCCAGACTAGAAGTGGATTCACGCACATCAAACCAAGCCAAAAAAATTCTCTCACAGGAGTGCCTTCCATTTCTGAATTGTAGCTCATTTAAGATGCAGTAGAAGGGGGAACAAAATACCCATGGGAGAAGATACAGAGACAAAGTGTGGAGCAGAGACTGAAGGAAAGACCATGCAGAGACTGCCCCACCTGGGGTTCCATCCCATATACAGTCACGAAACCAAGACACCATTGTGGATGCCAACAAGAGCTTGCTAACAGGAGCCTTTTATAGCTGTCTCCTGAGAGGCTCTGCCAGTACCTGACAAATACAGAGGTGGATGCTCTCAGCCAACCATTGGACTGAGCACAAGGTCCCCCAATGGAGGAGCTGGAGAAAGGACCCAAGGAGCTGAAGGAGCTTGCATCCCCATAGGAGGAACAACAATATGAACCAACCAGTAACCCCAGAGCTCCCAGGGACAAAACTACCAACCAAGCAGTACACATGGAGGAACCCATGGCTCCAGATGCATATGCAGCAGAGGATGGCCTTTTTGGACATCAATGGGAGGAGAGGCCCTTGGTCCTGTGAAGGTTCAATGCCCCAGTATAGGGGAATACCAGGACAGGGAAGCGGGAGTGGATAGGTTGGTGAGCAGGGGCATGGGGGATAGGTTAGGGTAATTTCAGGGAGGGGGGATCAGGAAAGGTGATAACATTTGAAATGCAAATAAAGAAAATATCCAATAAAAAATGAATTAAAAAGAAAGATCCAGTCAAGTTAACCAATAATAGCTATCACACATGGTAAGTTGGATTTGATACTGCTTCCCTTATTACTTGAAGAACATAGAAGATCCCATCACAGAACTTGATAAGGGAGAGTTTGCTTATACTGGTCACTCTCCTTAGGCATAGGAATAATAATTCTGAAATGAATTCTAAGGGAAGGATTTGTTACTAAGGTTATGAGGCTCTTGGAGAAACTGATGGCCTAGGGGGAAACTGAAATGAACAAATTGCAATAGCTGACCATGAAAGAAAGCCTAGAAAAGCCTGGGAAAGTGGGCATGCTAGAGTAAGTATGACGACAGAAAAACTTATACTGTTATATTTTAAAGAGAGGCCAAAATACACCATATGCCAAGACCATCAGGAAGATACTGGCAGGCCGACCTCTTTAAGGATCCAGCATTGGCTTCTCTCTACAGGTTGGGGGAGGCTGCATGGAACTTGGCTCTTTGGTGACAGTGATGATGATGGGACCTGAGGCAAGAGAGAATGAGTCAACATTTAACTACCAAAGTCAGAGAATCACACTGACAAAATAACCAGCAATGCCAGAATACTAACATAAAGGAAGATATGAATATGCTTAATAGTACCTGGTTAACAAGAGGAAGAAGAAGAAGAAGAAGAAGAAGAAGAAGAAGAAGAAGAAGAAGAAGAAGAAGAAGAAGAAGAAGAAGAAGAAGAAAAAGAAGAAAAAGAAGAAGAGGAGGAGGAGGAAGAAGAAGAGGAGGAGGAAGAGGAGGAGGAGGAAGAAGAGTAGAGGAAGGTCACAGAAATGTAATGAGGATGCTGCTTGATTGACATAAATAAGGTAGTGGGTGAAAAGGAACTTGAAGATGGTGTCCTGATTTGGTTTTTGTCAACTTGACACCAGTAGGGTCTTCTGGGAAGAGGAACACCAATTAGATATTTCCTCCATCAGACTGCCTAAAAGCAAGTCTGTATGGCATGCTCTTGATTGATGTGGGTGGGCCCATCCCACACAATGGTTCTGGGTGGTATAAAAAAAAGTTGGGAGGGCTGAACAAGTCCTGGGACACAAGCCAGTAAGTGACATCCACCCATTGTTTCTGTTTTGTTCCTGCCTCTACCTTCACATCCATGCCCTGACTTTGTTGATAATACACTATATGTGCATATATAAGCCAAACAAATATATTCTTCTCCAAATTGCTTTTGTTCATAGTGTTTATTGAAGCAATAAAAAGCAAACTAAAACAGAAGGTTATGTCATTACAAGTCATAATGTTGTTCAGCATCTGTCCATGTATTGGGTTTTTATCCATCTGTCTGTCTTTCCCTTCTTCTCTCCCCCCTTCTCCTTATTCCTTTTCTCCCTTTCTTCTTTCCCTTTATTACAAAGACATCTGCATCATCCAGCAAGTCCATAGAATGTTATATTCATTCATTTTATCAGGTTGGCCAAACAAACTAAGCAAAAGCTGGGCAATGAACTGAAACTATTGTGCTCCAGAGAAAGAAATGGACCCTGTATTAGTCAGGGTTCTCTAGAGTCACAGAACGTATGGGTAGTCTCTATATAGTTAGGGAATTTGTCGATGACTTACAGCTTGTAGTCCAACTCCCCACCAATAGTCATCAGTACTTGTGGATGGAAGTCCAAGGATCTAGCAGTTGCTCAGTCCCACGAGGATTGATTCTCACTCTTCCTTCTTCCAATGTCCTTATATAGGTCTCCAGCAGAGGGTGTGACCCAGATAAAAGGCGTGTGCCACCGCGCCTTTAATCCCAAATGACCTTGAACTCAGAGATCTCCTTATCTTAATCTTCTGGAATTCATAGTCACTATGTTTCAAGATCTCCATGCCAAGATCCAGGTCAGAAACTTGTATCTCTGAGACTCCAGATTAGGATTATAGGTGAGCCTTCCAATTCTTGATTAGTTCATTCCAGATTTAGTCAACTTGACAACCAGGAATAGCCACTACAGACCCCATGAAGACCCAGGATGTATCCCTTTGTTAAATGGTTTAGGGATACAGTAGTCACAGAAGGGCTAAGAATCCATTTCAAAGTAAAGGGAAAAACTGCTGCCATTTCTCATCCCCAGCAAAAAACAGAGAAATCATAGCACAAGTCTTGGAAGCTGCTTTGAGTTCTATAAACACCAAATTCTACCATAGGACTATTTTTCTTTCTGGGACATAAGTTTCCAGCTCTTCATTGTAGCACAGGAAAGAGCAATCAAGTGAGTCTGAGCTGTGTTGCAAGAACAAATACACCAAGACTACAAGCAAAGCCAAAGGTGTCATCGATAGAAAAAAAATGCAATGTGGAGTTTATAGAATCTCAGAGGGAAAATATCAGGTGCCCAAGATTCTGGATATAGAGTTAAAGTCATTTGAAAAACTGCTTCATTATGCTATTCTAAAGAAGGAATACTGACCATGGAACACTAAGTGATATGAAATGTGTTTTGGAAAGTAAAACAAAACAAGCAGATAAATAAGATCCTCTGTTGGTCATTTGCCCTTAGACACATCAAGTTGGAAAGCTAGTCATGAATATTCAATATATGTTAAAGCTGAGTGTGGTGGTTTGAATGAACCCTCTAGGCTCATATATTTGAACATTTGGTCCCCATTTGGTGGAACTGTTTGGGATTAAAATGTGTTGCCTTGTGGAAGGTGTTGCTGGAGGTAAATTTTTCAAAAGTTCATACCATTCCTATTGAGATCTCTCTGCTTCCTGCTTGCAGATAAGGATATACACTCTCAGCTACTGATTCAGTACTATGCATCCTGCATGCAGCCATGATGGTCATGGACTCTAACCCTGTGAAATGGTAAGCCTCAAATGAACTTGTTTGCCCATTAGTTGCCTTGGTCATGGTGTCTCTTTGCAACAACAGAAAAATAGCTAAGAGACTAGGTGATATATCACAGTGACTGCTTTTGGTGACAAAAGAAAAGAAGAGCAAAGGAATAAATCCACAGAACAAATGAGGAAGAAAGACATTGCCTGTAGTGAGGATTTGAAATTTTGAGTTCTTTTAAAAGCAGAAATGTTTGCTCCTCCAGCTGAGCAGGATGCACAAAGGAAAGAAGGCCAAGGGGAAGAAGGTGGCCCCAGTCCCCACTGTCATCAAGAAACAGGAGGCCAAGAAGGTGGTCAATCCTTTGCTTGAGAAAAGGCCCAAGAATTTCGGCATTGGACAGGACATCCAGCCCAAAAGAGATCTAACATGCTTTGTCAAATGGCCCTGATACATCAGGCTGTGGTGGCAAAGAGCCATCCTCTGTAAGCGACTCAAGGTATCTCCTGCCATTAACCAGTTCACCCAGGCCCTGGACAGGCAAACAGCTACTCAGCTGCTTAAGCTTGCCCACAAGTACAGGTCAGAGACAAGGCAAGAGAAGACGCAAAGGCCACTGGCCCATGCTGAGAAGAAAGCCACTGGCAAAGGGGACGTCCCAACTAAGGGACCACCTGTCCTCCGAGCAGGAGTCAACACAGTCACCACCTTGGTGGAGAACAAGAAGGCTCAGCTGGTAGTGATTGCCCATGATGTAGACACCATTGAGCTGGTGGTTTTCCTGCTGCCCTGTATCAAAAGATGGGGGTGCCCTACTGCATCATCAAGGGAAAGGCCAGGCTGGGGCGCCTGGTCCACAGGAAGACATGCACCGCTGTTGCCTTCACACAGGTTAACTCGGAAGACAAGGGTGCTCTGACTAAGCTGGTGGAAGCTGTTAGAACCAATTATTATTTTTTTAGAAATATTATTTTTTTTATTTTTAATGAAAAAGGAAGTAAAAACATTTTATGATAAAATTAAAGATTTACATGGAAGATGTTTCTGACAAAATTGAAGAAGCATATAGAAAAACACATTAAGATTAACAATTTTCATGGAAAATTAATGAGTAAAATGGTAGACACAAAAACATTACTAAATTAATTGAAAAAGGAAGTAGAAACATTTTATGATAGAACTGAAGATTTACATGGGAAATATTTCTAATAAAATTGTAGAAAAATATAAAAATAACATTAAAATTGAGGATTATCATGGAAAATTATAGAGGACCAATTATAATGACAGATATGACAAGATCCACTGCCACTGAGGAGGCAACGTCCTAAGTCTGTGGCACACGTTGCCAACCTGGAAAAGGCAAGGGCTAAAGAGCTCACCACTAACCTGGGTTAAATGTATACTAAGTTTTCTGTATATAAATATAATTACAAAATTAAAAAACCCTCAGAAATATTTTAAGAATATGTTTTCATTTTAACCCCAGCTATGGGATATGGGGCTGCTTCAGATTTTCCACAGAAGCTGATTATGATTTACCTCTTACTTTAGCAGGGGCATGATCTTGCCAGCTGCAGACATTTTGTATGATTGTGTGACATTTTGCAATTCTGGGAAGTTTTTAGACAGTATATAAATGCTAGGGCCCAGGGAAACAGTGTGGGCTGTTGGTTGTTGGTTCCTTTTTGTTGGTTCCTATTGGTCATTGTTTGTTAAGTAGTCATGCACAAAAAAGAAACAACAACAAGAAGATATTAGATATCCTGATGACAAAGATCAAACTTGCCCCAAGGAACTTGATACCCCTAATCATCAGGAAGTTGTCTAATGATAATGTCACCCTCTTTCTTACTCCTAACTTTATTCAGGGATCTCTTTCTTTTTCTTTCTATCTTTTCCCCCCTTTTGTCTAGTATTAAGGGTTGAAAGGGTGGAGCAAAGGATGGAGAAGAGCGGAAGAAAAAAGAACACACAAAGTAGCAAAGACAAGTTATAATTGAATGAGCGTTCTACCAGAACACCTCAAAAACAGCTTGCCAAAGCTTGCCAAAGGGAAAGTTAAATCCAGTCCTTCGGCATAAAAACCAGTATGAGACCTGTCACAGTGAAACCAAGAATGGAACTACCTCACAACCCCTTTCCCAAACAAAGTCCAGCACAGTGCACCCTAGTGTGAGACAGGCCCCATGAACTCTATCCCCAATTTGATACCTATAGGTTCAGCTACTGGAACTACATTAGACAATGAATGATACTGTTTCCAATATGGGGCAATAGTGAGACTATCAAAACTCTCACCTACTGGGAAATAGAATATGAGTAGTAGCACAAGACTGTCTTAAAACTCAGTCTAGGTAACCATAGTTAGATCTTCCATTATACAGGAACCAAAGATCTGGTACCGTGCCAGAATTTTCAGACAGAGGCTTTAGAACTAACCTTGCACCAGACATAAACTTGTATCTATTGAGACAGAATGAAGTTTCAACCTATATCACTACTGCCTTTAGAGTGGGCCTGGAGCACTCAGGTAATCTGTCTTGGTGCCAACTTCAGTGGCAAAATATAATCTCTATCACTCTGTAGTGGCTATTCCTGGTTGTTCACTTGATTATATCTGGAATGAACTACAATCCAGAATTGGAAGGCTCTCCTATGATCCTAATCTGGAGACTGGAAGATACAAGTTTCTGAGCTGGATCTTGGCATGGAGATCTTGAAGCATAGTGGCTATGAATTCCAGAAGATTAAGACAGGGAGATCTCTGAGTTCAAGGTCATCTGGGATTAAAGGTGTGGTGGCACACGCCTTTAATCTGGGTCACACCCTCTAATGGAGACCTACATAAGGACATTGGAAGAAGGAAGACTCACTCACTCACTCTTCTTTTCCTGCTTGCCTTGTGGGACTGAGCAACAGCTAGATCCTTGAACTTCCATCCACAGCTGCTGCTGACCATTGTTGAGGAGTTGGACTAAAAGCTGTAAGTCATCAACAAATTCACTAACTATATAGAGACTACCCATACGTTCTGTGACTCTAGAGAACCCTGACTAATACAAAAGTTGGTACCAGCAGTGGTTCTAGAGGAGCAGAAGCATAAGGATGAATCTTTTAAAAATCTGGAGTTGGTTTGATAATTCACCTGCACCTTCAACTACTGAAACTTCTCCAGATTCTCTCCCTCCCGGGAGCTCAGAGAATATTGAAGACCCATGGTTGAAACTATATTTCAAGCTTAAAGAGTTTATTGATATGGGCCCTCTGAGTAGAGATTGTAGGTTTAATATAGAAGCTCACACAGTTTAAAAAGGTGTCAGAAGTTTGTTTGAATGGTTGGCTGCAGTGTTTATCAAAAGATGGCCTACTGAAAAGGAGTTGGAGATTCGTGATATCTCTTGGCTTAGTGTTGATGAAGGGATTTTAAGACTTAGGGAAATTGCAATGCTAGAATGGATATGTTGTGTAAAACCTAATCCTGCACAATGGGAAGGTCCAGAAGATATGCCCTTCACCAGTCCCATAAGACGCATACTGGTGAGAAGGGCACCAGCACATTTGAAGAGTTTTGTTCTTCCCCTTTTCCTTGTGCCAGACCTTAGGGTTGGAGATGCTGCTGCTCAATTAGATGAATTAAATTCAATGGGTTTAATTGGGCCCCAAGGTAACAAGGGCCAGGTGGCAGCATTGAATCACCAGAGACAAGGTGATCATAGTTATTACAATGGACTGCATAGACAAAACAATGTTTACAATGACATACCCTGTAATGGTCAGCACAGGAGAGGTGAAATTTACAATGGCATAACTCGTTTGGACCTTTGATACTAGCTAATCAATCATGGTGTTTCCAGGCATGAAATAGATAGGAAGTCTACTGCAGATCTGTTTGATCTGTATAAGCAGAAAAATTCTCAAACAAATGAAAGAAAGGCTACATTGAATTTTGGCAAAAGACAATCTTGGTCAGTGAATCAATTTCCAGACTCAAGCCAGTTTGCAGATCCAGAACCCCTTGATGAAGCGGTGGCCAGGTGCCCCTGAGGAAGGATCTTGATAAGACACCTAAAAGTTTTGCTGTTAGTCTTTCTCCAATTCTTCCCCAGAGGGACTTATAGCCTTTTACAAGGGTAACTGTACACTGGGGGAAAGGAACTAATCAGACTTTCTGGGGTCTATTGGATACTGGTTCTGAATTGACACTGATCCCAGGAGATCCCAAGAAACATTGTGGCCCTCCAGTTAGAGTAGGGGCTTATGGAGGACAGGTGATTAATGGAGTTTTGACTGATGTCCAACTCACAGTAGGTCCAGTAGTTCCCCGAACACATCCTGTGGTCATTTCCCCAGTTCCGGAATGTACAATTGGGATAGATATACTCAGAAATTGGCAGAATTCTCACATTGGTTCCCTTACCTGTGGAGTGAGGGCTATTATGGTTGGAAAGGCCAATGGAACTCTTTAGAGTTGCCTCTGCTAAAGAAAATAGAGAATCAAAAACAGTATTGTATTCCTGGAGGAACTGCAGAAATTACTGCTACTATCAAAGACTTGAAAGATGTAGGGGTGGTGGTTCCCACCATATCTCCCTTTATCTGTCCTATCTGTCCAGTGCAGAAGACAGATGAATCATGGAGAATGACAGTTGACTATCAAAACCTAAATCAGTTAATAACTCCAATTTCAGCTGCTGTACCAGATGTAGTTTCATTACTTGAGCAAATTAACATATCTCCTGGTATCCGGTATGCAGCTATTGATCTGGCAAATGCCTTCTTCTCAGTACCTGTCCATAAGGACCACCAGAAGAAATTTGTTTTCAGTTGGCAAGGCCAGCAGTATACCTTTACAGTTTTGCCTCAAGGATATATTAACTCTCCTGCCCTGTGTCATAACTTAGTTAGAAGGGATCTTGGTCATTTGTCTCTTCCACAAAATATCACATTGGTGCAATATATTGATGACATGTTGATTGGACCAAGTGAGTAGGAAGTAGCAACCACTTTGGATTCATTGGTAACACATATGTGTATCAGAGGATGGGAAATAAATCCAGCCAAAATTCAAGGACCATATACCTCAGTGAAATTCTTAGTACAGTGGTGTGGGGCATGCAGAGATATTCCTTCTAAGGTGAAAGATAAGTTATTGCACCTGGCCCCTCCCACCACCAAGAAAGAAGCACAATGTTTAGTGGGTCTATTTAGATTCTGGAGACAGCACATTCCTCACTTAGATGTGTTACTCAGGCCTGTTTATCAAGTGACTCGGAAAGCTGCTAGCTTTGTGTGGGACCTGGAACAGAAGGCTCTTCAACAGGTCCAGGCTGCTGTGCAAGCTGCTCTACCACTTGGACCATATGATCCAGCAGATCCGATGGTACTTAAGGTGTCAGTGACAGATACAGATGCTGTTTGGAGCCTTTGCAGGCCCCCGTAGGTGAATCACAGAAGAGACCTTTGGGATTTTGGAGCAAAACTCTACCATCATCTGCAGACAACTACTCTCCCTTTGAAAAACAGCTCTTGGCCTGCTATTGGGCCTTAGTGGAAATTGAACATTTGACAATAGGACATCAAGTTTTTATGAGACCTGAACTGCTTATCATGAATTGGGTGTTATCAGACCCTCCAAGTCATAAAGTAGGATGTACACAGCAGCAGTCTATTATCAAATGGAAGTGGTATATATGTGATCGGGCCAGAGCAGGTCCTGAAGGCACAAGCAAGTTACTTGAAGAAGTTGCTCAAATACCTATGGTTTCTATTTCTGCTACAATGCCATCTGCTGCCAAGCATGTGCCTATAGCCTCACGGGGTGTTCTCTATGATCAGTTGACTGAAGAAAAGAAGACTAGGACCTGGTTTACTGATGACTCTGCACATTATGCCGGCACCACCCAGAAGTGGACAGCTGCAGCATTACAAATCCTTTCCGGGACAACCCTGAAAGATACAGGTGAAGGAAAATCTACACAGTGGGCAGAACTTCAGGCAGTATACCTGGTATTACAGTTTGTTTGGAAGAAAAAATGGCCAGATATACGATTGTTCACTGACTCATGGGCTGTAGCCAATGGATAGGCTGGATGGTCAGGGATGTCGAAAGATCATGATTGTAAAATTGGTGAGAAAGATATCTGGTGAAGAAATATGTGGACAGATCTCTCCAAATGGGCAAAGGATGTGAAGATATTCATATCCCACGTAAATGCTCACCAAAAGATGACTTCAGCTGAGGAGGAGTTCAATAATCAAGTGGATAAGATGACCTGTTCTGTGGACAGTCAGCCTCTTTCCCCAGCCATCCCCATCATTGCCCAATGAGCACATGAACAAAGTGGCCATGGTGGCCAAGGTGGAGGTTATGCTTGGGCTCAGTAACACGAACTTCCACTCACCAAGGCTGACCTGGCTACAGCTGCTGCTGAATGCCAGATCTGCCAACAGCAGAAACCAACACTGAGCCCCAGATATGGTACCATTCCTCAAGGTGACCAGTCAGCAACCTGATGGCAGGTTGACTACATTGGGCCACTTCCCCCGTGGAAAGGACAATGTTTTGTTCTTACTGGAGTAGATACTTATTCTGGTTATGGATTTGTATTTCCTGTACGTAATGCTTCTGCCAAAACCACCATTCGTGGACTCACAGAATGCCTTATCTATCATCTTGGTATTCCACACAGTATTGCTTCTGACCAAGGAACTCATTTCACAACTAGAGAAGTGTGACAGTGGGCCCAGGATCATGGAATTCACTGGTCTTACCATGTTCCCCATCATCTTGAAGCAGCTGGTCTGGTAGAAAGACGAAATGCCCTTTTGAAAACACAGTTACAGCTCCAATTAGGTCTTAACAGCATGGAGGGCTGGGACAGAGTTCTTCAGAAGGCAGTATATGCTTTGAATCAGCATCCAATATATGGTGCAGTTTCTCCCCTAGCCAGGATCCATGGGTCCAGGAATCAAGGGGTGGAAAAGGGAATAGTTCCACTTACTATCACTCCTAGTGACCCTCTAGGGAAATTTTTGCTTCCTGTCCCCACAACTTTAGGTTCTGCTGGCCTAAAAGTTTTGGTTTCAGATGGGGGGAGTGCTCCTGCCAGGAACCACAACAAACATTCCATTGAACTGGAAGCTCAGACTTGCCCCTGGTCATTTTGGGTGTCTAATGCCCATAAACCAACAGGCCTAAAAATGAATAACAGTGTTAGGAGGGGTGATAGATTCAGATTACCATGGGGAAATTGGATTGCCTCTCCACAATGGAGGTAAGCAGGATTATGTCTGGAGTGCAGGAGATCCCTTAGGGTGTCTCTTGGTACTACCATGTTCTGTGATTAAAGTCAGTGGGAAGCTACAACAGCCTAATCCAAGCAGGATGACAAAGGACACAGACCCATCAGGAATGAAGGTATGGGTCAATCCTCCAGGAAAAGAGCCAAGACCTGCTGAGGGGCTTGCTGAGGGTGAAGGAAACACAGAATGGGCAGTAGAGGAAAGTTGTTATAAATACCAGCTAAGGCCACGTAACCAGTTGCAGAAATGAGGATTATAAAGTAATATGAATGCTTCTGCCTTATTTTGTTAAGAATACATTTGTCGGATCCTCCGGAAGTGTCATGCCCAGTTTTCTGAGGAGCCGCCAGACTGCTTTCCAGAGTGGTTGTACCAGCCTGCAATTCCACCAGCAGTGGAGGAGTGTTCCTCTTTCTCCACATCCTCGCCAACAACTGCTGTCTCCTGTGTTTTTGATCTTAGCCATCCTGACTGGTGTGAGATGGAATCTCAGGGTTGTTTTGATTTGCATTTCCCTAATGACTAAGGATGATGAACATCTCTTTAGGTGCTTCTCAGCCATTAGATATTCTTCAGGTGAGAACTCTTTGTGTAGCTCTGTACCCCATTTTTTAATAGGGTTACTTGCCTCTCTGGAGTTTAACTTCTTGAGTTCTTTGTATATCTTGGATATTAGCCCTCTGTCGGATGTAAGGTTGGTAAAGATCATTTCCCAGTTAGTTGGTTGCCGCTTTGTCTTTTTGACGGTGTCTTTTGCCTTGCAAAAACTTTGTAATTTAATGAGGTCCCATTTGTCTATTCTTGATCTTAGAGTATAAGCTATTGGAGTTCTGTTCAGGAAATTCTCCCCTGTGCCCATATGTTCAAGGTTCTTCCCTAGTTTCCCTTCTATTAGTTTCAGTGTGTCTGGTTTTATGTGGAGATCTTTGATCCACTTAGAATTGAGCTTAGTGCAAGGAGATAAGGATGGGCATATACCCAGAAACTTTACCTGCATGCAATAAGGACACATGCTCCACTATATTCATAGCAGCCTTATTTATAATAGCCAGAAGCTGGAAAGAACCCAGATGTCCCTCAACGGAGGAATGGATTCAGAAGATGTGGTATATTTACACAATGGAATACTACTATGCAATTAAAAACAATGAATTCACGAAATTCCTAGGCAAATGGTCAGAACTTGAAAATATCATCCTTAGTGAGGTAACCCAATCACAAAAGATCACACATGGTATGCAGTCACTGATAAGGGGATATTGACCCAGAATCTCAGAATACCCTAGACACAATCAGCATATCAATAGATTTCTAAAAAGATGGAAGGAGAGACCCCTGGTCCTGGAAAGACTGGATGTAGGGGAACGCCAGGACAGAGTAATGAGAGGGGGTTGAACGGAGAAAAGAGGGAGGGAAGGGGGCTTATGGGACTTTCGGGGAGGTAGGAAACGGGAAAGGGGAAGTGATTTAGAATGTAAATTAAAAAAATAAAATAAAATAAAAAAAAAATGACTCATCCCAAAAAAAAAAAAAAGAATACATTTGTCTTTCTTCTTTCTTCAACATCAATTGGTATTTAAGTTGAGACACTAAAAGAATGTTCCCAAGGGACATTGCCCCATTGTAAATTTATAAATGTGTTTGAGATTGTAAGAGGAATAGCTATATCACATTAGGCGTATTCATGACCTTGCTATTGTTTCATGTAGACATGAAATATTTTTTTGTGTCAAGTTAATAAGAGATGGATTGTAGTGGCTATTCCTGGTTGTCAACTTGATTATATCTGGAATGAACTACAATCCAGAATTGGAAGGCTCACCTATGATCCTGATCTGGAGACTGGAAGATACAAGTTTCTGAGCTGGATCTTGGCATTGAGATCTTGAAGCATAGTGGCTATGAATTCCAGAAGATTAAGACAGGGAAATCTCTGAGTTCAAGGTCATCTGGGATTAAAGGTGTGGTGGCACACGCCTTTAATCTGAGCCACACCCTCTTCTTTGCCTGCTTGCCTCATGGGACTGAGCAACTGCTAGATCCTTGGACTTCCATTCACAGCAGCTGCTGACCATTGTTGGGGAGTTGGACTACAGACTGTAAGTCATCAACAAATTCCCTAACTATATAAAGATTACCCATACATTCTGTGACTCTAGAGAACCCTGACTAATACACACTCATTCCCCAAGTTTATGCAGAAAAGCTGTCCCCAGGTTATTTCTTACATTTGGGGTTTCTTACACCTGCTCCACAAACAAGCAGAGACTATACCCTGGTAAGACAGACTCAACTCATGTTTTGCCAGGCATCACAACCAGAAATGGCAGGTGTGTAAGTCTGCTTCAAGACTGGGAAGGATGAAGTTTGTTCTGATGATGAGATCCATATGTGATCCATGTTAAGGTCACTCATATTGGCTACAGGACTTCTTTAAACAGGATAGAAAAACAATAGGCAACAAGATACTATTTGCTAGACATAGAAGAGAGGAGATCACAGGCTTGGTCCCCTGAATTTAGTGCTGGGATGGTGAAATATCAGTAGGTAGGAGTTAAAGTTTCCCCTTCTGTTGCCTGTCTATAGACAGAGCTCTGGTCAGCCCCAATCATGGGAAAAGACATGTGGCCTCATCTATTAGATCTCTATTCCAGTCAGCTTCATCTATGGCTGATTGTAGAAGTCTTTGGGCACCTGTCCAGCTCAGTAATAGGAAGCAGACAGAAATGCAGGCCTTGGACCTGCCCCAGCACTGACTTCACCAGCTGGTCTTGGTGAAGTGTGGATTCAGACATGTGATGCATTTTGGTTGCATTGGTGGACAGAGACCTGGTTTAGAAGCCTGAGGTTAGTCCACACACATACAGTGATTATAGCCTCTAGTAGTTATTTTTCTCATTGATCTAAACAAATCACTGACCAAAAAGAATGTAAGGGAAAAAAGATTTCTGACGGGGTTAAAGACTGTTAGTCTCATAACCAGCCCAAGCTGTTTAGCTTTGAAAAAGCTGACATGGATTTAAATAGTTTTCAGATGACATAAAATTTATAGCCAAGACATGAGTCAGGTGTTAATTATTATAGTCTTTTAAGATAGTACAGATGACAAGGGCTCTGTTTGACAGAGATGATAGATTGGGTGTTAGGTCTATCTTATACTTTATAATTTACAAAATGGTAATAGTTGTGCTCAATTTATATTTGGAGAGAAAGATTTTTTTTTAATTAAACAGAAAGGGTGAAATATTGCAAGATATTTCCTATCCATTCACATGGAGGCAGTGAGAGGCCAGTGATTGGAGGGGAGAGAGGAGGAGGAGGAGCTAAGGGGGAAGGAGGCGGAGGCACAGAGGACCACAGGAACAGGGGGTGGGGGGAGATGCAGGGAAGTGTGTGGAAAAGGAGGTCACAGCAGGAGGCTTGGGACATCTTTTTGTACGTATTATGAGGTTAGAAATATTGGCAAAAGCTTTCATTGTATTGGCATCTTGAATTTGGGAGTTTCTTATACATAAATATATTTGGTTAACTATTTAAGAGTCATGCTTTACCGGGTATTTGGGTGCAGGGCAGGAGCACAGGACTCCCTGCCGTTTACAGAGTCTATAGCAGAGAGGAAACACAGCTAGAAGAGATTGGCTCAGCAGCGACAGTGAGAGCCGCCCTGTGGGAGACCCACCAGGATTTGGTACAGACATGGCAGGGTGGAACCATTCTTTTTTAAATATTTCCTGCTACAATTTGCCACACATTTCATCAGGATAAAGGAGGCATTAGGAGACATTTGGCCTGTGGAACTGTGGTGGTTTGAATATGCTTGGCCCAGGGAGTGTCACTATTAGGAGGTTTGGCCTTGTGGGAGTAGGTGTGTCATTGTGGGCATGGGCTTTAAGACCCTCATCCTAGCTCCCTGAGAGTCAGTCTTCTCCTGTTTGCCTTTAGAATAAGATGTAGAACTCTCAGCTCCTCCTGCACCGTGCCTGCCTGGCTGCTGCCATGCTCCCATCTTGGTGACAATGGACTGAACCTCTGAACCTACAAGCCAGCCTCAATTAAATGTTGTTCCTTAGAAGAGTTACCTTGGTCATAGTGTCTGTTCACAGCAGTAAAACCCTAACTAAGACAGGTATCAAACAGTAATCAAGGAGAGGGGAATACCAGTGCTCATTTTGGATTTTTATTTTGTTTTTCTTTTTCTCTTTTTAAACTCACTCTGGGTCCCCAGGCATGAGAGAATTCCACTCACATTCAGGATATGTCTTCCCACCTCATTTTGGAAACTCCCTCAAAGACACATGGAGAGGTGAGCTTCCTAGGCAAGTCTAATTCCAGTTGAGTGGACATTAAAAATTAAACATTATACATTCAGAACTGGCAGAATCCTTCTGTGCCTTACAAAGCTTCACTAGTATAGATGAGGTACTGGGCCTATCCTGACCTTAGGGATAGCCTTGTGGAAACCTCAGTCCTATCTAAAATACCATCTACAGATCTAAAGCAAGCATGGTTTTGGCTGATCCTCTTGCCGTGACAACATACGAACAGTAGGCTTGGGATAATTCTGGTCTGATGCTGAAAGAGTGGAAGTCACCAAAAGCTCACAGGCACATAAAATAAGCAACCTACTTAGATTTCTGGAAAGATAGGCAGTAAAACCAAAAATCCATATGACAAGAACGAGAATAAATACCTAATTTTTCAAATCCCACATGATGTCTCATACCAACAAGTATCAAGAGCTTTGAGGAAGTATAACCTTGCCTTATGGTCACAATATATACCATAAATAAATATATAAATAAATAAATAAACCAAATATCAACCTATAGGACACCCTGAGGGAGCCACAAATGCTAGCCTCCCTCGCCTCTGCATTGCCAAGGCTGGCATTTTCCCTGATAAACGGCCAGATGCAGCTGGTGCCTGTCCTTGGGACCTCAGAGAAAGAAATAAAGATTAGGGTCCCATGTTTGAATCATAGAAGGGAAGTGACCAGAGGTCACAGATAGTCATAAAACTGGCCCCTGATAGCGTCATAGAAATAACCCCTAAGGTCAGGAGAATCCCCCTCTCAGCTGCACAATTCCACCCTGCCAAATGGTATCATGTTAAAATTGACTTGTCTCATCTACCTTCCCCCCATTGCCCTAAGCATTCAAAGAATCTCTAACTATGTTGTATATAAGTGCCAAGCCTTCTGGACTTGGGCTCGCACTCCAACCTGCACCGTGGGAAGGTTTGCGACCTGAGCCTGACTCAATTTCAATAAAGAATTTCATGCATCTTGCAGTGGACTCTGCAATTCTTGAGTTCTCCTGGGTTTCCTGCCTGACTCAGATATAACAATGTCTACCAGCTAATGCAATACGTACAACTGCATGGAAGTGACTAGCATTATTCCTCTTTAAAATATTAGGAACTGAGTACAGAATGTGAAGTAACTCGGATGGGTGTCTGGTTTGTGAATAAATAATAGGATCCATGATTCACAGCGTGGTTAAATTAGTCACTTTTCTAAGAAAGGGTTTATTTGGGCTTATGGGTGCAGAGGGTTAAGAGTCCATGATTGGAAATTGGAGCAATGGCCACTGGAGCAGGAAGTTGAGGGCTCAAATTTCCAAACTGTGATCAGGAAGCATAGAAAGTGAACTGGGAATGGCATGCAGCTTTTGAAATCTCAGTGCTCTCCCTCAGTGGTTTCCTTCAGCAAGGTCACACCCCATAAACCTTCCCAAACAGTGCCACTAACTGGGAACTGAATATTCAAATCCCCAAGACTATGGGGCATCCCATTCAAAACACTGCATACACACCCTGGCTCCCACAGGCTCACGTGCAAATCATATGGAAATACATTTAGTTCCACTCCAAAAGTCCCCATATTCTTCCAGGCTCAACACTATTAAGTCCAAAGTCTGTTCTGAGACTCCAGGAAATCTCTTAATTATAACCACCTATAAAATAAAAAAGTGAATTACATACCTTCAACATGAATTGGCTTAGAATTTAGGAAGAAGGGAGAGGTGGGGACATAGTAAGGAAATACTGAACCAAAGCAAGAACAGGACTCAGCAGAGTGAAATGTCAAATCCTGCAGCTTCGGGTCCAGTGTCAAAGGGCTTAAATCATCCTGTTCCTCCAGCTTTTCTACTTGCAATATACATCTTGTAGTGGCTATTCCTAGTTGTCAACTTAATTATATCTGGAATGAACTACAATCCAGAATTGGAAGGCTCACCTGTGATCCTAATCTGGAGGCACAGAGATACAAGTTTCTGACCTGGATCTTGGTTTGGAGATCTTGAGGCATAGTGGCTATGAGAATTCCAGAAGATTAAGGTAGGGAGATCTCTGAGTTTAAGGTCATCTGAGACAAAGCAAGTCCCAGATCCAGGCATGGTGGCACACACCTTTAATCTGGGTCACACCTTCTGCTGGAGACTTACATAAGGACATTGGGAGAAGGATGATTTACTCTCTCTTCCTTGCCTGCTTGCCTTGTGGGGCTGAGCAACTGCTAGATCCTTGGACTTCAATTAACAGCTACTCCTGACCATTATTTGGGAGTTGGACTACAGACTGTAAGTCATCAACAAATTCTCTTATTATATGGAGACTACCCATAAATTCTGTGATTCTAGAGAACCCTGATTAATACACATCTAATAGTTCCTATTCCTGTGTGTAGCTCTCCTTGTCAGACATCCCACAACTCTGGCATCTCCAGCATTGTTGGGGCTCCAATGCAATCTAGGCTTTACTTCCAATAATAGTGTCTCAAGGCCTTCACGTAGAGGCTCTCCACCACGCATTCCCCATCTCAGGGGCTCTCTGAAACTCCCTATGGGGGAGTAATCCATGATTCTTTACTCTCCCATCCTTTATAATCTCAAAGCCAGCACCTGGTAGGCAACACTGTCAAGTTCAATTGCCAGTTAGGGATGTTTTTGGAAATCCCTGGCTGTCCTAGAACTTTCTCTGTAGACTAGATTGGCCTCAAACTCACAGAGATCCTCCTGTCTCTGCCTCCCAGGTCCTGGGATTGAAAGCATGCTGCTCTCTTCTCAATCAGGCCTAATTGTCATCTCCAGCTGATCCATATCAATTACTTTGGCAAAGCCAAGGTTTCACTGTGGTGGTGCTGGTCTCTTGTTCATCACAGCTGTTTCTTCAGCCCTGATGCTTGGTCCATAGGGAGTGACAATATTAGGAGTTATGACCTAGCTGGAGAAAGAGTTTCATTGTGGAGGTGTGCTTTGAGGTCTCCTATGTTCAAGCTCTGCCCAATGTGACACACAATCTCCTTGATGCCTGTGGATCAAGATGTAGAACTCTCAACTCCTTCTCTAGCACCATGCCTGCCCAAGTGCCTCCATTTTTCCTATCATGATGATAATGGACTAAATCTCTGAAACTGTAAACCAGTCTCAATAAATCTTTTCCTTTATAAGAGTTGCCATGGTCATGGTGTCTCTTCACAATAATAAAAACCTAACTAAGACAATTATCCAGACCTGATACATCCATTATATATATGGACCTGTTTCCAGACCTGATACATCCATTATACTCATTCTACTAAAACTGCTCTTTTAGAAACTAATACAGGGTGAGGGCCAGCTCTAGAATTCTATTATTCCCTTTGCTTTATTGTTGTTGTCGCTGTTGCTGTTGTTGGTTTGTTTTGTTTTGATTTCTTTCTATTTTTTGAGACATGGTCTTGATATGTAGCCTTGGCTGGCCTGAAACTCACTATGTAGACCAGGTTAGCCTCAAACTCTTAGAGAGCTCTCTGTCTCTGCTTCCCAAATACTAGTATTAAAAGCTCGCTCTGTAGCCTTGGCTGGCCTTGAACTCTTAGAGATCAGGTCTGCCTCTCAAATTATGGGATTAAAGTGCCTAGCCCAGGACTTTTATTTTTGTTTATACCCTGTGGTAGTTTAAATAAAAATGGTCCACATAGGCCCATAGGAATTGGCACTATTAGGAGGTGTGGTTTTGTGGAAGTAGGTGTGGTGCAGTGGAAGGAAGTGTGTCACTGAGGTGGGCTTCTCAGATGCTCAAGTCTGGCCAAGGTTCAAATGTCTCCTCCTGCTGTCTGTGGATCTAGATATAGAACTCTTGACTACCTCTCTAGCTCCACAACTACTTAGATGCCATAATACTTCCCACCACAATTTCCACCATCATAATAATCGAATACACCTCTGTTGTAAGCCAGCCCCAATTAAATTGTTTTTCCTGTTTGTTTGTTTGTTTTAATATAACAATTGCTGTAGTCACGGTGTCACTTTACAGCATTACAAAGCCTAATGATGTCATACTATCTCTAGGAAAAGGCTGAAAACTCAATCACCCTAAAATTATAATAGAGAAGCAAAGCTTAGTGCCCCAGGCATTTGATGCAAGCCCCTATGGAGCAGAGCCTGAGCCCTGCAGATCTCTGTGAGTTCAAGACCAGCCTGGTCTACATAGTAAGTTCCAGGTTAGCCAGGGCTACATAGTGAGACCCAGTGTCTGTTTAAAAATTAAACAAAATTCTTGGAGAAGCCAAGCCTGGTTTACAATACACTTGGGAACATAAAGATGATGTTGTTATAGGAAGAAATTTCCAATCACATTAGCAAGTTCTTTAATGCTTAGCTTTTGTTAACACTGAAAATCAAAGACTGAGGAAACAGTATAGTTGAGGCCAATGCTCTGAACTCTACAGATTTCACATTCCAACCCTGAAAATAGTCACTCCCCCCCATCATAAATACACTTGCTTCTTTTCTTTTTTCCCCTATTCTTTTTCTTTTCTTTCTTCCCTCCCTCCCTTCTCCCTTCCTCCGTCCTGCCCTCTTTCTCCCTCTTTTTCTTTCTTTCTTTTCCTTCCTTCCTTCCTTCCTTCCTTCCTTCCTTCCTTCCTTTCATTATGTAGCTCTGGATGTCCCGGAACTCACAGTGCCAGTCTTGGCCTCCCAAATACTTGGAGTAAAGGCAGGCCACCATGTTGAGACTCCAGTTTACTTCCCATTATCCTTATAACATGTCATTTATAATCAGATAGTCTTCCATTCACTTGAATTTAAAATCTTGAAACTTAATAGATGCTAAACATTTTTTCACTTTCCCAGCCCCTAAACAGACTTTTGCTAAAGCTTTTGTCAAAAGTCTGAAAGGGATCTCTACTCTTTGTAGTATCTTCAGGCAAGGTATTATATAGTAAGCCTCTGTGGTAGAGTAGTTTCCTACTATGTATCTTAGCGTTAAGCTTCAACACTGAAAAAAAAAAGCTAATATGACTACTAAGAGCTACTTTTTATGGCTTTAGAAGATGTGCGGTGTTAGAATAAGATAAAAGCCTCGAAAAACCTAGCTCACAAGTTTCTCTATTGTGAACGCCTACCCGCACGAACTACAATTCCCGTCATGCACGGCGGCCCTCTTTGGCAAACTACTATTTCCGTCCGCGCTACCAGAGCATGCTGGACTTTGTAGTTCACCCGGACTTACGTCTTTTCTTGGGTTCTTCATAAGGTGTGACAGTGTTGCTAACTGGATTGCTTTGAATCTGGTGTTACTATATAGTATTATCATTAATGCTATAACATATCTGCCAATTCACTGTCAGCTTTTCACTAATTTCTCGCGCTACCTTCACCCGGGAAAGGAAACTGACGTACTTCCGGTGTGATGGCGGCGTGGTGGAGCTTTAGGTAATTACGGAACTCTGAAGACTCGGGATGGACTTGGAGCCAGAGTGGGGGCAGCGGGTTGCTAGGCCGCGTGGAGAGGGCAGGGGCTTGCGAGTGGGCGCTTGCCCGGTGGGCTTTGCTTTCCTCACGTGGCTGCGCCGTCTCCACCGGCGGCCCGCGAGGTGCGGCGTGAGCGGGCTGGGCCTAGCGCCGGTGGCTGGGCGTGCGCGTCTGTGCATTGGTCTGGGTTATGGTGGGTGAACACATCTGCTGGGACCTCCCTGGGTCGTGTCTCCAGTCCGCTTCCCAGGACCCAGGACTGGCATTAATAAACTCTCGTAACGCTATTGCCTCATTCCAGCTTAATATCCTAGTAGCCGATTCTATTACATTACATTTATGGTTCGTTTTCATTGACTAGACTGAACCCGTGTCATGTTTAGCCCTAGAGCTCCATGTTTCGTATCTTCGGTGTTTACGTCTCGTAGTTAATCTTAACTCTAAAAACCTCTATTTGTAACTTCCAAACTTGGGTTTGCAGTCCCTGCCCCTAGCCAGCTGCAGGCTCTACAGTACACTTTCTTTCACAAACAGCAATGTATCAGCGGTTTCCACCTGCTCTAAATGCAAGATTTTTCTTTTGATACATTGTAACTATTTACGGTTTTTTTTTTTTTTTTTGAGATAAGGGGAGAATAAATTGGGGGAAAAGGTCTTGTAGAAACATTAACTGAGTCCCGGTAAACCGTTGGAGAGTTTGCCCAGTGGTTAAAAAAAGGTACTTGCAGCTCTTTCAGAGGGATCTCGGTTCAGATCCAAGCACCCACAAGATGGATCACAACAAAATGTTATCTCAGATTTAGGGAACGGGATACCCGCTTGCTGATAGCCACTTGCACCAGCAACTTGAATTGTGCGTCTACGTACATGAAGACAAAAAGATCCATTTATGTAAAAATGAGTTACCTTTTCTGTTAATTGTGCTCTTTATTTAAACTGCTTTTTTTGTTTTTTCCAGACAGTTTCTCTGTGTAGTCTTGGCTGTCTTGGAACTCACTCCTTAGAGCAGGCTGGCTTCAAACCTCTGCCTGTCTCTACCTCCCAAGTGCTGGGATTAAAGGCATGTGCCATCACTGCCCAGCTTAGACTGGATACTTTACCACCTAGTTGAGTCCTAACTTGTTCATGACTGGCCCAGTCAGACTCAGTCTGGGAATAGACCACTTCCAGAAAGAAGTGATTATTGGTAGGTAATACAGTAGATTGGAACTAATGTCTTTGAGGACTGTTCTGTCAGATTTCCCTTGTTTTCTCTATTTGTCTGAAATTTCTGCAGGCACTCTAACCAGCTTGAGTGTAGTGAACAAGGCCCTTCTTCCCAATTCCCTGTGTCTCAATAAAAACCGTTAGATTACATTCCTAAAGAAAGCTAGCCCCCAAGATCTGTTCCCTTATCTAACCTGTAAAGTTCCAGCTATCAAAGTATTGAAGATCAACCATCCAAAGCCTCTTTTGGGTCACCTAATTAACATGCCCAATTTAAATCAAATACCTCATCCTAACACCACCCCCACCCCCATGATTTTCCTACATGCATGTCTGTCTCCTCTCTATCCAGAGACAGTCCTTTGTTCCCTTGGGACAATACCCTTTTACCCTCTCCCTTGTTCCATTCCCCTTCTCCCTCATCATCTGTTCTGTCTGTCTCCTATTCTCTGCCCTTTGTCCTTCTGGAGCCAATAAATCTTTGTGCAGAGAACATGGTCTTGGGGTGTCTTGAGCCAACTTTGAGGTTCCCTACAATTTCTAACATGGAAGGCTGGTAGAGCACAAAGGCCTGTAGTTTGGATTGCAGTAAACTCTCAGGCTTGTTAACACTTGTTCTTACATCTCCCAGGTGAACATGGGAGAAGACAGTTGAATGCTTACCTCAGCACAAACTTTGAAAACATTTTTTTAAAAAGATAGTACGTGGGCAGGGGAGTGGATTCAAGCAAGGCTTTGCCTATTGTCCCATGTTAGTAAAGCCCAGTGAACAGAAAGAAAAGAAAGTGTGGGGCATCCTTTTTTTAGGAAAAGTTTCAGTGATTAAAGAATAACTTAGTAAGCAAGACCCAGACTTAGCTGTTTTTCATCTTTGAGCCTAACTCAGTAGTGGCTTAAGCTAGACAAAGTTCCGTACGTCCTCTCTGAAAATTTATCCCAGGGGTGCTCTGAATCACATTACAAGGTTAGGTTCCTTGTAGACCAGAGCTTCTGTGATAGGTAGGTGGTAGTTTAGAGGCTACATGGTAAGTTTCTCTTATGGAGAGATTTCCTTTAAGCCAGAATATACTCAGAAGGAAAAACAAACTAACAAAACCTCTAATGATAAGAAAGGTCATTTTAAGCCAGTCTGTGCAAGTTAGCAGACTTAGTTCACAAAGCTGGGGACCAGATTTGACTTGGAGGAGGGGAGGCTACAATGAAGTGAAGATGAAGGCCTGTGCTACATTCCTGTGTTTGTATCATTCATTACCTCTTGTGATGTCTGAAAGGACACAGCATCTATTAGTGCCGCCTTGATGCAGATGATGACAGACAGCTTGGTGGCTCCAAGAATCAGGGGTAGAGAAGTATTCTTTACATGATGTCACAATAACTTGACTCTTTTTTGGAACTAAAATAATCAAAAGCTACCCTCCCGTTATAAAACTTAGTTTTAGATTTTGAACTTGTTGTGTATCTGGAGCTCACATCAGTGATTGAGAATTTCAGAGATCTGCTGTATCCATAAAAGGCTCTTCATGATTTAACTCCTTGGGTCTCTTAGGGTCCATGTCATTTATGTTCATTTTCTATATGTCTCCTTTACCCGAATGACTTGGAAGTCATTATTTATTTGTTTGTTAGTTTTAAATGTCGTTGAGCCTGTATGTGTGTGGGTCCCTGTCTACAATGACCTTTTTTTCTGTATGGATATAATTCCTGCTTGTCCTTCAGGACTCGGCATTGGTACCTCCTGGTTTCTTGTACACTCAGCAATAATGTGTTTATAGCATAGCTACAACATCTAGACATTTCTCCACCTTAAGGTTAAGAACATTGACTTTTTGATGTCTTCTGTGTTGTGTAATGTAAATATTACCTCCCTATCGACAACTACTGTTTTTATCAGAAAGACTGCTATAGCCTCATCATCTTGAGGTCCTGTATCATGTATTTTTTCAGTTGTTACAGTCTCAAAGAGACTCTTCTGCACAAATACAAGCTTGAACAAATGAAGACAAGATTTGGTACATGATTAGAAGCACTCAAGTGTTTTGTTGAAAGGCATGTATTCTGATGAGGATGATAGTCTTTTTAAATTAATGTTTTCTTTGGTCTTTGTTATCATGAAAATGGGTAGAAACCTGAGTTTAAATCAGTCGATCAAGAGAAACTGTAATGATACCATTTGCTCAATGAATGAGGCACTGGGCTACTGAATAAAATTAAGCCCCATTCCCAGGCCGTGAGCCGAGGATACATGAGAAAGTGAGCTAAGAGAAAGGCTGAGGAGAATGAATTCCGTGCTTCAGGGGTTGGTAAGAGGGAGGAGCCCCTTAGGCTTTGCTCTCTTCAGTAGCAGATGGATTGCTATTGAGAGATTATTTTCTGTTAAAAATATATTATAAAGTGAAACATTGTGGAAATAGAGACAAAGGTTTCTGTTTTAAAAACGTTTAAGAACATTTGCAAAGTAGGGGATAATCCTAAACATGTTCTAATGGAATGTGTGTTTAATTTCAAAGCCTGATTTCTCCACGGGCAGCTTTACAGATACTTAACAGGATCCTTTTGCCCTGCATAAGTGGAATGCCAGGTTTAGTATGCAAAGAGAACTTAATACTTCAGAAATTATTACAGATAGTGCTAAGAGTCTGAGAAATCTTGTCAAACCCACTCTGCCTCTGGAGTGAAGCTTCGTGGTTTTATTAGGGATCTTCTCTAAATGGAATCTCCCACCAGCCTCTTGTATACGGAGGCAGAGAATGGGTAAAACAGCAAATTTATTTCTTCTACTCAGGAAAAGAATAAAATCAGGACTTGGTGACTGACTGGGAGTGAAGAAAAGTCAATTGCCACTTGGAAACAATTACAGGAGACGAGCTAGAGGAACAGCTGGCTGGAGATGGAGGGAAGGAAATGAGTCCAGTTTGCACTGCCTTCTTCTGGAAGGCCATCAGGGCCCGTATGGAGGCCTCCTCCCTGAGTGGAGCTCCATAGAGAGGCATGGGCTAGACTGGAATGGAAGCCAACACTGTAGAGATGGAGGTGCTGTTCAGAGAATATAGCAAGGTCGAAAGTCAACCATAGTCATTTGTTCTTGTGACACACATGTGTCAAAAGCTTCCAGTGTTACATTATAGTAATGAACAGAATGAGTCCATGAGCAAAAGTTGAAGTATAACTTAAAAGGCAAGAGCAGGAGGCAGAGGAAGAGTGAGGGGTTATATATAAGCTGAGGACTGAGAACATGGAAGGACAGAGGGATGGATGGCTCAGCAGGACCGGGTATGTAGCAATGTCTGGTCAAAGCAGGGAATTCTTTCTGGATTTTGCAACAGATCATTTTATAACCCTGATTAGTGCTGTGAAAGTAAAGATGGAAAGCTAAGTACAGTGGGGAAGAGGAATGTAGTGAAGTTAAGAATAAGGGGCATCAAGATGGTATCAAAACCATCTTCGAGGTGTAGAGAGGGAGCAAGCAGGACCAGAGGACAGAATGGAAGGAATTTGTCCACAAGTGTCATAATTTATTTTTAAATAGACTGTAAATAAATCTAACATGTAGATTTTTTTTAATTATTTAAAACTAAACTGAGAACTAGTCATGTAAATCTAGAACTGAATGGCTAGTATTTTGAAACAAAAATGATCAGATTCCAGTTGTTACAGATAATATGTTTTGGTAAAAAGGAAAACATTCAGAGATTAACAATTGTTTTTTAAAAGTAAAGTTATTGTATCATGTACTCTTTAATAGTGGATTAGCTTTATAATATAAGAAATGAAGGCAGATAATAACTTTCTCCTAGTTGATAATGTATAGTGCTCATTAAGTTTATTTTTAGGATTTTTTTCTCTAATCATCTGCATGTTACTGTCTTAAGGTATCTCCGAATTCTAAACTTGAAGCTTTTCGTTGTACAGAGAATCAGAGACCAGAAGACTGATCAAATGTTTGTAACAAATATTTCTCTTCGAAACAGGCAATATCCTGAACTATCTGCACAGCCTTCCCCTTATATGGGAAAATAGGGATTGAATTCAAATGGGGGCACAGAACATCTGATTCCTTAGTGACTTGGAAGCATAGGCCTGCATGTCTTATTATAAATGCTTATTACATCAGACCTGTTTTGACATTTATGATTTTTTATATTTTAAGAAAGGAATGGAGTATTTACTAACCATTTTCTCTTTGCGGTCCAGGTCAACATTTTCTAACCAAACACATTCATATTTCGAGAAGCACTCAGAATCAAGATGGAACATGCCAGGTTTTGGTGTTAAATGATTTACCATATATGTAACAAAAACATCTCTTTTCAGAGAGTTTGAGATTTAAGATAACAGACAATTGTTAACCTGTACCTGGTGACTCTTCCAGAAAGCACCATAAGTATATGATGACCTCCTAAAATTGTGATTCTAAGATGAAATCATTTCCTTTCTTGGCATATCATGGGATATGTCTCTCATAAACGTTTGTGCATGCACATATGTGTGTGCATGTGTGTGTTACTGTGGCCAGTCTTCCTCTCATTTCCTACTTGGGAAGGGAAAAGGCATGTCCCGGAGTCTGTCATACTTCCTTCTGCTTTGACATTTAGAACTAACTTAAGATTCTTCTTAAATTTTGAATATTGTTTAATATTACCATTTCCCCATCAGACAACTTGGATTTCTTTTAAAGCCTGTTAAGCCTGCTGCTAGTCTGTAGAACGCAGAGGCACAGACTATTAGCAAGTTTTGTGTCACATATCTCAGTGAGTACTGTCACATGGATTAAACACCCAGGGGACGAACAGTGCTGGAAGTGTTGTGTCACGGGGACAGTGCAGTCAGGCCATCAGAGTGTTTCTTCATGTTCTGAAGGTTTCATGTAATCAACAGATACATAATTTCATAGGTTTTGGCTCACAGTTTGAAGTATGTCGTACAGATGCTACTGTGTATTTGGTTTCTGGTGCTTGCTGGAACAGGAAAATAACCATCCTTGTAAAGTACTATTCTCTGGAGTGCCGCATCTTCTATTATAAAATGCCCTCTTTACTCACAGAAGCAGGTGTGCTTTTGCTGAGTTGCTTGTTTGTGACAGGACGAGAGAGAAGTTTAATAATTCATCGCAAAGTCATATAGTGGTGTTGGCAGAGCAGCAGCAACTTTAAATTTTATATAAACCGCTCTCATTGCAGGAGTTTCCAGCTAGTCTAAGTGTAAAGCCTCCACATGCTGAGCCCTCAGAACCATCCTTGAGGCACGTTCTGTCCACATCTGGACGATGAGCGGAGCTTCTGTGCTTTTCTGAATGGCAGCAGCCCTCTCCTGTGTTACCAGCTCCGCTCTGTACAGTTTTGAGACAAGGAAATGTAAAAGACTGTATGGGAGTGTCTGAAATTATTTGCTGAAAGTTACAAACAGAAAGGATAACACTAAACAGAAAGACAACTCATTAAGTTTAAATAAATAAGCATTTTGAAGGGAAATACATAGAGAATTACAATTAGTGTGCTTAGGCAAGAAGAGAAACTAGGCTTAAGAAGTCAGTAGAATCACAGGAAAGTGCTTTGGCCCAGTGGAGGCAAGTGATTGACTTGCTTATACCATCTCTGCATAGCTCATTCTAGGTATGCTGATCAAGCAAATCCTTATTCAGATTAAGAAGAAGTATTCTTAGTAATCTCATAGTCTTTTGATCTGGTGCTGCAAGGGAGTAGGCCAGTGCAGAGGCCATGGAGGAGTGCTACTTACTGCCTTGCTTCTCCTGGCATGCTCAGCCTGCTTTTTTATAGAATCAAGGACCTTCAGCCCAGGGATATACCCATCTATAATGAGTTGGGCCCTCCCCAGTCAGTCACTAATTAGGAAACGTCCTACATGCTGGCCTACAACCTGATCTTACGGAGACATGTTATCAATTGAGTTTCCCTTCTCTCAGATGACACCAGCTTGTGTTAAGTTGACATAAAAAGTAGACAGGGCACTATACTCTTGGTTTTCATGAGAAAGACATACAGTGAATAGGTGGCAAAAGCAGAGCTCCTAAAGGTGCCGAGCCCTAAATAAAACATGTATACAGTTCCCTCCTAGGCCCGGACGTCACGGAACAGGGGGCATCAGGAGTGGAGGAGCGGGAGATAGGTGGAAGGACCATGAAGTGCCATGCTCTTCGTATGACCCAGCCCAGGCTAGGTTCCGGGTGTGCTCAGATTCAGGCATTTTAGTACCATGGTCTTCGTACTCCCTGTATCTTATTATCCTTTCACTGTCTATATTTCATTTTATCTTTGTGATTTGATTTCCTTAGACCATAAACTGTATGTAATTACAAAATTTTTGATTGGCAGTTCTATGTGAATGTAACTACCAATTCTGCACGTCATTGAAATTAAAATATATTCAGCAGAAGGCTATTAAATGACATATTTGCCACTGGGGAGATAGCTTAGTTAGTAAAGCACTTGCCTTGCAAGCATAAGGACTTGTGTTTGATTCCTGGGCATGGTGGCTCCTGCTTGTCATCCCAGCGCGGAGGAGACAGATACAGGCGGATTTCTGGGACTCACAGGCGAGCCAGCCTTACCTGCTTGGCAATTCCTAGACAGTGAGAGATTAAAGGAAAGATGGACAGTGGCTGAGGAAAGATGCCAGAGGTTGTCTTGTGGTCGCCACAGGCACATGTGAATACATGCACATATGCACACAGAAGACATTTAGTGCAGATTTAGGTTTATCCAGAACTGAATGCTTCTTGTTCACCTATATCTGAAGCCTTCTTTCTGCCTTTAGTGAAGTAGGCTAACACGTCTCAGTTTATCACATTATCTTTCCATATGGAGTATATTTCAAAGAATTATTTCCATATAAACATTGGCTTTCATTTTTATAACTGATATGTAATAATTGGGTATTGTTTTCTTGGTTTCTTTTTATATATAATAGTTGATGATGTAAGTATAAGCTTCCCTTGCTGAAGCATTTCAATCTAGTGTTATAAGAGCTGTTTATAAATGGTTTAACTCTGTTCCCTGTCAGAATAAGCCGCTATTTATTCTCTTGCTTTTGTAGTCTTACTAATACATATTAAGTACACTTCTTTTTGTGCAACTATTTAAAGATTTCGTTTTAAAACTTCAATTATATCTACTTTTACTAATTAAGGAAAATGAAGTGGTTAGGTGCCTACTATTTAGAAGGAACATGCCATTATTGTACATACTGTTAATCATTATTAATAAGCTTGTGTTATTGTGTTTTAGGTGACGTGTGGAGACAGAAAACCAAAACTGTCAAGGAACGCAGACCATCAAGTACGTGTTACTTGAATGAACCTGAAGAATCTGATTTTTTGGGTCAGCTGACAGCAGAAAATGAAAAGTAGTGTGGCACACATGAAAGTAAGTGTTGGAAACTTGGAGATGTAAGCTCATAGTTAATGCCTGTGCCTTGACCAAAAATACCTTCATAGAATCAAAACAGTCTAGTCAGATAGTAGAAGGGGGTCATGCATACGCTGACACCACAACACAATTTTAAACAAAGTGGACCAGGTAGGAATAATATTCAGTAAAGGGACAGTTGAGAAAGTATGCTGGATATCCCCTTTCGTGTGTGTGTGTGTGTGTGTGTGTGTGTGTGTGTGTGTGTGTGTGTGTGTGTACATGTGTACTCATGGGTGGGTGGTTGTGGGGATGTGTATGCTGTGACAGAGCACCATGACTGAAAAGCAACTTGGGGAGGGAAGAGTTATTCTTTCAGTCAGCTTTCAGGAAAGCTTACATATCCACAACACTGTTCACCTTCAAAGCAAGTCAGGACAGGAACTCACACAGGGCAGGAACCTGGAGGCAGGAGCTGATGCAGAGGCCATGCAGAGATGCTGCTTACTGGCTTGCTCAGCCTACTTTCTTATAGAACCCAGGACCACCAGCCCTGGGATGGCACCACCCCCAGTGGGCTGGACCCTCCCCCATCAAACACTAATTAAGAAAATGCCCTATAGCCAGGTGGTATGATAGAGGCATATTCTCAGTTGAGGTTCCTCCTTTCATATAACTCTAGTTTGTGTATCAAGTTGACATAAGACTAGCCAGCTCATTGTGTATATGTAATCACATACATGAGATTCTACATGAATCATTTAATGTGTACATGTGAACAAAGGAATAAAGAATAGTGTTAGCAATGATAACATCGTTCTCATGGAGTGTGCTTTCCTGAGTGATAGGCAAGGCATAGTCCTTCCTTCAGTCAGTCTAGACTCTTTCACGTTTGCTCAGTCTCTTCATATGTGGAAGTGGGCTTTCATGTTGTACCATACTTGGGATGTTTGTTTATTCAACAAACAAAAAGTGAATTATAAGCTGCAGTGACTTTACAAAGTAATGAACAAAATTTCTCTGTCATTGTATTTACTTTCTGGTATGAGGAAAGAGAAAGTAAATCATAAACTTGATAATAAATAAGCTATGTAGTATATTAGAATGTTACCTTAAGCTTTGAGCTGTGGAGAAAAGAAATAGAGTAAGGGGGACTAGTGTGTTGCAGCTTGTATTGAGGGGTAAGTACAGGACCTATTGTGACGGAAGATAGTTATTTGAGGAGAGAGACTTAGAAGCAAGAGAGTTAACTGTGTAGATATCCAGAGGGGAGAATGCATCAGAAAGTGGGAACAGGAAGTGCATATAGTCCAGTGTGACTGCAAGAGATATCAAGGAGAGTTTTATAATGTGAGGTCAGAGCAATAACAAGGAACAGTAAATCCATGGGCTTTCAGAAGTCTGCCTGAGTGGTCTTGGAAAGTCAGCCAACCATTGAACTTCTTTCTTTTGTGAGGTTGATAAGCCAGTATATTGTTTATTGGGTCATGGTGTCAGTGAAAGGAAAGATAAATTTTTATTTAATTACAAATATATGTCCTTCAACTATTCTATTAGCTCTGTACCCCTAAACTTCTTTGAAGAGAAAAGTAGACTGAGCTCCTTAGCCTGTACATAGCATGTGCTGTCAAAGCTGTTTCTCTGTCTTTTTCCATTCTCCAGGGTGTGAGAACCTCCGGCCTGTGTGCTCAATAGACACTCAGCCTCTTGTTACTTGTTTCTGTTGGCAGGGGCTCACTAACCCTGTCAGTAGAGTCTTTCCTACGTTGGTCTGAAATCTGCTGCTTTTGAATTTGTGTTCATTAGTCTACAGTTAATTTATCGAGGGCACAGTTAGGTCCTACACAGAATGGTCAAAGCTGGCATCAGCAGGAGAAAGGAGACTTGTGAGAACTGTCTTTGAGCCTTTTGCAAGCATTCATCTTTAGACCGATGCCTCTAAAGGGAGAAAAATGTGTGACCCTTACCATAATCTTCCTGCAGTTTTTTTCAGTGGTCACCCTTGTGGTCCTTATGGGTCTCGGTGGCACCACACCAAGCAAGAAATAGGTGGCTTTAGTTGGCATGTCCTTCAGACTCAGTGGCCAGTTGTATTCAGTCTGCCTCCATCTTTCACTTGAGTTAGCCATCAGCAATTCACTAGAGTGGCAGGAGCCATTCTCTCTCCCCTCCCCAGGGACTTTCTGGACTCAGGCCCTGCTCCACACCTGCACCTCTCCATTCTGCTCTCATAAGTCATTACACTGAGGGACTAAGACTAAGCAGCATCACCCGATTTTATTTTGCTAACAAATTTGGAGAATTTTTTAAAGTAATTTTGACTGTATTACTTTTTTAAGTAAGTTGTGTTGATTTCATCTGAAACTGTGACAAGGGAAATTCATATTCTTAATACTTGGGTTATACCTACAAATATCTTTTAATTTAGTGACCTTCTGTCCCCACCCAAACTGCATGCCAACCATCCCCATTGAGAGCTGTGTTCCCTACTGAAGATCTCCTGTTAACATTACTGCAATGTGCCAGTCATTTGTTACTTGATTGTATTTACATAATCCTTCTGATTCACGACTTCTGTGTTTTTGGCTTCTCCCTCTTGTTCACAGCAGCTGTTGCGGAGATGTGTTAAAAATCATTAGCACAGAATTGAGGCTGTCTCCCTAATGTAGTCAAAATAATTGCCTCTCTTATAAAAGAAAATGTGGATAGGATAGTTGTAATGTTATCTGTCTCCCCTGTGTCTGACCTTTTTCTCTCTCACATACATGGTCAAATATGGTTAATCCACAAATCTGTATAAAATCTCTACAATAAACAGCTAATTCCTAGTGTGAAGATCTTCAGTTCCTCTGTTCTCTCTTGTACTTTGTGTTCCTCTGAATGACTACACAGGGAAAATTGTAGCTCATGATAAATAATCAGTAAATAACCATGGCTTATATTAACTGTAGAATTTGGTAGATATTGTGTATATTTGACTTAGAATGTTTTGAGGTGTGAGAAGTTTCTGGGGTGTGGAGCCCTCAGGCAAGCTGAGCAGATGCTCTGCCGTGGGTTATAACTTCAGTGCTGGGGTTAGGGTTTTGGTGTAAAGTTTTATAAAAGCCTGTATCATACATACTAAACAACTCTGCTTCATTGTGTTTTTTGTGTTTTAAGATTTGTTGGTTGTGTTTGAGGGAGAGGGAGGAAGGGAGATGCCTCCTGTTTTGAGGCAGGGTGTCTGGTTGATTCTGCCACTGTGTTGCCTGTGGGAACTTCTGGCCACTTAAGTCTCCACCTCCCACAGAGCATAGGAGTGCAGAACTACAGATGGGTACCAGGTGATGCTTCCAGTTTTTTATATGGGCCCTAAGAATTGAACCCAGGCTGTCTGGCATGCGTGATTAATATTCTGTGCCTTTATTCATCTCTACAGCCCCCTATTGTGTTTCTTGGTGAAATTTAGTGTGTGGTGTGGTGTGTCTGTGTGTGTGTGTGTGTGTGTGTGTGTGTGTGAATATGAATGATCCATCTTTTGAGACAGGGCCTGATGTAATTCAGTGGGTCACAAAGAAAAATTGTAAGTAATTTGTAAAGTACTGTTAATTTGCTTAGATACATCTCATTGTGTATACATTTTAGCATAACCAGTCTTGAACCATTCCTCCTCTTTTCTTACCCCCTTTGGAAGCAGTCTTCTGGTCACGACAGAAGGGAGAGCCACAGTTCATACCACCGGAACTCCTCCCCAGAAGACAGGTACCTGTCCTCTCTGAATTTCCTGTCCATCAAATTGTATGCTTTTTGTTTTGGTTTTGGTTTTTGGCTTTTTTTGTTATTGTTTGTTTGTTTGTTTTGTTTGTTTTTGTTGTTTTAGTTTTCGAGGCAGAGTTCCTCTGTGTTGTAACCCTGACTGTCCTGGAACTTGCTCTGTAGACTAGGCTGGTCTTGAACACAGAGACCTGCAAACTTCTGCCTCCTGAGTGCTGGGATTAATGTCCTGTGCCACCACCCAGATTCTTTGATTCTTAATTTTAGGGTGGACATTGAAGTACTGCTTTTGCTGTTAGAGCTTGCTTATATATTCACACAACCTTTTATATTAAAATTTTATTTATATTGTAGCATAATTATATTGAAATAAGAAATCTAAAAATAGTACCAGTACTACAGCCATATCATTTATTCTTGTGAGGGTCACTAAAATAATCCTAAGAGGAGGCACCCTATGCCTTGTGCACTTTAGTCCTATTACACCCTGCCAGATATCTCCCAGGACCTTTGCTTTAGGACCTTGGTCTGTGACTATTACCACCCTTAGCAGTCACTTACTTTATGCCAATCCCAGACACACACAAGTGCATGGAAATTATGGATACGTATATGAAACATAAATTATAGTACCATGTAGGTTATATATAACTTCATTAACGTTCTCTGATTTTATTGAGTTTTAAGCATCAAACAATAGATTAATGGGATCCATTATTGTTTGTTCAATGTTTTCAGTACTGCAGTTTTCAGAATAGTATCTAATGATTATAATGTTTAGAGTAGTGTTAAATAGAATTACTGATAGTGCTCTCATTTGCTCAGTATAGCTAGCTGCAAGGAGGTATTTGTAAAATAGCCTCTTTCTGCCCATCATGTATAATTTCTAGATTTATTCCTTTACAGGGCAGTGTGAATCAGGATGAATAAATTTGGTTAATTCCAGGAGTTGTTTTGCTGTGCCCATCCTGGAAGCTTTTGTAATTCAGACTGGAGTCAAAATAGTTCATTAAGATGTGGTACAGTTGTAAAGTCACTTGGCATCACTGATACTGGACTTTCCAAGTATAATAGAGTTGTTTTCAAAGTACAACTTGGGTTTTCTTCTGTGTTAGATATACAGAACACGAACGGTCCCCCCGGGATAGAGATTACTCTGACTACAGCCGATCAGACTATGAGCGATCTAGAAGAGGATACTCTTACGATGACAGCATGGAATCACGGTAAGTGTTGGAGTCTTAACTGCAGAAAAGTAACATTCCTTTACATAGTTCTTGATTAGCTTTCTCTTGGAGACTGGATCTAACACATCCTGGGCTGATCTTGTACTGGAATGGCGGAGAATGACCTTGAACTTCTGATCCTCCAACCTCTCCTGAGCTCTGGGATTACAGCATGCACTGTCATGCCCAATGTGTGTGGTGCTGAGGATCTAAACCTGGGCTTTGTACATGTTAGAATTTCTCTGCTGAGTAAATTACATCCCCAGCCCAATTGTCTTAACTTTGTATAATGAAAACAAAGATTAAAGCAAGCAGCTATTGCTGATTGCATGCTTTTAGGGGCCAGGCTTCTAGGAAGGACTTCATGTGAATTAACTCTTAAGACAACAGATAAGTCCAGTAGATACTGCCCGTTTTATGACTGAAGAAACTTGGGTCTAAAAATGCTTAGTAATTTGTATTTTTGAAACATAACAGTGTCAAGCCAGGATCTGACTGACCTCGACCAAGGTGTTGTCCCATGTTGTTCTGCAGCACGGATTGCAGTCTATGATTTTACTTAGGAGCTACACCAAAGGAAAAGTGTGTGTTGTCAGATAGTCATCTTTTTCTGTAGTACGGTAGAGGAATACTGAGAATGAAATTCCTAATTTGTAGGAAGTTTTTCCCCCCTAAATAAATGACTTTTATTTGAGTCTTGGAAAACATGGCTACTCTGTTCCACCAGTCATCAGTTTTCAGGTTGATAAGTAATACTACATCTTGATCTTAATTTTGACTCCAAAGCCCACAGGTTTTGTAACCCCTGACTGTGTTACTTCAGTATAACTCCTTATGTTTGGTCCAGTGTCGGAGTTTAAAGTCTCATGAGCCCTGCTTGTGATGCAAGCAGACTAGGTTTTACTTTCAATATAAATTTGAGGGCTGGAGAGATGGCTCAGCAGTTAAGAGCACTGCTTGCTCTTAACTCACATATGTCAGTGTATTCACATGCATAAAAGAATCTTTTTTAAAAAGTGAATAGTTGAAAAATATTTTGTGAATGTTTCTGTCTAGATTGCATGTGCACAGTGAGGATGAGCAGGTCCCTGTAGGGAAGTGACTGTGTCAGCTGGGCACTCCTGCTTCTCCAACACTCAAGGAGTGCTGGCCATTTGTGCCAGAGCTGCCCTCCAGGAGAGCGCTGCGTTTGTACCAGCCCCCCTGCTGACTAGTTGGAGGTTATATTTGAAATATTTTCAAGAGAGTGTATTTTTTAAAAGTTAAGTGAACAAACTTTTCTCTGAGGAAAGAGCAAAATATTTTCTAAGTTCCTTATAGAGAAAAAGTACCTTATTGTTCCTTTTTTAGAGAAAACAAAAAGCTGAGTTTTAAAAGGTGTTAAAGAAAAGATAAACACATATATTAAAGGAAAGAGTAACTGTAACTAGAAAATGGGTCTTTCACATTTACAGCAACTTATAACAGGGGCCCCTGAAACTTCTGATAAAAACAGCAATTCTTTCAAGTGACAGTTACAACTCTTAGGTTTTTATAATACATTTACATTTAAGTGTAACATAAAAATAAACTCATTTCCTCTCTATTCAGTTTACCAGATATACCACAAAGCACTTTGTCTTAATTTCCAAGCCACGCTTTTGCTTACTTAGAAACTGTTTTCCATCATCTCTAGTGTGAACATTTTAACAGATAGTGGTTGGCTTTTTGAGTTCATTTTGATTCAGCTACTGCTGCCATGCTAGTTTCTTCACTGTTTCTTGATGGTGTCATCTGGTCTTGATGCCCCTGCTCAGTTTTGCAGCATGTGGCCCTCTTAGGTAAGGAGTGCCATCCTCCCTCACCAGCTCTCCGCGTACATGCTAAAGCCGACTTAGAGCCTCAGCCCTGATTATTGCTTTACCCTCCTGAACCTTTCATCTCTTACAGTCTCACTCATTCTCTATGCACTTCATTGTAGGAATGATTGTATGTTTTCTCCCTCACCTCCCCACCCCATTTTATAGAAGTAGGGACCGAGAGAAACGCAGAGAAAGAGATAGAGATGCAGATCATCGGAAACGGTCCCGGAAGTCCCCTTCTCCTGAAAGAAGGAGCCCAGACAGGGGAGTAACCCAGAGTTCTGCTCAGGAAGAACCTGCATCGAAGAAAAAGAAGGATGAGCTGGATCCGCTGCTCACCCGCACTGGGGGAGCATATATTCCTCCCGCAAAGCTCAGGATGATGCAGGAACAGATTACAGATAAAAACAGGTAAGTTGATGTACTGCATCGCCAAAGCAAAGATAGCCTCACTGAACAAGGAATAGAGTAATGTAATTAGCTTTGGTTGTTAAGAGTCTACTTAGTTTACCATGATAGAGGCCACAAATTATAGGCCTTGTCTTTCTTACTGCAGAAACCGTATACTGCTTGTTGTGATATTAGCTCATAACTTTTCTCATGTTTCTATGTGTGTGTGCGCGCGTGCACGTGTGCTCATGCTCATACACACACATATACACTCCTACGTATTTGCGTCTACTCACATACTTGTAGTTGTGTTTGGAAGCCAGAGGATAGCTTTGAAGCACTGTCCATTTTTATTTCTTTTTCTTTTTGAGACCGGGTCTCTCAGTGATCTGAAACTAGCCAAGTGGGTCAGGCTGGCAGGCCAGCAAGCCGCAGGGATGCACCTGCCTCTCCTCTGTTGTCAGCGTGCTGCACAGTGCCAGGCGTTTTTTACATGGACTTCGAGATCGCAGTTGGGACCTGATGTTTCTGTGTGTGTGTCAGAGCTTGCCGGTGATGTTTGAAATGTCACACTGGAGAGTATGAGAAATGACCTCCCTCAGCGCCAGCTTCATTGCCTAGGCTTATGCTCACAAAGGCAGCACACAAGAGTCAGTGGGAAGTATTTCCCAATCATTGCAGTGCAAAGCGTTTTTCTTTAAAATTGTGAAAGAAAAGTGTTACTAATTGAATTATTGCATCTTCAGTACAGTAGGCAGGGGAGAGTTAGCAACCTATGCAAATTTAAGCTGTTCTAGGAGAAAATTTATACACAGTGGAGGCTTGTCCATTGGCAGAAGGTACAAGTAGAAACTGCAAGAGGAGTCTGTAGGTTTTTCTTCGTAGAGGGACAGCTCCTGAGTTTGGAAAAGTCATTTTGCTTGATGTCTTCCAGTTTCCTAGGTGGTCGTGATTATGCACGCGCAGTATCTTCCTGGCTAGGTTAGTTACTAAGTCACAGAGCTTATCAAAGTGTGTGAATGGGACGTTGGGTCTTCTTTGCCATAGGCGTGGACAGTGAGACTGTGATAGAGAATTTTGAAGCAACAATTGCAAGTCAGTCCGTCGGTCTGCCTCTCGTCCTCATTGTTTGTGGCAGTTCTAACAATGACCTTATGGCAGGTTGTCAGTGACCTGAGATCCAGCAGCACTACCGCACTGCTGCTCTCTGCATGACTGTGGCACACCGGCTCTGTAGGTCCCTACAGAGATTCAGGCAGTCGGCGCAAGAACCTGGGTTGGGAAAAATGCATCTTATTTTTAATAATCCCTAACTAAATTTTAGCATCTCTTTCTACTGGAAGTGTAACTAAAATACACAGTCCCAAATAGTATGTTACTGTGTAATACTGTATATGGCCCTGTTACTTGGAATTTAGATTGATACTTGGCTATCTTATTATTTCTTATTATTTTCTGTCTGAGATGCTCAGAGCACACTGTATCAAGCCTGTTCTTTCTTTGTGCTTTGGTGACTATCTCAGGATCTGTTTTAACCTTCTGTATTATATGCATTTCAGGAAGCCTACTAATCTCACTAGACTTCAGAAGAAGCATATAGAGGAAAAGGCTCTGGTTTCCTACAGAGAAGTAATTACAAAAATCATAGATTTTTAAAGAGCTTTAAAAGGCTTTGGGCATTACCAAGTGAGGCTGAGATGCCCAGATGTAAGTTAGGAGCAGCACAGGCATGTAGTTTTCAGCCGCACAGCTCCAGGATAACTGCTTAAACAGAAGGTCTTTCAGCCACTCAGACACTCTCAGTTCCAAGGTCCCATGTGACTTTCCCTTCTTTTGGTAATTTTTAGCTTGGCGTACCAGAGGATGAGCTGGGAGGCTCTGAAGAAATCCATCAATGGTCTCATCAACAAGGTCAACATCTCTAATATAAGTATAATTATCCAAGAGCTCCTTCAAGAGAACATTGTCAGAGGGAGGTAAGTATCCATTGCCTTGCGTATTTCATAGTAACTTCTTAAAGAAACATAATGCCTCTGTGAACAATAAGCATTGATTTGTTATGCTTCTTCATTTTAAAGGTATTTGTGAATGTTTATTTGAAATACGGTTCTTTTAAAATGTAGGCTGCTAAATAACTTAAACCATATTGTTCAAGGTTAATAAACCAATGCTTTTTTGAGATTTTCTATCATGCCATAGTTTTGCATAGACATTTACTAAATGTCTCCAATAACTTAAATCCATGAGGCATAATAATTATTAAAACATGCTACTTCAAACCAATTTAACTTTTTTAATTTATGTAAAATCTTTAAATTTTTTATTAACAGTGTGACACTTTGATATGTACATTCTGTGTTGTCACAAGTGTCAGGATTTCCTTAATGATGAGTGGCATCCCGTTGTGTGAACGGCATTCCACTGTCACTGGCATGGCGCTCCATTGTGGTAATGTTGCAGGGGTGTGCTGTATAGCTCAGAGGCTTGGTGTCTTCCCTACTGGCTGCATTGCCGAGCTTTCCTATCCACAGCCCACGTGTGTTCCCTGTTCTCTGCCTCCGTGCAAACACTCACTCTGGTTGTTTTTATGGCAACCATTATCCAGGTATGAGATGATGCATCATGAGGCTTTACTCAGTTCCTCTGACAGGTGATGCTTCGTGGCAGCTTGTCTGTGTTCTCTTGAAATGTCCGCTTAGATGTTTTGTCGATTTTCAGAACTGGCTTGTATGTTTCCTTCCTTTTGGCAGATATGTTGGACATTAGCTCCTTATCAGACAGATGGCCTGCAGATCCTTTCTCCCATTCTGTATTGTCTCTTGATTTCATTGATGGTTTCTAGCACTCCAGAAGCCTTTTAGATTAATGCAGTCTCATGTGTTAAGTTTTCTTGGGTTATTTGTGTTTGGGAGTTCTGTTTAAAAATTTACCAAACCAGGAAAATATCGTGCAGCTTCCTTCCCTCCTAGAAGTTCTACAGATTCTGTTTATTAACCAGTGTAGGTTGCTTTGTGTGTGTTGCATAAGATTAAAGTATGCTTTTAATCTTCTGCATGTTGATGTGTGGCTTTCCTACCACTTTGGAACACACTGCCTTTATGTCAAAATACAATTAAATAAAAATGTATGATTTTATCTCTAGATGTTTTGTTCTGTTCTCTGTTGGTTTCTATTAAGTTTTGTGGCAGTACCATGCTGTTTTGATTGCTGTAGCTTTGTGTAGTAGTAGGTTTTAAATCAAGTAAAAAGTGACTCTTGCTTTCTCTTTTTTTCCGAAGATTTTTTTTTGGCTATTTGTATTTTTTATGCTCTATATGAATTTTAAGAGCTTTTATCTTCTGAAAAATGCCACTAGAACTTCGATGGGTATTACACTGAATTTGGGTAGTATGATGAACAGCATAGTGGTTCCTGATCCTGGAGGCAGAGTTTCCGGCCTTGCTGCTAAGATGGGTTTCCTCTAGGTTTGTTATTTTGTCCTTTATCCCAGTTCACATTCTAATTAGAGTAGAGTGAGAAGGAGGGATGGCTGGAGAAGTTGAGCCAGAAATTTGAAGAAGACTGAAGGGAATCATCATTTCTTATTTGAATTCAAGCAACTGGTGTTTTTTTTTTTTTTTCTTGTTTTAAAAAGTGAAGAAATGGAAATAAATATCATATATCTCTTAGTTTAAAATCTGAGTTTTGTCTTCTTGTGTGATTTCACATTACCTTGATTGTAATCATTGAAAAATAGGACTAAGCTCAGAGAAGCGTGTGGCTAGCCAGGAGCCTCCCACTGTCCTTGGAGATGGCAGAGTTCTGTTCCCTTCACCTGGAACGCCTGCCAGGCAGGTGTAGACAAGTGGCCTGGCTGGCTTCCACCTTAATCTAGGTTCACTCTCTTCTCTCTTCTTGCAGCTCAGGAATTGTCTTCGTATTGTTTGGAATATTGTAGCTTTCTGTACATCTCTCTCTTACACAAGCACTTAAAGAGTGAGCAACTGCTCACGGTGCTTCTACCACTGTGTTGTCTGTCTGTCGCTTCAGCTTATGTCCCCCATGTCCTTCTCTGTCCTCTAAACCTGCACTAACAGAAGGAGACAGCTCAGAGCTGTGTCCCAGCACAGTCATTGTATATAAGTAATGGCCCCACAGCAGGAACTTTATGCTGCGGTGTAAATTTATAATTGTCAAGCTACTTTGTTTTTATGCCAGTTTTTCGGTTTTAGTTTATTTAAAAATTTTTTCATACATTTTGATCATGTTTTTCCCTGCCCTGATCCTTTAAGTCTGATTAGATGAAATGTGAATAGAAAAACAGTAACTTTATTTAGAGAGAAATTTTTGAAAAAAATATTCTCCTCATTTTATTTAAAAAAAAAAATTTTATTTTCATAAAGTCATTTTTAAAAATTGACTACCGGAGTGCCCTCCGCCATCTTTGCTCCAGTGACCAGGTAGTTGGGACCGCCAGGCTCAGAGACAGACAGGCATAATATCGCTTCGGTCTCAGGCAGCTTGTGTGTAACCTGCTCCCAGGTGCTGGGCTGATCTGCAGTAACCAGCGCGCCAGCTCTGCTGTGGGACCCTCTGCCTGGTGGAGGGACCCCGCGCAGGGAGGGAGCCTGCCAGCTTTCCTTCCGCGACCTCTGTTCCCGCGGACTGCGCTGGAGAGACGGGTACCCCAGGCTCCCTACCCCCAATATAACATCACTTGGGACACGGCCTGTTGGGGCTTCCGTCTGTGCCCGAGGGCGGGTCGGCGCTGTGGTCTTCTGGGTGCCAGATCAGCGGGCCATCGCGTCTACAGGGTGAGCGGCGACACGGAGAGTGCCCTCCGCCATCTTTGCTCCAGTGACTGGGAAGTTGGGACCGCCAGGCTCAGAGACAGACAGGCATAATATCTCTTCGGTCTCGGGCGGCTTGTGTGTAACCTGCTCCCAGGTGCTGGGCTGATCTGCAGTGACCAGCGCGCCAGATCTGCTGTGGGACTTCTGCCTGGCAGAGGGACGCCCCCTCCCCCCCGCAGGAGAGATCACACACCCCTGCACAGGGCAGGAGCCTGCCAGCCTCCCTTTGGCGATCTCTGCTCCAGGAATCCACTAGACTGAGCCGTTAGATGTGCAAGGCCTCCCCAATATAAGATCACTTGGGGCAAGGCACATTAGGGCTCCAAAGTCACTCAGGAGCAGGCAGGCCCCAGAAATCGGTGCCAGGGGAATCCTGGTAATCCAGGGGGGGCAGAAATAGCTTTGCAGGCTCACAGGAGGTCCTACCAACAGCCAGTGGCAGCAGGACCAACTAACACCAGAGGTATCCAGATGGCAAAAGGCAATGTTAGTAGGAATGTTACTAACAGTAATCAAAGTAATGTGGGACCATCCAAACCCAACTCTCCAACAGCAGCAAGTCCTGGATACCCCACCACACCCGAAAGACAAGATCTGGATTTAAAATCACTTCTCATGATGCTATTAGAGGATCACAAGAAGGACACAAATAAATCTCATAAAGAGTTACAGGAGACCATGAATCAACGGTTAGAAGCCCTTACAAAGGAAACACAAAAATCGCTTAGAGAAATGCGGGAGAACATGGATCAAAAGATGGAGGCGCACAAGGAGACAACACAAAAATCGCTTAACGAGATGAATCAACGGGTAGATGCACTCACAAAGGAATCACAAAATTTGCATAAAGAAATGCAGAAGAATATGGGTCAACAGATGGATGCCCATAAGGAGGCAACACAAAAATTGCTTAAAGAAATGAATCAACGGTTAGATGCCCTTACAAAGGAAACACGAGAACTGCTTAAAGAAATGCAGGAGACGATGGATCAACAGATGGAATCCCATGAGGAGGAAACACAAAAATCGCTCAGAGAAATGCAGGAGAACGTGGGTCATCAGGAAGAAATCCTGAAAGAGGTAATGCAAAAATACCTTAAAGAAATACAGGAAAATACAAACAAACAAGTGAAGGATCTCAGCAAATCCATCCAGGAACTAAAAAAGGAAGTAGAAACAACTAAGAAATCACAAAGGGAGACAACTTTGGAGATAGAAAACCTTGGGAAGAAATCAGGAGTCATAGATGCAAACATCAACAATAGAATACAAGAGATGGAAGAAAGAATTCAGGTGCTGAAGATTCCATAGAAAGCATCGACTCAACAGTCAAAGAAAATGCAAAATGCAAAAAACGCGTAACCCAAAATATCCAGGAAATCCAGGACACAATGAGAAGACCAAACCTAAGGATTATAGGTATAGATGAGAGTGAAGATTTGCAACTTAAAGGGCCAGTAAACATCTTCAACAAAATTATGGAGGAAAACTTCCCTAACTTAAAGAGAGAGATGCCGATGAACGTACAAGAAGCCTACAGAACTCCAAACAGACTGGACCAGAACAGAAATACCTCCCGTCGCATAATAATCAAAACACCGAATGTTCTAAACAAGGAAAGAATACTAGAAGCAGTAAGAGAAAAGGGCCAAGTAACATACAAAGGAAGACCTATCCGAATCACATCAGACTTCTCACCAGAGACTATGAAAGCCAGAAGATCCTGGGCAGATCTCATGCAGACACTAAGACAGCACAAATGCCAGCCTAGACTACTATACCCAGCAAAACTCTCAATCACCATAGATGGAGAGACCAAGATATTCCATGATAAAACCAAATTTTCACAATATCTTTCCACAAATCCAGCCCTGCAACGGATAATAGGTGGAAACCTCCAATACAGGAAGAGAAACAACACCCTGGAAAAAATGAGATAATAACCTTCTTGAATCAAACCCAAAAGTAGATAACCACTCAAACATAAAGATAGCGTCAAGAATGGCAGATGGCAATAATCACTATGCCTTAATCTCTCTTAATATCAATGGTCTCAATTCCCCAATTAAAAGACATAGACTAGCAGACTGGATACGTAAACAGGACCCAGCATTTTGCTGCATGCAGGAAACGCACCTCAGTGTCAAAGACAAACACTACCTCAGAGTAAAAGGCTGGAAAACAATTTTACAAGCAAATGGCCCCAAGAAACGAGGTGGAGTAGCCATCCTAATATTGGATAAAATTGATTTTCAACCTAAAGTCATCAAAAAAGACACAGAAGGACACTACATACTGATCAAGGGAAAAATCCACCATCAAGAACTCTCAATTCTGAATATCTATGCTCCAAATGCAAGGGCACCCTCATTCGTAAAAGAAACTTTACTAAAACTCAAAGCACACATCGCACCGCACACAATAATAGTGGGTGACTTCAACACCCCGCTCTCTGAAATGGATCGTTCAGGAAAGCAGAAACTAAACAGGGACACAGTGAATCTAATTGAAGCCTTGGACCAAATGGAACTAACTGATATATATAGAACATTTCATCCTAGAGCTAAAGAATACACCTTCTTCTCAGCTCCTCATGGTACCTTCTCCAAAATTGACCATATAATTGGTCACAAATCAGACCACAACAGATACAAGAAGATAGAAATAATCCCATGCCTCCTATCAGATCACTATGGAATAAGGGTGGTCTTCAATGGCAACAAAAACAAAAGAAAACCCACGTACACATGGAGACTGAACAATGCTCTACTCAATGATAACTTGGTCAAGGTGGAAATAAAGAAAGAAATTAAAGACTTTTTGAAAGTTAATGAAAATGAAGGCACAACATACCCTAATTTATGGGACACAATGAATGCAGTGCTAAGAGGAAAATTCATAGCCCTGAGTGCCGCCAAAAAGAAACGGGAGACAGCATACACTAACAGCTTAATGGCACACCTGAAAGCCCTGGAACATAAAGAAGCAAATACACCAAAGAGGAGTAGAAGGCAGGAAATCATCAAACTCAGGGCTGAAATCAATCAAGTAGAAACAAATAAAACCATACAAAGAATCAACAAAACGAGGAGTTGGTTCTTTGAGAAAATCAACAAGATAGATAAGCCCTTAGCCAGACTAACCAGAGGGCACAGAGATAGTATCCAAATTAATAAAATCAGAAACGAAAAGGGAGAGATAACAGAAACTGAGGAAATTCAAAAAATCATCAGATCCTACTACAAAAACCTGTATTCAACACAACTAGAAAATCTTGAGGAAATGGACAATTTCCTTGACAGATACCAAGTACCAAAATTAAATCAGGATCAAATAGACCATCTAAACCGTCCTATAACCCCTGAAGAAATAGAAGTTGTCATTGGAAGTCTTCCAACCAAAAAAAGCACAGGTCCAGATGGTTTTAGTGCAGAATTCTATCAGACCTTCAAAGAAGACCTAACACCAATACTCTTCAAGCTGTTCCACAAAATAGAAACAGAAGGAACACTACCCAACTCGTTCTATGAAGCCACAATTACACTAATACCAAAAGCACACAAAGATCCGACAAAGAAAGAGAATCTCAGGCCAATCTCTCTTATGAATATCGATGCAAAAATACTCAATAAAATTCTTGCCAACCGAATCCAAGAACACATCAAAACGATCATTCACCACGATCAAGTAGGCTTCATCCCAGCGATGCAGGGATGGTTCAATATAAGGAAATCCATCAATGTAATCCACTACATAAACAATCTCAAAGAAAAAAACCACATGGTCATCTCATTAGATGCTGAGAAAGCATTTGACAAAATTCAGCATCCTTTCATGCTAAAGGTCTTGGAAAGATCAGGAATTCAAGGCCCATATCTAAACATAGTAAAAGCAATTTACAGCAAACCAGTAGCCAGCATCAATCTAAATGGAGAGAAACTTGAAGCAATCCCACTAAAATCAGGGACTAGACAAGGCTGCCCTCTCTCTCCATATCTTTTCAATATAGTACTTGAACTTCTAGCTAGAGCAATTAGACAACAAAAAGAGGTCAAAGGGATACAAATTGGAAAGGAAGAAGTCAAACTATCACTATTTGCAGACGATATGATAGTATACCTAAGCGACCCAAAGAACTCCACCAGAGAACTCCTACAGCTGATAAAGGACTTCAGCAAAGTGGCCGGATATAAAATCAACTCAAGCAAGTCAGAAGCCTTCCTATACTCAAAGGATAAGCAGGCTGAGAAAGAAGTAAGAGAAATAATACCCTTTACGATAGCCACAAACCATATTAAGTATCTTGGCGTGACTCTAACCAAACAAGTGAAAGATCTGTATGACAAGAACTTCAAGTCTCTGAAGAAAGAAATTGAAGAAGACCTCAGAAGATGGAAAAATCTGCCATGCTCATGGATTGGCAGGATTAATATAGTAAAAATGAGCATCTTACCAAAAGTAATACACAGATTCAATGTAATCCCCATCAAAATCCCAACTCAATTCTTCATAGAGTTAGAAAGAGCAATTCAAAAATTCATCTGGAATAACAGAAAACCCAGAATAGCTAAAAGTATTCGCAAGAGTAAAAGAACCTCTGGGGGAATCAGTATCCCGGACCTCAAGCTGTACTACAGAGCAATAGTGTTAAAAACTGCATGGTATTGGTACAGTAACAGACATGTAGATCAATGGAACAGAATTGAAGACCCAGAAATGAATCCACACTCCTATGGTCACTTGATCTTTGACAAAGGAGCTAAAACCATCCAGTGGAAAAAAGATAGCATTTTCAACAAATGGTGCTGGCTCAGCTGGAGGTCAACATGCAGAAGAATGCAAATTGACCCATCCTTATCTCCTTGCACTAAGCTCAATTCTAAGTGGATCAATGATCTCCACATAAAACCAGACACACTGAAACTAATAGAAGGGAAACTAGGGAAGAACCTTGAACATATGGGCACAGGGGAGAATTTCCTGAACAGAACTCCAATAGCTTATGCTCTAAGATCAAGAATAGACAAATGGGACCTCATTAAATTACAAAGTTTTTGCAAGGCAAAAGACACCGTCAAAAAGACAAAGCGGCAACCAACTAACTCGGAAATGATCTTTACCAACCTTACATCCGACAGAGGGCTAATATCCAAGATATACAAAGAACTCAAGAAGTTAAACTCCAGAGAGGCAAGTAACCCTATTAAAAAATGGGGTACAGAGCTACACAGAGTTCTCACCTGAAGAATATCTAATGGCTGAGAAGCACCTAAAGAGATGTTCATCATCCTTAGTCATTAGGGAAATGCAAATCAAAACAACCCTGAGATTCCATCTCACACCAGTCAGGATGGCTAAGATCAAAAACACAGGAGACAGCAGTTGTTGGCGAGGATGTGGAGAAAGAGGAACACTCCTCCACTGCTGGTGGAATTGCAGGCTGGTACAACCACTCTGGAAAGCAGTCTGGCGGTTCCTCAGAAAACTGGGCATGACACTTCCGGAGGATCCGGCTATACCACTCCTGGGCATATACTCAGAGACTTTACCTGCATGCAATAAGGACACATGCTCCACTATATTCATAGCAGCCTTATTTATAATAGCCAGAAGCTAGAAAGAACCCAGATGTCCCTCAACGGAGGAATGGATTCAGAAGATGTGGTATATTTACACAATGGAATACTACTCTGCAATTAAAAACAATGAATTCACGAAATTCCTAGGCAAATGGTCAGAACTTGAAAATATCATCCTTAGTGAGGTAACCCAATCACAAAAGAACACACATGGTGTGCAGTCACTGATAAGGGGATATTGACCCAGAATCTTGGAATACCCTAGACACAATCAGCATATCAATAGATTTCTAAAAAGATGGAAGGAGAGACCCCTGGTCCTGGAAAGACTGGATGTAGGGGAACGCCAGGACAGAGTAACGAGAGGGGGTTGAATGGAGAAAAGAGGGAGGGAAGGGGGCTCATGGGACTTTCGGGGAGGGAGGAAACGGGAAAGGGGAAATGATTTGGAATGTAAATAAAAAAAAATAAAATAAAAAAAAAAATGACTACCAAGATGAACTTTTTTCCTAGGAAATGCAGTAAAGATTTAATTCTGAATGGGCTTTTACTATTCATGATTAGAAAATAGTTTTTTTGATTTTACATGTTTTTCTAAGTTGCTTGTTTGACTGTTGACTTTCTTTTTGTTTTGAACAGAGGATTGCTGTCCAGATCTGTTCTGCAAGCCCAGAGTGCGTCTCCAATCTTCACCCATGTTTATGCAGCTTTGGTAGCAATAATCAACTCAAAATTCCCCCAGATTGGAGAATTGATCCTTAAGAGACTAATTCTTAATTTTCGGAAAGGCTATCGAAGAAATGATAAGGTGTGTATGGGTGGCTTGTAAGTAGACTGTCTTATGAGGTTATTCCAATAAGCCAGCATCAGTCTGCTAAATATCCTCTGGCTGCTAAGATGATGACATCCTGTATATTTTCAGCCTTCATAGCTACTTCATGTCACTATTCCTGGATGGAAATGATTCCATATGTTCCCTTTTAAAGAACATGGTAATACACTGTAGATTTTATTGATGCAGGAAAACTGATGATGGTTGATGGGTTAACTGTCTTAACTTTGATTTTTCAGCAACTTTGCCTGACTGCTTCAAAATTTGTGGCACATCTTATTAACCAAAATGTGGTAAGTAATTATCCTTAAAGCCTGATCAAACTCAGTGGCTGGCGTAAGACCATGGTCTTGATGCCATTTCCTTTGTCACTGTTCAAACATCTGGGGTGAGATTTCACTTGTGTTTTAAACACACCTAATATTCTTGTCTAGAGAAAATCTGTATGTTATAAAGTATTTTGTTAGACTGATGCAGCTCAATACTGTGTGGGCTCAAAGAGCCACTTAGGAGCACTGGCTGCTCTTTCAGAGGACCTAAGTTCAGTTCCCAGCACCTACATGGCAGTTCACAACTGTCTGTAACTCCCAATTCCAAGGGATCCAACACCTTATACAGATGTACACACAGGCAAATACCAATGCACATGTAATAAAAAATAAATCATTAAACGGTGATAACTAGTACATCAGTAGTCATGCACATCTTTTAGTGTCTTGTTGAGTCACTTGTCAGTGTTTTTGTTGCTTATTAAACGTTGTATTGACTTCTCTGTGGGTATGCGTCCTGTTGCATGGCACCAGCTGCAGTATTCGGCCTCACACGAGCCAGCCTGTGAACACATGACTCAGGGCCCATTGTGGTTCATCCCTTACCCGGCATCTCATCAGCAAAATGGGGTTTGCTTGTTTAGGTCTTCCTCCCATCCTCCCTCCCTCCCTTCTTTATCTCCAGGGTGGCTATAAACTCACTGTGACATCAAGGATAACCTTGAAATTCTGATCCCCCTGCCTCTGTTCTAAGTGGATTGTAGCCATGCACCACTATGTCCAGTTTATGCAGGGTCGAGGATCGGAGGATGGATCCCAGGGCTTCCTGCATGCTGGGCAACCATGCTGCCGACTCAGCCGAGTCCTCAGCCCTGTTAACAACTCGTTTAAAGTTACCTGTGCATTCCCTAAATATAGCATATAGGGAAATTTATAATGGTTCCATTTTATTAAATTTTAGAGATAAAAAGTTGAGGTAGATAGATTGGTTTTTATATAATGTTGTTAGGTTTTGCTTAGCCCTGATTATGTGTACATGCAACAGAAACTGCATTAAACTTAGTTGTAAATGGTAATCACTGTTAAAAAGTTTGACATAAAGAAAAATTCATCTTAATGTTGTCATTTATATTTAGGCCCACCTTATGAAATAGAGGTTAAATAATTGGAATTTTTAAAATTCATGTACCTTTATTTCGTCATCTTCTTTATACAGTGTTCCTGAGATCATCATAAACTTTGCCTATAGATACATTCTTGTGAAATAGAGTAGGTTGAGTAATTTTAATCTATTTTGAGTGTGTAGAATGTCATTCTATTTGATTTTAATTTTGTATTCATTCACTGTTCTGGGGAGTGTATTGCCTTCTACTTGGCCTTGAAAATGAAACTGTTCATGGTCAGAGACTCCCCCATGTGTACCATCATTCTTACTGTAATGCCTATGTATGCGGAAAGATTTTAATGTACTTAATCTTTATTATAATCACATGACAACTAATTAGGTTAAAATGTAAAAGATTTCTAAGAGCAGACACTGGAAAGAACTAAACTTTAGTGTTATAAAAAATAAGGTTACTTAAGAGCAGGGAAACAGATAACCTTTCTGTAACAGCAGATATATATTTCTGGTTTTAAAATTTTTCTAGTTTACTAGAGATTTTTGTCATTACCACCAAACAGTTAAAATATTAACCATTTCACCTTCTCAATTAGATGTAAAAATTTTCCTCCATTGATGTATGACTAGCCCCATTCCTCCCTGTATACCCCCCTCAAAAATTAGTATGTTTCTAATTTTGTACAGTGTAAAGGTATTCTCTAGAATTCAGGTTTAAATTGCTTTAAATATCTTGCTTATGAAGATCTATGGATGACACAATAAGCCAGTGGTTCATGCTCTCATAGCCCCTCTTAGTAAAATGTTATCTCATTCTATAAGGCAGTTTTTCTAAATGTTAATTTTAAAATATGGACCAGTAAATAGTTTAATCTATGAAAAGGAAATAGGCTAGGACTGTAGCTCAGTGGTAATGTGCTTTACTGGCATGCATGAGGCCCTGGACTACTTCCTAATACTGCCATCAAAAAATGAAATAAATAAGTAAATAAAAAGGAAATATTCAGAATTCAGCATCAGTAACCTTTAAAATAGTTTATGGCATAATTTTTGTATAACTTTAGGACTATTTGCTATTTAGTAGAATTACATAGTAAACTGAATTGCAGAATAGATATAAAAAGTTGCTATCATGTAAAGGGTATCAAATAAAGAGCCGGAGCTGGAGAGATGACTCAGTGGCTTAGAGCGATGGCTCTTTCAGAGGACCTGGGTTCTATTCCCAGCACTCACAACCATCTGTAACTTCAGTCCCAAGGGATCCAACTTTCTCTTATACAGAAATTAAAATGAGTCTACTTGTAGACATAAACCAGATACTTCTTTCTGTTCAGTATAGTGAATTAAAGAAATTATCTTGAAATTCAATATTTATAAGATGACATTTATAGAAAAACAATTAATATGTACATTATGATCATTGTAGAACACTAATTGTGTTTAGAAGCTTGTAAGCAGCAGGTTAATAATGTGAAACCATTTTGTCTCTTCCCTGTGTCTGAATTCTGTTAAGGCACATGAGGTTCTGTGCCTGGAGATGCTCACTTTGCTGTTAGAGAGACCAACAGATGACAGTGTTGAAGTAGCTATTGGCTTCCTCAAGGAGTGTGGGCTCAAATTAACCCAGGTGTCACCAAGGGGAATCAATGGTAAGTATATAATCTTGGTTTGTATATTCTTTTCCGTCCCCCATGGGGTTTCTCTGTGTGGAACAGGCTGGCCTCATAGAGATCTGCCTGTTTCTGCTCACTGCGTGTTGGGATTAAAGGCGTGTACCATCATGCCTGGCTGTGTATTCTTACCAATTCTTATTCTAGTGTCAGAGTGATGTTTTTTATTGTCTTTTCCTTCCTTTTAACTTCAGCAATCTTTGAACGCCTTCGAAACATTCTACATGAGTCTGAGATCGACAAAAGAGTTCAGTACATGATTGAAGTGATGTTTGCTGTACGGAAGGATGGATTCAAGGACCACCCTGTTATTCTGGAAGGACTGGATTTAGTGGAAGAGGATGATCAGTTTACACATATGCTTCCCTTGGAGGATGACTACAATCCAGAAGATGTTCTTAGTAAGCCTAGGGTGTGGGAAGCCACAGTGGGTTACCAACATGTGAATGCAGGAAATAAACATCTAATTTTCTGTTTATTTTTTAAGATGTTTTCAAGATGGATCCTAATTTTATGGAGAATGAAGAGAAGTACAAGGCTATTAAGAAAGGTATGTAAGATTTGACAAATGGCTTGGATCAGTAGAAATAATGCAGATCCATTAGATTGAAAGGAATATTAATAGCCACTGACTATCCCAGACAGAAGCTCAGCCCTGTGAAGCCTGCGCTTCGCTTCCTCGTGTGTTAGCTCTGTAGTACTTGTTCCTGCAAGAAACTCCTTCTGAATGATGCAGTTCTCTGCCCCTTTGCTTTCCTTTACGTTTCCCACGTCTTAGGAAGCACTCAGATTGCCAGGAGCTTTTATTAGGCTCTTTTTCTATACCTACAGCCAGTGCCACACGGCTGATACACAGCTGAGTGTGTTCTCTATTGGAAGGCTCACATTTTATTGCCTGCTCAGCTGGCTGTTATTTGGGTGTCAGTAGCAGGATGCAGGCTGTAACACAGACTTTTAGTGTGTGTTGCCTTGGCCATCACTAGCCAGATGATCTGGAACAAATTATGGCTAATAGAAAAGTCAGGTTAGTAAGAGGAAGAATAAATGCTTTGTATTGCCACAGGAAGGTGTTTTGACAATGGTAGCTGTGGCTAGTGTCTTCCCAGGCATAGGTATTCCTCTGATGATCTTGTCCAGGTATGCTCGTGATGGGTTATGGCTTTGCTTACTCTGGGTTGTGGTTTTACTTGAGAACAGCTTACTCCTCTGGAAGCGGCTGCACAGAGAGTCCTTGAGCTCCGTCATTCCATTCTCTGCTTCAGTTATAGTTAGAAGGCTTCCAAAGCCCTGTTTCTCTACAGTGCGCTAAAATTCTGATATCACAGACAGGTTTCTCTTTGATTCACATTCTTAAAAGCTTTCAGTTGCCACAGAACTGGAACTGGTTCCCTTTCTGCTTAGACTTCCGTCTCTTAAGGCCACTCTTCTTTCTTTGCTTTCGGACTTCTTTCCCTACAGTTTCCCTACATGGTGCCTTGTCCGCCCTGGCTGGCTGTTAGGATTTTTTTCTAGTTTAAACTTGGGAATCTCATTAGGATCTAAGCAGTTGGCCAGTACATGGATTATGCTTTTTTATTATAGCGGTTATCAAGTTCTGTGGTTTTGAGATCCCTTAATACTCCTTAAAATTAAAATCTGAAGAGCTTTAATTTGTGTGTGTGTGTGTGTGTGTGTGTGTGTTGGTGTTTGAATATATATATATTAACTCATTTAAAACTGATAAAATGGTACATATTAACATAAATAACATTTTTATGAAAATAGTATTTAAGCAGAGGAACTTAATGAGAAGGTGACATGTTTTATGTAGTGTACAGTGTCTGGCCTATAGGAGATAGTGTCTGTCCTTCTGTGGTCTGTCTGCTGCGCCTCATTCTCTGGTTTCATTTAGGTACTATAGTTAGAAAGAGGAGGAGTATTGTGATGGCCTTTGCAGATAAGTGTATTTCTCCTTGATACAATGATATATATATCATTGATATATATATCAATGATATAGCAGTATATAACTGCTAGTGGTTTCTTAAAATTTGATTTCAGTTGAAATTTTAAATGGTGTCAGTGAATTTTCATACTAAGCTAAATGTTAAAAATCTTTGGTGTATGTGTCACTTCCAATAGATCATTAAGCCATGACTCATTTTGCAACATGTTAGTCACTTGGAACCTCCTTGCTTCATGATGATGATGGTGGTGGTGGAGGAGGAGGAGGTGGTGGTGGAGGTGGTAGTGCTGCTGCTGCTGCTGCTGCTGCTGTTGATGTGTGTACACTTGCACTAGCATGAACATTCTCAAAATCAAGTTAATATGTTAGGACACATTTGTTAATGTTGCTACCTGTCTCCTCAGAAGAGTTTGTCCCAGTGTTGGAAAGCTATTGAAGGATAAATACATACTTTGTAAAAATTAGATTTACTCTTACAAGCTTAAATTGTATCGTGGTGGCAAATACTGTTTGTTGTTGTTGTTTTTAAATTGAGAGTGTCATTTTGTTGCATTTGAAAATGCTTGCAGAATATCTAACAACATGTATAGATGACATTGGCCACTTTTTTTCAAATAAAAGTAAAAAGGTTGCTACTTTATCTTAAACTGAGTCAGTTACCCCAGCTTTGTCCTTTAGGGAACCACTACACTTATCCATCTCTCTATAAGTGCTACATTGTTGTTCAAGTATGAGATGTAATAAAATTTCTATTTTGCATCTTCATCTAGGACATCTATAATTTAAAGGGGCTTTCTTTCTTCTGCAAGTGTGGCAGAAAGCAGCATTGATTCCCGGTCCATTTTGGTGTCTTGATTTGTGCTTAGATTGCAGTAATTTTAACCCCATTGCTCTTGTCTGTTATAGTAGATAGCAATTCAGTGAGAGGGCAGATAATACCTTAGAATTATTAGGAAAGTAGTGTGACCTCATAGGCCGTCTGACAGGTTTCAGGTTCCCCCAGGGAATCATAGACTCTTCGCTGAAACCCTGTTTTATTCATCTGATGAAATCCAGTTGCCAGTGCCTATGGAATCAGCCTTGGGAAGCTGATTTTAAAGGAGAGAGAAAAGGATGCTGTAAACTATCAGACAGTTCATTTGACCTTCAGCTTTAGTAAAATGTTCCCCTGGAACTGGCATAAAAAATGACCCCAGCAGGAAGTGAGCAGAGCTTTGGTAATTAGCACCTCTGAGTGACCCAGGTGTACTTGTGTATTAGGTTTTTCAGCATTTGGGAAAACAGCAGGAGTGCCTGCCTTCCTACTTTTGAATACTAAATAGTTTCTTCTTTTCAAAGTCTGTGCTCTGTTGCATAATCAGCTAGATACTGGAGTGTTCCTAGTAGTTGCATTTTCAAGAAATGGTTTTAAGATTTGTCAGATAAGGGCTAAATAGTAGCTCTACAGTCTTAAGAAATGATTGTTCCTGCAGCGTGATAGCCTCCACTAATGTTAAGTATATGACTCCTGGTTTACACTGCTCTACACAATGTAAAGAAATTAGAAGCTTCTAAAAGTGACTTAAACTTTGTTCTAAAGCTTCAGTGTTTATAACAAATGAGAAAGTGCAGTGTTGGTGAGGGCTAACAGCAACATTGGGCAGGATAGAATTGGGCCTATGTCATTTGTGCCACTGATGTGGTAGATGGTCTTATGTGATCTTTCATGTACGTTCATTTAGATCTAAATAAACATTTTACTCAAGAAATAATAAAGTGGTGGTTTTACCAATTTTAAGAAGTTTAAACTTCTCTTACACATGAAAAAATTTCTGATTGACTGTAATATACAATTTAAAAATTGTTTAAATTTAGAAGTTTCACTCTTATTTAGTGAACACAGAATGACACTGATAACCTTCCGTGTCACCCCGTGCGCACTCAGCGCTGCACACCTGTGGCCTCAGCTTTCCTCATAGATGGCCCTCTGTCTGAAGATAGCATTTGAACTTTGAAGTGCTAGCTGTGAGCTCGTTTCTTCCTGGTGCTCTTACCCACTCAGAAACATTGTGTGCCTTTCTGTCTTCTTTCCTTCCCTTGTTTCCATGAGCGTGTCCTACCTAGCAAAGAATGACACGACTTGTGAACATCAGATCGCTCTAATTGTTTCCTTGCCACAGCCTGAGGCCTGTGTGGTGTTTGTTGGCAGGTAAACAGTTAAAATTAGATTCGGTGAAATGAGATTAACTTCTCACAATGAGGTACATGTATCTAGCTCATTCACTTCTTTTTTTCTTAAATTCACTTTGATTTGTAGAAATTCTCGATGAAGGAGACAGTGATTCAAACACAGACCAAGAAGCTGGAAGTAGTGAAGATGATGATGATGAAGAGGAGGAGGAAGAAGAAGGAGAGGAGGAAGGAGGTAAGGATGGCTTTATAAATACTCTAGGATGCAGTGAGCTCTGACGTACTGCTCTAGAATGACTTTCTCTCTTCACTGAGAAAGGATTGTGAAGGATGCCCTGGTGTTTAGTGGGAGAAGACAAGGGATACTTTTTAGCACCTTCTGACAAAAGACTGTCCCCCACAACAGGACATCAGTCCCTAAAGTATTAAACAAGGACATTCAGTTTTTCCTAACAACATAAGTTTAATTTGATACTTTAGACCTTCAATTCTAAAGGTACATTCATGTTGAGGGTGTGTGATTTATGTAACCTTGGCAAGTGTGTGACAGATGTGAATGACTAGATATTTGCTGTTCATTTTGGCAAAATAGTGTAGGGAGGCCAACAACTACATTTGCACAGAAATAGGTTTGTGTTCTTCCTCTTCTGCTCTGATTACATCACTTCACAGAAAAACAAACTCAACCTTTTCTTTGGTTGAATATCAGTAGTACAGCAGCCATATAAGCCAGACATTACTTACATGAATTGCACATCTGGAAATATTAAAAGTATATATACTTTAGGGTAATGTATGTCTTACAGTTAAATTGTTGTTCTGTAACATTTTTTTTAAGATTTATTTATTTTATGTATATGAGTACACTCTCATTGTCTTCAGACACACCAGAAGAGGGCATCAGATCCCATTACAGATGGTTGTGAACCACCATGTGGATACTGGGAATTGAACTCAGGATCTCTAGAAGAGCAGTTGATGCTCATAACTATTGAGCCATCCCTCCAGGCCCTGTTCTGAAATATTTTATATAAAAAAAATAGATTGGATTTCTCCACTCTTTTCTTTGAAGCCTATCATCTTTAATAAGTCACCTAAATCTCTATATATTGCATTTCCCTTTTGAATTTCTTTGTTTTATTTTGGAGTACTAATTAAAATACTAATAATTATGTGTAAGAAAAGTTTCCTTATATCAATTAACAGATTTTGACACATACACACATTGGACAAGCCAACCTGCCAAAACCCATTATTCTATTAAACTGAATTTCAGCCCATCCAGGTCATTTACTTAATCAACACTGCTTATGTCTCTAGAAATAATATTCTATGAAGCATCAGCATCAAACAGCACCTTCTGTAGTGTCTAAGTGAGTTTGTAACATAGAGACAAACAATATTTTTGTGTTGTTGTGGACTCTGATCCAACAAAATGTTATTGCAGAAGACCTAGAAGATGACTCCATTAATTGTAAAGATACTGCTTTACAAACAACGTTGTAATTATTGAATTTGATCATAGAATAAACTTGTATTTTTATAATTGTTATGTTTAATTTATTTCAGGACAAAAAGTAACTATTCATGACAAAACAGAAATCAACCTTGTCTCATTTCGCCGTACAATATATCTTGCCATTCAGTCAAGGTAAGATTCTATAGCTCAGTTGATCTTTTATTTTTATTTTGGGTAAGAGACAGGTAAGCTGGATCAGTGTTACCGCTAAGAGTCTGAATATAGAAAATTAGACATCATTTCAACCTTCCCACAGTGCTTGCTTCACCATGTCCTGTACCCAAGCTCAGAGGTCCCATAACATCTGTTCTGTTCTTAGAAAGTAATGTGTCTTTACTTACTTAAGTGTCTTAATTGTGTTACCTGAATAGATGCTGTTTTCTTTTTAGTGGTCATTTCCTGTAGTTAAACCTTAAAAACAACCAACTAGCTATCACAGTATTTGAATGTTAATGACAGTTTCCTGTTTCTTTTTCTGATGTGGTTTTGAATCCTGGTTCTCAGTTGAGAAGCATGACTGCTATGCAGGCAGGTGGATCGAGATGGGTTGGGAGTTACACTTTTTGAAGACCCTTGAAGTAGAATTAAGAAATACCAGGATACCATGATGATAAATCCCTTTCCTTTAAAGCCTATGTGTTTGATTTGAAGAGAAATGCACAAGATCAGTAGATGCTTAATCTATCTGTTATTTTGCATATGAATCAGCCTGTTGATTTACTGGGCACTTGTTTACATTTCACACTGGAGGAGGGTTGTTTTCTCGGTTTTGGTTGGTGGTAGGTTCTGTGGATTTCCATTGGGCTTGAGGATGTCATAGCAATAATGAATCATAAGTAGGAGTCATCTTGTTTTCATTGTCCGAAAACTTTGAATAGAGGAGTACTAAACAGCAGAATACTGATTAGAAAGATGTTTTGTTTATCTTGATCTATATCTTTGTCTTTCGAATGAAGAAACTACTAGTTTTTCTGTACAACCAGAAGTTGAGAATGTTTTTCGTTTGCCGTCCCTACTGTCCTTTTCAGCCATCCAGTGTTAATCATCAGAAGCAGGTCATACTAATGCTGCTGTCAGCACTGCCTGGGAAGAGGTTCAGTGCAGCTCTGAATAACTGTCTAGAAGAAACCCTTGTTAAGTTGCCTTAACTTTGCTAATCTCTGATTCACAGAAATTACCAAAAACAAAAGCATCAAGACAGCAAAGGCAGCCACTCTTCAGTAGCTCTTCCTTGTCGTTGTGCCCACAGATCTTACATGACTGTTAAAGACTAGCAGCCCATGCAGTTATCTGCGACAGTGGATGCTAGACTTAAAAACCCACACATATTACAAGAAAAGTACAAGTGATCAGTAGATGCACTATGGAGGACTTAGAAATGAGATGCTTTGGTGATAAAATATCATAAAAATGTTCATTATTAAATATCCAGACGATGAAATACTGTCATTGCTCACCAAAAGCAGAAGTAGATAAACTTTGGTTTTTGGTTTTTTTTTTTAAGCAGTGGAACTGAGTGTTGAATTTTATTAGATTCACAAAAACATTGTGGGTAAACTCTTTACAGAAAGCTTTTGGAAACATGAGCCAAGGGCTTTTGTTTATTAGAAAACAATAAAGGGAACAAATGGGTGATTACTAACTAAAGCAGATGATCAAATGTCTGGTCTGTGCCTCCCTTGAAAATGGAGTTGATCATGACTTGTTAAGAGTATAGGGAATGGTCTGATGCATGCCAGCTTGGAGAAGGTGAGTGGAGCACACAGAGCCTCTGCTGTCCTAACTCAAAACAGACCACCAGCTCAAGACAGGACAACATGTCAGCACTGCTTGCCTGGCTTGAAAGGAGGGTGGGAGAGAGAGAGCGAGAGAGAGAGAGAGAGAGAGAGAGAGAGAGAGCTGTGTGTGGCATCCAGGCTTGATGAAGTGACTGTGTCAGATGGTATGAGGACATTTCATGAAATCACTTGGGGGAATCTGGGATTTTGTAGAACTGAGGATTGAACCTAGTTATGCTTAGTCTCTCCCACCAAGTAAGCTGTGTTCCAGAACCTCGCTTCAAGAAATCTTGTACAAACTAAAGTCAGTTGACCACTGAATTATTTAGGAATTGACATTTTAAATTTTTCTTGATGACTAGTTTGCTAGTCATCCTTTCTCCCTCTTGTGATTCCTAGATTACTCTTTCGTTATACAAACCTCACAGTAAGCAACTGGCTTTGCTGGGGAAGGTGAAGCAGCCTCCTCCTCCTTGCTCCTCAATGGTGGTCAGTGTCTGTATTTTCAAAATTATATCAGAGGGAGATAGACTGCAGAAACAATATAGTTTCTTAAATTGGACACATTGACATAATGATTTTTAAATACTATTTCAAAATCGGCATCTTGTGTTGTGTGTAGCTTTTCTTTTTTTATTGGTTATTTTGTTTATTTACATTTCATGTGTTATCCCCTTCCCGGTTTCCAGAAAACCCCCCATTCCACTCCCCTCCCTCTGCCTCCACAAGGGTTCTCCCCCACCCACCCACCCACTCCCGCCCCTCTGCCCTATCATTCCCCTATGCTGAGGCATCTTACAGGATCCAGGGCTTCCCCTCCCATTGATGCCAGACAAGGCCATTCTCTGCTACATATCCAGCTGGAGCCATGGGTCCTTCCATGTGTATTCTTTGGTTGGTGATTTAGTTCCTGGGAGCTCTATGGGGGTGGTGGTAAGACTCTGGTTGGTTGATATTGTTCTTCCTCTGGGGTTGCAGATACCATCATCTATCTCCTAATGCCCTTCCCCTAACTCTTCCTTTGGGGTCCTCCTGCTCAGTCTGATGGTTGGCTGCAAGCATCCACATCCGTATCGGTAAGGCTCTGACAGCCTCTCAGGAGACATCCATATCAGGCTTCTGTCAACAAGCACTTCTTGGCATCAGCAAGTGTCTGGGTTTGGTGTCTGCAGATGGGATGGATCCCCAGGTGGGGCAGTCTCTGGATGGTCTTTCCTTCAGTCTCTGCTCCACTCTTTGTCCCTTTATTTCCTTTAGACAGGAGCAATTCTGGGTTAAAATTTTGTGAAGGAATGGCTCCATCCTTCAGCCAGGGTTAGTGCCCAACCTCTGGTTATGGTCTCTACAGGTTCTCTCTCCCCTTTGTTGGGTATTTCAGTCAATGCCATCCCCACTGGGTCCTGGGAGCCTCTTACTTTTCTGGCATCTGGGATTTTCTGATAGCTACCCCCAGTTCCCCATCCCCCATTGCTACATACCTCTGTTCAATTTCCTGACCCTCTGTACATCTTGCCAGTCTCCTCCCACACCTAATCCTGCCCCTCCCCTTGCATTTAACTTTCTGTTATCGTGCCTATGCTCTGGAACTGCGGCCCTCCCAGTGCAACAACCTGGCAAGAAGATAATAATTCAGGAATGCATTTTTATAACCCTTATTGTTTTAAAACAGGAAATAATTTTGTTTGGTCACTTAAAATGCCTCAAATACTCAGCAGTGGTAATTCATGTACTATTTATAGCTGATGCAACTTCAGAATCATATGCTTTAAAAGAAAGAATATATATATGTGTGTGTGTGTGTATTTATGTATAAATATGTATGTGTATATATATGTGTGTGTGTACACACACACACACTCACTGCAAAATGTATGCTTTTTTATCTGCAGTTAACTGTTGTAGAGTATTTGCAAAGTTGTTCAAACATTACCAAAATATTTTTGACACTCCAGAATGAATTCTGTTTCCATTAGCAATTATTTTGGTCCTTTCAGCCTCTTTCTACCCATGGGTTTACCTCTTTGGAACACAGGATTATATTGTGTGTGTCCTTTGGGTCTGGCTTCTATATAGCAAGGTTTATGGTTCCTCATGCTGACACAGGCTTATACTTTGTCATTTGTAAAGTTAAGGGCTATTTTCTGTGCTGGAATATTTTATATATATATATATATATATATATATATATATATAAAACCAAGTAATACTATGACAGGTAAAGAGCACTATAATTTATTTATTGTGACTATCTTGTCTCCGTAGTTTAGATTTTGAAGAATGTGCACACAAGTTGCTGAAAATGGAGTTTGCTGAGAGCCAAACAGTATGTCAATCCCTTTTTTTTTCTGTTAGGAAGTACATATTGATTATTAAAATGTTTAAGGAGGTTAATAGGTTTTGTGAATTGAAACAATAAAATGATAAATACCCATATTAATATAAGTTTTTGTAATTTTATTCAAATTCAAAGCTTAGGACTCCTGAGGGTTCTTTCTTCTGTGTCCTAGTAGATTGCATCCTCTGTGGATAGGGCACTGGAGTAGTCATCTCTATGCATGGTACTTACACAGAACTTCTGGGTGGTTGCCTGTGAACAAATTAGGGCACAGGAGGACTCTGTTCTTCAGTATTACTTGATCCCTGTCTTATGTATGCAATAAAGAATTATTTTGATAGGAACTACAACAATCACATGCATGCTCAAATTGTGTACAGACACGTTTATATTATTGTTTCATTTGTCAATTTATTCATAAGAAAAGAAATTTATTATATACTTTGTGTCAGACAGAGAGCAAAGGGTAGGGATTTAATGATGCGCTAAGTACCTAAGGTCTTCTGTTAGCCTCATGGTTCTTAAAGTCTCACAATTGTTATACTGTAAAATATCGGAGCCCTAATGCCAAGGATAAGAAACACCAAGCTGAACAAAGACTTTTGTGGTGTTCTCCCTAGTGTCATCGTCTGTTCTTTTTTAGGTCTTTGGATCCTTAGCCCAGGCTTTGGTGGAGTTGTTCCTCATATCTTGTTTTACATATAAGAAACCTGCACAGATGAAATAGTGCGTGTATGTGCTCTAATAGGCTGTTCAGTTTCCAGTCTCTTGGTCCTGACCTATGTCAGGATTAAATGATCATCTGTCGTGAGTGATACACTGCTGCAGACCCACTCCCTGTTTTCATAAATAAAGCATTATTGGAGTAAAAACATGCCCACGCTCACTGACGGACCCTGTCATACACAGCAGCAGAAGAAATACCTTTGACCAATATTACACTGGCCCTAACCTGTAAAGTAATTAGTGCTTGGGCATTTATAGGGGGAAAGAAATCCTTGATTCATTACTGAAATGCTGAAATTTTATAAAACCAAATTATTTTCAAATTACAAAGGTCTATTTTCCTTTTTAGTTTGTGCAGTCTATACACTAACAATGGTTTCTGTGTGTATTCTTGCCTGTAGTTGACATGTCAACCTTAGAAGGAAATAGATCAGTAAATTAACCTTTACAATTAGAATTGACACTGAAATTACTGTGTGACCATGCAACATTTGAGGAATGGAATTAAGTCATTACAATTTTTATCAGTGTTAATCCAAAGGGCAGTTGTTCTAGAGCTGTCCTCAACTTATTTTGAATACTGTTTGGAAGTATCTTAATGTGTCTATTTTTATATGTTAATAGACTCCTAAAATTACTCAGATGTTTGATAGGTTAAAAAAATGATCACACGGGCGGTGGTGGCGCACGCCTTTAATCCCAGCACTTGGGAGGCAGAGGCAGGAGGATTTCTGAGTTCGAGGCCAGCCTGGTCTACAAAGTGAGTTCCAGGACAGCCAGGGCTACACAGAGAAACCCTGTCTCGAAAAAATCAAAAAAAAATGATCACAAACTTTAGGTAATAATGCTTATCATTGTACTTAGTCTAGGGAAGAGAGCGGTTGATCCTGTGAGTGGCTCTGACAGCACTGGCGTTGGTCTGTCATTTTGTGACAATATGATTAGCATATTGGACAACACAATACTAGTAGGAAAAATTGAAAGTGAATTTTATATTATGTATCAAGTAAATCTAATGGCATAATATAGAAAGGCTTTTAGTTTTTAGTACCAGATGAAATTTTGACAAAGTGTATCTTTCTAGAACTTAACACATGCATAAACATTTTACTTAATTGGATTAGCTTGTGACTGGTTTTCCTTTTTCTTTCTTTGTGTCTGAAAGCACTCTGATATTTTAAAGTGATGCCTCTGGCAAGGCTGCTTCCTGGTAATCTATCTGTTTCTAGAGCAGCACTGTGCAATAGAGCTCTTCAGTGAGGACATAGTCAATGCTGCCCTGGTCAGGGCAGCAGAAACTAGGCACTTACAGCTATTGATTATGCAAAGTATGCATACTGTGACTAAGGAACTTATAGTTTTAAATCGTTTAAATAGCTGCTTGTAGTTAATGGCTTTCATGTTAGACAGTGCAGGGTTCTGTCCATCCTGTTGTCCAGCATTTGTACTCTGGGCTCTCTGACACAAATTGCTTGCTTTCATAGATATAAATGCTTATTTACCTTTTTTTTTTAACTGCTAACAATTTGTACTTAGATCATACCTTTATGACTGACAAAATTTCAGAGTAGCTAATTGAAATTTTAAAAATAAAAACTTAACTGAAGGAATGTACATTTAATTCGTATAGGCTTGTTTGTACTTAGAGAATGAATTGTATTCTAGCTAATGTGTTTATAAAAATGTAGACATTCTAATAAGCGATTTCTAGAGAAAGGTATTTGTACAGTGGACTCATTCTGTCTCCACTTGCTATGTTACCTGAATCATTTCCTCATGGAATTGCTGTCTGCTCCCTTAGAATTATTTCAGGAATTATTAAACCTTACCTGTCAGTTAATTAGATGTCAACCATTTGTGATAGTAGATTTTCTTATCAGGGATTTATTCATTAGTTCTAACATTTTTCACAAAAAGGTTTTTCAAAGCAGTTAAATAGCTGGTTGAACATTATATTTCAGTAGTTACAGTATTGGTTCATCCATCTTTAGATTTCCCTCTATAAATAAGTCTATACATAAAGTGTCCATTCTTCTGTGGATAGACCTGTACATGAATCGTCAGCCCCCTGTAGGTAGGTCTGTCATCAAACATTTATTTCAGGACTTAGAAAATTGAGTCATAAACTTGTTTCTTTCTTTTATTTTTCCTTTTTTCCTTTTTTTTTTTTTTTGTCAACTAAAAGGTCATTTACACTGAAAGAGTGACCATTTGTGCTTCTATAAATACTTGTCTTCCTTTTTTTGTCCATACTAACTATCTAAATATAAGTTTACTCTAAATCTTAGGTATTTGTGTTGGTGAAAAAAATGTTAAAGAATCCACACAGAAATCTTTAAAGATAGAGTCATGTCACCGCTTGACCTGGTTCATGCCCTAAATTCTTTAGAAATGATTCATACTTTTGAGTTAGAATGTCATTTGATCAAATTATTATAAATAGCTTTAGATGATATCAGCCAGTCTAAAGGCTTTTAAAATTGATAAACTTGACACTGAGTTTTTAAAAATAATTTCTAAAGGTTTTCAAAAATATTAAGTCTAGTTTGAAAATACAGTCACTGTTGTGGTTGTAAATTGTCATATAACACAGCTCCATTATGTTCTGAGTCATTAATACAAATTTTCTTTCTAAACAGAAAGAACTCTGCAACATGATACTTGATTGCTGTGCCCAACAAAGGACCTATGAAAAATTTTTTGGCTTGTTAGCTGGGGTGAGTTACAGCCTTGATTTTCATGTCAGAGTTTAATATAAATCCCAAAAGAATTCCTAACAATAATATAATGAATTAATGATTGTATTTTGTAGTCTGGTCTATCCTTAATTAACAACCTGTTTTGTTTTTTCTTTCCTCTGCAAGCACATTGTTCCCGGGTTCAGTTTCCTTTCCCCACTTGATTTTGCAGCACATTTGTTACCATTTTTCTGTAACTTCTTGAAATTATAAATACTTTGTAACAATTTCCCAATACAAAACAACTAAATGGTCTTCAAAAACTCAAAGCAGTTACTAAAGTCGGGAACCTGTTGAGGCAGCATAGGGTAAACATGACCTAAAAAAAAAAATGTTTGTGTCATTTTTAATTGTGTCTGTTTGTGTGTCAGGTACGTGCATGTGAGTGCAGGTACCTGTGTAGGCAGGCTAGAGGTGAGGGGTCTCTCTGGAACTGGAGTTCCAGGCTGCTTGGAGCTGCCTGACCTGCCTGCTGGGAACTTAACTTGGGTCTTCTGCAAGAGCACATGAAATACTAACCATTGATCCATCTTTCTGGTTCCTAAAGTATATCTATGAACTATTTACTAGGCATATATATATATATATATATATATATATATATATATATATATATATATAAAATACAAAATGTATTTGTTTAGGATCAACTAAATGTATAACTTTATTTTAACATATAAATCAAGATAGAAACTGTATTTCTAACTTTTTTGACCATCATTTACCACAGAAAGATAGGGTGATAGATGTCTCTTGAAGGTGTTTACAAACATTTAACAGTAAATTTAGGAATTATAAGTTCAGTTGTATTGGCATTCAGTTTCTGCTGGGGTTGACTTTCAGTTTTCTTCTCTATAGCGGTTTTGTATGCTGAAAAAAGAATACATGGAATCATTTGAAAGTATATTCAAGGAGCAGTACGACACCATCCATCGCTTAGAGACAAACAAATTGAGAAATGTTGCTAAGATGTTTGCTCACCTTTTATACACAGATTCACTTCCGTGGAGTGTAAGTAATTGGATCATTGTTTGCTCTTCACTCCTAATCCCCTGTTATTGTCAAAGATGCATTAATTATGGCATGGCCATACTATCCTATCAGTAAACATGAATTAAATGAATGTGTAGTGCACTTTGATTGCAGCTGCTATCCTTGAAACGCATTCATGTAGCATGTAATCATAAGGCTACATCATACAGTATGCACACGTAAGAAATACTGTTGTATTCAGAGCTGCCCACACCCATGTTGCTTTTCAGTAGTGATGACTAGCAATATTTTCAGGGAAAATATGATGTATTTGAGTGCTTGACATCTGTGTGCATATTTGTCCATACTCATAACAAAGGAGAGACACATATTCCTATTTTGTTGGCACTTGTCCCTCATAATTACTGTCCATATTTCCTGAAAGAGTAGCGTTTCCAGGGTTCCTCTAATTAAGACTTAAGAAAAAGGATTGTTCTAGGAGGCTGTAATAAGTAGATATTTTTGTTTAAGCAATGGGAAGGAGAGCCTGTGATCGTACATAGAACAAAGAAAGGTATTCTTAATGGGGAACTGTATACCAAATTGAGTGCTAATCCCATATTTATTATGGATTAGTGTTCATTCAAATGCTGTTAGGTATTTTTTAAGCCAACTTATCAGCTAATCATAGTAACCCTTTGCTTCATTTCGCCTGTTCTAGAAAAGAAGCCAAGTTTTAAACAACTGGCTAAAAATAGGCTTCCAGAACACACAATCCATAAAAGCTACAGGGTTTTTTTTTTTCTTCTGTTTTGCTTTTAATGTCTGTGTTCACAAGTTAGTTTGTAAAAACTATAAACTTAGTTTTCAGGATCCATCATCCATCATTTTGTGTGTGTGTGTGTGTGTGTGTGTGTGTGTGTGTGTGTGTGTGTGTGTTGTGCACTAACTTTACTGTAGCTAATGCTCTTGGTGGCACTTTGCCTTATCCCTTGTGTACACCATATTCTGCTGAGGGAAGTTTGCGAGCAATCTTTACTTTGATGTTATAAGCTCAAGACAGGATATCTTCTCAGCTATAAAAAGCACCTCCCTCAAGAAAAAGAACGAAACCTATTTCTGTACCGTCTTAGCATTGGGAAATTAATATAGAGAAGTCTTATGCTTTGCCAGGAAAGAATCCATGTCAGCATGAGGGACGTGTTCAGAGGGACTGCTCAGAGATGAAAGTTCCTAGTCATTCTGAGAGAGAGGAAACTGCTTGGCTACTGGGCTTTGTCTTTTAAAACAAAACAAACAAATGGTTTTCATTCTTTCTTTTAATTGTCAGGTTCTTGAATGTATTAAGCTGAGTGAGGAGACCACGACATCGTCTAGTAGGATTTTTGTCAAGATTTTCTTCCAGGAACTGTGTGAATACATGGGTCTTCCTAAACTGAATGCAAGGTTAAAGGATGAGTAAGTTGACTCCTAACAGTTTGTTTCGTCCTCTGGTCTGTGGAAGTCCCCCATGGTAGGTAGCACATATAGTTGTACTCTCACGGTGGAGAGCCCTCTAGGACTTAGGGTAAGGTGAGCATGCTGCATGCCTCACGGCCTCAGACAACATGCACTTTCCTGCACTGTTCTAGGACTGTCACATAGCTTTCATTTCACCTTTCTTAGTACTTGTGTATTCCGATTGCTCATTTTCACTGCGATTGGCTTCTTTTCCATTCTGCTCATGCCACATGTTATTCCAGTATCTCATTTCTCCACTTTTCTTAAATGTCGATCAAAGACCTGCACCCAGCGCAGGTCTTCATTCAAGTTCAGCGTGAACTTCATTCACTCTTTGGTTCCATGTAATCTGTCTACTTTATCGGGTTTATCTCCCTCCTCAGCAAGCTGTACTCTAGTCATGCCAGCATCATGAAACTTGTAAGGATGTCTGTGTCTTTACCACTGTGACTACAGAGGCTGTCTTTGATTTATCTAACAAACTTAGTCAGTCTTCCTATAATTTACCCTTTTCTGTAAAACACTTGTTGCCTACTTCTACTCTTTTCCAGTACTTTTACATAATTTAGATATGCATACATATGTACATGAAAAAAAAAGCTAAGGAAGGCCTTTACATTTTTCTGTGCATGCCCACAATATATACTTGTGTGTATATAACCATATATATATATATATATATATATATATATATATATATGTTATTTGCCATCTGTTTATTCCATGTGTATCTTAGTGTGTGTGTAAAGTTTCTAAATCTGTTGCGTAATTACAGAAATCAACTTTAAGGGCCAGTGAGATGTCTCAGTAGATAAAGGATACCAAGTCTGAAATAAGCTGGATCCCTGATAGCCACAGGTGGAAGGAAAGAACCAGTTCCCACATGTCCTCTTACCTGCACACACATACAAACTGCAAAAAAAAATTTTTTTAAAGAAATGAACTTCAGTGAATTGTTCCTCATTACCTGTTATATTTAGGAAGCCTCTCATATAAATGCATAAACCACTTACTTATATTTCACTTACTGATTTAATATGTAGGAAATCTGATAGGTGACTATAGGAGCTTTCATTTTCCCTTTCTCCATTCTCTTCATTCCTTTTACCTTTTCAGAACTCTTCAGCCATTCTTTGAAGGACTGTTACCCCGAGACAATCCACGCAACACCCGGTTTGCCATCAACTTCTTCACTTCCATAGGTCTCGGAGGATTGACGTAAGGACCAGCTGCAGAATTTTATCTTTAGTTACAAAATTATCTCACAAATGCCCGGTATACATAACGTAACACTTTGCATTTCTGTTAGGGATGAACTGCGAGAACATCTGAAAAATACACCGAAGGTCATCGTAGCCCAGAAACCAGAAGCTGAGCAAAAGAAACCAGCCCTGACATCTTCATCTTCAGAGTCTTCCTCGGCGTCTGATTCCTCTGACTCAGATTCCGAGAGCAGCGAGAGCAGTTCAGAGTCCTCCAGTGAAGCGAGCGACTCCTCCTCCAGCAGTCAGAGCTCTGCCTCAGGTATCAAGGCACATTCAGATATGATCCTGCTCATTTCTAACAAGTGCAGGACTCAATTGCTGCTTATTTGGTTTTGCCGTCTATTTAAAACATTTATTAATGGAGACGATCATCTGTCACTGACAGTCTGCAGTGTTATATCTATTTAGAAGCCTCAGCGCTAATTCATTGGCAACAACAATTCCAGGGATGTCCATGTTCTGGTTTATAGGTTCCATCCTCTGCTTTATTCCAAGGCAATTAGGGCTTGGTTGTAGTAGTCAAGCTTTATGTGGCTACGTGACATAATCGTATTCATTGCATAGCTCATTTGGGGCTTTGCTATACATAGCTCTCCCCCAGATCAAGAAGTACTGGCACTTTAGAACTCGTCTTTATTCCTCTTGGGCCTGCTAGCCTGCTCCCCTTTCATGGCAGCTGCTCTTCTGATTTGTAAGTCCCTTAGTTAGTCTTGCTTCTTTTGTTTTGTTGAGACAAGGTCTTAAAACATAGTTAAAGCGAGTCTCCTCACCGTGCAGCCCAGGCTTCTTGAACTGCAGTCCTGTGTCCCCTACCCTCCCAAGTGCTGGGTTTTCAGCAGTCTGCTCTAAACATCATCTTGCCCAGGGTTTGCCTGGCTTGTTTGTTGTCGGATGTCTTGTTTGATTTGTTTTTTTGGAGTTTTGTATATAGTCTAGATTGCCCGGTCATTTACTGTCTGGCAGGGGCTAGCCTTGAACCTGGTCCTCTCTGCCCTACTTCTCAAGTGCTAGCTTTAGAGGACGTGCCTGTTTTAGCTTTAGTTTCTAACTGTATTAATTATGTCTTCTTTGTATCTAATATTTCCTTCCCTGTTATGTTCACAAAATATTCTTACATTTATAATCGATCCACCCACATTGGTTGCTGTACAACTCATACATGTCTGATGTCCTATGTGCATCTTTTAATGAATATAGATATAGATACAGATATAGATATAGTCTCCTCCTCACTATGTAGTCCAGACTGGCCTTGAACTGCAGTCCCTGTCGTGTGTTTGTGTACATATTTTTACGTGTATATATATGTGTACACATATATGTGCATATATACAGATTTATATATAAGTGCATATATACACATATATACATATGCGTGTGTATATCATTACCTTGCATTCTTGGTTTTACAACTTTACAATGATACAAAAGCTGTGTAGTACAGTCAACAGAAATAGTACTTAGAAGTGTGAGTTTTTCTCTTTCTGAGCTCCTGTGTGTGAGTAACTCTTCTGTGATGTCTACCTGCAGACTAACGTAAGTATTGTGAGCATGCTTAAGGACGCCTGTACTGAATTGTGGTTTTTGTGGTCAGGGTTATAAAAACATTTTATGACAGGTCATCTTCAAGACATAATCTCATCTTAACTTGAGGAATGCCCTTGCATCCATTTCTTTTTAGTTATGTAGCTACAGATAGAGTCCACTTGAAAACGCCTGCGGTTTCATACCAACTGGTTATCAGGTTCTCTGGACAGAGAGCTGGGGCTAGAAAAAGACAGGATGACAAGAGAAATATGGAGCCAAGGCTATATTTCCTGCTCAAGTTTAATGGACTTTTCCAAATATATAGGCGGGAGAAAAAGCCCTTTCCCCCAAAGTCTGGAACCACGTCTGCAGATCTGGTCTGGCTGTTCACTGGAATTGACTTGGGCAGCTGGGCGGGTCACCTGCTTAATTCAGGAATTCGTAGACCTGGAGGAACAAAGAACTTCACCTTCACCCCACCCTAGGTGGAGCAGGATTATGGCTAGCACAGGAATTCCAGCTCACTGGCTTCACCTTGGTCAATGTCAAGTTCCTGCCAGGTGACATGACACCCCAATATTCGCTCTCTACAGTCACTGCTGGAGGATGTGTATATATGTGGTTTCAGTAAATAAATAGCACCAGTTTTCTAAGTGATTATTCCTAGTTTCACTCCTACCAGGTGTATATTGGCCATGTTTCTAATTTTAACCATCCTGGTGATGCTACTGCCTTATAGCTTTCATTTTAATTTGCATTTTCTCCATCATTAATAAAGCTGAGCATAGCATTGTTATTGACCAATTCGATATTTTCTCTTTTGCTCAGATCTGGTTCTTCTCCCTTTTTGAGTTAACTTTTTAGGGTTTAGCTTTACTCCTCTCTCTCTCTCTCTCTCTCTCTCTCTCTCTCTCTCTCTCTCTGTGTGTGTGTGTGTGTGTGTTGCATGTGTATATTTCAAGTAAGTAGCTCACACTTGTGTCTGTGAGGCTACCAGAGCTTTGTTGTCTTTTGCTTTTCCCCTCAGCAGCAACCCTGGGTTAGCAGATGCCCCTGGGAGGAGGCGGCTGCAACCCAGCTTCTCTGCGCTTCTTTCTATCTTCCCTAAATTTGGCGGCATTTGGTTCTTGTTTTCCTAACAAGTTCATGTTTTTAATTTTATAATATTTTATCTTGAACTAACTTCACACTTACAGGAAAATCACAATAAACAAGAGAGAATCCACATATATCCTCTACCTGCCTTTCCTCAGTTAGCCTCTCATACAAACAATGTAATTATCAATGAAACTGTGGAAATCCACACTGAGCAGTACTGTTAACAGATCTCATTTGAATTTCACGAGGAGTAAAGCAATAGATGAATGAGTCAGGGTGCCAGAATGCCAATTACTAGCATTGGCATCCATGGGGTGAGTACACTGAGGCAGGCAGCTGTTGGGGGTCAGTGCTTAGAGCTGCTGACTGGCTCAGTCCAGATACTGACAAGGGCTGTTGCCAATAGCAGCCTGTGATTAGGGAAATTACTCAGCAGACTTTTCTCTGAGGGAACAAAGCTTAATTTACTAGGGCTGGCACTCCCTGTGGCCAGCGAAAAACTCTTGAGTTCTTTTAACTCCTTGGGGCTGGCAGGAAAGAGACAGAAAGAGGAAATTCTCTCTCACGCATATACACAAAGTGGGTGAAACAAAAGGTAGAGTTCAATAACTTTATACATACATGCTCTCATTCATATATACAAACATATACATAGTCACACATCGGGCAAAGCTCTAACAAGCAGGCTCCGGGCATTTCACCCATTCAGATATGTCCGCATGCACATATACACACATACTTGGAGGGTGGAAGGAACAAAATCCCAACACTCTCACATAAGCTTTACACATATACATACATGCACGTAGTTGATGGAAGGAACAATGTTCTAGCCCCACACTTTATTCTTTCTTCCATAGCTTATATATCCCAGATAATCTTTCAATTAGTGTAAAATTACAATGTAATTATGTTTTAGTTTTCTTCTGGTGAATGACTGTGGAAAAACCAGTATGTTCCCCAATAGCTTTACGAGAACTAACATTATGTAGTACAGGTACAGCACATTACTCCCAAGAACACATGTGCATCTGTAACTAGCAGGGAAGGTAGTTTTCTCAGCCTGTTTTACTGGCAGACAGCAATTTTCAATTACAAAGAAAAAATAATTATTATTTATCTTTTAAAGTAATCTTGTAAGAATCTCAAAAGCATCACAAATCTAAACTTGTATATAAAAATGATATCTACTTTAAATTCTTAGAATGCATATCTACTCATTAGTAATTCTTAAGAAATTATATTAGGAAGCTGAGGGCAAAAATGGGCATAAGAAATCAATCATCAGTAGTCCAGCCTCAGTGAGAGCCATGTCAGCCAGTGCTGCCGATGTTCTTGCTCTCTAACCATTAAAGGTCCCTAGCTTAACGGTTCAGAGTGTGCCTTTCTGAACTTTAAATTGTTCCCTAAGATTTTCTACATCAGAGCCAGTAGCAAAAACATCTCAACCTAGTTTCACTTTATTTTTTCCAAATGTTTTCTAAGGGTGGTGGTCATTGCTGACTATCTGTGTCTCTAAGTTCTTCTCTAGGGTAGTGATTGAATCATTCATCTGCTCCAGCAGTAATGCCTGAAAGAGATCAAGCACTATTATTGTGAGTCCAGAGATGCTGCCCAGTGAGAGGCTGGAAGACCCTTAACAGTTCTTAAATCAAGAGGGATGTGAGGGCAGCGAGCAGAGCAGAACTCCATGACAGCATGAGGTCCTCAAGACACATGGTCCTTGGGGTCAGGCCTCACTGAGGGGTATAGGGAGCAGTTCTTATGCTAAGGTTCGGTTCCCCAATTGGTTCTTGTCAGTAAGGGAAGCCATGAGCCAGTTGCTAGGCAGAAGATACAGGTGGGACTTCTGGGTCCCTGGAGGATGGCGGGGGATGTGGGGAGGAGGATGGAGAGGCAGGAAGACACAAGGAAGGAGAACGGAGCGTGCCATGCTTTAGAGAGAGAAGACTAACAACCATGTGAGCGCTCAAACACAGGCTGCTCCTACAGGCAATTTTCTTTACCACTGAACCATCCTACCAGCCCTCATTTGACTTTGAGACTTTGAAGTTGCTGCTCTCAGGTCGTTCCTTTCTTTGCACAAGCTCCCATCCTTTCCGTGAGTACATTTTTCATTCCAGCATCACAAATGTTGCAGATCTTCAGTGCCTTCAAACAGATGGAAAGTTCTAACAGATGTCCAGTTCCTCTCAGTATGTGCCTTTTACACCAGGGAAAGAGGATTATCTATTGAAATCCTTTTTCAGTTTCTTCTGGTCCATGTTTTCTGAGAAGGTTTGTGTAGTTTAACCTAAGAGCTGCTCTGTTTTCTTTCAGTAGAGCATCTGGGTCCATGTGGGTGAAAGATTGTCTGCATATCTGAAGTTATTGTTATGTTGGAGTGCCTGTGTCAGTGGTAGCAGCCTCCCTCCTCAGCCTTAGGGTGGACAGCAGATACTCACGCTGTGACTCCCTGTTGTGTTACATTTGAAAGTACTTGCCGTGCTGTATGACAACCAGAATTGAGGGGCTTTTCATGTTCTGTCTTAGAGCAGGAATGCATTTGCTCCCAGGAACTTTAGTCCCGGATTGGAAGAATGCAGCACCAGTCATTTAACAGCTCTTTGAATGTCACAGAGTATATTTCATGGCATCTATTTTGAGGACAGATGATAGCTCAGCTTGAATCTTGCAGTAAGAAAGTTTCCTGATTCTAAGTTAATTTGCCTTATCATACAATTTTGCAGAGAACTGTTTCATTATTAAAGTATTAGCATAAAAGTAGTGTGAAACTGCCTCCACATTAGAAAGCAGAGACACAGACATGGCCAATGGGCTTGCATCTTGTTGCATGGCTGACGTAACGTTGGCAGAGCCCTGACTGTAGAGCGAGGCAGAGACATGAGCTTAGCCCAGAGCCAGATGGCTGCTGCTTGGGCAGCTGCAGCCCAGCCATGGACCATCGATAGTCACTTAGCAGAAGAAAGAGGGGTGGTTACACTGACATTTGGGTAGGGTCGGGGCAAGAAGAAGTGATTTCCTGTTATGTTTTCTTTCTGTAGTGAAAGGATTGGTGAAATTTTAGTCATCTCAGTGCTTTTGATTCATGAATTAGAATTAATAAGTGACTAAGTTTAACTTAAAATGGTGATTTATTTCCCTATATTTTATATTTTGTATTATATCAGTAAAACTGAATTATTCAAGGTTTCTTTTAGAAGTTCGTGTCTGAAAGCAAGTGTCCATGGCTCTCCCTGAGTTTGTAGCTGCCATAACCCAGCTCTAACTCGCACGGCTAGTGACTGAGAGCATCCGAGGCTTTGGTGGCAGGAAGCATACTCGTTCTGTGATGAAAACACACATGCCCTCTCTCCCTCTTCAACAGGAAATGGTTTTGGGGTGGGTGGCCATGTGTCTTGGTTATGTACCAGGGCTTCCTGCAGCTCTGATGAGTTAGAGTATGTACATGCATGGCAATGCACGCTTTCTAATCGCTTGATGGATTGGTTTTCATTTCTTAGAGTTTATTGAAAGTTCTTATGGGAACTTGAGCTTGAAACTAATTACATAGTAACTATTAATGGCATATTTTAGAATGTATTCATCTTTTAAAATAGTCTATTTTTAGGCTTTTCAGTTTGGCTTTGCATCCAGTTTATACAAATAAGTGCTCCACAGTATTGGTAAATGTTATGGTTAAATTGTGAATTTATATTAATATAAAAACTAACTATAATTCATTTTTTGCATGCAGCTAAAGGTGCAAGAAAGAAGAGACAAGGGAAGGCCAGAGGCGAAGAAGTAGATAAATTAGCCAGGGGCCACCAGGCACGTGACAGGAGGCGAGACGGAGGCCGGGAAGACCAAAGGCACCATGAAGGGAGGACTGAGAGAGCAAGGTCTGAAAGACACAGAGCTCAGAACTCACGGGATGCAGACTGGCGAGATCCCCTAGCAAAGCACATGGAGGACAGAAGCCCTGAAAATAGTTACAGCAGAGTTGGCAATGGCCGAGAACAAGGCTCCCACAGAGAGCCAGAAGACAGGCATGGCGAGCCAAAGACGAAGCGGCGAGAGAGAAGAGATTCTTTTTCTGAAAATGAGAGGCAAAGAACCCGAAATCAGGACAATGATAATGTTAGAAGAAAAGATCGCTCCAAGTCAGGAGAGAGGAGTAGAAAGCATTCTGGTCACAAAGGAGATGATGACAGGTATCAGAACGGTGCAGAGAGACGCTGGGAAAAGCCTAGGGGATACCCTGAGCATGCTAGAGAGTCTAAGAGGAGCCAGAACCGGAGGAGAGAAGAGTCTCCAACAAGACAAAAGTAATTCTACTGACAGCTGAACATGCCTTACATTCAGTCCAATGTTTTTTTTACTTTGATGGATTTTATAGAGAACTCTTGTAAAAAGTACCTGTTTGTAAATTTTAAAGATGTTTTCTTTTTGACATGTTTTATAATTGATATGTCTCAAGGTCCTTTGTGTAAAATCATAAAGAAAAGGGATTCAACAAAGGGGTAAGTCTTATGTTTTGTGAATAAAAGGAACAAATGTTCATTGAATCATTGATTTTTTTAAAACATTTTTCTATGTTTTAATTACTATGAATTACCATAATTATTAGTGGTTTTTATGTATAGCCAAAGGCCAAAATAAATAAACCTTTTCTACTTTTTACAGTGTGGTACTATGACAAGTTCCCTTTCGTAGGTTTCTCTCAGGTGTTTGGGAGGAACTAAGAATGTCTTCCTCTAGAGAGAGGAGAACTTGTTAGAGACTCTGCTTCCCAATTCATGGCTCTCCTAGTGCCATCTCTTCTCAGGACTGCTGGGTAAGTTCACCTATAAAGTTCCTGTGCTTAAAGCTATTTATCAACTTTAACATTATGTCAAAGTGAGCTGATGTATACTTAATTTTAATTTGGATTAACCATTTAAAATAGTCATGAGGTACATGAACTGCCTATGAAGCAATTCCAATTTTTTTTGTACATGAATGGGAAAGATTTTCTTCATTGTGACTTTTTCAAAATATATAAGCATAGTTATTACTATGTAGATTAAATGTACCTGAGACCTTAGGTGGGTGGGCAGGTCTCTCACCCCACTTGTTCACCTTAAAGTGCATAGGGCTAATTTTAGCCAAAGTGGCTATTAAATATAGTGGGACAAGAACCCAGATGTCCCTCAACGGAGGAATAGATTCAGAAGATGTGGTATATCTATACAATGGAATACTACTCTGCAATTAAAAACAATGAATTCACGAAATTCCTAGGCAAATGGTCAGATCTTGAAAATATCATCCTTAGTGAGGTAACCCAATCACAAAAGAACACACATGGTATGCAGTCACTGATAAGGGGATATTGACCCAGAATCTCGGAATACCCTAGACACAATCCGCATATCAATAGATTTCCAAGAAGATGGAAGGAGAGACCCCTGGTCCTGGAAAGACTGGATGTAGGGGAACGCCAGGACAGAGTAACGAGAGGGGGTTGAATGGAGAAAAGAGGGAGGGAAGGGGGCTTATGGGACTTTCGGGGAGGGAGGAAACGGGAAAGGGGAAGTGATTTGGAATGTAAATTAAAAAAATATAATAAAATAAATAATAAAAAAAAATATAATGGGACTTAATGGCACAAGTCATTAATCCAGCACCCAGAAGAAATTTAGATATTTTGCACACATTATATTTACTTTCTCAATGTCCTTGTTCTACTTCTCAGTCCTTACTACTTCTGACATCTTGTTGCAGCTGTGGCTGAAGTCTCTTCTTGACAGATGCTTTCATCACAGCCCACCCAGCTCACCTGGCTTCACACCACCATTCTCTGACTGCTCCTCCCCTCAGAACCTGTCATCTGTTGACTAGTTGGCACCTTCTCACTTCATTTCCTTTGTTCTGTAGCCTGAACCTTGGAAAGGATGAAGAAATGAACGGGCTAGTCTAACTCTTCAACGCGTTAAGAATTGCTTTTGTCTGTCCAAGAAGCCAGAGAACTCTGGGTCTTGTGGTTGTTAAGTGTTAGGACCAGGTTTTCTTCTAGCTCCGCCCCCACCAAGCAGGACTGAGGATGGGAGAGCCCTTGGGCCTGTTGACTAAGCAGCTCCTTTACCTCCCCTAGGCAAGCTAATCCTGTTCTCATCCGTCTGCAGCATTCTTATAGTACTTGCTTTACAAAGGTCTAGCCATGGAATAGCACAGAGTAAGCACTCAGCCCTTTGCCCTCCTTCCCCATCACAAAGGATGGACTTCGAAGAAAACTTGATCTCTTTGACGTGCTTTTGGGGATGGCTTTCTTTTACCTTACCTAAGATGGCACTTAACCTTTTCTTTTTCTTTTTAAAGTAGTCACATAGAAAGGGTGCTTCCAGGAGCTTAGGTTTGATGTAGGTATGACAACAGTAACTCCCTATAAATTTTCTTGTATTTCTTACATTTACAGCCATTAAAATTTTCCAGATTCATTTATCTGTTAAACAACCTGATTCTTCTGCCATGTCACCACATGGTGTCAGGGAAAAAAAACAAAAAACAAAAACAAACAAACAAAAAAAAACCCATCTTTTATAGTTACCAGTGAATTTTTTTAGAATTTTTTTTTTAAGTTTTGAGATTATAATAAAATCATTCCTTTCTTTCCTTGCACCAAACCCTCCCACGTGCCCCTCTTTGCTCTCTCCTTCAATTTCATGGCCTCTTTTTTCATTGTTATTGCATGCATATATGGACATGTCTACACATCCATATTTCTAAATACAGCCGCTCAGTTAGCGTGTTACTCAAATGTATGTTTTCAGGGCTGACCATTTGGTGTTGAATAACCACCTGGTACACTCTTCCCTGGGGAAGATTATTTCTCCCATCCAGCATTCCTGATCTGCGTGTAGTTCTTTGTGTAGAGTTGAGGTCTTGGGGATTCCCCATACCCTTTGACATGTCCATTGAGTCATTCCTGCTCAGCTCTCCCTTGCCAGTCATGTGCTGAGACTTCATGCGTGTAGCTTCTGGCATTACTAGTAGGCACAGTCTCAGAGCAAACTCCCACCAGTGAATTTTCCAGTATGACTTTAAAAATCTTACTTACAGCCGGGCGGTGGTGGCGCACGCCTTTAATCCCAGCACTTGGGAGGCAGAGGTAGGAGGATTTCTGAGTTCGAGGCCAGCCTGGTTTACAAAGTGAGTTCCAGGACAGCCAGGGCTACACAGAGAAACCCTGTCTCGAAAAACCAAAAAAAAAAAAAAAATCTTACTTACATTGATTTCATTTTGACTTGACTGACAGAGTATACCCTTTAACTTTATGGTGTTTACACCCTGAGAGTGTTTAGAACCCTGGAACTCCTTTTGCAAGCCAGTTACTGGAGAGGGCAAAAAAAGTGCTTGTGCACACTGGAGAAGCCAGGAAAGCTAAACTTGCCGGCATCCTTCAAAGGAAAGATGTTTAACCTGTCCTCCTGGAAGGCTAGGAATTGATGTAGTTTACAACCTGGTAAACTACATCAGGCTCTACACCCATCTCCCAGAATTTATTGTTTTACTTATCCCAGACCCTCTCCCTCTAAAACCTTGAGCATTACTTCTAGGCCATAAAACTCATCCTTGTGAGAGACGTCACTTATACTTTTTACAACAGCCTAAGTGACTTTTGTGTTATCTTAGAGCCAGGCATTATATTTACCTCAGTCATTTTCCTTAGACCCCTATCTGAAACATTGTTTCTAAGTTAACAGGAACCCATCTTAGAGCTTGAATGTAAACATTTCTTAAGCTTCCTCAATTAACTCACGAGGCTGAGTTAATTGTTATCAGTAAAAATTTTTTCCAAAAAATTGTGCTATGCCTAAATATGGCAAAAACCCACAAGCTGATGTTACACTCCAAAAAGTCTTGGACCAGCACCAGTTACTTACAACTAAACTAAGTTTTATTCTTCCTCCACCGGGATCGTTCTTCCTGCAGGGTATAAAGCCCTGCTTTATAAAGTCCTGTAGGCTGTCCCCCAAGTTCCCACGTTTTTCAGCTTTAGTGAAGCATCCTTCCAGACCTACATTCTTTCCCTCTGTTCCTCATACGCGTTGCAGGGTGCTTCTTCAGCTACGAGAAACTTCAACATTGACTGCTGCTGCTGCTGGGGAGAACCTGGGGGCCCAGTGTGACCCTAGGACCACCGCCATTACTGTGCACATTCCACTGACACACTCCAGACTCTAATCAAGCAAAACCGCCCTGGCTTGTCTCCTAACTCTGACCGCTTTTTGTTTCCTCAACCTTGGATGAGACACAACATCCTTTCACTCATAGCTCTCACATTTCCTTCCAAATGTCCTTGAAATTTCTTAAGTTTGTTGCATGTGCCATTAGAATGCATGTTACTTGAAGCTAGTCATATTTGTGTTTTATGGTTACTGAAAATAAAAGCAAGACAATCTCAGTCCTCACCACGGCCCCATGCCCCTGCTTTGTGATAAGCTGTAAAACTCTAGCCCACCTCAGATCATTTATACGAAGGTATTCATCTCCCAACAGTCTCAAGGTATATATCTGTGCATACTGTGGAAAAGGACATTACTAGTAGGTACAATAGACCAGAAGAGCGATACCACCAAAGTGCAACTTAGGGAACAGTCAACTAAGGAGGGTTGTGAACGGGAGCAGGAATGATCCAAAAATAGCTGTATCGCTGAAAGCTACTCCAGAGTGGGTGACAGCTTACAAGGTTAGACCCCTGGAACTCACTGCACAGGTTATACACAAGTCGGAGAGTCTCTCCCAAGCAACTCAGCTATCACCTCTCCCCTTCCAGGCAGTTCAGCTGGTCCCTTCTCTCCCCAGCAGTCTTTTCTGTTTATTTGTCCTTTAGGGGATTGTCTTGTGCATATCCTCAGTTTCAGGGAGTTCCCAAGCTTTCTGAGTTGTGTAATTCCTGACTTTCAAAGCACTTGAACATCTCTTTAGAACTTCTGGGTTTTAATGAGCCCTCTATAGAACTTGCTGGGTATTGATTAGTGATAGAGAAAATGACTATACAATAGTCTGGCATGGATTCCCTATCTAGGATGAACAAACATTTAAGTTCCCCTAGAAAATGTCACTGAACACATGGAGATTTCTGTGAGGGCTGTGCTAAGCAACTGCCATTTCTCTCACTGAGCAAACAATTCTAGTGAACCTGACAACTGCCCCTGATCCTGATGAACCTGGCAACTGAAGAATTCATTGACTTGAAAAACATAGTACCCATGTCCCCCGAGCCTCAAACTAGTTCTGCAATGACATGTGGTCTAACCCAGGCTATCCAGAATTCATCACAATAGTATTTTCAATTTAGATCCTGAGACATACAGAGGGTCCTATTTAAGGGTACTTAGGGCAGGATGGGAGCTCATTGTCCAAGCCCTGTGAAAAATATTAGTTTGCTGTGGAAAATCAGTATAACTCAGAGGGAAGCAGGGACACTGGGAAGGAGGTCCCTTCATTGTTGGAGTCTGAGCTGAATGGTATCTGAAGCAAGCCTCTCCAGTTACATGAGTCAGTGAATTCTGTCTCTGCATATGCTTCTTTCCTTTGGATTTGTACCACATGCACCGAGAGCCCCAGTTTAAGGTGAATTCTCATTGACACACAGATCGGGACGACTTGGTGGTGAGCATTACTGTCCCCTCCTTCCTGTATTATGTTTGCACAGTCTCACTTGCTTTTGACCACAAGTAGAAGGAAGTATAGAGATGGCTATAAAAACATAGCGAAGACCTTTGGGTGTCTTTTATTCCTCTATGGAAACATGCATATGAGTAATTTTACATGAGGATAATTGCCTTACTAGAAACCACTATTCTATTTTTATAAATTACAGAGAGCCTCCTTCCTACAGGATTCTTGGGCTTTGAAGGGTACAGATGCGAGAAGTCAATTCACAAAACAAAAACTGCTTTTAATATTGCCAGTAAGGAGGGTTAAGTAGGTACTTTGAATGCTTTAAGGCACTAGGTTTTAGAGCGCATTATGTTAACCAGTAATATATTTTTCCATACCACTGTAATATGAATTGCCGAGCAGTAACAAACTGAGCGTTTTCAGTATCTCACAGTAGAAATGTCTGAAAAATGCCACTCCACACGTGTTTGCAGATATATCCCCTATTCCTGACGTTTCAGAATGCTTTTGTTTGTTCTTATACTTAAGTGAGGGAGGAACAACACTCTGATAGATAATTTTCAGTAGAGGGGAGGAAAACTGCCTGTAGCAGGAGATGCCAGCTATGGTGCTCCAGATAGCCCTCTTCATAGCTGCCAACCTGGAATGTGCTGCTCCCCTCCGCCAAAGCAGGTCTCAGCAAAGGCACAGGGTTCTAGAAGAGCAGACGGAGTGCTGGAAGAGTCATCAACTGCAGACACCTCTCAGTGGTTAGAAGTTCAATTTTATATGTTTTGTAAGACCAGGGTCAAGGCTTAAACCCTGTGTAGATGTTCAGGAAGCTTTTGGTGGGGAATAGAGAAAAAGACCCAGTGTTTCCATTTATTGCTATGCAGAGTGTTTCAATGATCTAGGATTGAGATTCATTGAATCTTTAAGTTTAGGGTCAACTACCATTAACCCAGTTATAGTTCACATATAAATGTTTTATGGTAGAGCAGGAGAAAGGATGTAAGAATGCGTTTGACTTGAAACCTTGGGACTTTAATGCTAAAATGCATGCATTAAAGTGTGACAAACCAGACTGTCTCCCCAGAGCTCCCAGGGACTAAACACATGGAGGGACTCCTGTTTCCAGCCGCATATGTAGCAGAGGATGGCCTTGTAGGGCATCAGTGGGAGGAGAGGCCCTTGATCCTGTGAAGGCTTGATACCTGCTATAGGGGAATCCCAGGGCAGGGAGGCGGGAATGGGTGGGTTGGGGAGCACCCTCATAGAAGCAGGAGAGGGGGTAGGATAGGGGTATTCTAGAGGGAAACTGGGAAAGGGGATAACATTTGAGATGTAAATAAAGAAAATATCTAATTAAAAAAAAACAGCAATATGGAAGTGTAAACCAAATAAACACTTTTTCTCCACCCCACCCCATCCCCCCAAAAAAAGAAAACTGCAGATGTGAGGGAGTTCAGGATGTGATGTCTCCAGGGTTAACTCAAGTGATCTGACTGGCTAGACTGGCATCCTGTCTTATTTCCACTTTCCCTTTTCCATTCCAAAATTGGTGTCCTTCTCAAAGTGTCAAGGTGGGCCAAAAAGAACAGCTTTCCCCATTAGAGGAGGAAAGGGCGTTCTTCGGCCTACGGTGCATGGGGAGCTGCATCCCACTCCTGGAACCCCAGACAAGCCTCTAGAAAGCTGCTTGACAGTAGCAATTAGGATTCAGCAATCTCACTTTAGGATTCATATTAAAAATACACACACATGTGAACCAGGACATGTTCAAGGATGCTCTGACTACCACTATTCATAGTAGCCCAAAATGGGAAACAGCCCAAGTCTATGTTGTATTCATACCTTGGGATACTATGTAGAAATGAACATGCTAAGGCCATATCTAAGTCCAACAGCATGAATCGACCTAATTCATAAACGTTGAATAGAGGAACCAATTCCTATGATTCCACTATGTATGCTTTCCTACATAAAGTCTAAAACAGCAAATTAGTCACAACAGTGGTTATCTTTGGGGAGGATAATGTTGGAGAAGTGATAATCAGGAATGCTGGAGAATTGGTACTGTTCTATTCCCAGATGTAGGTGTAAGTTACATAAATATATTCATTTTGTATTAATTCATTGAGCTCCAAATCCTTAAGATTTGTACACTTTCAGTTCTCTAAAAAAAAAAGCCAGGTAAAAGAGATGTGTGCACAGTCGCCTGCAATAAACAGTTTTATATGTTCTTTCCATTTTGGATGCATCTGGAAACATTCATGACACGGAGATAATATACTGACTAAGGAATCTTACACATAGTCTGCTTCTTTTCTGGTTTTTCTTTCTTTTTTTTTTTTTTTTTTTTTTTTTTTTTTTGGTTTTTCGAGACAGGGTTTCTCTGTGTGGCCCTGGCTGTCCTGGAACTCACTCTGTAGACCAGGCTGGCCTCGAACTCAGAAATCCTCCTGCCTCTGCCTCCCAAGTGCTGGGATTAAAGGCGTGCGCCACCACCGCCCGGCTTCTTTCTTTTTTTTTTAAGCAATAAATGCCAGAATTCTAAAACACACAGACAAAAGTTTCTTTGGAAAAAAAAATGGAGATTTCCCTATAAACTGTGAAATGGAACTAGCCAGGTCCTTTTCTCTGACCATTGGTTTATATATAGTTCAGGCAGTGTTGGGGGGAGAAGAGCTCACAACAGCAAATATAGTGTAAAGACCACAGGGAAGGGGCAAACTCAGATACCACAGGATTCTCAGAATAGAGGAGCAGTGGTAACTGAAGTCTTCCATAATGGACCCATGACAGTTAGGAACAAGACAGCTTATGAAACAAACAAACAAACAATAACAACAAAAATAAACCAAAAACTAGCTTTCCAAATTTACACACAATTGATTAAATTAACTTTTCTGATACTAAAAAGCATAATTCAAAATAGGAAGGTTTGAGATTTTAAACAATTATACTTATGAACAGAGATGTACAGCCTTACTATATAGCATACACAAAGCCCTAAGTTTTATCACCAGCGTCCCTTGAATCTTGGTGCCTGTAATCCTAGCACTTGGGAGGTGGAGGCAGGAAGATCAAAAGTTCAAAGTCATCCTTACTGATATAGCAAGTTTGAGGCAAACCTGGAATGCATGATACCATATCTTTAAAAAAAAAACACTTCTATGATTTAGAATGAGGAAATTATAGAAATAATATGTTAAGAAATTTAACTGCAAACTGTTCAGATACAAGGAAGGCTGTAAACTCCAGGGCCAGGGCATCATTTGGAGGTAGACCGTTAGCAGCATGCAGAGTGGATCGGAAAAGAGGTGTCTGAGTCACAAAAAGCAGGCCAAGAGGCACTGGAAAGTCTGCCACAGGCTTGGAGCTTGTTTAGAGTAAGGTTAACTTCTGCTAGACGTAATCTCTCTGGAAGTCATGGCATGTCTGTTACATTGAAAGTAATTTTATAAGTTGATTTAAAGTGGAATTATAAACATTTTCTGATAAAATTGAAGATCTACAAGGAAAATACTTCTGATAAAATTCAAAAAATATATAGAAAAACACATTAAAATTGAATATTTCATGGAAAATTATACAGATAAAATGGTAGGCGTAAAAATATTCCTAAGTTGATTGAAAGTAGAATTATAGACATTTTCTGATAAAATTGAAGATTTACATGGAAAATATTTCTGATAAAATTGAAGAAATATATAGAAAAACACGTTAAGATTGACTATTTCATGGAAAAATTATACAGATAAAATGGTAGGCATAAAAATATTCCTAAGTTGAAATATTTTTATGCCTACCATCTTATCTGTAATTTTCCATGATAATCTTCAATTTTAATGTTATTTTATATTTTTCTACAATTTTATCAGAAATATTTTCCATGTAAGTCTTCAATTCTATCATAAAATGTTTCTACATCCTTTTTCAATTAATTTAGCAATGTTTTTTATGTCTACCATTTTACTCTTTAATTTTCCATGAAAACTGTCCATCTTAATGTGTTTTTCTATATATTTCTTCAATTTTGTCAGAAACTTTTTCCATGTAAATCTTCAATTTTATCATAAAATATTTTTACCTCCTTTTTCAATAAAAAAAGGTTCATAGAAAGAAAGAGAGAGAGAAAGAAAGAAAGAAAAATTTTATCACGTGAGGATTGATGGCCCCTGTGATCAAACACAGGAAACACAGTCCCAACCCTCCCAAGACAAAAATCAGGAACATTAAGTACACGTTTTCAGTTAAGCAGAAGGGTGCTGAGGATGTTAAACATTTCATGAACTAAAACTCAAGGAAAGCATCCTCAGCTGCTCTACCCTCAGAGAACAGCTGGAGTAGGAGGAAGTTGCTGCAGATATCGTAAGAGGAGAATGGCCATGATTTTAGCATAGTTTTAAAGGCAAAATACAGGCTAGCATGGTGACTCAGAAATCCCAAGAGCTTCTCACACAGGAAGGTAGTTTGCTCTCCTCAGATCTTTTCCACAGAGCTTTACTGGATGATAAAGAAAAGAACAAGACAATGAAGAAATGTACCTATTTGCAAGAAGCACGGGCTACAGTTTGAAGGAAGACTGGGAAAAGAAGAGAATTCCGCAAAGACAGGCTTACTTCTCGTAGGGAGCTCAAGTCTAACAGTAAAGCTAAAGTGAAAAGGAACCGACAGACATTGAAGGCACCTCTGCTCCAAAGTAAGGATTTTCAGAGCTCTGACTAACACAGCGAAGAGCTGGTGCATCGATATTCGGAAGGCAAGAGACAGGAAAGGAGGAACCTAGAACCTCTCCAATTACTAAGACTTTCAGCTACACTATAGAGAATGTTCAGTTCCCACCCTCCAACCTTGGCAAATCGTGGGGAAGCATCAACTCCACACTCACCTCAAGTGCAGACAGCACGTCTCTCATCTACCCTGTCCGCAAGAGCCTGGCTGGAAAAAGTATGCTTCCTGGAGAAGTGCCATGTTAACTTGTGTTCTCGGGGTGCACTAGGTGGAAACTTCTTGGAACCTATGAGCGAATACTTCTAGTCATGAAGGATATGGAGGCTGAACCAGCCATCTTCTGTAACCAGGCGAAGCTCCCAGCGATGGGACTGGGACATCAACTCAGCCACAAAAATCTATGACCCATAACCTGGCCTGACTGTAAGATGCACTGGGCCATAGCTTAGAGCTTGTGGGAGGGGCCAACCAATGACTGGTCTAATCTAAGGCCCATGACACAAGAGGGAGCTTATGCTTAACATTGCCCAGGAACCCGAAGCTGATGGCAAAGAGACCTAGGGTACAACTAAACACGGCTGGCAAAAAAAAAAAGTCATTAATTATACTCTGCTCTAGTCATAGCGAGATCGGTGACTAGCCCCGTCCTCGTTAGAGAGGGTTCTTCCAACAGCTGATGGGAGCAGGTGCAGAGATCCACAGCCACACATTACGCAGAGCTGGGGAACCCCTCGGAAGAGATGGGGAGGAAGGATTGTAGGAGCCAGAGAGGTTGACACCAGGAAAAAATGGCGCACAGAATCAACTAAACAGGGCTCATAGGGTCTCAGAAACTGAAGCAGTAACCACGGAGCCAGCTTGGGTCTGCACCAGGCCTTCTGCATACTTGTGGTTCCTTAGCACTAGGATTTGTTTAAATCCTAACAATAGGGGTGGCTTTGACTCTTTGACTCTTTTGCCTGCTTGTGGGATCTTTTTCCTCCTACTGGGTTGCTTTGCCCAACTTGATATAATATATGCCTAGTCATATTGCATTTTGTTATGTTAAGTTGATTTCACTGGGAGGCCTGCTCTCTTCTGAAGGGAAACAGAGGAGCTGTGGATCTAGGGGAGAGGGGAGGTGAGAAGGGACTAGGAGGAGGAGAGGGGGTAAGGCTGTATTTGGGATGCCTTGGATGAGAGAACAAATAAAATAAAATTTAAAACGTGGCAGATGCACACAGAATCAAGCCTGCTTGAGTATCATCAATGAAGGAAACAGTCATTGGAACAAGATTTCCAAGATAGTGGAAATGTTACACGAAGCAAATGGGGAATTTAAAATCCCCATGGTATGTGCAATAGAAGAGCAAACGACGAAGGTAAACCTATCTGTGAGAAAGATAGTAAACATCAGAAACGCTAAAGAAAGGTCTTCATAAACAACCCATGTTTCCAGAGTAAGGAGCCAAAATAGAGGTGAGGATTAGCCCTGTTGCTAACACCTCATGTCATCTCCTCCTTCTAAGGTCTAATTGTACACCAAGGTGCAATTCCACCAATGTTCACCTGAAGAAGCAAGAGTTTGTGAGGCTTGCTTACAGAGCAATGGGTGAGGGGTTATGGGCCTGAGCAGATGAAACCCTAAAGCAGCTACATTGGAAGGTCTGTATCCAGAAGGGTTGGCTTCCTCATGGTTATACAAAAAGAGTTCCCCCTTCATCCCTCTCCACTATATGCTCTATCTCCTCCCAGGGACCCTGAGACCACAATTAGAGTAGAATTGCATACAGCTAGTAGGGAAGAGAGATTAGATACTCAGTTGAGTGTCCCATAACAACCCCTGTCTAAGAAGGAAAAACAACAGTTAACAAGCCTAGCTGGAGATCAAGACCAGCTAGGACACATGAAGATGGTGGCGGTTTAGCTCAGAGGTTAATCCTCCACCATAATACCTCTTCCTCTGGCTCCTAACGCCTTTGCACTCCTTCCTTCTGAAAGAAGGGTTCCTGAGCCTTGGTGAGTATGACGGTTTGAATAATAATGGCCCCAGAGACTCATATATATGGATGTTTAAGTCATCAGGGAGTGACACTGGTTGAGAAGGATTAGGAGGCGTGGCCTTGTTGGAGGAAGTATGTCACTGGGAGTGGGCTCTTAGGTTTAAAAAGCACAAGCCAAGTCCAGTGTCTCTTTGGCTGGCTGCAGATCCAGATGTAGAACTTTCAGCTGCTTCTCTAGCATCATGCTTGCCTGTATACCCCATGCTCCCCAGTCATGATGACAATAGATTAAATCTCTAAAACTGTAAGTAAGACCCAATTAAATGCTTTCTCTTTATAAGAGTTGCTTTGGTCATGGTGTCTCTTCACAGCAATAGAACTCTGACTAAGACATAGACATAAATGTCTGTCTACTCTTTCCCAACTTCAGTGAGGCACAGAACCCTCAGCCTCTTTGAGCATTCCTCTGTCTCCGGAACATGATTATCAACAAGCCTTAGGATATTCCTCCTAATATGAAACACAGGGGTGGAAATGGCCAATAGGAAACAGAAAGTGATCCAACCAGACACAGGCTGCAGTAATAACCCACGATTATAGACTCCAACATGGGGAGCATTTTAGCTGGTACATCATTCACCCAAGCAACAATAGCTGCCTTTCCATTGGGGCCTATGACTTCCCTCCTTACAAGTTTGTGTTTAAATTTCTAGTACCAAATGTAATATCTGTCCCATGACCTTAAGTCTAATCAGGAAGCTGGTTCTATTTACAACCATTTGTACCACTATTGCACTTGCTGGTACCTCTTGCCTGGTACTTCCATCATAAAGCATACAGAATCCACAGCTTAATCCTCCAAATCCTTAATTTGGGGGCTTAATCCTTCTCAGTGTCCTTAGTAGGAACTTTTTGCAATACAGGATCTGACTCACAGGGAGGAGGCCTTGAAGCCAGTCTTACCTTTATTTCTGCAACAAGTGTGTGCAGCAATAAAATCTTACCATTTATCAGGGGAGTGCAATGAAGAACTGTGGGCAGTAGCCTTTCTCTTTGGGAGTAGAAAGGGTCTATTTAGGTCTTTCTTAACCAATCCTAGGATTAGCCAGCTCTAGGATTCTCGATCGGCAGCCTTATGGCTTCTGAGTATATCTGTCCCTCTCCCCATACAAGATACTCTTGCATATTCCTTCACATTTATAGACCCAGGCTATTGCAGACTTTTCCCAGTCACCTTACTGGGTAAGCAACTGTGCCTTATTCAACCATAAAGCTCCCAAGAATTTCACAGCTGCACCTGGCCCTTGTATCCTTTGTGAACTGACTCTTCATGCTTACTCCTTCAGGTGCACTAACGTGCCTCTACAGTGGATTTCTAAATCTTCCAAACACCTAGAGGTTATGATGTCATTTATATATTAAAACCTTTTCCTAGAGGATAATCAGGATAGGGCATCATCCTGAAAGACCATCCTATAATGAACATTAAGGCTACATAGATAAGTTTGTGGAGCACCCTGAATGGCCCTTGCCATTCCTGCCCAAGCTTTTCCCAAATTCCAGTGCTGAATATTTTGATTACCATGCCCCACCCTCATTGGACCATTGTTGAAAATCTCATCTTGACAAACTATTCCTCCAAATGGGGAACCAAAAGGTTTGTGAGGCTTACTTACAAAGTGATGGGCGAGGGCTTACAGGTAAGCACATCAGAGACTTTAAAGAGACTGGAAAGTCTGCACTAAGAAGGAATGATGGTTTCCCATGGGCATATAGGAGCCCAACCTACCTATGTAGACACTCTGTATCTCTACACTTTCTATACACTCTAGCCTCTAACTGAATCCACATGAAATTAGGGCAGCATTGCATATCTGTGGGGAGGGATGGTTGGATGCTCAGGGAAGGATGCCACGACACTCCCTATAATCCCAAAGCTATGCAAGTCATGGCAGGAGGAGGATTCGGCAACCAGAATAATCACAGAAAAATAACTCAGTATATGAAGAATGCTTGTGTGGAGAATCTGATGCTTTGTTCAGGTCAAAAATTGCAAAACATTGTTTGCAGCAGAATAGAAATTTCCCACCGTTTCAGAAAATACAAGAAGACTAAGAGCTTGCCAACTTGTTTCATGAGGTCAGTTTGTCCTCATATGCTGACTAGAGAAGGACCTTTGAGAAGAGAGAATTATAGCCTGCTGTACATACCTACAATAGCCACACAGAAGAACTGACTGCTAAACTCCAGCAAAGAACAGGTCAGCAGAGGTATCACCCCCGCCGTGGCTCAAGAAGCAAGGGTGTGACTGCTTTGGAGAAGTGTTTGAATGTTTTGTAGAAACAGCTAGACATATATTTACTTTACTACTTGGCAATTCCACATCTAGGTACTTAATCCAAAAGTAATTAAAACATGCTCACCAAAGCCTGATGATACACAGCAACCTTATTTATCAGAGTTAAACATTGCAATCAGCCCACATGGCCATCAACAATGGCAAAACAAATTGTGACATGCAATAGAAGAAGGCTCAAAAAAACCTTCTCCATCGACTCAGGAGGATGAAGCAGGAACACAAAACGTCCAAAACAGCCTTGGTTACAGAAAACCATCCTTTTTCAGAGACAAAACAAAACACTGCCCTTAAAAAAAACATAAATCACACAAACAATAGAAAACAGTTTTTAAAAATATGGATGTACTTATTCTGAGTATATATGTCTGACAAAATGGCTCAGCAGAAAGCATTTTTAAAACCACATCCTCAATGAAAGAAGGCAGACACATCTAAACAGTGGTCCTGCAGGGTTTAGGGTAGACAGGAGGGGCCAGAGGGAGGCTTCCAAGGGGACAGAAGAGCTCTCTATCTTCACAGGGTTAGGGATTATATAGGAGTATGCATCCATCAAGATAGATCACTTTGTGCTTAATATCTGCACATTTCATTCCCTGTGAGTTATACCACAATCAATATGGCTGGAAACCAACAAAACACTCAAGTGACAACATATTTTGAAGATTTCAACCAGATATCCCTAGTTCAGCTCCAATTTTCAAATAGAAAACCTTCTTCAGCTTAATATAGGTTAGTTTTCTATTAGAAAAGCTGGAATAGAGCTGAGGAGACAGCTCAGTGGATAGTAGCACTTGTCGCACAGGCTGGAAGATTTGAGTTCAAAACCTCAGAAAAGGTGTAAAAAACCAGAGAGAATAGCATGTATACCTATAACCCTGGCACAGGGAGAAGGGTTGGGAAGAGACTGGAGATTACCCGGGATCTTTTGGCCAGCTAGTCTACCTCTGGGTTCAAAGAGAGACTGTGTCTCAAGGGACTAAGGCAGAGAGTGATAGAAACACCCAGGTTCTCTTCTGGTCTCTGAACATGCATGTAGGCACAAGCTCTCTCTCACATACACATGGGTCAATATCTCAACCATACAGCGCACACAAAAGCTGAAGCAACTTCCCATAAGATTATTTAAAACTTTTTTCTCTCTGTTCTCCTTATTATATTATATAATTATTATATATAACCATAGCATACAATATATCCTATTATATATTATATATTTAAATTATATAATTATAATCTTATAGCAGCACAAATGCTGGACTTGGTAAGAGTTTGTTTTCTCTTTTGTCTTTCAGGTTTGTTTGGTCATCCATTATGAAGCCGCTCTGAAGCCTCAGCAAGTTCAAGTTTTGGATCTAAATGCCTGCCAGGGTCAGCGTTCGTCTTAGCAGGGAGCTTTGTTAGTATTTCCTTCCTTCTTAGGGCACTTAAAACAAAAACTCAATCCATGCATGTTTGCCAAAGAATCTATGTGAAAAAGGATAAATCTTGGCAGTATTATAATTTTACTAGTCCCACATCCCTAATTAATTTGTCATTAAATATAATTAAGAAAACTCGGTAATTTAGTTTAAGAATCTGCATGAGTTCCAAAGGGTAATTAAAAGCTTTCTTTAACTGATTGGAAGATAGAAGAAAAATGGAACCCAAAGGAGCCTTTCCACTTTGTTTCTAACATTTTCAAAGGTGCTTTGTCGATCTTAGGTAAATCTTGTAACATAAAAATGCATTACGTTAGGTAGAGAGAGTTTTTTCTTTGATAAAAATGTTTGTTCTTATATTTCATTGAAAATCAAATACTTTCATAAAATAATTCTTAAAAGCATCGGAAAAGATGAGAATACTATAAAGTCAGAGTCAATTACTCAAATACAATTAGTTAACACTGTGAAGTATGTTATTTTGCCTTTTAAAAATGTTTTATTAGCTATTGACTCCACATCAAAGAATACTTATTCATGCTAATTTGTAGGATAGAATTACAGGTGTGTTTTGCTAGAAAGAATCTATGTTTTTACAGTCTGGGGAATATCAACTTGGATCACTTTCAGATTTTGGTTTAAATTATTTTTTGTGGGTCCCATGGATAGTAGGAGTTTCAGATCATGAAACTTTGATGAGGGTCAGCATATGGGTTCCATCCAATCAGGATGGTTTGTTTATGTGATGATGTGGAGTGGGCTTTCTCCATCACCTTCCCTTTGGCTAAGGATGTAGCTCACTGGAGTCTCTGCTTTCAGTGGGCTCTGTTTCTTAGAACCTATGATCCTTAGGACCATGGGATTTGTACACTAAGCTTTGTCCTCAGTAATGTGTTACACTGAAAGAATAACTAATACACACACACACACACACACACACACACACAGAGAGAGAGAGAGAGAGAGAGAGAGAGATCCAAATCTATATTGTTTGCCAATTTCTAAATATTACTATGGTTGATTTCAAGCTGTGAACATGTGGTCACTGAACGTGAAGTTGAAAAAAAATATATGTAGAATCAGAGCTTAGGGCTAGGAGGAAGCTCCTTTCCACCATAGCTTACACTGTCCATGGCTATGAGAAGTCAAGTTAAGGCTGGGGCTGTAGCTAGAGCACAGGCTTGTCCTGTGTGAGGACCTGGATTCAGTCTCTAATATAGAGAGGTAATAGAGGTGAGGAGGAGGAAGAGGAGGAGGAAGAGGAGGAGGAGGAAGAGGAGGAGGAAGAGGAGGAGGAAGCCATAACACAGCAGCAGCAGAGGTAGTGGCTTAACTCATTCGAGTTTGGCAAATGTCTCAGAGTGAAAGCAGTTATCTGTTTCTGCCCTGTCTGCATTTCAACATGGACTTTACATTGGCTTCTGTGTCTCTGCACATTCATCCTGGATTCTGGAGGGGTCACTTTGCTTTGCTTTATTTTGGTTTTAAACATTAGGATACTTCATCAGTCTTCTGGCTAAATATATTCTCTTTCTGCACATTATCATCTTTTCTTTCAAAAATACAAATTACTGTTGGCATTCTGTGATTATAAAGAGAACATATGTTAGTTATTTTAATAGTTGGGAAATATACAAAAGCACATAGATGATTTTTTTTTGAAACAAAATATGAGACAAAATTCCACAAGTTCATTTTGTCTTGGTGATCAACTGCTGGACATGAGGCCTACCATTGTTCATTTTACTTTTTATGTGTATGAATGTTTTACCTGCATGTAAATAAATGCACTCTATACACGCCTTGGGCTAAAAGAGACCAGAGAAGGTATTAGAACTATTGGAACTGGAGTTACAGATGGTTGTAAGCCACCATGTAGGTGCTGGGATTTTAACCAAGGTCCTCTTGGAGACTAGGCAGTGCTTTCTACTTCTGAGCCATCTCTCCAGTGTCTTAAAAGACTATTTAAACTATCCATGAACCCATAGCCTAAAGTCAACGATGCTTTGGTTCTGATCGTCACTATCTGTGTATTTGCGCGCATGTAAACATGTGATTTCTTATCTCATTTTTTTTTCCTTCATTAAACTTCATTGGCAACATAACAAGATTTAGAATCACCAAGAAAACACCTTTCTGGCCACATCTATGGGAGCACTTCCAGAGAGGCTGAACTTGTGGGAGAAGATCCACTCTCAGCGTTGGTAGCACTATTTCGTGGGCTGCCCCCCCCCCCCCCATGGAATAAGAAGAAGAAAGCTCCCGGGAGCAACCATTTGCATTTCCCTCTCTGCTTCCTGACTGCAGAGGTAATGTGATCTCTTGCTGAGCCCCTGTCGCCAAGACTTCCCTTCACAAACTGTGAGCCAGATTCAGTTTCTCTGGTCTTTGCCAGGCGGTCTATCATAGCAGAAAGCTGGCACCTGAAAGTGGGGCCGTCAGTCTCAGCCACCTTATGATATGATTGTTCGGCCTTTAGAATGGGTTTGCTGGAGGAGTGCGAAAAGGCTGAAAGTACTGGCTAGAGAGAACCTAGCACGCTGTAAGCAGAGCTTAAGGGGCCATTATGATGTGTGTGTAGAAGGCCAGAGTGCATTGGGAGATGTGGATAGGGGAAACAAGGAATCTAGGGACCCTTAAGTTATTCTGGCAAAGAAGCTAACTTTATTCTGTCCATGTTCTGGTAACTCGATTGAGGCTGAATTTTAAAAAAAAAATTAAAAAATTAAAAATAATTGGGGAAGGAAATTTCAAAACAGAACAACATTCAGACTATGGTATGCCCTTACTTGCATTTGCAGTGGGAGAAAGCAGAAAAAGATGAAGTTGAGGGAAGACAGAGTGTGAGCAGTATAAATGTGTGGACAGGAAGGGTACAGATGGAGCATCTGTAATTGTTTAAAGACGTTAACACCACTAAGAGAAACCTAGTGCTGTGGAGATGCAAGTTGACTTTGAAGGAGAGATCCAGAACTGGAAGGCAGTCCCTGTTCAAAACAGCTACTGAGAAAGCATTTCTTAAGAGTCAGTTGGAAAGCCACAGAGACACCATCATAGCTTTGGTGCAGGAGAGCCAGACTACTTCTTGAGATGCCGCAGAACTTGAAACATTCATATGATACTGGTTTTGCTGGCACAGAGGCACCAGACTGAAAGTGTCATAGGGTCTTGCAGCAAGGCTCCAGAAAGTTGCTGAGGCTAGGAAATGTGTGGAGGGATTAGAAAGTCTACCAGAGGACCCCACAGGCCATTTTCGAAACTGTGGATGTGAAGCCCCGTAGCAAGGAGGAGCAAGGAGTGCTGGAGGTAAAGTGACCTCGGGGCATCCACCAAGGAAAGCTGAGGGCATGTTGTAGAGTCAGTCTATGAAAGAGGCAAGGTCTGCTTTAGGTGGTAGGGCTGGAGAGGTGGCGTTACTCAAACCCTTTGAGCCCATACGATTCCACCACAAGCTCCGATGCCAGACAGCAGGCTTCTGGGCTTCTTTGTTTGATGTCTGCCCTCCTGGGCTTTTGTCTTGCTTTGCTTTGATCTTTCTTTGCTAGTCCTCCCCCCCCCCCAGCTCACTTTTGGAATGTATTTACTTTGTATCATTACATATTGGCAGTTCATAACTTGCTTCTTAATTTTCCAGGGGTTTAAAGCTAAGCGCTGAGTTGTATTTTTGAAAAAATAAATGGACTTTTGAGTTGTTTGGGGACTGCTAATGAACTTTTAGAGAGAGATTAAATGCTTCTTTCACCATGAAATGAAATAAGGCTTTGGGGGCCAGCGTGGAATGATACAATTTAACATTTGACTAGATGTAGAGTTATAAAGAGTGAAAACTGGATTTGGGATCACTGTATACACATACCTCTGGGTGTCTCTGTGAGAGCATCTCCAGAAACTGTCACTGCAAAGGGAAGACCCACCCTGAGTTTTGGTGACACCATCTTAAGCCCCAACTGTATTTGTCTTACCCTGCTTTCTGACCACAGAAGCAGTGTGACCAGTCATCTTAAGTTCGTGCTGCCATGCAGCCCTCGGCCTGACAGACGGCACCCCTTCCTACACTGAACGTTAAAATTAAGCCCTTCTTTCCTTCAGTTGCCTTTTAGTCTGGTATTTCATTTCAGCAATGAGAAAAGCAACCAGCACAGGCATCAAGCTCTATCGGCCATTTTGTAACTTTTTTTTTTTTTAAAAATTTCTTTCTAATATTTTATTAATGTTTCTCACATCATTAAATATCTCTCAACAAGTCAATTTTATAGCTTCATTGTGTTCTTACACATGAGTGAATCAGAATGGCTGGTCGTTTATGTTGTTTCCAAGTGCTCACCATTATAAATACCATTGAAAGGAAGAGAGCATAAAAGGTGTTCTCCTGTGGCTATCGTTTATCCTCCTACTTTGGAAGATGGAGAATTATAATTACCTGTGTGGTGTTAGAATAACTTCTTCCTTGGTTTTGCCTTGCTCAGCTCAATTCAGCAGCAACTTGCTTTTCTCCTACTGTCTCTCCAATTCCTCATCATTAAAAATCCTATTTATAGGACTATATTTTGATTCCTGAGTCAAATATATTAGCCATATGAGAAACGGTACCTTGAAGAGATAAGTAATTACATATAACTTTTAAAAGCAGCCAAAAACGTTTTTTTTTTTTGTCTAACTCTGTATTCAGCAAAGTCAATTTTGTCCCTGTATACTGATGACACAATTAACTATTGATATGACATCCATATAAACTATCAAAAACATTGATTCCAAGCACATAGAGGTACTGCCAGTTCACTGTGGCCACCTCTGGCAAGGGCTTGGAGACAAGAGAACAGCTGTCCTCGGCGAAGCCAGCATTTGCCACAGAGATGAGTCATCTGTTCGTGGGAAATGACAGGGGTACAGTATCTTTCTTCTTGAGAGCTGCTCATGTCTCCTGCTGCCCTGGGATTTGGCTTAATTGACACCATCTTGAGTAAGTCATAGATCAATGAGGAAAGGACAAAGTGAGAGGAAGAAAAAAAGTGTAACTGCAAATTGAGAAAGAATAACACAAATTGTGATCAAAAGAAAACACCTAAAATTTTTATTTTTTAATTATTATTATTATTTAATTAATTTACAATCCAGCTGTTGCTCCCCCTCCTGGGTTCTCCCTCCCACAGTTCCTCATCCCATTCCTCCTCCCCACTCTCTCAGAGTGGATGCTCCCACACTACCTGGCCTCCCACCTCTCTGGGACCCCAAGACTCTCAAGGGTTAGGTACATCTTCTCCCACTGAGGCCATACCAGGCAGTCCTCTACTATATATGTGTCTGGGGCCTCAGACCAGGTCGTATATGCTGTCTGGTTGATGACTCGTGTCTGGGAGCTCCCAGGGGTCCAGGTTAGTTGAGACTGTTGATTTTCCTATGGGATCACCCTCCTCTTCCTTTTCTTTTATCCTTCTCCTAATTCAACCATAGGGGTTCCTCATTTCAGTCCAATGTTTGGGTGTAAGTATTTGTGTCTGCCTCAGTCAGCTGCTGGTTGGGCCTCTTAGAGGCCAGCCATGCTAGGCTCCTGTCTGTAAGCACATCACAGCATCAGTAATAGTGTCAGTAATAGTCCCCATGAGGTAGATCCCCAGTTGGACTGATCACTGGACCCGCCTTTTCCTCAATCTCTTCTCCAGTTTTGTCCTTGAAGTTCTAGACAGGAATACTTCTGGGTCAGAAATTTTAACTGTGAGTTGGTAACACCATCCCTCCTCTTTGTGTCTACTGGAGATGGACTCTACAAGTTCCCTCTCTCCACTGTTGGACATTTTTTTCCAGTAATATGATAACAATGGAAGTGGTACAACCCATTGTACTAATGTTACATTGTTACAGTGTAGAAATAAAGTTTCATTTCTCCAACCTTGCTTGCAACCTGGTAGGAAACCAGAAACTATGTATAAGGCTGTGGCCATAGAAGGATTACAGACAATATTCTTTTTAAATTCAATTTTATCTCTCCCAAGTGAATGATCTATCTAAACTTTCTTTTATATAGACACTCTCCTCTACAAGTATTAAATTATCAGCCAGTCAGATCCCTCAGAGCCAGTCCCACAGACTCAGATACATTATATATTCCAACAACACATTCATAGTGCTTTCTAGTTCATGTTTATCAGCTCTCTTCCCTGCCACACAACTAATTTTGTTAATATAACTTATCCTAATATATGAGTCTGGTAGATAAGAACAAACATTTTTTTCAGACAATTTGGATCTGAATTCCAGACTGTCATGTCCTTCCTTTTGTGACCTTGGTGGGTTGATTTTCCATTTATTCAGTTTCTTCATTTGTTACATGTAACTTTCAGGATTAAATAATGTAATATACACAGCATTTCACATTGTACTAAGGGACCACTGACATTTATTTTAAATAACTACATTCAATTCATCTTGAAATAATAGTGCTTGAGAAAATACTAGCAATATATGGTACATATAAAGAAGAGCTTATCTTCATAAAGTTTGCCATCTAGTTGGCCAGTTTGGGGCATCTAACATGCAAATAATGATAATATACTATACAATTGCAACACAGGGCACATGAATGCTTTCAGCATTCTATCTGTCTGTCTCTGTTTCTGTCTCTCTTTCTCTCTCAGGTGTGCGTGTGTGTGTGTGTGTGTGTGTGTGTATCTGTGTGTGTTGTGTTTGATTGATTTTTATAGTGCTGGCGACCAACATAAGTCCTTATCTATGCTAGGCAAGTTCTTTCCTATTGAAGTGCACCTCTAGCCCATGATTAGAAATTTGTTTTAATACACAAAATGAGATTCGTACATTCTGGTGCAGTGGGCAGATCTTTCAAAAGAGATGGTATACCATACTCCCAAAGACAGTGTAGAAGTGTAGAATAAGTAAGGGCTCAGGCTCTGACATCAAATGCATCCAGTATTAATTCTGACTTTATTGCTCCAATTATGTGTTCTAGGACAAATTATTAAGATGGTCTGTGCTACAGTTTCTTCAGCAGCAGCAAGGTCCCTCCCATAGAGCTGTTGGACCAGTAAGTAAGATTCATGAGTACACATGTCCTGACCCAAGGAGCATGCAGAGCAAAGAGACTCAGCTAGTAGGAAATACTACAAAGAAGGACAGAAAATGAACAGAATATATGCATGGTCAAAGGTGCCATGGTATCCAGGACAATTTGAGGGAGTCAATTCTCTCCTTCATGTTGGATTCTCTGGATTGAACGCAGCTCATCAGTCTTGCTTAGTAAATGTTTTTACTCACATAGACATCTCACCAGCCCATGGTCAACTTTTTTCCCCCATTGGTTATGTAGTTGATATGATTTTTTTTTTAAAAAGCAGGCAGAAACTCAATAAACATCATTTGTAGTCATCAAATTGTATTTGATATTCTTTATCAAACTTTTAAATAAAATAACAAGGAATTTCCAGGCTATTTAGATTATTAAATTTAAGAGAGTTTCAGAGTCAAAATATATTCATGAATCATTTTAATTCTCTTTAGGGTACACAATTTTTAAAACCTTCTATACCGCAGTGTTAATTTTAAAATTAATTTCTTTCCTGAAGCTGTTTCTATTAATAACTTCATCCCATTATCCTTAGATATCATCTTATTTTATGCAACGTTGTCTCTCTTTTACAAAATTATATTTATTGTGCTCATAATAACAAGCATACAGTTGGCTATAAAATACAAAAGACAGTAACCATGATATTATTAATATACCTATAAGATAAATGTGATTGAATTAGATGCATTTACATCTCTGATATATAATCCTGCAGCAGAGATGCTAAACAATAAAAATCCATTTTGATTATCTTTAAATTATTGAAAATCCAAATGGCAAATGTTAGTATGTCATAAAGCTTGGCTATTTATTATATTCTCTCTAATTCTGTGTTTTTCTCACACTTGACCAAAATATTATGAGTTTCCTAATACTAAATAAGCAAGTACCATAAAGAGGTAGTTTTAGAGAATAATTTTATCAGCTTGAGTTGGTTTCTGACTTAAAAGTTTAGATAATATGAACGTTTACTTCACAGTGAATACAGCACATATCTGGAGGCTGAGGAAGAATTGTTCACTACAAGTTCAAAAGAGAAACTTGAGCAGAAGAGTTTAACCCTGAGTTAAAAGTTAGTGGGCTAAGGTTAAGACACACTGTGAATAAAGGAAAAAGAAAAATAAATTCAACCTATTATAGATGGGAATTGAGCTATAGACTTTGTGCACTAGAAGGTCACAGGTGATGAGGTCAGCCAAGTGCACTCAAGGGACATATCATGAGTAGGAGGCATGGAGACATCTAGGACAGTAGAGCTGAGCAGGGCTGTGTGGTGTACACTCCAACTGAACCTTGTGGGTATCATTACTACAAAAATTGTCGTTTGAAATCTGCCCTTTTGCCTATGAGATAACTTTATTGCTAGTGTTGGCTTTTTAATGCTGACTATTCTCTGACCCGCAGGAGACTCAGGGTGAGTGAGGCTGTCAAGGAGGTTTAACCTTTAAATCTAGGCAGCATACATTTCTAGGGACTGAGTCCAGGATGATTTCTTTAGCCAAAACAGACCCCTTCAGGCAAAAGTTATGTCCCAGAGTTCAACACTGACAACTGTTTCCAAAGCCCTGACTCTGAGATTCCTCTTGATAATTCATTAGGCACATGAGAAGAAACATTACTCTTTTGGATCACTGGGACACATTTATTGAATTTCTGTTTTAAGGAATATTAAATGCTTAGTCCACCTTTATTGAATACACATTGTGTATCTAGTACTATATTAGACACTGTGGGCAGGCCAGAAAACATGATATATGAGGCTCATGCTCTAGAGCAATTTTGATAGAGAATAACAGATGCAAAAGACAAAAGAGTCCTCAAAATGAAACTTACAGATGTAAAAACTAAGGTACTACATTCTCTTGCACATATTAAAGTTTATCACTTAAAATTGCACCATTCTTTAAACAAGTGTTTGTTACATACATTAAATATCATATACGTTAACTATGCCAGCCCCTAGGCTAACTGCTGACAAACTGAAGTGTATGCCACATTCTGCCCATAGCTGGCTTATAATTTAGTCGTGACCAATAGACTTTCACTAAGTACCTGAGATAGATCCCAGATTAGTATAACCATGAAAAGCACCATTAGAATACATATGTTGTTGTGTCTTAAAAGGGTAAGAAAGACAGATGAGATGTGAACACATATACAGCGGTATTTCCAGGTAGTGCATATGGACCCAGACTCATATATGTTCAGGCTTGACTGGGTTGCAGGATTTGACTTCAAGGTGATCAACTCATGTGACTGGCGAGTTAGTGTAGCTATGTCTCAAAGTGTCTATCTGTAAGTGGGTCATTTTGGTGATCCAAAGATGTATAGTTGACTGATGAGTCATTCTCGAGACCATGGGATAACTGCTATTCTTTTATTACCTCAAAGTTGGCTTCTATTGCATTTTATAGGCCACACAGGTGAGCACTGCCCTAATGGGGGAGCTGTGTGGGTAGGAGCATAATAAGAGGAGACACGTTGAAAGGTGGCATCACTGCAGGGTGTTTGGAGGTGGTAGCCAACACCAGGAAGAGTGAGAATGGGTTAAAGGTAGTATATAACGAAGTTGGTTTAGGAATATCTGAAGTTTTGCTTTGGAGGCATTTGATGCCTCCTCTCACAACAGAATCAAAACACTGGAGATAGAATGGCACCTTTCATATCCTGTGTTTCTTGATGCTCACATCATGCAGTAAATAGTACACTTCGGACATGAGTGTTGACAGGATGAATGGAAAGAGTGAATGAATGGGTGTGAATGTTACCTGAGAGAGAAATTATAGATATGAAAGCCAAAGGAAAGCACCGATTCGTAAAAATATGGGTGGCTATGAGACAGACGAATCAGAGTCTGCCTGGAACACAAGAAGGTATGACAAGGAAGAGGGGATACAGGTGTTCTCCCATATTAGCCAGTAATGTCTGACACTAGGCACTTGAAAAACTCTACTTTGTGGTATAGCTAGGTGTACATGATGTGAAATTTTCCTCAGAACAACCCAAAAGTTCAGAATATTAAGATCTTGGAATCCCATTCCGAAATTAGTCATCACACAGGCTGACCTCCACATCTTCAGAGAAGGGTCGCTGCATTGAGACATTTACTCTGATGGATGTCACCTTTTGCCTGAGAATTTGTTTGGTAGAAATGTCAAACAAGCAATAATTATTTGCCCCGCTGTTTGGGTTTTGCTTTGCTTTGCTTCACCATGAAGAAAAAAGTGGTGATATTTAGTCTGAACTCTCATAGGTTATAGCCAAGCCAATGGTCCAGAGGTCTCATGGAGATTTTGTAGCTCAATCAGGGGCAAAGGAAGAGACAATGTATGAGAGATGCTTAAAGGAATCCCAACCCTGGAACAAGTCCCTGAAGTAGGGACTTGAATGAGATGGGCTCTTTGGCCCCTTTATCTAACTCTTCAATCCTTTTTCATACAAAGTATAAAAAGGAATGAGCACATCAGCATGTGCTATTAACTTCATGCTTGCAGAGACTCCAAATTTAAAGAGTATAACTCCAAAAACAGAGGAACCTAAGAGCCGGGTTCACTCACACCATTGTGTATCCTTCATCTTGCACAGCTCTTCATCTTGTCCCTGCTCCCAAGCTAAAGCAATTTAAAAAAATAAACTTCAGGGGGACCAGTGGTGATTGATCTCAATTGTCAACCAGATAGGATCAAGAATCACTTCTGGGAAAGTCTGGATGTGTGGCGGTGGTTCTCTTGATTAGAGCGATGAGATTGGAAGACCAGTCCCCTGGGGTGGCACCATTCCCTAAGCTAGGATCCTGGACTGGATGAAAATGAGAAAGTGAGTTGAATGTGAACATTTATCACTTTCTGCTTATTGACTGTGGATAACACCTCAGATTCCTACTACTGTGACTTCCCCACTGTGATGGACTATGTAACTGTAACCAGAATAAACTCTTTTCCCCCTGTATTAGTCTGGGTTCTCTAGAGAAACAGAGCATACAGAATGAATCCCCCCTTTCTCCTCTCTCCCTATATATATTTATATATATATATGTAAATGTATAATTATGTGTATGTATCTATATGTGTGTATGTATATATGTATACATGATTTATTAGAATGATTTACAGGCTACAGTCCAGTTAATCCAATAATGGTTGGCTTTAAACATAGTCCAGTGGTGGCACACGCTTTTAATCCCAGCACTTGGGAGGCAGAGGCAGGAGGATTTCTGAGTTTGAGGCCAGCCTGGCCTACAGAGTGAGTTCCAGGACAGCCAAGACTACACAGAAAAACCTTGTCTTGAAAAACCAAAAAGAAAAAAAACCATAGTCCAAGACTCTAGAAGTGCTCAGTTCACAAGGCTGTATGTCTCAGGTGGTCTTCAGTATACACTGACGTCTTGGGGAAGTAGACTCCAGTGCCAGTGCAGGAATGAATGTGCCAGCAAGGAGAGGGCAAGCAGGTAAAGAGCGAAAGCTTCCTTCTTCTGTGTCCTCATAGAGAATTTCAGCAAAAGGTGTGTCCCAAAATAAAGGCATATGTCTTCCTGTCCCAAGATCCAGGTTAAAAGTGGATCTACCGACTTCAAATTAAGCAAAAATTCTTCACAGGTGTGCCTTCCGTTTTTAGATTTTATTTCATTCCAGATGTAGTCAAGTTGATAGCTAAGAGTAGTTATCAGAAGTCCAGCCCTTGTCAATTTGACATATAATCATATCTCCTTATATTGTGATTAATTTCCATATGTAAACAATAACCAGATCATAATAATGCCTAAACAAAACATAACTATCCCACATACAGTCACAAACACATTATATATTTAACAAGGCCATAACTGTACCTAACATGATATAACTATCCATCTTACAACTGCAAATGTCTCATACATTTAGAATAGGTGGCAATGTCCCTTGAGGGACATTCTATTCGTATCTCAAACTCAAATATGATAACAGTTAATATTTTCTTCATTGATATTACATTATATAATAAAGAAATTGATGAATAAAAACACAACAACAATGCAACAGACACTCATATTAACTATAAACCCGCATTCCTGTAACTGGTCACAAAGCCTTAGCTGGAATAATTACTTTCCTCTATTACCCATTCTGTACTTCCTCCACCCTTGGCAAGGACCTCAGCAGGTCTTGGCTCTTCTAGAGGAGTGACACATACTTCCATTCCTGACAGGTTTGTGCCCCTTGTCGTCCTGCCTGGATCAAGCTGTTGTGTTTCCTATGAATTTTAATCACAGGACATGGTAGCACCAAAAGAAACCCCAAGAGATCCTCTGTATTCCAGAAAGATCTTTCTTACCTCCACTGTGGAAAAACAACCTAATTTCCCCATGGTAATCTGGATCTATCACCCCTCATAACACTTAAGGGCATTAGAAGCCCAAAGTGGCTAGGGGAAGTCTGAGCTTCCAGTTCAATGGATTGTGTGTTGTGGCTCCTGACAGGAGCACTCCCCCTTCTAGAACCAAAATTTTTAGGCCAGCAGAACTTAAGACCACAGGAACAGGAAGCAAAAATTTTCCTAGTGGGTCACTAGGGGTGCTAGTGAGTGGAACTATTTTCTTTTCTACCCCTTGATTTTGGACCAGTGGATCCTGGCAATGGGAGAAACCATACCATATATTGACTGCTGATTCAAACTATATACTGCCTTCTTGAGAACCCTGCCCCAGGTTTCCAGGCATCTCCCACCTTGTTGGCACTGTAATTGTGTCTTCAAAAGGCCTTTCCATATTTCTTCAGGCCAGCTGCTTCAAGATGATGGGGAATATGGTAAGACCAGTGTATTCTATGATCAGGGGCCCATTGTCACACTTCTCTGGCTGTGAAATGAGTTCCTTCGTTAGTAGCAATATTGTGTGCAATACCATGATGGTGAGTAAAGCATTCTGTAAGTCCATGGTTGGTGGTTTTGGCAGAAGTATTATGCACAGAAATTGTGACCCCATAACTAGAATAAGGATCTATTCTTTTATATATTGAGGACAATAAGTATAATACAAAGTATTGTCCTTTCTGCAGAAGAAGTGGTCCAATCTAGTCCACCTGCCGCCAGGTCATTGGCTTGTCTCCCTGGAGAATGATGCCATATATGAAGCTCAATGTTGGTCTCTGCTGTTGACAGATCTGGTGTTCAACAGCAGCTGTAGCCAGGTTAGCCTTGGTGAGTGAAGTCCCTGGTGTCAAGCCCATGCATAACCCCCATCTCTGCCACCATGGCCATTTTGTTCATGGGCCCATTGGACAATGACGGGAATGATAGGGGAAAGAGGCTGACTGTCCGCACTGATTATCTGATCTACTTGATTACTTAACTCCTCCTCAGCTGAAGTCACCTTTTGATGAGCATTTGCGTGGGACACAAATATCTTCACATTCTTCACCCATTTGGAGAGATCTGTCTACGTACTTCTTCCCCAGATGTCTTTCTCACCAGTTTTCCAATCATGCTCTTTCCAAGTCCCTGATCATCCAGCCAATCTATTGTCTATACTCCATGAATCAGTAAACAATCACATGTCTGGCCACTTCTCCTCCAAAACAAAGTGTATGACTATGTGGGATACCTCAAATTCCACCCACTGTGAAGTTTTCCCTTCTCCAGTATCTTTCAGGGTTGTCCCAGAAGCGGGTTGTAATGCTGTAGCTGTCCACTTCTGGAACATGCAGAACCATCATTAAACCAGGCCCTAGTTTTCTCTTCCTCAGTCAATAGATCATAGAGAATACCCCATGAGGCTATAGGTGCATGCTTGGCAGCAGACAGCATTGTAACAGGAGTAGAAACCATAGGCATTTGGGAAACTTCTCCATGTAACTAGATTGTGCCTTCAGGCCCTGCACAGGCCTGATATATACCACTTCCTTTTGGTAATAGATTGCTGCTATGCATGTCCTACTTTATGACTTAGTGTGCCAGATAAAATCCTGCTCATGATGGGCAGCTCAGGTCATATGGTAACATGGTGGCTCACTGGCCTTTGTCAGGGTATTTTATCTCAGTGAGAGGAAACAGAAATAAGGACAAAAAATGTTAATGAGAGTATAGTTATGATAAACCTGATCATATGGTTCTTACACCTTTGGAACTGATTTGGTGGAGGGATATGGGAAGTCTAGGAACTTTGGGTTAAAAATTCCCACAAATGATGTAAACACATCTCAATAGGCCATTTCAGGTGGGTGTTTGGGAAACAAAGAATGCTGAGAAAAATGTCAACAGTGGAGGACTGAGGTTCCAAAGGGAGGAGAAGGACTCTGACAGGTATGGGAAGAGGAGACATTTATACAATATTTTCGCCAAGAGTCTGGATTCTTTCTTTCACATCCTGAGAACCTGAGAAAAGTTAAATATAAAGACAATGGACTCATTTGTTTTGGCAGATGAAATTACAAGGCTTGGTGCTGAGAAAGTAACTGTAATTATTAAAGAGACACCACTATCTGAGATGCTATCTGAGATGCACTGGGACAACAGGAAAGATGCCCTACTCATAGGAGACTGTATTTTTGTGACAGTCCAAATGCATTTGAAGGAAGAAAGCCTAAAACAAAGGTGATTCTTATTGTAGGTATACAAAAGCTGATAGGCTGGGTCTCGGGGGAGGGGGAGGCAGGAAACATTCTGAGCTGCCAGAAGAACTTGGTATCATCTTTGTTATCGAGGCGTCGTCATCATTGTCGTCGTCGTCGTCGTCATCATCATCATCATCCTGCTCCTGGTTTTGTGGGCATGGAGACGAAGACGCAGTCCTACTCCACAGTTGCAGGGTGCTGCTGACGCTGGGCGCTGGCTCACACGTTATTTAAAGGAAGAGTTACAGTTTTTCTGAATAAACACCTTTTGAACTGGCAAAGTGAAATATTCTCTATAAGCAGTTCTGGTTGGAATCTGGTCCAGATGGCTCTAAGTGAAATCTTGCCTCCCATTGGGTGATTTAGGAGTCCTCCACTCACAGACATAGTGCCCTGAAGAAACACAGACCAGACCTCTATGCTAGGGAGGCACAGCCCACGGTGAGACAGAACACAGGCAGAGTGTAAAACTGTTTCCTTCATTGCTTCTGAAAAGGCAGAAATCTGCAATGAAAGGGCTGAAATTTATTTTCACCTCACTGCCACTTTTTCAAGGAAGACAGTCGGAAAAACCATGCCAGGGATGTACACGTTCCAGGGAGAGGGGACGCCACACTAGGGAATAAGAATAACAAAGATTCCCTCCGAAATGAAAATGAAGAGGCTTAGCCTCTATTCTTGTACGCCCTCACCCCTTCCCACGCACCGTTGCTCAACTCTTCCCCGCAACCCACTCTGTGCTGGAAATAGATCGATAGACTGTTTGTCACACTTATGCAAGGCTCACAGCCTCGCGAACCTCTCACAGACTGATGCGCAGAGTGGGAGCTCACCCAAGAGGTTAAGAGTTGAGGTTTCACAGGGCTTCGTGGTACCCACGACGATGATACACAGAGTTGAGAAAGGCAGAAAACAAAGCCAGTCTGTGGCTGTAACAGTCTTTGACATTTCTGATTCCCAAGTGCCTGGTAAATACGTGTGCCTACTCTTCCCCACAGCTACAGCCTTTTCCTTTGAGTTGGAACCAAATGGGGCCTGTGCAGAGTTTTGGAAAGAAATATGATGCCCTACATATTACTGTTGGGCACTCTCCGACTGGCAATTTGGGCTTACAGGGATCATTTTGCTGTCTCTGTCTTGCTAAGCGAGGGCCCTGATCCTGTCCTTTAGTTACCTGCTGGTGGCCTCTTCTGTGAACTCTTGTTAACTCCAGCGTTGCTTCTCATTTCTTGGCTGAGGCAGCCCACGAGCTCTGTTTACAGAGAAAAGTTGTTGATGCAGTAAGATATTCATGACATGAAGATGACTGATTTTTAAGTGCACAATTCAGCATCCTTAAGTATATTCCCCTTGTGCAACTGTCACCACTATCCATCTCTAGGGAATTTTCACCTCTACTGCTTGAAATTCTGTGGGCGCTCAGCAATAACCTCCCCCCCCTGCATTGTGTCCTCCAGAAACACCCCCACTTCCTTCTGCACTTGACTCATCGCAGCTCTTCATGTAAAAGGAATCACACGGGAACTGCCTTTCTGCTCTTACTGTGATTTCACACGGCACAGTGTTTTCAAGGCTTGCCCTTGGTGTAGTGTAAACCAGAACTTCGTCTCCTATAATTGTTGAATTATATTATTCCATATTATATACTATATTTTGCTCATCTGTTTATCTAGCAATACTCACGTGGATTGTTCCTACCCTTTAACTATTATAAATGCACTACAGCGCTCTGAGTCTGATTCCATGATTTCAATTCTTTTGGTTCGAGAACTAGATCATATACTGATTCTGTTTTCTTTTCTTTGAATTTAGATGAGTCTCACTGTATAACTCAGACTGGCCTCAAATCTATTATATATATAATTCAGGCTGGTCTAGAACTTGCAGTATTCTTATGAGCTTTCAAAGTGGTAGAATTACAAGACTGAGCCATCATGCCCAGCCTGTGCATTAGTTTTGAAGGACGGTCACACTGTTGCCCACAACATTTCACAGCCTTGCTAGTAGTGCAGTTTCTTCATATTTTTTTCACAGACCTTGTTGTTTTCTAATTCTGTGTGTTGGTTTTTGTTTAAATCATAATCTAGATGGATGTGAAATAGCACTCAGGCTGTGTAAAAACCATCACAGGTAAACCCAGAGATTATAGCTTAATGAGTCACAACGCTTTTTCAGAATTCATCAGGCTATATGAATATGGATCCATGGTTGATAACCTCCATATTAGCTACTTCTTTATTGTTGTGATAAAATACTATTATATATATGACATTTAATGCGATCTTTTGTCCCAATGGGTTAGAGATTAGAGTCCATGATGGTGGAGTGAAGGCATGGTAGCAAGAATAGCTGAAAACTCACATCTTGAACTGGAAGGTGGCAGGGAGGGCACACTGGGAATAGTGAGGGCTTTTGAAACCTCAAAGAGGTCTCCCAGTGACACACTACTCCAATAAGGCCACACCTACTTATCCTTCCTAAACAGTTCCACCAACTGGGGACCAAGCATTCAGTCATGTGAACCTAGGGGGCCATTCTCATTCAGACCACCACAATCTATAAGAGGCTGTTGGCTTCCATTCCGTGTTGTGGCTTCCTTGGTCCCACATGAGGAGACAGAAACTCCAAAAGAGGGACCTCTCAAGTGTACACAGTAGTAACTCAAAACATCAGTCTATTCTGCTGTACACCACTACGACCAAAGGTGATTTTATATGATTTCCAACGTAGGCTGACAACACAGAACATGTAGTTCCTTGGGTCTAGATTATGGGGTGTATTAACTTCCTGGGGTGCTACTTTAGAACTTCAATCAACAAAAATTTAGTGTTTAGAAATTCTATAGGGTAAAAATCCAAAGTCAAATCATAGTAGGCCTTATTTCTGAGAGAGAGAGAGAGAGAGAGAGAGAGAGAGAGAGAGAGAGAGAGAGAGAGAGAGAGAGAGAGAGAGACTCTGCCCAGGCCAGGCTTGTGGAATTGGCAATCTCTAACATTCTGTGACTTGGAATAGCATTATCCCAACCTCTTATGCCAATGCCACTTGGCCTTTAATGCTGTCTTTGAGTCTTCTTTCCGTTTTCCCATGAAGACAACGGTCATTTAATTTAGGACTTACCCTAAATCCAGGGTAATTTCATCTCAAAATGTTATACCTGTCGCAATCCTTTTTTTCCAGATAAGGTTATGTTCATAGGTGCTGGTGTTTAGGATTTGAACATGTCAAAGTTCAACCCACTATGAGAGTTTTCTATTCATTTTCCAAAACGTAATTGGTTCGACTGTAAGTCAAGGGTTCGGAATACACTACGTTCATTTTGTTAGAGTCAGAGCTAGGATTCTAATTGCTCAGCAATCTGTTTGCCTGTATTTGTTGCATTTAAAACCAAGCGTCTATCTGTAGGTCAATGGGTAAAGAAAATAGGACACAATCGAATACTATTTGGATTAAAAAGAATGCAACCTAGTACTTCATAGAACATAGGAAGGATCTGGAACACCTTCTGCTAAATAGAGCACGTTCTGCACATGGAACAACACTGCACATTTCCTCCTGCATGTGTCATCTACATTTGATTTGCATAGAAGTAAATAATGGTGGTTCCTGGGAAACGAAGAGAATGGCATCTGGGGAGTTGTTCAGTAAGTTTAGAGTTACAGTTACACAATGTGAATAAGTTCCAGAGAAATGCTGAAGACCTACTTTATATGAAAAACAATAAGATATTATACTCCTAAGAACTGGTTGAGTATATTAGACTTTCTTGTCCCTGTGACAATCTATATGAACGACAGAAACAACCTGAGAAGAAACTCATTTTGGCTCACAGTTTCAGAGGGTCAGTACATGGTTCTTTGACCTCATGCACTTGGGCATAACATCATAGTGGCAGGAATGTATGCCAAAGAAAATTCTTTACTTCAGGCTAGACAAGGAGAAGAGAAAAAGCAGAATAGAAAAAAATAAGTACAGAGAGATAAAGCTTCAAGAACACCTCAGAGACTTTCTTCCTTCAGTCAGACATATCACTGCAACTTTTCTTCTCCCAATTAGGCTACCTTAGATAGTTATCTAAAGGTTAATGCATTTATTAGGTCAGAGCCCACAGGAACTAACTATCCCTGGAAATGCCCTCACAGACACAGCCAAAAGTGAGCTTCACTAACCCCATAGGCATTTATTAAACCAATGAGTATACTAACAGTACAGAGAGCTGTCTGTTGTAAATGTTCTCATCACAAGAAGGTGGAGGAGGCACAAGAAGTCTGACTGAGGTGAGGGATGAGAGGTATTTTTACTATCCTAACTATGGTGACATAATTATATACATGTATTCAGGCTTACCAAACTCCTTGCAGTATGCTGTGAAGCATCTCATACACTAATCAAACCTTAATAAAATATGAAGGAAAAGGAAGAGGAAGAAGGAAAGGAAGTCATTGTGCAAAGTGTCCATATGACCTCTGTCTTAGTCATACAAGACTGCCTGACGTTTCAGTCCACCTACAATGGATTCAAGCCAAGACCTTGTGATGAGTGAGGTGTTGCTAAGAAGCTACCTCAAGATTCCACAGAAAAGCCCAAGTCAAATTTATACTCTGACTTCTTTCCAATCTAAGAGGATGTGCTAGAGTTCATAGTGTTAAGGCTACTTCTCCATGGAAGCATCTAGAACAATAGAAAAGGCTCCACTGACAACATTAGCTAGCTTCCCTGGGAAAGTCCTGAGTTAACCAAACTTCATTAGAGTCTCTTTTCCTATATCCTTACTCAAGCTCATCCATCTGGACCAGTGGTTCTCACCCTTCCCAAAGCTGCGACCCTCTCATACAGTTCATTTTGTGATGTCCAATGATAAAATTACCTCATTGTTGCTTCATAGCTGTAATGTTGCTACTGTTGGGAGTTGTAGTGTAAATTGGCAGGATATCAGTCATGACCCACAGGTTGAGAATTACTGATCTAGGCCATGGTGTCTCCTGATGGCTTCAAGCAGAGTTGGGGGCAAAGTTAGCTTTTCTGGAGGATTCCTTACCCACCTGAGCTCTCTTCACCTGAGCTGCCTCTCCTATTGGAAGGACAGTGAAAGCCATCATCCATCGTTAGTCTGCACGTTCCCTATACAATCCAGGGAAGATTGGGGGAGTTGCTGCATTTCATTTCCTAACTCTTCCACTGTGCGCCAGAACCAGGGCAGCCCCACTTTTCCAACTGTGCAGCATCTGGGTTGTCGGGTGTAAATTCAAGCTGAATTATTTTTGCTTCAGCAGCACTTGATAAGGTGTCTAAAACAGGGGCGTGTTGTTTCTCAACTCCAGAGAGACATGCACACATGCTTCTCACTCTCATTTTCTTTTAATATTTGGAATGATTTTATTATAACCTGCGATTACTTTATGAGTGAATACATCTGAGAAGCCAAGTGCAGCTCCCTGGGAGACTCAGTTATTCGTAAAACCATCAGAATATACACAAGCAGGGACTTTAAGATGCAAGAGAGGCAATTCATCAACTCTTCACACAAATTCCCTTGTCTGCTGGGGAATTAAATTAGTTTTCACCTTCAGAAACATCAACACAGTTTTACTGTATGAATCTAATAAGCGTTTAATGCTAACCTAGAATCATTTTTACCCATGATAGTGGGGACTGAGTCCTACATTCATTTTTTTTACTTTGAAGTTTTGTTTTAGCATATTTATTGATGATACAATTTATCCAACTTATGACCCTTGAGTCCTAATGTTTTGTGAATTTACACTTTTTATAGGAAGCTTCTAAACTGTTCATTTTTATGTTTTAATTTCCCATTTAGGATGCCTGGTTAATTAGATGGAAAAGCTCCAAGTTCAGGGACAGGGTCATATTAATTTTTCCCTTTGTGGGCTTAGGGGAATACCTGGCTAGCAGAGTGGGATTGTCCCGTGAATGTTTTTTGAAATTTACATCTGCCAGATGTGCTCCCATCCTCTGTACATCACGGGAGCCCAACCCTCCTTGCCAACACTCCACTTGACACATTTATAGTAGTTCTAATATGTGTTCTATTACAAGTGCTTATTAATCTCAGTAGGAAGTCTTAATCATCTATACATAAAAACATGATTACAAACGTTATCAGTATACGCACAGCCAATGGATGCATGCAAAGTTGCTCTGCCTCATTAAGAATGAAATAAGTGCAAATTAAAGTTGTAAGATGATCCTGTCTGTCAGTTTGGCAAAATGTGAAAGTCTGATAAGAATTGGGCATTTTTAGCTGGTGATGTGCATGGTATACGCTGTGGTTGGGAATTGAAGTAGGTACAAGAATCTGAGAAGGAAAGCAGCCATTGCACTTAATAGGGCCATCTCACTCCAGGGAAACAGAACCTGTAAAAATAGCAGGATAAACCTGTAAATATGTGTAAGTAAATTTGTTTTAATAAGAAATAATTATAAATTATTCACCTTCAGCAGTTAAAAAATAATTTCAATGCTTACCACTAGAAGACCAAATAAATTCATACAATAGAATAATAAAATGCAACCTTTAAAAAGGAGAAGCTAATGTCCTTGGCCTAGAAGAATGGCCAGAGCATGTTCAATAAGAACATAGGTAGTGGAAATACACACACACACACACACACACACACACACACACACAAAATACACATGCATACATACATACATACATATATACACACATATACACATAGGAGGTATATATATCAACCTTGATTTTCATTAGGACATGAATGTGTGCCCTCATGCGTGTGTGTGTGTGTGTGTGTGTGTGTGTGTGTGTGTGTGTGTATGTGCACATGTGCATAAATACTGCTTAGACAGTCACGTGTCCAAGTATTAATAGACTTTGCTATGTGAGTAGAGCAGATCCTTAATTTTCACTTTGTATTTTATTTTGTATAATGGTTGTATGTACTTTTTCTTTTAGGCATTTAAGATTTATACGAAAATAGAAAATTAATGTATCTGGCTTATCACAGATACATTTATCTACCACAAAACAGTAGATGCTGGACTAGTGCACTTTCCATTCAGCTCTTCTTAGAAATGTTGAACTTTCCACTTTACAACTTCAGTGTTAGAAAAACAGAAACAATTCAGAGCCTGTAGCTAAATGAGATCTCTACTCTTACACTCTAAGTATAAATTTACCTTATACTCTAAGTATAAATTTCTAGCCATTTATTCCTGAAATAATATTTAGAAATGCTAAGCAAGTGAGAGAGCTATGCTTTGTGAAATCATCAGGAAATGGAAGGGAAATGGGCGTCTTAGAGCTGTATGATGGAGAATATTGGGAAAGAGCAAGGCTGGATTTGAGGGCTACTACAGGTTAGGGTGCGTTCAGTCATTCACTAAGTCAGTGCCTAGTAATGTTCTAGGCAGGAACACTCAAGGATAATGAGATAAGATCTTGCTGTGAGTGCCTGGCAGTCTAGGGTAGTCCTGATCTGTTAGCTCACCACTTTCTGCTTCAGGCCCTCTGCACTGGGACTCGGCATTGTGGAGCATGTGAGCCTACATGCATCAAAGCTGTAGGGCAGCTACAGTCAAGCTGATGAGTATATTGATTTCCATTCTTAATGCTGTGACTGGATGTTGGACAAGAAGCCACTTAAAGGAGAAAGGGTTTCTTCTGCCTCACAGTCTTAGGGAATACAGTCCATCTAGGGAGATGAAGCAGAGTAGCAGGAATGTAAAGATGGTGCTGGCGTTATAGCCAGCAGCAATCAGAAGGAAGAAGGGACAGGAAATCAGGTTGGAAGACTTTAACATGCCCCTCCTCCCCAAACACAGTAGGTATGAATAAAGGCAATGTGAAACCCCGGGGCTTAGCAGGATTTATGTTGGTAATATAGACAGGTAGTTAAGAAAGGGCTTTGGAAAAAGGCTATTTGGTATGAGATCTAAATGCTTAAAAAGCAGCTAGCCCTGACCTGAGAATGTAGGCAGAAACAAAAAGAAGTCAATACTTCAACTTTATGGTCAAATTTGTGTTTTAAAAACCTAATCTTCAATATAACTGCTTTAGAGATAAGGAGTAGTTAAGATTAGATGAGACCACATGTTTGAGATTATGACTTGGTAGGTTAGTCTCCATATAAATAAATGATCCTGGGGTGTTTGCTGTCACCCCTGCATATGAGGACACAGCCAGTTGATGGCCTTCTGCAAACAGGAATACAAGGCTTCATCAAAAACTGAATCAGCCCATCACCAGTAGAAACATTTCCAGGACTTCTCCAGCTCCATGTGTAACCTGTTGTAACCTGTGGCATTTGTTTTGGTCGCTTGAGATGACCAAAGCACCAGTTCTAAGCTTTATTTAAATTGGAGCTGGCAGGATGTTCTGACAGAATAAGGGGAAAATAATCAAATCCTGAGTCTGTTTGTCAGAGTGACTCAGGGAGCAGAGACTCATTGAGATGAGGAGCCTCAGAAGAGGAAAGGCAATATTTTAAGGAGGAAAGAATGACTGGAAGCTTCATTGATCATTGATGAACTGGAAGAGAATCTACCTGGTAGATGTTGTGCTGTGGAACTGGACATACAAGCTGAGGTTCAGGGATGAGGATGCTAAATTAGAAGATATCAGCATTTCACTTGGCTTTAAAGTTGTGGGGACTGCACGAAATTTCCTAGCAAGATGTATTGACTAGGATCCCACTGGCATTCCAGAGTTCTTGAGAGTGGTCTGAGAGGAGAGCAGTGAAATCAGAAGAAACATGTGAGGCAGGGAGAGCATCAAGAGCCAGGCATGGTCCAGCTCCTGTGAGATACTCAGAAGTGGGTAAGACTGGAGAAGAGACTGAGAAGTAAATTAAAGAGAGGGCATCAGGAGCCTCCTCGGAGAGAGTGGAGACAGAAGACAAGATGTCCTGTGTGGGATTTCACTCCAATGGGGAGCAGAGAAATGAAGCTACCAGTTTAAAAAATGTGGCCATAAGAGACAATTTTTGAAAGCACTTTTATGATTGGGAATTTAAAATGTAGACATCAGCGAGCCTACTGGTAGACTCAGATCCCCATATCTGTGAGTGGCTTTAGGAATAAATGACCTTGTTATGCTTGTGCTATTACTGTATTATTTTGAAGCAAATCCTAGATATCATTATTCCATCTATACATATTTGCAAGCACATCACTATAAGAACGCTTTGCAGAAATGTAATTCGGTATTGATGTGGCAAGAAAAGCCAGCAGATAAGAAGACTCTCACATCAAACCGAGAGCATACATAGTTCTCATTGTTTCATAAATGCATGTATTTGTGCCAGAATGAGTTTCCAAACAATACCTATGTGTGGTAATTCTGTTTGGTTCAACATTTGGCTTTATCTCTGTATGTCTCTTAGTCTGTAGACTTTATCTTTTCCCTTGCAATTTGGGTTACTTGTCCCATATGTTCCTGTTGTCTTGACACTTGTCTTTGCATATTTGGGGTTTCTATAAAAGAGAAATACTGGGCAAATTAAAAAAGAATGGAGATTTATTTTGCACACCTCTGGAAGCTGAAGATTATATGATGAAGGCAGCTGCAAGTGTGTCTTTAATTCTGAGATATGTGCTGAATCTTGCAGAGAGGATGAACCTTGCAGAAGAGCCCAGGAGAGTCAGCCTAAATCCCAGTTTCTTTTACACAGCTGCAGCCATCCATTCATGAGGCAGTGCCCATATAATGGGGTGGTGACCACATGATACGATATTTCCCATAAGACCTCACTGTGGTGCAGGACCCTAGATTCCAAATATGTAAATTTGGGCCTATATCTGATTGATCTTCTGTATATTTTAAGCAATCCCCTTTCTGTTTTTTTCCCTAAAAAATCTCCATTATATTCATAGCTTCATCTAAAATTTTATCAATTTTAATTCAAATTTTGGATGAGATTTTTTTCATAGATGGTAGTATGCTTCATTCTTTAAGAGAGGGTAATGCCTACTAGACTCTCATGATGTTGGCAGACATTGATGTTCAATGGATGGATATGTACTAATTAAGAAGACGAAATGCTGATTCTATCCTTCCTTCTTTAGTTATTTGAAGTATTTCCCTCATTATTTTATTTGGTTTCTCACCATTAGAATTTGTTTAGAAAAGGCACAATAATGTTGGATTGTGTCTCTCTGTTCTCAAATAATAAGTTGCTTAGTATATGCCAATAAACAATGAGTTTTTAAAATAATGAACTCATATATATATATATATATATATATATATATATATATATATATATATATCATGTTTCAAAACATTGAAGTTCTACCCATGTTGCATTCAAATTATTCCAATCTGTGCATAGTGGGGACATTGTCTATTTGTCCCCAGAATCTTCTTGACATGCTTGGGCAGCATTTCATAGAGTCTTTACTGTCTAGTATAACAAGGTATTATGTAAAGTTCCTATCTTACATTTGAGAAAGGATCATTGTACAAGTACATTTTTTTCCATAGGGGAGGTGAGACAGAGGGAATTGTTGGCCTTGCACTGAGACAATAACAGTTCATTATTGTGACGGTGTGACAGGGAAAGAAACATGTTATAATACAGGACCATATGGATAACTCAGCAATAAAACTTTGTTTCAATTGTTTTGTGTTAAATTAGCAAATTTACTGTTTGCAAATTCACACTTGTTCTTCTATAAATAGCCTCTACCATCAAGAATTCATAAGTAATACACTAAACTTTTAGACGGTCCATTATTGTCAGGAATTATTTAAAACTTTTAACTGTCTGTTATTGTTGGGAGTTATTTAAAACACAGGACAAACAGTTTCATTTAATATTAAATTTGTTTGTTATAAATTATTTTTCTTCAATTTAGAATCTTGATGTAGAATTCAATTATTCCTAATATATTCGAAAAACTGAAAATTATTGATCTTCTGTTGGACTTGCTTTTGCTGGCCCGAATCATTACCATAAGAGGATCTCATTTAAAGTCATAAGGTTTTCAACCAATGAATGTCCTTGATGTATTAATATAGTGTCATTCATCTTTGTGGTACCCGAACCAAAATATCAGAGGCAGCTAATAATGGCAAGGCATATTTAGTTCACAGTTTAGGAGGTTCAAGGGCACTTACACTGGTTGAGTTCTGGTGAGAACCTCATGCTAGAAGTATAAAAGTGATAGTCATGTCTCAGTCCAGAAGCAGAGAGAATCCAGATGAGGATATGCTTAGACTTTTATAGTAACCTTCTCAAAACTACCAAGGACTCCCACAATAACTGTCTTCAGATGACATGTATGGTCCTAAGGTTCCAAAACTCCTGCATCAAGCATTCAATTATAATGGACCCTAGTAGAACCCTTAAATCACATCCAAACCAAAGCACAATGCACTCCAGTTTGTTTAATTTGCCTGAGGAGTTATCTCCTTTTTCATTCCATCATAAACCATTCCAACGTATTTATTGCAAAGATCCATAATATCACCTCTTCTATTTTCTGCAATGTCCATTTGAATACAGTAGTAATACTGTAGAGAAATGATGAAATATAAAAATATATGGACTCACTCCATCATTCTTAGGTCTATACATGGACTTGTTCCATCATCTGTAGGCCTATACATGGACCCACTCCATCATCTGTAGGCCTGTACATGCACTCACTCCGTCATCCTTAGGTCTGTACATGAACTCATTCCATCATCTGTAGGCCTGCCTGTACATGAACTTGCTCCATCATCCTTAGGTCTGTGCATGGATCCACTCCACCATCTATAGGTCTGTTATAGATGAGTAAAATGAGATAACCAACCACCCCCCTCTCCACTAGAGACTTTGCTTCCTGTATTTTTGACCCAATTGCATAGGAAAGCAAAGGCAGTTTTGAAGAGATAGGTTGGCTTTAGGTCATTTTGGAGTTTGAAATACATCCTTTAATGCCATTTCAGCAGAGGACCATGAAGATTCCCTGAGGGCAGAGCTCTGAGAGTGGAACTGGATTAGGAAGAAAGAAACAGAGAAAGTACAGAGTGCTGATAGCAAATCTTGCAGTTTTGAACTATTGCTTAAGAGTACCAGTAAAGATTTGAAGGTAAAATTGTTCTCCATTTGCCTTTCTTCTTAGGATATGCGAGGCTTTTCAATTTCAAGCTGAAACTGATCTGATAACACCACAAATTGACTAAAGGACACCAACATTAGAGTTAAAAGTATATGTATGGGATCTTAGTTAAAGTGCTTTTGATGGAAGTTTTTTATTCTGATTTTTCAGTAGCCAATTTTATAGCAGCATATTGGAAATACATATGATCATAAATTTCAAGAACATACATGGATTGTCTATGCAAAGTTGAATTTTCCAAGTGAAAATTAATATTTAATAAATCAATTTGCAGAATGACCCACCCAAGGATTCCTTTAAAATGGGAACTTATTTAGTGTTTTGTTTCCAGAACATTAATTACTTGATAGGGGTTGGTTAAATGACCTAATGCACAAAAGTTGGAGGCTGGTAGACAAAGACTGATGGAAAATGAATGTTAAACAAATTATAAGAGATATGAAAATAGAATTGATTTATTGATCTATGTATGTTGGGAATAAATCAAATCATGAAGGTGAAGGAAAACTTTAATTGTTGCTCACCAGGATAATTTTGTTGTAGTTATTGCAGAGAGTAATCAAATATTTTCTTCTTATAACATAAAATCCTCATCATTATTTCCTTATCCTTTTTTTTACAGATTTATCTGCGCACCATTTTATACATAATTGAAATATTTGTATATATGGGCATGCTACTTATGAAAGTATGTGTCACTCTATCATGCCTGTTGCAAAGAGTTATTAAAATTTAATGAGTATCAGTTGGTGACAAATCCTAGGGTGATAAACTAAAATAAGATGGGAGAGTAAGGCAATTATCCAGGTAACATGGAAACATGCAGAGTCTTTTTGCTTGATGCTTCTAGATGTTTTAAATTTTCCTCTCAAGGTTTAATTACAGCACTGATTGATTTGAGTAGGGAGTTTTAGCATCCCTGCCCAAATAAAGCTTTGGTACTCAGCTAGAAATTGAATCATTGTATTGAAGGAAAGCTCTTTGATTTTGCACAGCTATTTGGTTCAATGTAAAAGCCAACAAGCACTTCATAATGTTTATCAAATTAAACTGAACAATAGATACCTCTTATTAATCACACTAGGTGCTGGGACCACCCAGTCTCTGATCTCATAGGATTTATAATTTAGTGAGGCAAACCAAAATGATCAAATAGTACTAATAATTGTAAGTATACTCTAGAAATAATATAAAACAAAAATTTGTGGCTAGCAAACAAATGAATGTGTTTTTCTTTAAATGAATCATCTGTTATTTTATGAGATTAAAACTTTGTCTGTAAGGATTAGCTATTGTAGTTGGGAATATGGTTTGACACCAGAAACACAGAGGTTGGTAAATTAAGGTGAGAAAACTAAGCATTTTTAGTTGGCAGTAGGCAACTGGGAAAAATCTTTGAACCCAGGCTGCTGTTTGGAAGATGTGATGGTTAATACTGCTTTTCAAAGGAACTGGATTTAGAATCTCCAAGGAAATACACCACTGAGGGTATCTAAGGACGTGTTTCCAGAACGGTTTAAGGATGGAAGGATGCCTCACTTTGAATATGGTGACACTCTCCTATAGGCCCGGGTTCTAGACGCAGTGGAAAGGAGAAAAGGGAAAGAACCAACACTCATATCTTCTGCTTCCTGACTGCCAACACTATGTAACCAACCACCTTACGCTATTGCCTCTGTGTCTTTCTTGCCATGAGAGATGGTACCCTCAAACTGTGAACCTAAATAAACTTCCTTCTTTAACTATCTTTTGTCTGGTGTTTTGTAACCAATAGAGATAAGCAGAAGCTGGAGAGAGCTATCAACTCGAAGACTTGCCAATGGGAACAGACAATGCTTTGAGCATTTAAGAGCAAGGAGTGTGGAAAGATGGGGTTATCCCTAGATCTCACAGGAGTAAGATTGTAAAAACCTAGTAGCTGTCTGGGTAGTATTGGAATGGCAGCGAGACAGAAGGAAAAATCAGAGAAATGTGTTGGAAAAGGATTAAGTCTAGAGAGGACCATTAGAAATATTCAGAAACTAGATAAGGAGAGAAACATGGGAAACTGAAACAGAAACTAAGATGAGGGGGAAACAAATGTAGATTGGACACTCAAACTGTAGACATTAGACATGTTTAATCATATGATAAGACTAAAGTCATGTTGCAGTGGGTGGAGAAAGAAAGGAAGTGTCACCTTGGAAGAAATAAGAGTAGAGAATTGTCTTTGAATCCTTGGGACCAAGTGTCAATGGAAAAAAAAGATTATAATTTCAGAGAGAGTAAGATTGGAAAAGAGGTTTTAATCAAATAATGGCAACTAATAGCAAATTAATTAATTTTTAAAAGAACAAGAGCTTCTTGAAGGAGCTAAGAGCTGGGAGAGAGAAAGTAGATTGACTGTGTAGGGCGATGGGATTCATCCTCAAGAAGTGAATGGATATAGAGTGTATAAGAGACCCGTGTGGGTGACAGTCAGCATGAGTTTGATGAAGCCAAATCAATATAACTAGGTGATTGTTGACTTGTATTGACACCAGTTTCTTTTAGGGATCAGGATGAATGGCAAAGGTGAATGATCAGCACCAGTCATACCAACAACAACAACAAAAGAAGAAGAAGAAGAAGAAGAAGAAGAAGAAGAAGAAGGAGGAGGAGGAGGAGGAGGAGGAGGAGGAGGAGGAGGAGGAGGAGGAGGAGGAGGAGGAGGAGAGAAGAAGAAAGAAGAAAGAAAGAAGGAAAGAAAGAAAGAAGAGGAAAGAAAAATACAACAACTTAAAATTTAGAATTTTTCAAATCTTTCAGTGATTCAAATTTTATTTTTTTTTTAAGTCCAAGCCTGGTTCCCCATTCTTTGTCCATCCTTGTCCATTTGATATACTGGAAATTATTTCCATTGGCAATTGCTGAATCATGTACCTGAGATTATAGACAATGCTATTTATACTAAAAAAATTGAGTGCACATCTATTTTAGTTTCCTGTCCTATTTTCATACTTCCATCCATTTAGATTTTTGTCCCATATGTTGTCCTCAACATTCTGTCTTAAATGCTATCTAGTTATAGCTCAAAAAACTTCCGTTCCAAATGTGGATTCGTTTTAGTTGGGGGATGTACTTTCTTTCAATCTTATTACCTAACTGGCAGATATTGTAAAGATTAATTAGTCACTTCTTAAGAACTCTCTGTTAAGGAAAAAAATTATATCCTCGAATAGTATAGAGTGATGGTTCTTTGTAACTCCTCTTATACAAGGTAAGTGGTAAGAGTGGCTGAATGTGAAGTGGTTAGAAAACCAAGAATCCATGGACTTTAAGGCCAACACTCTCATGAAGGTATGATACGCCTCCCAAGCCCAATCAATGAAACCTAGTGTTTTTCCTGGTCCATTTCCTTCTCTTAACCTTTAAGGATGTCCTACTTTCTGACTTCTTATTTCTTTGAGCCTCAAATTCATGATTGGCTTTGAACTCTGAGTCCAGGACCCATTTTTTTCTGTTTGTTTTTAGTTCTGACTGCTCAGTTTGACTCTGTTATAGATCACAACCAATATCAATGGAATTTGACACACTCCCTCCCATGTAGGATATTGCCCCACAATAAGGAAAGAATTTGCAAAAACTCAGCAGCCACATGTCCTGCTTTGGGAAGGATGAGCAGCAAGAATACTCAATAAGATTCAGGTAGTTTGCGCAGGCGCATGTGCACAGAAAGTCTCAATAGATCTTTTAAGATATGACAGGAAGGCATAAGCAATCGTGCAAGGTTCACAAATAACACCCTAGTTGCATTGAGTAAGGAAATCTGGGTTAGAATTAATTTTTGCTTCTTTCCTTTGTTGGTCACTCTCTTAGGATTCTTCTATTTTCATATCTATGGGCTGGAAGTTAAGATAAACATAGAATCATTGTCAAGTCAAAGGAATATGAGCCTAATGGAAATTGGAGTCTTTATTTCACATATTTACTGTGTACGAGTAAGGTAAGCATTTCAGCTTAAGCTATAACAATAGCAAAGTACATGTTTTCACTTCCAAGGCAGACTATATGCTCCTCGCATTGAGCAGAAGAAAATAGAATCAAGCTAAAGCAGTGTAACTTGGAAACTCAGGCAAAACTCAAGATGTGCTGAAACTTTCTTTTGTCCTAAAGCTCTGAGAAACTTTGGCACTTGGTATCTAGAAGTTCACACCTGGAGTGATGTCATTAATGCTGGCACCTTACCATCAATAACAAGTGTTCATGACTACCCTGCAGTTTTACTTTTCTTGACTTGAAAATTGCATGGAAGATTGTTATTAGAACTCTCCAGAGGAACAGAACTGATAGAATGGAGATACACAGGCTGTGTTCCAACTAGTCTAATCATGGTTGTCTCCCGATTGACAATCCAAGAATCCAGTAGTTTCTCAGTTCACAAAGCTGACCAGCATGCATGTCAACATATGTCAGAATCCTGAAGAAGCAGACTAGATGTCTCAGCTGGTCTTTAGGGTATATAACAATATTGAAGAAGTAAGTTGTATGCCCTATATAGAAGGTAAGCTTTTACATTTTTTGTTTTGCTATTACAAAAACAGAGATAAGAATTTTCAGGAAATTATTCTTTTTTAAGTTTTGACTAATTTTTTTTTAAATTTTATCGGTTATTTTATTTATTTACATTTCAAATGGTATCCCCCTTCCCAATTAAACACTATATCCCCACCTTCCCCCTGCTTCTATTAGGGTGCTTCCCATCCTCCCAAGCCCTTCTGCCTCAGCCCCTAGCATTTTCCTACACTGGGTCATCGAGCCTCCACAGGACCAAGGGACTCCCCTCTCATTGATGCCCAATAAGGCAAATCCTCTGCTACATATCCAGCTGGAGCCATGAGTCCCTCTAGGTTTAGTCCCTGGGAGCTTTGCTGATGCCAAGAAATGCTTGCTGAAAGCAGCCTGGTAAAGCTGTCCCCTGAGAGGTTCTGCCAGAGCCTGACCAATACAGATGCAAATACGTGCAGCCAACCATTGAACTAAACCCAGGAACCCTAATGGAAGAATTAAGGGAAGGACTGAAGGAGTGAGGGGTTAACAACCACATAGGAAGAACAATAATATCAACCAACCAGGAAAGTATTCTTAAGCTAAAGGGGTTTTTTTAATTACTTTTATTTTTTTTACAGTCCAGTTGTTGCCCCCCTCCTAGTCCACCCTCCGACAGTCCCCTCCTTCCCTGCACCCTCCCCTCACTCCCCCACCCCCATCCTCCACTAGGCCTCCCCTCTCCCTGGGGCTTCAGGTCTCTTGAGAGTTAGGCACATCTTCTCCCACTGAGGCCAGACCAGGCAGTCCTCTGCTGTGTATGTGTTGGGAGCCTTAGTCCAGCTCTTTTATGCTGCCTGTATGGTGGCTCAGTGTCTGAGAGATCTCAGGGGTCTGGGTTAGTTCAGACATAGTTAGATTTTCCTATGTGATCACTCTCCTCCTCAGTTTCTTCCAGCCTTTCCTTAATTCAACCACAGGAGTCCCCTACTTCAGTCCAGTGGTTGGGTGTGTCTGCATCTGTCTCGGTCAGCTGCTGGTTGGGCCTCTCAGAGGACAGCCATGCTAGGCTCCTGTCTGTAAGCACATCATGGCATCAGTAATAGTGTCTCCTCCTGAGGTGAATCCCCAGTTGGGCTGGTCGCTGGACCATCTTTCCCTCAGTCTCTTCTCCATTTTTGTCCCTGCAGTTCTTTTAGACAGGAACAATTATGAGTTAGAGTTTTTGACTGTGGGATGGCAACCCCATCCCTCCACTTGAAGACCTATCCTTCTACTGGAGGTGGACTCTATGAGTTCCCTCTTCCCACTGTTGGGCACTTCATCTAAGGTCCCTCCTTTTGAGTCCAGAGAGTCTTTGAAGACTCTAATTCAGGGTTGCAGTGTTTATTGAGAAAACTCAAGACAAAAAGTCTGAGTATTCTTAACACATGAGGAAAGAATATGATAAGTCACCATGTCCCTTCTGTTTGTAAACCCACAGAAGAAGAACCCACAATAGAATACTATTAGACTGTTCATTGAAGAACAACATATATAATATTTTTTGTATATATCAATGCATTTTCAGAAGCCAATTGTACCCAATTCAGGAAATCAAACATGGCCCACGCTTAGAATCTTCTTGTGCTTCTTCCAATCACTGGCTCACTGTACTGACTAGATTATTCTATTCCTGCTATGTTGATTCTATTCTTTGAGTGGTTTTTTGTGTCTTTGCTTGTGTGTGTGTGTGTGTGTGTGTGTGTGTGTGTGTGTGTGTGTGTGTGTGTTGAACTGGATCCTATGTATTCTGATGTATGAAATATGTAATTTTTTATATCTGGTTTCTCTCAATCTGTACTATTATGTCTAGAAGTTTGTGCTGGTGAGTTTTAACAGTGAAGGCTGCACAACTCGAACCCAAGAGAGATTGAACATTAATGAGGAATTATCTATATCAGATTGGTCTGAGGACATATTTTTAAACATTGTCTTAATGTTAATTGATTTAGAACAACCCAGTCCACTGTGGGCAACTTTTCTCTAAGCAGTTGGGCCAGAACTACATACATATGCAGGGGAAAGACAGATGAGAGTGAGCAGGCAGACTAGAATCCACGTGTTTGAAGAAAAATAATTCTTCCTGCTCCTGAATATGCCTTGAATTCCTGAAACAATGGACTTCAACCAGGAACTTTAAACCAAATAAACCTGTTCTTCACCAGGTTGTTTATTATCAAGGTATTGTCTCACAGTCATAAAAATGAAACTAGAACACACAGTAATCCTTATTGTTACATGTAGTTCTAGATTATTTTTATTGCATATGTCTTCTTGTGTGCATACAACACAATTCATTTCTACCTTCTAAAGACATCACCAATGCCACCAGCCAAAGCTATCTAAATGTCACTGTCTGAATCCCTGAGGCTAAATTTCTGAGGCTATGCAATGTGTTTTTTTTGGGGGGGGAGGGGGGTGATTGGGGGTGGGAGGGGAGTTCTGCTATCCTTCCTCGGGCTGTTTATCCCTTTAGCAATAAAAACAGTTCACTAGCTCTCGTCATTAATTCAAAGTTGTACTGTTGGTTTAGTAACTTCTCCTGGCCTGTGGCTGCTAAGTGCTAAAAATTCAGAGTGGCTCCAAGTGTAAAGCTCATGTTTGATTTTAAAGGCTTATTATGAAAACCAACTCTTACATTTTGGCATTAACTTCACCTACTTGTTTAGCTTTTTAAAACTTATCTATCTATCTATCTATCTATCTATCTATTTATATTTACATCCTGACCCTACAGCTCTACCCTACTTATCTAGCTTTTTAAATGTGACTATTAGAGAATTTAAAATCTGGGAAAGAGAAATGGCTCTGAGGATAACGGCAGACTCCACGTTGCCGCTCGATATAGAGAAAGTACCTTTGCTTCACTGAGCACGGCTTACAGCTGCTAGTTCTTATGGGAACGTGGCGGCTGAAGTTCAAACAACTGACTTCTGACAATATAATTTACCTGGAGTCACTCTATTAGCATCCAGCAGAAAAATGAAAATGTCAGCTGAGCGGCACTTTTTGACCACGTGTTTGGGTGTTTATCATTCATAGCAATCATTTAGGTCAATCCCAAACTTCCAAATTAAGATAGTCACAAGTTCCACTGCAATACCTTAAAGATGAGCTCTGGGAAGGAAGAGTAAGCATAGTGAGTTAAAAAAAAAATAAAAGAAATCTTGAAAGGATTCCTAATGACTTTCCTGATTATATTCACAGGTCAGGTTTTATCCCACTGTATTGATTTTAATATACTCGAGTTGGGAGCTCTTGAGTATTTCTCTGGGCAGGTAAATTTTTTGGCACACTTGCATTTTAATATGTTACTTTTGGGTTATTGATCTTTAGTATCATTGTAAGTCATTGTTGACAATAGATGTGTACCTTTTCCTTTGAAGTCAGGAGACGTTTACCACTGAGTTATCCACCCCTGTCCCCAGCCATGTTGTAAGCCTCTGAGATGTTTAAAAAAATTTATAGAAATATGACCTCTTGGTTTTATTTATTTTATTTTTTGGGAAGACTATATCTCATAATGCTGTGTCAGTGCTCTCCTCTCACCACACATTTTTTAGCAAAAAGTATATTACTTTCTATCTATTTTTAATCTAAAGGTTCTTTGTATGTATATTATGGCTTACAAGTTAGAAATTTTTTGTTTATTGAATATGTTCTTTATTTACATTTCAAATGTTATTCCCTTTCCCGGTTTTCCCCCCTCCCAGAAAACCCCTAACCCATCCTCCCTCCCCCTGCTTGTATGAGGGTGCTCCTCCACCCAACCCACCTACCCTCCCTCGATTTCCCTACGCTGGGACATCTTTCGAGCCTTCATAAGACCAAGGACCTCTCCTCCCATTGCTGCCTGACAAGGCAATCCTCTGCTACATATGCAGCTGGAGCCGTGTGTAGATTATATTATAGTTCAAATTCCCAAGTGCTAGGGCACAGAGGCTCAGGCCTATAATTCTAGCAGTCGGAAGACTGAAATAGTAGGGTCACCACGGGTTTGAGGCCAGCCTGGCTACAGAGTGAGACTTTGTCTCAACATAAAGTAAAACAAACATGAATTGCCTTAATCCTGAATTAAAACTGAAGAAATTTCAATAATGACAAGGATACGTTCATGATTGTATATTGTGACCACATTTAAATGATAAAGATAAATAAATATTTGTTGCTATGCATTTGTTGTTAAACAAATATCCAAATTCCTCAAAATAGTTATTAGTATTTAAAGTGGGAAGTTAGGAACCACACTCATACAAACGTATCCAAAGGGCAAAATCAAGGACTTTTTTTTCCCCCTCAAAATACCTTTATAGGAAGGAGGGAAACCATGCTGATTTCAAGAAGAATTAAAAATTGAACAGGCTCTAGAGTTTTCATCAGGAAATGATCTCGTTTTAGAATCTCCATTATTTTTTAAGCTACTTTTGCGGACCGTTTTAGAAATAGCCTCGGCTTCTGCGGACTTACCCTCTAAGTACAGCACCGACTAAAGTCTCTCCTGCTATCACTGGGTCCTCTCTCAGAGTCAGCCCATTAAAGATCTTCTTATGTAATCTTGAGGAATATAGGGCAGGACTGCAAGGCAAGAATGAGATGTGAGGAAAGCAGATGTCCCAGGTGGTCCTTCGTGCCTGTCACCCACAGAGCAGCCCCGCTGTGCTGCCAGAGTCCTTGCCCAGGACCTCTGAGGACCTCAAGCAAAGGACATGCAAATGACTGCCAACAAATTTCCAGACGTGCTAGCATAAGAAGGAAGGAAGCTTAGAAATCCAGGAATCCATCCCCACTTTCGGAGGGTTTCTGGGATACCAGAGGGGAAGTGGGATGCTCATCACTGGTCCAGCATGGAGGAATGAGGAAGCAGGAAACAGGGAGGGCAGGGGAACTCACAACATACTCCAGTGCTGGGGACTCTACCCAGGTGATGTCTAGTGAGGAGAGGCAGGAGCTTTCATGGATCTCAGACTGTTTTTGAAGAGCAATTACTGTGAAACCCTTACGAGGGCGTTTTCAGACCCAGTGCTGTGGTCTGGAGGGGCAGGGCATGATTCTTTCCTCTTAAGCTTACAACTGCTCACAGTGTGTTCTGCACAGAAAATAATCTGTAACTTTGTAAATAAATAAATAAATAAAACCCCAGTGTTGTCTAGGGCACAAAGGACTGCAGTTTTATTAGTTTACAGTTTTCACACTGTTGGAGTCCAGAGGGACCTGAGTCTGTTTGCTTTGCCTGTTGATGCCTTGCATATCCAGGGATAACATAATAGACTCACCAGGAGGGGGGAGGTGTCATTAACTACCAGCAGCCATGAGGGAGTGTCTTTATCAGCAAATCAATACTATTGTCGGATACTGCTGTGAAATATTCAGCCAAAACTATCCTGATCTTATTCTTAGATCAGGAGAATCTGTAAGTTTTGATTGAAAAGACTAAATTTCTGCATCTATCCAGGCACATGTTGTACCTTCTTTCCCTGTCTCTCAAAATCTTTAGCCCCTAGTTCTCTGCAGTAGCAGATTTCCAAATGTAACACTCTTGCCATTTTTGAGCTTGGGAACTGGTTTTTGTATTGTATTGTAAGGTGTTTTGCCACAAGCTGGCCACTTTCTACCTGATGTCAAGGACTTTCACTGACATTCATGGCAATGTGTTTTCGAATGTTGCCCTTCTTGAGATAGCTGCATTAGCATGCTCCTTCGGCAGGACAGGACTGAGCCCTTGATCCATGATCTATCCTTGCATAGACACTGCCTTATATATACCTGTGCCACACCTTGCAGAAGTGTGGAGAGACCATACAGACACAATATGTTTGCCCAGTGTGGAACAGAGAGTAAAGGAAAGGTCATTCAGAGACCACCCCACCTAGGGGTCCATCCCATCTGCTGACACCAAATCCCCCACACTATCACTGATTCCAAGAAGAGCTTGCTGACAGGAGCCTGATATGGCTGTTCTCTGAGAGGTTCTATCAGCTCCTAACCAATACAGATGCAGATACTCACAGCCAACCATTGGCCTTATAAAAATAAATAAATACATAAATAAATGAATAAATAATCTAACAACTCCCTTTCCTAGACTCTGCAGCCACGTGTTTTCCTATGGTGGTCAGTTTTTCTGACTGAGGTTGTCCTCACTGACAACGAGAAGATCTCCGGAGAGCTACAGACTATCAAAGAAACCGGAGCATCCTTTCTCGTGGGTCCGTCTCTTTTCTATTTTCTCACTGACAAAGTGCTTCTCAAGAAGCCTGGGCTATAGTTCTCAGTCAACAGAGAGGAGGATTTTGCATTTAGGAACCCATATGCTGCTCTCCGGGCTGCCACACTTTGCTGATGATAAATAAGTTCACTCCTAGAGGATTCTAGAGATAGATTTAGCATAACCAAAGCAACAAAACTGTTCTTCCTACACACCCCAATGCAATGGATTGCAAATGTATCAAGCCCCAGATAAGGACTGCATTGCTTCATCAAAGCAGTGATGGCTTCAGCCATCCTAAACAAATTGGCACTTCAACTCCTTCAGTGAGAACACTAAGTTCACAAGTCGATACAGCTAGAGAGGAGAACGTGTGGGAACAGGAAAAGAGTGGGAGAAGCATTCTGAAATTTATTAAAATTAGAGTAACGGCACCTCTCTTTTTTTGATACAAAAACAAAAGGCAAAACAGATACACATTTTAATCGTTGCATCTTTTGAACCAGCTCCCAGTGGTGGAAATTCGCGAGGGGAGTCTTTAACTTCAGTGTTTAAACTCAAACCCACAGAGCTGCTCTGGTAGTTTAGCAGGTATGCAGATGAAAAAAATTCTCAGCAGCAGAATCTTTCTCTCTCTCTCTCTCTCTCTCTCTCTCTCTCTCTCTCTCTCTCTCTCTCTCTCTCTCTCTCTCTTTCATGCTGGATCAGAGTTTCAGGGTTAAAGACAGCTTTCTGGGGCCATTCCAGGTGAGTCTGGAGAATAAATGCTGGGACAGAAGAACACCCACTGATACTGAGAAGGGAAAAGAATCTTTCTAAGACAGCTCAATCTGTTTGCATAACTCAGTGCTTCTCCTGGGACAGGGCTGCTAGCAGAGAGGGTCACAGAGAAGCTGGTAAGGTTCAGGGGGACTGTGCCCAGAGGGTACCTCATGCAGCTGTTTGATGGTGTTATCTCCAAAGAGGGTAGAATGAACTGAACTGACACTAGCTCCTCCCACTAGATCTTACCTTGTCGTTGTTCTGATGTGATGGGAGAGATTAGATTCTTATTCGTGAACTGTAAACCATGGTATGTTTATAGTAAGCAGGGATGCTAAAGCCGTAACTCTGATGTTTGACAGATCCTGGCAGATCTAATAGCTTTCTGAAAGAGAAGTCCTTTTCTTCCACATCAGGTATTCTAAATCTCAGTGGTGTGGAGGCATCCAACACTGTGTGAAACCTATAGGCCCTTGGAAGAAAAAGTGCACATCGACTTGAATCTGTTTTCATATCTTTTATAAGATTCTCCAGGGAGCCCATAACAGATGGCAGGTTAAAAAATCACCTTTTTAGAAGAGCCTGTTTTTTGTCTTTGTCTAGGATTGAGGGATAGCATGTATGTTTGTGTATGAGTGAGTGGTTTGAATTTTTTAAGAATAAAGAATTTAATTGATGTTCCCTTAGGGAATATATATGTATATTTTGTAACATTGGGTTAATTTAGGGTCAAAGATAAGAGACTTAATCCTTAACTAGGTCTTGTCGAAAGTCTATTTGTGGACATTAAAAGGTGTCATTCCAAGAAAGATGATGCTGAACTGAGAAAGGACTTCCAGGGGTGAAAATGAGAGGTTAGATACTAGGGGTACACAATCAAACCATACTTTTCTTCAAATACATTTGAGGCCACTGAGTGCCTTCTGGCTTGGTGTTATGATTCCTGTTCCAACTCATGCTTCCTGAGAGGGGACTATGCATGGAACATGATGCCCGGAGCAAGGCCTGCAGAGCAGAAGTCACTTAATGCTCAGGGACGCTTCCCCGGTGCCCTGACATTTCCCTGTCCTTCTCATAGTTCATGTTACTATTCCTTGATTTATTTTTCTTCTCATAAACTACCACTGTCTTCTTCATTCTCTATTTTAATTACTTCTCTGCAACCTTGTGGAGTTTTGCTTCCACTGGAACATAGGTTCTGTGAAAATGGCAACATTTTTCTCTTTCTGTTTTGTTTGGTGATCAAGCTATGCAGAATACAGAATAATGTCTGGCCTACCAAAGACACTCTGTAAACAGTCTTTGAAATGTGATAGTTGAACAGCATTGACAACTTAATGGGATTTATAATCTCCTAGGAGACACACCTTTGGACATGTCTGTGGGGGTGTTTAACTGAAGAGAGGAGTCCAACCCTGACTGTCAATATTATTGACATATGGATATGGATTCCAGACTGAGAAAGAAAGAAAAATAAAATGAAGAAAAAAAAACCCATCTGAGCATCAGCATTTGACTCTTTCTGCTTTTGACTACAATACCAATGTAACCAGATGCTTCACACCCCACTTCCACCACGATGGGCTCTATGCTCACACCATGAACCAAAATAAGTTCTTCTTCCCTTGGACTTTTGGTCAGGCACTTTGTTCCAGCAACCACATGAATTAACCAATACATTGAGCAATACCAAGAGATTCGGGCATAGAATTGACTCTTAATGAAGGATGTCATGTGACCTACTGTCCCAGTTTCCCTTCTGTTCCTATAATAAAAGACCCTGATGAGTTGGAAGGGCTTATTTGCCTTAGAATTCCAGGTTACAATTCACAATTGCAGGGAAGTCACAGCGGCAGGAACCTGAAGCAGCATGCCACATGCCATCCACACGGAAGTACAAAGAAACAAAGGTATCTACGCCGCCTTTCTGCTTATACTCAGCCGTCTTCACTCTTCAACAGTTCTGAGTTCAGCTCATTAAATAATGTTATCCACATCTAGGGTGGGACTTCCTACCTCCATTACCAATCAATCAGTGCTGTCCATCGTCCACCCCCTCATAGACCACACAGGTCATGTTGATCTAGATAAGACTCTCTTCTCCAGTGATGTCAGGTTGCGTCAAGTTGATAGTTAAAATCAATCAGTCTAGCTGCCAATCCTATGATGCTGCTCTCACACAAACTAGTCAGGCAGCCTTTGGCTTGACACCAACATGCTATGATCTTGACACTGGCTTTTCTCCCCATGTCAAGATCTTTGGAAGAATGACTGTATATTTCCAGGGAATAGTGATCTACGACACAGAGCGGAGGCTTAATGAAATTACATGCAAGGAGCCAATATTGGGGGAGGGGGGACATATGTGAACACTCAACCTCAGGCTCAGGGGAAGATATTTCTCCAAACACACAAAAAAATGAGCACATCCCCATTTGAAGTGCTCAGAGGACTCCCTAGAGGGTGGCTATGCAGGATAGAGAGGAAGCAATGGTCTCTGAAGAAACCTCTCAGAGCAAAATGAAGCAAGTGCCTTGGATCAGGCTCAGAGCGAAGTGCTGACAAGGACAAGAGTGAAACTAGAAAGTGGGACAGGAGCCAGGGAAAGCATTGAGGGGAGAAAAGGCGCTGTGGATTCAATTTCTGAACTAAGGTAACTAACACTCAGGGCAAGAGTCTTAAGGAAAGTGGTGGGCACGATGCCAGATTGACTCTGCAACAGCTATGGGTTCCCATAATGGTGTGAGCATTCCACACAGGAGCTTGGACATCTCATTCTTCTCATCAACAATGTCATCGTTCACCTCTGCCAAGTCATATGATGTCTAGAAGTCTCTGCTTTGGTTTCCTCAAAGAGACAGGGGACCTAGGAAGGTTAATATTTTAGGTCCTGGTCTTTCTTATCAGGCCTTGAGACTGGATAGAACAAAGAACACAAAACAGTGCCTTCTTAACCACCTTCTACCCAACCTTACAGTCTTCCAAAATGGATTTAGTTTAGCCAAAATTTCACGTTAACTTTATTGTAAATCACACCCACAATCAGCACATCCGCTCTCCTCTTATCATTATTTATATCTTTGCAAATGTCATTTCCTTTAGAAATATGAAACTGTCCATCACTTTCTTCTATAAAATTGTCATTTGTATTCTAAAAAACCTAACACCTTTTGCCTGTAGTCTTGGCAAGAAAATGTCCACCTACCAAGAGCTGATAAAGAGCTGAATATAAGAAGCTCAGCACGTCAATCAAGAAGTTTCTCGCCCAATACAGAAAGCTTGTATACTTCCCCCTTCCATCATCTTCTCTTAGGCTCTCTCTATTTTATTAAATGGTACTGCCAGGAAAAGTCAGGGGCATGCTGTGCCTGTCACTGTGACTGTTAGATCAGATGAAAGCCAGTATTAATCATCTTGCCTGATTTGGGAGTCTATTAATTTCCCAAGAACAGTGGCTCAATGATACAAGTCCTTTATTCTGCGATCTCATGCAATGTCACTTTCCTTTCTTCTTGTTAAAGTAAACCTTGGAAAATGTTAGTTACATAAAGCCACTTTAAAGTAACCCCCTACCTTTCCACTGGCCAATTAGATGAAAGTGCCATTTACAAAAATTGTGCTTGACCTCTCTTTTCCTTAGGAACCTTTCAAAGGCAGAATATGCTCTAGCCCTCACAACTAGCAATGAACTTGAGTTAATTTCCTCTTCATTAGAAATAGGTTTTTGTTTTGTTTTGCTTTGTTTCTTATTTTGTTTGTGTTGTTTTTTTTATTTTTATTTTTTTATGGAGAACAAACTAAGATCTGGTCTCAAGTCTTACGGAGACAGCTTTTGGAATGAAGTAGGGTTTTTGTTTTTGTTTTGTTTTGTTTTGTTTTGTTTCCCTTCTTTTCCCAATGTTCTTCCAAATTCTGACATCGTGGAAAGAACTTGCTCCATGCTCACAAGAAAGCAATCCTATAAAACTCATTGGGTCAATAAACCTCAAAGACAAGAAAGTAAGAGAAACACTATTGGGTAAAAGGGGTTCAGAAGGAGTGAGAGAGAGGTTGGACAAAGTAATGCAGGATGAATATGATCAAATGCATTTTATATGTGTATAATGTCAAATAATAAATAAAACAGTGAAAGTGAGAGAAGTAATTCTGAATGTGAGGTCTACATGGTAGATCCTTAATAAATATTATTCAATGACTCACTGAAGCTGAGGATAATACAGAGTCTATATCTGGGCCCTGATCTGCAGAGGGAAGAAGGCAATGCAGAACCTAGGGATGTAACCAGTGTAGCCTCAATATCTGCTGACTTGAGCCACTGCCGAGTGAATACATCCTCAGTCCTTGTGAAACTTCATTTCTGGGTCTCATCAGTGTCTTCTCTGGCAATGGAATTTGTAACTTTGGCTTAATTTCCAATAAATGTCATTAACTTAAGCATTGAACTGTGTAGAGTTTAAAAATATGAGTTGACTATTTGTTCATTATAAGATTAAGATAGGGCTGGAGAGTTGGCTCAGTGGATAAGATCACATGCTGATCTTCCAGATGACCCAGATTTATCTCCTAGTCACTCACCATTTTGCAGCTCACAACGGTCTGTTACTCCAGTCCCAGGGATCCAAGGCCCTCTTCTGGTCTCTTCGGTCACTGCACACACATGGTAAACAGACTTTCATGCAGTTAGTCATATATATATATATATATATATATATATGAAATCTCAAAAATAGATCATTATGCAGAACTAGGTAAGAACTTGAAAAATAAATCATGGCTTTTTCATGTGAGATTTATCATTCCCTGTGAGTATGGTACTATATAAAGCCCAGTTTTGAAAAGTAAAGTAATTTCCTTTCATATTTATCTATGAAACAAACAAACAAAAGTTTCTTTGACTATGCTGCAAGTTCATTGTTTTTCAAAGTGACGAAGTGATGGAAGGTCAAAGTTAATTTTCTAAGGCACGAAGTTTTCCCTTGCACTTTCCTCTGCTTCTTCTTTTAATGCTATGTTTAAAACTAGGTTCTATTTTCAGCCTGTGGGAGTGGGGAGACATGTACAAGACTCTTGTAACATCTGTAGCAATGGACAGAAGAATGAATAATAATAGGAGATGTCGACATACCATCTGCTATAAACACAGATGTGTTTTTTCTTTAAATATAAGAATCTAGCACTCTAAAATGGGAAGGTTTACAAGACATAAAAGTCAAGACCCCACTCTTGAGTGGCTCTTCATTAACAAGAAGCAATCTTCCTTGTTTGTTGTTAACTAATTTATGGAACCAAAGTGGAAGTACTGCTCATTTGTTGTGCATGTCATGAATGCCAAGGTCAAGTGCTTGTCAGTATCAAAGATGATTCAGGGTGATTTCTTTAATATCATGTATCACTTGTTTTATAATCTAGTACAATAGACAACACTCGAGACATCCTGTGTTTCATCCGATATCTTGTCATGGAATATGTAAGTTTTACAGAGTAAACTCCAAGAATAATTGGGGGACATAAGATATATTTTATTAAATAAGAGATATTTAAATTTGTTTATGTATCTATTATGTATATATGCATGCACTTGATGATAAAGCATGCTGAGCACGTGGAAAGCAGAAGACAACTTGCAGAGATGCATTCTCTCCTTCTACAGACTGGTTTCAGATTAAGCTCAGGTCATAAGGCTTGGTGACAAGTGCTTTTTTACATGCTGAGCCAGTTCATCAAGCATAATAATTTTAATCCTTAACTGTATAATCATCTTTCCATAAAAATGTTGAAATCTGCAGAAAATAACAAATAATTCAGAGGAAAAGTTGCCTTTTAAAAAATGATGTACACAATTAGTCCTAATAATGAATTTACCAAGCCTTCTCCTGTGGAGAATTGAATCCTTATTTGTAATGGGCATCTAACATTTCTCAGGTTCTGAGAAATCCAAGTGTGTCTTAGCAGAATAAACGGTTGTAAGGGTTTACCTTTTACAATGTGAGCAATTCCTATCAACTCAAAGTACTCTGGACACACCGACATAAAAGTCATTGTAATATTGGTATGTTGAGACCATTCCAAGGACAATCTAGAGGACATTCACCATTCACTGGTCACTCTCTATTGGTCACAGGATAATGGAGTGTCTCCTGATCATGGAAAACAATGAAAAAGAATTATGAATGAGCTGTGCCGTGAATGTGCATAGGATGTACATGCCAAAGGCAAGGAAAGGTCTCATCTTTACAGGTAGAATGCATTCTTGAGGAATATATGTATTCTTTCCTAGTTACCTCAAAAATCTATCTTTATTATATAGTCAAATTCATTTGGCTTGTCAGGAATAAACTTAATGCTATTTTTCAAAGCTTCTTTACACCCTGCCCCTTGTCTATGAAAAACTAAATAACGAAATTGGAAAGCACACCCTGGAATGTCTCCTACCATTATCTCATAGACAATTTGCTTCTGGTTTTCTGTCCTTGTAGCAGAGAACTGACATCACTGTAGCTCCATGTTCTGGCCATCACCTGCAGGCACACTTCCTGCTCACACAGGCACATACATCTCCCAAGAGAGTTCTCACTGAAGTTGGAAACACCCAACAATTGGGAGAATGGACATTCAGTCTCTAACCTGTTGGCCTATTGCTTTTGGCTGGTTCTTTGTTCTAATGCTTTGATTCTCTTCTGGGCTGTTCTTCATTTAGCAGATATCCACTAAGTGTGTGCACATTTGAAATGCAGGACTGATCTCAGAGGCTCAACTTCTGAAGGTTTCTGGATTGTCTTGTTTTGCTCATAGTATTTTTTAAAAAAGATATAAAAGCAACAACAACAACAACATCCGTCATGACTAGATTCCATACATAAAATCAATTTATCCTGTTTCCACCAAGATTTATTTTTTATTGTTTCAAGAACTTTTGAAAAATGAGCCCTGGGAAAAAGTGCTGACAATTTCAACTTCACTGGTTCAAAATATTATTTTCTCTATTCCAAAACCTCACAGAGTTCATCTAGGAAATAAAAGATTCAAGCAGTTGTTACAGAATAATTACAGATTTGCTCTTCTAGGCTAGTGTAATTGTCTATGCAGTACCCTTTGTGAGCAGACACTCTTCTACACAATAACAGAAAAATAAGCCAGGCACATTTTGGAAGCCACAGCATGAGACCGGCTGGTGTCTGCAGAGTTCCTTATGACAATATTCCATTGGTCTCAGAATCATACAATGTGCAGGAATAGTGGGATTCTCATGCTATTTATTGCTGAAGAGGGTCACTCTAAGTTGAGTAGGCAGGGTAAAGACTTGAAAGATGGAGCAACTTCTACGTGGATGTATTTATGGCTAAGCTATAAATATTTGGGAAGCCACATGAAGAACTTTCAACCTTGGGGACGGCTGTAAGAAGGAGAGAGATTATTTTTTTAAAAAGATTGCTGCCAGCTGGCAAACTGGGGAGATGGGCAACAAAGTATAAATCTGTGGAAGGAGCAAGGACTGCCTGGCCTTGGGACAGAACAAAGGTTGGTCATGTACTGGTCTTTGCATCTAGCTATCTGCAGACTCTTCTGTTTATTGTTTCTCCCTAACTCCAGTAAGAAATATGGTTTATATTACAGCCAATACTCACCTATACAGAAAAAAAACCTTGGGTGTAACTGAAACACAAGTTTAATAGACTAATACTTATTTCTTATAAAGAGCATGTGCATTGTACATACTCGGTTTTCTATGCTGTGAAAACTCTTAAAAATACAGGCAACTGTGACTATAATAAATCTGTAAATTATAGGTAAAATTAAAGAAATATCAAAATATCTACACACTACATATATACATATACATCATGTATACATACATCATATACATATACATCATATACATATACATCATATACATATGCATGATACTTTCTATTTAAAGCAGTCTTGGTCATGACTCCCCAGTGAGCTGTGATGGCAGTTTGCACACCCAGAGGAAGCTATGACGATTACTTCCAACAATATGAGAATGTTCTCAGGAAGCACTGGTACCTCACACTGTCGTCAGGGGCATCTGGTATTCTGCCCACATTCACTCAGCACCAATGCCCACATTTTGCACTGAGTTAATTCACACATACTACTCTGAGTGTTCTGACAACTTTTTCTTGGGTTCCTTTGAATTCTCAGCTTGAATGAAAACTAGAACATTACAGGCTGCGCGTCTTGACTCATGTATCTCCCTGCATAACTCTTCCCAAGCTCTAGCATGGTGCCCATGTCTCTTTCAAGGGACTATTGATAAGTGCCATTTACTTTGATCCACTCGTATCGTAGTACAGAAGCTACATACTTTGATTAACTATATGGGATCGTAAATGCAAACCGTTTTTTGCCCCCACTTGAAGAGTTTTAGTCTATAAAATTGTTTGGAGGCTGACGAGATGGCTCAGCAGATAAAAGTATTTGCCATGCATGCCTGGTGACCTGAATTCAATCCCTAGGACCTACATAAGGGTGAAGGTAGAGAAACAATTTTGCAAAGTCATTCTATGGCCTCTAAACATGTGCCTATGGAACATGCATTCTGTCACACAATTGTACACAGTAATAAGTAATCAGTACCTAACAAAATTTGTTTGAACTAAGGATTCAAAAATATATGATTCCTCTATGTATGTCAGCCTCTCAACTATCCAATGGGTAGTTGCTACTATGTTTTGCAGCAATATCCGATAGAAGTAGTATAAATACACCATATAATATATATACTACACAATAATAATAAATATACTATATATTATATAAAGTATAGATACTATTTTATGTATACATTATATACCTGCCCTTTAACAAGGTAAGAGAGATGGTTAGCATGTTTTTCTCAGAAATGTGATGTATTTCAATCAAAACATGAATTATCTCATTTTTATTAGGTTGATACAGATTTATTTTGTTTACGTTCTTTTCCTCAACATCATCACATAACCCCTATGTGCTGGGGTTTTATGTATGGGCTATCACACCAAGCTTTAAACATCACTATTAAAACAAACCAATAAAATCACTATTTTGAAAAAAAAAACAGTAAAAATTTGGATTTTCAAAAACCTAAGTTATATTCAATAGTAGCCCTTATATTCCCCATTCTTTGTAACCTTCAGACCTCAGGTTCATAGCCTTAGATTAATCCTGGTTCACCATAGGTCCATTCAAAGCTTACTCATTCATTTACCTAACAACTTATGATAACCAAAATGTTTTATAGTTAATATTGTACATGATATAATACTAAATTCCAAAGCTATTATATAGAGCAATATCACTTAAGAGTGACAACGGTCAGTCTGGAATGTTATGTTTTTTAAATTTGCCAGTAGAAAAGAACAGGGAATCTGCAATGGATTGGGGTAGCTGTGAATTTGTATCAGAAGGAAGATCACTGGCCAAAAGAGAAACTGCCAATAAGAATACATGGGTTACCAGTACCAACTATAACTGGATTAAGAACTTAAAAGTCTAGAAAGTCGAAGATGCCAAAAACCCGAGAGGTTCCCAGGACCCAACAGAGAGGGCATTAGCTGAAATACCCAACAAAGGTGAGACAGAACCTGTAGAGACCATATCCAGTGGATAGACATGGCCCCCAGTTGAGGGATGGGGCCACCCACTCACCTCAAAAATAATAATTGAGAATTGCTCCTGTCTAAAGGAAATGCAGGAACAAAGAGTGGAGCAGAGTCTGAAGGAAAGGCCATCCAGAGACTGCCCTGCCTAGAGATCCATCCTATCTGCAGTCACCAAACCCAGACACTATTGTTGATGCCAAGAAGAACTTGCTGACAGGAGCCTGGTATAGCTGTCCCCCGAGAGGATCTGCCAGAGCCTGACAAACACAGATGTGGATACATGCAGCCAAACATCGGACTGAGCATGGGGACCCCAATGGAGGACTTAGGGCAAGGACTGAAGGATCTGAAGAGGTTTGCAACCCCATAGGAAGAACAACAATATCATCTAACCAGACCCCACAAAACTTCCAGGGACTAAACCACCAACCACAGAGTACACATGGGGGGGACCCATGGCTCCAGCTGGATTGCCTTATCTGGCATCAGTGGGAGGGGAAGCCCTTGGTCCTGTGGAGGCTTGATGACCCAGCATAGGGGAATGATTCTAGGGCACTGAAGAGGGAGTGGATGGGCAGGTGGGGGAGCACCTTCATAGAGGCAGGGGTGGTGGGAGGAGATAAGGGGATTTGTGGAGGGGAAACTGGGAAGGGGGATAACATTTGAAATGTAAATAAATAAAATAACCAATAAAATATGGAAAAAGAACTTAAAAGTCAAAAAGTAAACTTGAAAATTTTTGAAAGAAAATTGAGAAAAGATTTAAACTAAAACATAAAGTGGTAATTTTGAGACGGTTGATAAAATTGACTACTCTAAAATTAAGAACTTGGGTTCATCAGGTCAGCTCAAGAAAGAAAGAGAGGAAACAAAAATACAAAACAAGACAAAACATGAGGGAAATATTGGCAATACATATCACCAACACAGATCAGTATCAAAGTTACATGATGAATTCTCATACGTTAGAAATGATAAATGTTTCCCCCTTTCCTATTTCATTCAGCTGCCCCTGTCCTCTTATTTTCCATCAGTGCTTGATTCCCCTGTTCCATCAACAAGAAGCAAGGAAGAACATGAACAAGATCCTCATTTCCTCCAGAGGGAGTACTTCTGATCCTAAGAGCTAAGCCAGGCAAGTCCTGGAATTCTTCCTAGAGCCCATTGTGCCTGAGAACTTTCCCCAATGAAGCCAACTCACCAGTGCCCATTCCCTCAATCAGCTAACCAACCAACCACCAACCCACCCAACGAATCAACCAACCAACCAACCAACCAACCAACCAACCAACCAACCAACCAACCAACCAACCATCAACTGATTCAGAAAGAATCAGTAAAGACCTGCTTGCAATCATTACAAACTATCCTCAAGTTCTGATTTTTCAGATAGCCCATTTACATGTCAACTTTCCCTCAGTGGGAACTCTGCTGCATTTTGCTTTCATAATCTTTCTTTTGCTTGGCTTTTCCATTCCATAGCTAAACCTCAAGGTTATAGTGTGATGTTATCTAAGGAGTGGGAGTTTATTTCACAGACTGATTGCAAAACAAAGAATTGACTTGCTTTCTTTATAATCTTTGAAAAATAGGGCAGAAGTATGGCTGACTTACCACGGAAGTAAAAATAAAGAAAGGAGGGCAGTTCAAATAAGTAAGTGCCTAGGAGAGATCTTAGACAATTTATGCAGACATATGGGAAAGATATAAAAATATCAATTTACAAAGGAATTGAGAAGGAGAAAAAAAGCAATGTAAACAAGCCAAATTAAGGGAAGGTGACATATTAGAGTAGAAAAAACAATATGCAGCAGGTTCCCAAAAACATTTCCAATGGCTACACAGTGAACGAAATGACGGCACTGAACGAAGGTGAATAGCTGGACTAATTAGGATTATACGCAAGAGATTGCTTGGGAGATAAAATCCCAGATGTGTTTATGCATCCTACTTTAGAAGTAGCAGGTGGAGAAGTACCTTTATCAGGCAACAATTTTCCTGGGACAACAGATGTAGGCAGTTGGGGAAAAAAAGTTACCTGCAAAGAAATTAGACAAGACAGTCATTCCAGATCAGCTATGCTTGTGATGGTTGTGAGAGAGGAAGTAAGTGACGACGGAGCTTTGAGTTAGACAGTTTAAGATGCCATCGGGGTCACCAGAGTTTCAGAATGTTCAGAATATAGCAAGGCAGGAAAGACTCTATTCACTGAAGGCTATAGAAACTGAGCAGCAATCTCAGTTTGGGTATTTGAGATCCTCCAACTTCTCTATTTACTCAAAAACATCTTGTTGAAGGTAATTATTTGTAAACTATAACTTCATTCAAGTATTACTCTCTCACAAATGAGGGGTCAATTGCTTTTTCAATGGAGGCTGGTAAGTTGCTCCTGCACCTGAAAATTCTAACTATAAATCTGAGTTGTGGACAAGGAACTTTTGTAGCATGGATTCCAAGGACAACATTTCAGCATAATTATCTTATATTTGCTTCTCAGGTGCCTCTGGTCAGATTGTGTTTTGTGTTCAGATGTAGATGATGGCTGTTGCCGGGAGGACAGATATAATTCCAATCACATTAGTGTTAGGTCAAACCAGAAAGGAGTTTCCAAATATATCTCACATCCTGTACACGTGTGCATAAACACATCGGTCACTCATTGTACCATCCATGCTAGACCTCATGAAGATATCATGGATTTAAGACATGAAGGCTTTGAACTCTGAAGATATGGTTCTGAGTCCAGGTTTTGTCATGTACCTGTGGAGCGATGTGGGGTAAATCAGAGACTCTTCCATACAGCTCATCTGGTAAATGGAGTCAGAGTTGAACATGAGGGTGGGCTATCTCCTTATACTCTGTGTGTGAGAACTCATTTTGATCAGATCTAAGGCAATACTTTAAGATCACTAACAACCAAAATGAGGCTAATCCAAGAGAATGCACACTCTCAATGTTGATGATGTTGGGAGTAGACAGAGGCTTGATGGTCATGGTTAAAGAGAAGGTGAGAAACTACAGCTCACACATTGGGGCAGCCTTTTCCCAGATGTTTGTTGTACATGTGCAAGCTAAAGTAGAAAAGGAGGTTGTTGTTGGCTGTTACTGTTGTGTTTTGCTTTATTGAGTCAATATCACTGTATAGCCTCGGCAAGGCTGGAACCCATTATCCTTTTGCCTATGCTGCCTCATGCTGTGATTACAGGTATATACTGCCATATCTGGCTAGAGTAGATGTTTAAACAAGAGACCTTGTCTTAGTTAGGGTTTTATTGCTGTGAACAGACACCATGACCAAGGCAACTCTTATAAGGACAACATTTAATTGGGGATGGCTTACAGGTTCAGAGACTCAGTTCAGTATCATCAAAATGGGAGCATGGCAGTGTCCAGGCAGGCATGGTACAGGCTGAGTTGAGAGTTCTACATCTTCATCTGAAGGCTGCTAGGAGAAGATTAGTTTCCAGGCACTTAGGACTAGGGTATTAAAGCCCACACCCACAGTGACACACCTACTCCAACAGGGCCACACCTAATAGTGCCACTCCTTGGTCCAAGCATATACAAAGCACCTCTGACCATTACTTGTGTGTTACTATATGCTATGCTTGACTCTTAACTCACTTCAAAGTATGGTGAGCAGGTACTTGAAATATTGAATATGTACTAGTGACAAAGAAACAAACAAGATAACAGCTCTAGGGAAATGGAAGAGAAGAGACACTTTTCTGTGTTTCAGTTGGTTTTGTTTTGGATATATTGATTTTTAAGATTGTGTAGGGGATACCACAGAAGAGAGGCTATTCTCTCAAGTGATGGAGCCAGTCTAGAGACAACAAAGCTAAGGCTGTTCTGTGAGAAGCAAGTGGGTGTGAGTGCCTTGGAGAGAAAAAGAAAAACTCTGAGGTGTTTTCTGTGGTGAGGAAGAAAGTTGATGATGAAAAAAAAATAAAAAATAAAAAGAAAGTTGATGATGCTCCCCTCAGGTTCTGCACTCCGGGAATTAAAGAGTTAAGCCTTGCCCGCTGCATCAGAGGACAAGTTTGCTACTTGGATTTAGCTGACTGCTAAATTAATACAGGGTAAGAAATAGATAGTTGAAAAGCACCTGGGGTAGGGATATCAGGATGTCAGCAGCAATGAAAAGTGAAGACAGAATGTGACCTACAGGTTAAGGAGAGGAGAGAGGGAGCTCAGAGTCAGGCATGTGTGTGCAGTTATTCTTTTGTTCTGTGTGCAAGACAAAAATGGTATGCTGATCCCTCCCCCACCCAGCTCTCACCTCAAGTGACCCATCATGACGCTACACTTTTTTTTCTTCTTCTTCTTTAAATGGAAGAAGTTAAGCAGGGATCTGGGCAGGCAGGCAGCTTTTAAAAATTGCTTGAAAGAAAAAAAAAGTTTTGAAATAAAGATGAGGAAAACTAATACGGTGAATTTGGAGACACTGAAAGGAAACAGGAATGGTTGGATCTCTCCAGAAACAGCAGGGCTGTGTTGAGAAACGCAAGGTAATAGTGAAGCTAATCTAGGTCTGGGCTATGACAGTTACTAGTGATGACAACCAATGGAACTGTGTTTCAGGATTCTCAGAGTTTAAGTGGGGTTCTACTGCTATCCAAGGTAGGCTGTGGTGTGTCCAGCTGTGTTTAATATTCATTACTTTTAGTAATCTCTCTCTCTCTCTCTCTCTCTCTCTCTCTCTGTGTGTGTGTGTGTGTGTGTGTGTAAGCCATAGGCTGACATTAGATGTCTTCTTTAATTTCTATTTATTTATTTATTTATTTACCTACTTACTTACTTAATACCTATTTATAGGTGGCTCTTACTGATCCTGGAGCTTGCCATTTTGACTAGACTGGCTGGCCAACAACCCTCCCTGGTCCTGACCGACTGACTCTACTCCTCCCACTGTTATGGTTACGAACACATAGCACACCTGGCTACTTTTTACGTGGTTACTGACTGGATGTCTAAACCCAGGTGCTTGCACATCAACCACCTCATAAGTATACTGAGCCATCCTCCACCCAGTCCTCCAGGCAGTTGCTTTTCAGGAGATTTTATTAGTTTTACGACAAACTAGGTAGCAAATACAAATAACTTCCACTAAGAAGAAGATTAGTGATGCATAGTGTATTAATTCACTTTATCGTTGTAGCACTGCTGAGTTTCCTTGTGATGCTTTCAAACCATGACACAGTGTCTTTGTACATAGAGCTTTGCCTCTGTATTCTAGTCATTTCTAAGATACTGTGGAATTGCTGTGTCGAAGCACATGCACACTAATAAAGTGACTTCCTGAGAGGCTATCTCAATTTACAGCCCCATCAATAGTGCATGAGTGTGTGCTCCATTGTTTAATAGTCTCATATAACATAACCACGTCTTAGAGTGTTGGGGAAAAAAAAACCTCTTTGCCTTTCATTTTAAATTCAGGAAAATTTAACATATGTGAAAGAAATCTCAGATGGTACATACCAGAAAATACAATATGCCCATACATCTAAGTATATATAAAGAAACTTTTATAGTGTGCTTTAAATGTTATATATCAATCAGAACTTCCGGAAATCAATGAATATGGATGGCTTTCTCAATGTAGTCAATCTCTCATTCTCTGACTCATTTAGTTTTTGTGGTGATATATATTTTTCCTTTTCTCTTCTTTGTAGTTGTGTGTGTGTGTGTGTGTGTGTGTGTGTGTGTGTGTGTGTGTGTATGTATGTGGGAACTAGAGGACAACTTTAGGTATCATTCTGAGAAACACTGTCAAATCTTTTTTTTTTTTTGTCTTTCCTTGGCATGGAGCTCACAGGATAGACTAGCTTGTAAGTACAAGTGATCTTCCTATTTCTGCCTTCCCCAATTTTTGGGAAGTAGTATGCTACCATAACTGTTCTCTTATATGAACTCTACAGATGGAGCCGGTCCTTACACTTCTGTGGAATAACAGCTTTACTGACTGAGCCATCTCTCCCCAGCTCCTTTTCTCTTTCTTTAAGCCGCAGTAAATAATTTTCCACAACACCATAAAATTCAAATACACATCAATAAGAAGAGCTTCAAAACGTTTGTTAAATGAGATTTATTTGATGGGATTTGTTCCACAGATCCTTTTTGGTAGCCTTCAGTTTTTCCAATCATTCATAAAACTCTGATAGACAGTTTTGGTGTGTCACCCCCCCCCCACACACACACATTCAGTGTTATTTCTGTAAGACTGAGTTTGGGATCAAAATGATCTCCTGAGTAATGAAGAAGGACTATTTTAGGTCTTTGGAGAATATGATACGCTCCATTTGGAAACATTGTAGCAAAGAACAAGGTCCCCACACCATCATATCTTTATCAGAACTGCTTCATAACTTGCTCACTCCTGTGGTGCTTGCTCTCTCAGGCTGTTGTGTATATCTGTCCTTTGTCTGCAAAGAATTTGCCTTCAAGTGTATATTCCTTCTTGGCTTGACCCAGCAGGGTAATGGGGGCGGGGGAGAGAAAAGTTATTAGGATATGGGGGAAGTGGACCCGTTCAGCAATAGTTCTTTGAGGGCAAGCTCAGTCTTCCTTGTCTGCAGTTCAGTCCCATAGCAAACTCTAAATACGAAGCAGCAGCTTCAGTCCGGTGCTCTTGGCAGGGAGACACCATACAGGAACCAGCATCTGTAGTTCACTCCTGAAAAAACCCAGCAAAGCTTGCCAACCGGGTGGGTGGGGGGCTGCGGGAGTGGGACCTGGCGAGCTGCTTCAGGAACCTCAGGAACAGTTCTTTGGCGAGTTTCTCTCAATGCTGGAGGCCTCAACAACACTACGCAAAGGTAACCAATACATGCCTGTTGTAAGCAAAGGATAGCGAGGCCGAGCAAACCAAACCGATGTTCTCTCTCCCACTGTCTGGGAGTTCATATTTATGCTCCTTCATGACTTGTCATTTCATGTGTCATCTATAGGAAAACATCCTTTTACCTGTGTCTGCTTCAGGAAAACATTCTTTCAGGTATTTGTTTTAGCAAGGCATTCTTTCACTGGTGCACCCCAGCAAAACATCATTTGACCCAATTGACTTTCCAAATAAATCAGAACTTTCCACTTTATTGTCCACTGGTGATGTTAGCATATCCCAAACTTACTGATCTGAATGTCTTTCCTCATCTGTAATATTTTCTCCATCGTAGCAATCTTACATGGCACGATAGAACACAGCACAGATGGAGTCAGAACATGGCACTCACCAGTCAGGACTGGGCATTGAGACATTCATCAATGTGGTAAATTCAACATTACGACATAGGTCAAAAGGGAAAACTATTTAAAGGTACAGTTTGAACACAAAGGATCTCAGTCTTTAGGGAATCCTCCACGTTTATATCTCAATAGTGAGCTAAATGCACCAGGGATTCAAAAACTAAGACTAGGAAAGAAATCAACGTTTTTGAAAAGAGTATTAGCACATTTTAGACCTTTAAAGGTGGAGTGAAATCAAAACTGCAAATGCAGTTCAAAGACGATTAATTATTTTATATTGTCTTAGAGCAAAGAGCCACACAGGGGAATGTATGCAAGCAGCCTAATCATTTTGTGATCTAATCAGGGGAGGATTCGGGGGTTGTGAAATTCTGCAACCTTCATCTCAAGGCCCAGAGCTGTGCTGGCTATGGGGCAGATCCATAGCAAGAGGTATTGTTTTCACTGCAACGCTGTGGCTAGGGTCTGGAAAGAATCTTTTCTATAATATTAATCACCTCTGGACACAAAGGATACTACCATTTCAGAGAGGGGACCAGAGTGTCATTGTCTACCACCAAGTCAACAAGAGCTCAAGGAATACATTTTGTTTTAATTAGGAAGGGGTGAAAATGGAGTTCAGACATACTTGGGAAGAATATGTAGACAATGAACTTAAACATATTATTATATATCATATTATTATATATTATATACCACAATGTGCAAATATGGAGGATTCAGTTAGTGATTTATGTGGCCTTTCTCTGCTAAGATCATTGAATTAAAGAAAAAAAGAATGAAAAGAAACTGAATCGCCAGTTAAAATATAATTATAGGCCAAGAGGGCAATTCTTTTCCAAAGAATACTACTGATTCATATAAAAATAACCCCCAAGACAGAAGAAAAAGACAACAACTTGGCTCAGGAAGAAAGCTTGAGGTTTAACTCTTTTATTTTCTGTCTTTACCTTCTGAATACAGACACTAGAGTTGGATTTAAATGATAATGCAGTTAGACTCAAAAAAGAAATAGAAACCGACACAGCATAAATAACTTTAAGATTCTCATCTAAAACAAATGCCTCCACATTTTGTTTATTGATTGTTGTAGAGGTAAATGTGCAGTTCAAGTTGGAACTTCCATTGAAAAGCAACAACACATTGACCTTAAAGGTCTAACGATGTTTTTACTTTTAAGTAAATGTATGACAAAGGGATACTGAAAATTACCTGGTCAATAAAGCCACAGTAATGTTTGTTTCAATTCATCAGTATCTATCTTGAATGAGCATAGATCCTTAATTAATGTAAGTGGGGCCTCAGGTATGGCCCAGTGGGTAAAAGCACTTGCCACTGAGCCCAAGACTGGAACTCCACTACTGTCCAGCTCTGTAACCAATGGTGGAGGAGACCAACTCCCAAAAAAGTTGCCCTCTGATCTCCACATGCATGGCATGTGCACCTGATCCCCAATAAATAAATGTAACTGAATAAAAATAGTAATTAATTGTGGCAGGATTTTTCCTGTCCAATCACATTAAGGCAGTGGGAGACCTGCGATTGGACAGGGAAAAGGGAGGAAGAGCTAAGAGTGTCAGAGACAGGGAAGTCAGAGAATAAGGAGGGTAGTGGAGAGAAAGGAAGATGGCCCCAGATGTGAATCAGTATGACTATGACCAGCCACAGGTTGTTATGATGTCATAAAGGTTAGAATCTAGGTGGGCAGCTTTTATCATTATCAACTGGTTCCAAAATCATTGTTTTGGCATCTTGTGTATTGAGAATTTTATTGACATATAAATCTGATTGGCTAACTACAAGCATTGAGTCTTGTTTTTACCGGGTGACTGGGTTTTATGTTATCAAACAGTGAGGATGGTGGATCTATTTGGTTATTGGAATGTGGAACAAAGCTGGCAGAGACATAGTGTTGTGGCCTGCCGGTGCTAGTACTAGCGAGAGAACATGCCGGGTAGGTTTTTTAATATTTCCCACAATTAATATGTTCTTTTTAGCAAATACATTCTTTTACCTCAATCTGAGTTAGGGTTTTAAAAAATATAGTTTCTAAGACTCAGGTTTCATTAATTTCTCATAAATTGTGGAGATTGAAAGGAAGCAGATCTTCTAGCATTTGCAGGAATTCATCTCTTGCTCCAAAAAGAATAAGAAAAAATTTTTTCTGAGCCAAATATGAATGACCACAGTTCAGTGAAGTAGAAGTTTCTGGTTGTGTCATGTGATGCAGACTTGAGTGGTGTTTTGCTGAGGCAAGACCCATGGGAGGACACATGATGTTTAGAGAGAGTATAAATAGGACTCAACGAACAGTGACCGGGTTCTTGCATAACTAGCTGTACAACTCTTAACTGGTCTCTCATCTTCACTGATCTTTATCTTATTGAGAGAGGCAGAGAATCCCTGCCATTCTAGCTGGTCCTTGTGTCGATTTGGCAGAGACCTGGTGGTTTCAGCTAGATCCTGCCAATGTTCCTGATTCCTGTTTGGTGACACTTTTGAACTGGACTGCTGGTATCCTGACAAACAAGATTGGAAGCCCAGAAGAACTATTTTTAAACAGGTTCACATCCCCTTGTCCTATTTACCATCTTTTCTCCCCTGCCTTTGGACAGTGGGCTAGAAGAGGGGGTTGAAGTGTTTGAGAACCCTTACTAAAATAGATTTTGAAAAATCTAAGCCTGGGGGGCTGGAGAGATGGTTCAATATACAGAAATCCATCAATGTAATCCACTATATAAACAAACTCAAAGAAAAAAAAACACATGATCATTTCTCTAGATGCACAGAAAGCATTTGACAAAATCCAACACCCCTTCATGACAAAAGTCTTGGAAAGATCAGGAATTCAAGGCCCATACCTAAACATGGTAAAAGCAATATACAGCAAACCAGTAGCCAACATCAAACTAAATGGAGAGAAACTTGAAGCAATCCCACTAAAATAAGGGACTAGACAAGACTGCCCACTCTCTCCCAACCTATTCAATATAGTACTCAAAATCCTAGCCAGAGTAATTAGACAACAAAAGGAGATTAAAGGGATGCAAATTGGAAAGGAAGAAGTCAAAATATCACTATTTGCAGATGATATGATAGTATACTTAAGTGGCCCCAAAAATTCCACCAGAGTACTACTAAATCTGATAAAGAACTTCAACATAGTGGCTGGATATAAAATTAAATCAGTAGCCTTCCTATACTCAAAGGATAAACAGGTTGAGAAAGAAATTAGAGGAAGAACTTCCTTCACAATAGTCACAAATAATAGAAAATACCTTGGGATGACTCTAACTAAACAAGTGAAAGATCTGTATTACAAGAACTTCAAGTCTCTGAAGAAAGAAATCAAATAAGATCTCAGAAGATGGAAAGATCTCCCATGCTCATGGATTGGCAGGGTTAGTATGGCCCTGCAAGCCCCTTCAGCTCCTTGGGTCCTTTCTCCAGCTCCCCCATTGGGGACCCTGTGCTTAGTTCAATGGCTGGCTGAGAGTGTCCCTCTCTGTATTTGTCATGCACTAGGAGAGCCTCCCAGGTGATATCTATATCTGGGTCCGGTCAGCCAGCACTTGTGGGCTTCCACAATAGTGTCTGGGTTTTGTAATTGTATATAGGATGGATTCCTGTGTGGGGTAGTCTCTGGATGGTATTTCCCTCAGACTCTGCTCCACCTTTTGTCTCTGTATCTCCTTCTGTGAGTATTTTACCCCCTTACTACAAAGGACCCAAGGATCCATACTTTGTTTTCTTCCTTCTTGGCATCATTTGATATGTGAAATGTGTCTTGGGTATTCCAAGCTTCTGGACTAATATCCACTTATCAGTGAGTGCATGCCATGTGTGTTCTTTTGTGACTGGGTTACCTCACTCAGGATGATATTTTTCAGTTCCATCCATTTGCCTAAGAATTTCATTGTTTTCAATGGCTGTATAGTATTCCATTGTGTATATATACCACATTTTCTATATCTATTCCTCTGTTGAGGGACATCTGGGTTCTTTCCACCTTCTGGCTATTATGAGTAGGGCTGCTATGAACATAGTGGGGCATGTGTCCTTATTACGTGCTGGAGAATCCTCTGGATATATGCCCAGGAGTGGTATAGCAGGGTCCTCCGGTAGTGTCATGCTCAGTTTTCTGAGGAACTGCCACCAGCAGTGTTCCATTATTGCTACAACCTCCCCAGCACCTGCTGTCTCCTGAGTTTTTTATCTTAGTCATTCTGACTGGTGTGAGGTGAAATCTCAGGGTTGTTTTGATTTGCCTTTCCCTGATGACTAAGGATGTTGAACATTTCTTTAGGTGCTTCTCAGCCATTCGATACTCCAGAACTCCCAGGGACAAAACCACCAACCAAAGAGTACACATGGAGTTACCCATGGCTCTAGACACATAGGCAGCAGAGGATGGCCTTGCTGGACACCAAAGGGAGGAGAGGCCCTTGGTCCTGGAAAGACTTGATGCATAAGTGTAGAGGAATACCAGGACAGGGAAGTGGGGAAGGGTTGATTGGGGAAGGGGAGATGGCTTATGGGATTTTCGGGGGGGGAGGGGGAATCAGGAAAGGGGACAGCATTGAAACGTAAATAAAGAACATATCTAAAAAAAATGGCCATCTTGCTGATAGCAAACTACAAATTCAATGCAATCTCCATCAAAATTCCAACCCAATTCTTCAGAGTTAGAAAGAGCAATTTGCAAATTCATCTGGAATAACAAAAAGCCCAGGATAGCAAAAACTATTCTCAACAATAAAAGAACTTCTGAGGGATCACCATGCCTGACCTCAAGCTGTATTACAGAGCAATAGTGATAAAAATTGCATATTATTGGTACAGTGATAGGCAGGTAGATCAATGGAACAGGATTGAAGACCCAGAAATGAACCCATACACTTATGGTCGATTGATCTTTGACAAAGGAGCTAAAACCATCCAGTGGAAAAAAGACAGCATTTTCAAGAAATGGTGCTGGTTCAACTGGCAGTCAGCATGTAGAAAAATGCACTGACCAATTCTTATCTCCTTGTACAAAGCTCAAGTTCAAGTGGATCAAGGACCTCCACATGAAACCAGATACATTGACTAATAGAAATGAAAGTGGAGAAGAGCCACGAACATATGGGCACAGGAGGAAATTTCCTGAACAGAACACCAATAGCTTATGGTCTAAGATCAAGAATTGACAAATAGTACCTCATAAAATTGCAAAACTTCTGCAAGGCAAAGGACATTGTCAATAGGACAAAACAGCAACCCACAGATTGGTAAAAGATCTTTCCAACCCTACATCTGATAGAGGGCTAATATTCAATATATACAAAGAACTCAAGAAGATAGACTCCAAAGAACCAAATAACCCTATTTAAAAATGGGGTACAGAGCTAAACAAAGAATTCTCAACTGAGGAATACCGAATGGCTGAGAAGCACCTAAAGAAATGTTCAACATCCTTAGTCATCAGGGAAATGCAAATCAAAACAACCCTGAGATTCCACCTCATACCAGATTACACCTCACACTTAGTCAGAATGGGTAAGATCAAAACTCAGGTGACAGCAGATGCTGGCAAGGATGTGGAGAAAGAGTAACGCTCCTCCATTGTTGGTGGGACTGTAAACTGCTACATCCATTCTGGACATCAGTCTGGTGGTTCCTCAGAAAATTGGACATAGTATTACATGAGGAACCAGCTATAATACTCCTGGGCATATACCCAAAAGATTCTCCAACATATAACAAGGACACATGCTCCACTATGTTCATAGCAGCCTTATTTATAAGATCTAGGAGCTGGAAAGAACCCAGATGTCCTTCAACAGAGGAATGGATACAGAAAATGTGGTACATTTACACAATGGAGTACTACTTAGCTATTAAATAATGAATTCATGAAATTCTTAGGCAAATGAATGGAACTAGAAAATATCATCCTGAGTGAGGTAACCCAGACACTAAAGAACATGCATGGTATGCACTCACTGATAAGTGGATATTATCCCAAAAGCTTGGAATACCCAAGATACAATTCACAGACCACAATGAAGCTCAAGAAGAAGGAAGACCAAAGTATGGATACTTTGGTCCTTCTTAGAAAGGGGAACAAAATACTCATGGGAGCAAATATGGAGACAAAGTGCAGAGCAGAGACTGAAGGAAAAGCCATGCAGAGACTGTCCCACCTGGAGATTCATCCCAGATACAGTCACCGACCTCTGACACTATTGTGGATGCTAAGAAAGCCTTGCTGAAAGGAGCCTGTCTCCTGAGAGTTACTGCCAGAGCCTTACAAATACAGGGTCAGAGGATGCTCACAGCCAACCATTGCACTGAGTGCGGGTCCCTAATGGAGGAGTTAGAGAAAGGACTGAAGGAGCTGAAGGGGTTTGTACCCCCATAGTAAGAACAACAATATCAACCAACCAGACCCCCCAGAGCTCCCAGAGACTAAACCACCAACAAAGGAGTACACATAGCTCCAGCTGCATATGTAGCAGAGGACTGCCTTCTTAGACATCAATGGGAGTAGAGGTCCTTGGTCCTATGAAGGTACAATAGATACCCCAGTGTAGGGGAATTGAGGGCTAGGAGGAGGGAGTGGGGGTGTGGTGGAGGAACATCCCCATAGAAGTAGTGGGAGGGGGGTTGGGATAGGCGGTTTCCAGGAGCGGGGGAAACACTTGAAATGTAAATAAATAAATATAAATAAATAAATAAAAGAAAAATCTAAGCCTGGGGGCTGGAGAGATGGCTCAGCAGTTAAGAGTACTGACTGTTCTTCCAGAGGTCCTGAGTTCAATTCCCAGCAACCACATGGTAGCTCAAAACCACCTGTAATGGGATCTGATGACCTCATCTGGTATCTGAAGACACCTACAGTATACTCATATACTTAAAACAAATAAATAAATCTTAAAAAAAAGAAAAGAAAAATCTGAGCCTACAGCCCAGGAACATTGGTTCAGTTTATCTGGATATCATCTTCCATCATTCAAGTGCTAACTTGAACTTGTATTGTCACAGAACAAAATAGAATCATAAGTTAATGCACCAAATACATGGGTGGGAGCAACAGGTAGCCACATTACAGCAACATCAGATAGCTAGATTATAGGGCTAGGGAAAGCCTGCCATAGGTTTTAGATGCAATCTGATAACATTCTTAGCTTTGGAATTGTTGGCAGCTAGGTGGTTCAAGTCTATATAGTGATACATTTCAAGACTTTGACTTAAGAGTCAAGAGAATGTTAGATCAGATACAGAAGTTGATGGTTAATGACTGTTAAGGGGACTAATGAGAGCTCAAGATAATGCTGGCTTTCTGTCTGCAGCATTCCAACTCTCTGTAATCATGAAGTTCAATTCAGTCAGTTGATCTGTAGCACCTTAGCCTAGGAATAGCTTCTCCTTTTCAGGACTTCAAATATAATTTAGTATCTGATTGAAAATATTCCACACTACTGTCGTTCAAGCTGTAACCTGCTCTAACAGACCCAGGCACATATAGTTTCATTTCTAGGACACTGTAGACTTTATTGTCAAATATGGATATAAATCTCTCATTTATTTCCCAAGTATTTGATAAAAAAATTGTAATAAATACTTGTGATGTGTTTTGAAATTTACAAAATTTTTTTTTATTTGTTTTGGTCTTCAGGATAATGCTGTAAAGAAGATATCTTTATTCTCCTATGTTAATGATGAAGAAAGTAGGCCAGAGAGGTGGTTGAGCAGGTAAGGGCACTTGCTATGAAGCCTGGTGACCTGGTGACCTGAATTCAATACCCAGGTGAAAAGAGAGAACTGAGTCCCACAAGTCATCCTCTGACTTCTACATATACCATGTTATGTGCCCCCCCCACACACTAACTTTTTAAAAGGTGGATTTTAGAGGGTAATGCTAGTCAAATGCATGGTCAGAACTCAAACCTTCCCCCATGGGAACTCTTTTTTCTTCATCATCAAACAGTGGAGCCATCCCAAGATAATCACTGAGGCGTCCTAGTGGAGACTGTTGGGAAAGTGAAATGGGATTTATAACAAACAGTGAAAGGTTTCATAGTACCCAGAGAGGCAATGAGAGAAATGAGAAATGTGAGTGAGATATATATCCCTCAATCAATGTTGTCTTATGTTTTTATGTGATTTCCATGTATCATGACTTTCCAGAACTGCAGTCTTGCATTGAGACAGGCTGCTGTTATCAGTTGTGTGCCATAGAATGGAAGACCTAAGCTGGAAAGCTATAGCTATATTCTGGCTTTATGTTCCTCGACAAAGTGGCTTTCAAAGTATGTTCCCATGCCCAAGAACAGTCTCACTGATGGCTGCAAAGAAATATATAATGTTAACAGGAGCTTGTTTTATAAGATAATGTGCTGTGTGTAAGTTCGCTTGTACTATTGTATCATAAAACCAAGTGATTTCTAAAGCTTTTAAATTGGTTGATGGCCTGTTTATCACTAGTATCTACTGGGCAGGAGGATTAACAAGATTACTGGAAAGGAGTTGGACTGCATTTAGTATGATTTTCAGGGAATACTTAGGAACCACTTACCTCATAAACACAAATTGGGGCAAGACTTAAAGGAATCTCTTTCTTCTCTGATCCTTCCAGTGAGGGGTGTCTCCATGATGTGCTAGCCTGGTGCGTTGCTATCCGGATGCTCCTAGTTTAGGGTGGCAGATTTCTGTTACTGAACTATGGTTTTTAAAGAAAAGGTCAGTTGGGCCAGAGAACCAGTTCTCCTATAGCACACAGCTCTGGAAAAGCATAGTCAATGCCAAATTTGCCAACAGACAATCATACTTTCGAAGGGAAGCTTAGGTTTAATTTAATTCTCCCTATACATCTTTAAATTTACAGTTGTTTCCATAGTGAAGTTTATTTTCTGGGAAGGTGTACGGATTGTTTTGGGATGTGAGCTTCTAGAAGCCATTATCTTGCCTTGGTTAAGGGACATGAAGGAGATAGTTCTTTATCTCTTAAGTCATAGGTTAAAAAAAATTGAAACTTGTCTGCAAATATTTTATGCTTCTTTCAGCTATTGTTAGGAATTGCAACCCTCAAATTATTTTCTACCATACATCTCAGCTATAAGTGATTAAAAATAGACAGAGGAGAGGAGAATATAGTTGCAGATTGCAGGACATAAAAACTGCACATTCTGCTAAACTGTGCAAGCCACGGGAAGCACTTCTCACAGGTGTTCAGTCCATAGGGCTTGTTCATTTTTTCCCCTCCAAGAACAGTTAAAAGTGTTGGGTGGAGGCCTCCAGAAGCACCCTCGACCCCCTGCACCTTAGATTCCTGGGAGTGCTAATACTTGTGAGGTCTGTAGTATCAGCTAAGGGAATCACACTGCTTTCAACTCTCAAGTGCAAGGGCTTGGAAGCTGAGTGCCTCGCCCATAGAATTTCCTGCTGCTCTCAGTTTGCCAGAACTCCATTCTCAGGACTCATAAAATGCTTACTTTCAATATAACCTTCAGGGACAGGAAGATATGTTACGGCCATAACTTTTAAAAAGGACTGTACAAACAATTGTAGTTCTTCATGTTCTTTTTGGGGTTATGAATTTTGCAACTTGCCTCCTGTAGTTATTTTGAATAGAGGTAGAAGTAATAATAAACACACCAGTTTGGGTCTGTCTTTAGTAGAGCGAGCCAGGCCAGCTAGAAGATGTTTGGATTCTAAAAATATAAAGACCATCAGTCAGATTAATGTCCCTTCCCATGCTGGTTACCTCAGGTGCGCTGGCGCCTGCAATAAGCTGACATTCCAAGGTGGATTTTTTAAAAAAAAAAGCAAGCTGCTCCTTCGGAAGGCTATAGAATGCAGTGAGTGTGCATTCGTCAGATCTCAAACCCACCCCGGAAGCAGCACTAGCTTTGGCTGGACTCGAAGATATTTACTCTGGACACTATGCCAAGACATTAACAGCTGCCGGATTAATTATTTATGGCCTTTATGTCAATCATCTAAGACAAGATCCAAAGAAAAATATTTTAAAGTCTAGTCATCTGATTCAAGAAAAAAAAATCTTTGCTGCCTACCACAGTTCCCTTGTCATTTGTTACTCTTGAATTTCTTCCCGAAGAAGTCATCTCAGAAGACTGAGCCCTTAAAATTATGTTTCCTTCCTCCCAGTGTTTTCTTTGAAGTGCTCTCCATCGCAGAAATAAGCGCCCTGACTGTGTCTACACTATTTTCAGAAGATGGCTTACACCGGGGAAACCCCTGACACGGTTTAGTTTTTGAAACTTCAATCAGCAGCGAGGTCTGGCAGTGGGAGCAAGCGAGCCCCTCCTTTGCGTACGAGCCTCGCCGCAGGTCCTGGGCTGCGAAGCCCTGGGCCCCCGCGGAGGAGGCTGCTCTGTGTCGCCCGCCAGCCCGGAGCTGCACGCGCGGGCAGAGCCCATACTTGGTAGCGAGCATCTCCAAGAAGAGTTTCAGTCCGTTCGGCCAATAGGTGACACGTCGGCCCCCGCGCGCGCGAGGTTGGCACCCAGCCCTGGGGAACCCTCCGACCCCTGCTGGAGGCTGAGGGGCGCGTGGGACCCGGTGACCGGGCGGCTTCCGAGGCTGCGCCGCCCCCGGGGCGTCTCCGCGACGTTCCCCACCCCGGCCGCAGCATCCCGTGCCCAGCGCCTCGCCGGTCTTCACGCCTGTTCCCGTGTGGCCCGCGCGGACTCGGGCACACGCCCCTCACCTGGGCGAGGCCGGGCGCGCAGGCGCCGAGCGTGGAGACCGCGAGCGACTGCTCAGCCCGCGCTCCCGCTGGGTCGGACAGTTCCGGGGGCCCGAGGCGCTGAGCTGTCGCCGGCGCCACCGCCCCGGGCTGCCGCAGACCGCGGGAGAGCGTCTGCGCGGAGCTCCAGCGCAGCCCTGGCGGGAGCGCCGCCTCCCAGGCGCCGGCCACATCCCCCCGGCCTCAGGAGCGGCTGCCCCGCGCGCCCGCCGCCCGCCGCCCGCCGCCCGCGCGCAGAGGTAAGCTTGGGGCCAGCAGCCCCGCGCCGCGTCCGCGCCTCTCCCCACCGCCTCCGCCCAGGCGAGGGACGGAGTTTGCGCTGCGTCCCGCCGCCCCACTTGTAGAGGCGGGCGCCCGGACGCTGCCCCGGCCACAGAGTCGAGGCTCCCCGTAGCCCCTTGAGTCAAGGAGTAGGACGTGGAAGCTCGACGGGCAAGGAGTCCCCAGGGTGGGCTCGGAGAAGCCAGAATGGAAGGGGAGCGTAGAGATAGACGGGGGACAAGGAAAGCCTCGTAGGGGTCAGTGGCAGCGCCTCTGCCCTCCTGGGAACTCCGGGGGTTTGCAGACTCTCTTTTTGCCAGAGGGAAATGAATAATTTGGGTACCGAGGTGTGAGGGCAGGATGACGGTGGAAGCTTAGGGTCCCAAGGGCATTCTGCAGAGAAAAGACCAGCAGATAGGTGAATGGTGCGGCTTGAGAGCAGATGCCCAAAGTTTGCACTTGTTGGGAGCTGGGAAGGGCAGCCTGGGTTAGCAAGAGCTGGTGAAGGTGTCAGCTCAGGGTGGGAGGACTCTGCGGGACAGCGGAAGGGAGGAGAGAAACGGGCGGGGAGGACCATCTGCTTTGCCTCTGCTGTATGCTGGCCTTGGGATGAGGGGAAGACTAGACAGAGGGAGGTCTCTCAGGCTTTGCTTCCTATGACTCTGGAGGACACTCAGATGGCGAATGTCCTGGGTCCTTCAAGGAAAATAAAATGCCCCCGCCCCCATGAGCACAAACAATTTTGGAATGACCTCAAAAGTTCCTGGATTTGGAAACATTTTCATCTAGAAAGGAGGTTGGCGGTTCTCTCCGGTTTTGCTTATCTGATGAGCAGTACACAGAGGCTATTGCAAACTTTGACACAATGAAGCAAAATACAGGCAAAATAGATACCCAAATGGAGCAAAACATTTGTGTTGTGGGGTAGACTGGCAGCGTCTATACAGCTTAGGAAGGACTGAGAAATTTATTTATTAAATGAAGAGGCAGTTTTCCAGAAAGTTACTGAGCTGCATCTCAAACATTTAGGCTCCAGATAACTCCCTTCAGTGTTTCAGGGTCTGCTTTTGCTTGTTTCCAGAAACCTGCAATCTTATTTTAATGTCATGTGTGCTTTGATATGGGTTGTCCTTTACTGTCATAGTTGAATGCCCTTAGAATGTCAAACACCGGCTTGTAGGTTTGGTTACTTAAGATATGTAAGGTGAAAATATGTTTATGTGGTCAAAGCATTGGTTGTTCAGATTTTATATTTTTCAGTAATCAAGTTTTTGTGAATTTATTGTTTACACCTTTACTTGTCTCTGAAAGTGATCTGAGGAGGTTAAGGTGAAAACCACAAATCAAATAAGCTATTCTTGTAAGTCTCCTTGACCTCTCATGGGTGCATTTGTAGTAAATGCTTTTGGAAAGGTGAACTCTCCTAAACAGAGGAGTATCACTGCCCTTGCTGGAATAATGCTGGTGGTATCAGTGTGTTGCAGTATCATCCCTGAAGTATCTCATTAGCATAATATTACGTTATGATTACATAGGTAAATTATTTAAAAGGAGCCCAATAAGTATTAGAATCCGCTGACATTAAGAGAAAAACAATGTTGATAGCTTACAACATTTTAACAATATATAGATTCCCAGGACCAAAGAAAACAGCCTGTTTCTTTGAACTGAAGCAGAAAGAAACCAAATGGAGGCATTTCCATCTCAGTCAAATTAGAGACAGACGTGTGGCTAGTGCCTGGCACCCAAGCACAGCAGATAATGAGAGCCGACAGCAGTTGGAAGATGCGTCTTCCAAAGTGGGACTATTGTATGATGATCGAATGTCCTGGCTCTGGGAGTAGAGAGGATCCATCAAAACAAACAACTCTGAGAGATGAAAAGCTACATAGAATAATGCTGGGTGCTGTTGGGTACTGTAAACAAGGCATCCCAACTCTTTTTCCCTTTTCTTCCGTCTGAGTTTGAAGATGTTACTGCCCAATGACAGCAATATATATGAATATGATATTAATTATATCAAGCTTATATATCATATGATATATAGTTAAGACGAGCAATTAGCTAACATCTCACAGGAGTGACTTCTTGTGAAAAATCTTTGTTCATGGAAGCAAAGAACAAAATTGGCTTTCTAAGGCTTTCAAACTTCTACTTAGATTTAAAGGACAATGCTTGTGTGCTGAAATTCCCTGCCTTCTGTTTGCTTGGTTTTATTACTGTTGTCCCCTCTACACACCATTTTATTATTGTTGCTATCACCATTTCCCCATTTCTGTCTCTGCTCCCCATGGATCTCAATATGATGTATTTCCCCAACCCTATTCTTCTCTTCTTATAGTCTCTCCTTCCCTCCCTCCCTTCTCCATCTCCTTCTGTCCTTCCTCTAGGGGTTTCTCTTGGTTTTCTTTGCTTTTTGGGTTATCTTCCTTTTGCATTTTGTAGATTTCATCTGGTGTTGTCCTTTATTCATCTAGATCATTTCTTCCTAAACCAACATCATACTTCTGCATTCCTCCCCGACATCATATTTGCCCCATGAAACCCTCTGAAGGCCTGGCATTGTTCTCAAGTCACTACCTGCTTTCTAAATCTAAACATAAACTCTAATCACTGTCTTCCTTTTAAGTGAGCAGGTCCGCCTTGGTATCAGTCTCCACATTTCTCCCAAGCATCCAGAGCCTCCTGTTCCCATACCGTTGCTTTCCACAGACAGTCCCTCGTGTCCATTTCCACAAGGCCTCTTGACTGCCTCACTTTCTTATCCACAGCGTGGCTGCCCCTGTTCAGTGTCATCTCTATCTAGATGTTACCACGCTGGCTTCTGGACTCACTTACCATCTCTTGTCTCTCCCATTCCTAGTGAATTATTTCATGCTTGCTTTCGGAGAATAAACCGTGGAAAACTTCCTCACTGGTCAATGCTTCTGTAATGCCCCAGTAGGGTAAACCTCTGCTCTAAGAGCGAGGTCCCATGCTAGTAAGTTGTACTCTGACCTCATTGACTCATTTATTGAGTGGATCTGCTCTGTGCTAGCCACAACCTTGGCTGAGAATCTTACAAACATCTGCTTATGTTCAGTGATATACTGAAAAAAATACTCGATGTTGGAATCCACTGCTAAAATGCAGTCCTACATGGTAGAAACAGGACCCCAGGAATCCCACTGGCTTGGACCTCCTCTGTTTAGCCCTCTGAAGTGCAGTCAGGTGCTTCCTGGCAACAGCCTGCCCTGCCCTGTGTTGAAGGCAGCGGCTCTCTGAACACACAGCATGTCTCTGTGCTGCTTCTCTGTGCTCATGCTGTCCCCTCTGCCCCGACCAGACCTCTCCTCTCCCTGCCGCCATGTCCACCTGTCTGAGAGTTCATGCTTCCTGATCTCCCTCTGAACTTCAGTTTTGACGCCACCGCATTCTATTACCTTGGATTTCACTTCTCAGAAGGGAAGTCTGTTATGTGTTTTCTTCACTGTTCTCAAGGGCACCATGGTACTCAAGGGCACCTAGCCCAACCTTAGTCCTTCACTTCCTGAAATACCTAGCCCAGGTCCTGGCCTCTGGTGTCACATAAGTAGATAAATTAACTAGTTGGATTGTGTTCTTCCTGGTTCTGTAGTCTCACCTTACATAACTGATATTATTTAAACACTTCAGCTTGGTTCTTATAGAAGAACCTGTGCTTCATAAACTTGAATATGCACATAAACCATTCAAAAACGTTATTAAATGCAGATTGTGGTTGAGCAGGGACTTGGATGAGGCCCATGATTCTGCAACTGTAAAATACTCCCAGGTAGTGTGGAAGCAACTGTTCCTAAAATGTTCAGCAGGAGGGCAAGAGGTGATGCTAAGTAGGCTTGGGGGTTTCTAGCAGGGACTAGTGCTCTTCTTGGTGACTGCACTGCAGTTCATGCTTGCTTCAGTACTACTTCATATTAGGGAAGTACAAGGTGCCCATATTCCCAAGGCTGGGTGGAAGGGTGAGCATTTCCCTGTGTTGCCCTGTGATTTTCCTGCAACATTATTGCAATTGGATTTGACCCCATTGTATTTTTCTCCAGCCAAATAATAGAGCTTTGTTATACACTGCTCATTTTCCTCGTATTGGACATTCTCTTTCTTACTCTGCTTCCATATATTTACCCTGCTCTTGTCTTTATGCACATGCTCTCTCTCCCTCTACCTCCCTGCCGTTCCTTAAAACTCTCTTTGGGTGTCTCAGCTAACTCTCTACCCACCCACTTTTTCCTACCATGTCCAGAGTTTTTCAGGGTGCAGGAGACTCAATATCTCTTTCTACTTTGGTCACTAGTGTGAGACCCAAGACAAAACTGTCCCCCATCACCTGTCAGTAGAAGATGTGGATGAGCAAGCTTCTTAGGTCTGCTTCAGGACCAAGGCAGACACCAGGTGGTATCTTCCTTCCCTTGGGGTGGAAGGCACATGCGGGGCTGGGCAAAGAAATGAGGCTTGCTGTTCTGCTCAAGCTGGTGTGTGTCTCTGCCTGTGTTCTTGCATCATGGTCCTGTCCCAGCTAAACAACCAGAGCTTCTATTGTTGGAAGCAATTCATTGCTTTCTTAAAAATCTTTTGTGTGTGTGTGTGTGTGTGTGTGTGTGTGTGTGTGTTTGTGTGTGTGTGTGTGTTTGTGTGTGTGTGTGTGTTTGTGTGTGTGTGTGTGTGTGTGTCTATGTGTTTTTTTTGTACTGGGATCTGTATCAGACTAAGTAAGTGCTCTACTGCTGAGCCTCTTGTAATCTTTAGAATGTTGTTATTATTTTAATTACATTTAATTAATTTATTGTGTTTATGTGTATATACATACTCACACATGTGCATGTGGATGGGCATGTGGAAGTTAGAGGGCAACTTGTAGAGATTGTTTCTCTTCTTCCCTTGTACCACATGGTTCACACGGATCAAATCCAAGGTTCCAGGTTTGGCAGCAGGCACCTTTTACCTATGTATGTATGTATATATGTATGTATGTATGTATGCATTTATTTATTTATTTATTTATGTTTTGTTTTGAGACAGGGCCACTAAGTTTTATAGACTGGCTTTGAACCTGGAATCCTGCTTCATCCTCTCAAATAGCTGGCATTACTAGACCTGACATACTTGTGTTTCTTCAGAAAAGCCCTGTTACCTGGATTTCCAGTTCAGGTTTTGTAGTCCGTAGGTACATACTAAAAATCACTTCAAGGAACTAAAACAATAAAAATGCTTATAAATGTTAAAAAAAAAAATCTTCCAGAGTGATTCTAGTCCCCAGCCTGAGTGGAAAGCTACAGCTTCTGGTGTGTGTGTGTGGGGGGGGGGGCGGTAACATGGGTGTAGTGTGGTTGAGTGTACATAGTATTTTTCTAAGGCAGACTCTGGCCTTTGGGTCATCTGCCCGGAGGGGTTGCTTCAGTTTGCTGGGTCTTGATTTCTTTATGGTGAGGTGAGTTGACTTGGTCATGGTGGACCATACGTGAGAGGCTGTCTGCTGGGGTGTTGCCAGGTGCAACTCCATTCTGGGGAAGGCAGAGGCTGTTCACCCTGCCAATCACAGGCGTGCAGCTCGAAGGCCCTGATCACTAAGGGTTTGCCTAGTCAACATTTTCCTCTCTCCCTGTTCAGCTTCAAGAGTTTCAGGCCAATGTGATCAGTTTGAAAAGAAATTTATGAGCATATTTCTCAGAAGGCAATGAAAAAATAGGGAAGGCATATATACTAATAAAAATTCAACCACCCTTTGGTATTTGATTCATTTGGTGCCACATCAACTCTATGATCTCGTAAATAGCAGAGATAGATTAAAATACTTATAAACTGATACAGAAGGATGGCTAGGCTCTTTTTTTTTACCTACTTTATGAAACATGACTTAGCTCCTTAATAAAGACAGTTCTATCATCATCAAATAAAAAGGATTGAAATCCATGGACCTGAGAGAGCATTTTATTTTAGTAATAAATATGAATGCGCAAAGCATTTACATTCCTGTGTTTATAATGGGAAATGGAATTTAAAAATAAAAACAGCATATGCAGGCTAAAGCCAATCAAAGTTCCTTCCCTCTTTTTGGCTGGGGTTCTGAATAGCCATTATGCTATTATGTTATCATTGTATCAGCAAAACAAAGATTGGACAAATGGGCAGAACCTATAGTAACTGAGGCTGATATATCACTTTTTCTTCATATATCTGAAAAAATAAATAAAAAGGTATTTTTGTAATTTCAGGGTGTCTGGTAGGGGTAGCAGAATGTGATTATCAGTGATATGATATGACCATGATTATCTAGGATGCTATATGATCACGATTATATCAGGGATGCTATATGACCATGGTTATCAGAGATGCTATATAACCATTATTATTGAGGATACTATATGACCATGATTATCTGGGATGCTATATGACCATGGTTATCAGAGATGCTATATTACCATTATTATTGAGGATGCTATATGACCATGATTATCTGGGATGCTATATGACCATGGTTATCAGGGTTGCTGTGTGACCCTTATATTAACTGGAATACAAAGTTTCATTCTGGGTTACTTTTTAGTCAGGAAGAATGTTTTCAGTGAAGTTTGTACTAACAGCCCAGTGTTTATTTTCCACATTGTGAAGTATAGGTTTTTAAATAGCACAATTAAGAAGATGCGATGGGCTACACTGAAGACTCTTGTGCGAAGCAATGAGCACATTCTTCTAAGTCTTTAGTTCAGTTGACTAGTGTAAAATTCTACAGAGAGCTGTGATGTTTGAAGTGTGTTCTCTAAGTGGTCTGTCTCATGCTTAGCCTGTTAAGTAAGGTTTTTATACACTCAAAGCCTAGACACTTGGTCAGCTTACACTGACTTCCCAGCAGGGCTCAAAGTCTAATTCCTTTCAGGCTTAACAAATTGCTGTTTCTATGACACATCAGAATGGGCTTGGAAATGGCCTTAAGTCATTCAGATGACCAGTAAGTCATGGTGTCTTTAGGGTTAAAAGTGACCTTTGCACAAAATTCCCTTTGGTAAATAGAAAAACGAGAGACCAAAAATTTAGAATATTTGAAATCAGAGCCTAAGGATATTAAGCAGTGCAGGTAATGATAATGCTCAAGAGTGTTAACACTAGAGTCTAAACTTTATATTGTAAATGTGTGTGTGTATGCGCTTAGGTGTGACAGCTTGGGAGTGGGGAAACTTGCCCTCACAGACTTTGAGGAGGAATTACCTTATATGCTATGGGAATCTAATGTCTAGAATAATGACACAAATCATGAGATCCCATTGTTGAGATATAAAAAGTATGTGTGTGTGTGAGAGAGAGAGAGTGTGTGTGTGAGAGAGAGAGAGTGTGTGTGTGAGTGTGTGTGTGTGAGAGAAAGAATGTGTGTGAGTGTGTGTGTGTGTGTGAGTGTGTGTGTGTGTGTGTGTATGTGTGTGTGTATGAGGCATTTTGATTTTAAATGCAGGAGATGTTTTTATGTAAGTCACTTGATTATTTCACATGCTGGAGTCCTGGGAAAGCACTCAATCCTTATTTGGGTCACACTGCTGAAGTTGGGAGACAGAGTAGCCCAAAGATTGGATTTAAAGTCTGGAATCGGACTTTGTGCATGTAACTTCTAGCAGTTTCATTTATTAGTGGTGTGACATTGACTTAATAGTGCTTAACATTTTTATGACTTTAATTTCCCAAATCTAAGAAACAATGAAAAAATATTTCCATGGAATTATTTTTAGGTAATACAACATAATGTACTTAGTGAACACAATGTGCTTAGTGAAGTCCTTGGCACCTATAGAATTCATCAAGGTAGCCACAACTGTCCATCGTGAAGCTTACTGTTAATATCTGGTACTGTGTAGGTATTCTTTGTCAAAAGAGCTGTTACAACCCTGAAGGTTTGAGCTTCAGATTGAAACTCACTTGGTATTTTGCAATGATTTTTTTTTTAATCTAAATTTTTACTTTTACATTTTCTTTATTCTTCTCTCATGTAATACATCCAGCTGCAGCTAGTCCTCCCTCTCTCCCTCCTTCTCCCCCTCTCTCCCTTCCTCCCTCCCAGTTAACCCCTCTCCTCAGATCCATTGCTCCGTCATGATGTCTTTTTGTATTTTCTCATCAATTTTTTCTTGTTTTCTTGAGAAGAACAGTGAAAGGGAAGCCTTAAGAGAGGAAGAATCATAAACATTGTAAAGACTCTTGAGATTGAGTAGCCATGTAAAGACCAGAGAGATTTATTTATTTATTTATTTATTTATTTATTTTTACTATTATAGATGAGTTAAATCCACTGGCTAAATAGTATCTGTATGACCATAGTTCCTTCCCTCCATTAGTCCGTAGGAGAACACATGGGATGTTGGAAGTGACTGGAATTAAGAGTGGTCCAGAAATGGGAGCTTATGTCTCTAGGGTCTGTGTATCTAGGGCAAGGGGACATCTACTGACTTTAGATGGATGGACACCCAAGCCCTTCTGGGGATAGCAGTATTTATATTAAAATCTTGATTTTATCTGTTGTTGTAGTTTAGAAAGTAAAACAAATGACAAGAGAAAGATATAATTGGTGATGTACATGAAGGATTTCCAGAGCTTAAATTCATATACCTCATGTCTGTCTTATGGTTCTTAATAGTCAATTTCACTTTCATAAGGATAGAATCTTTTTTGGAGGGTGAGAAAGGGGTTCTGCATGTGTAGCCCAGGCTGTTCTGAAACTCACTCTGTAGACTAGGCTGGCCTTGAACTTGCAGAGATCAGCCTGTCTCTGCCTTCTGAGTGCTGGAAGTAAAGGCACGTGGCATTAGTATTTATTCACTTTGGAAGTCTGTCAACCAGTTTCCCATTGCCCAGAGAAAATATTTGAGCTAAAACTTAAAAGGAATTGTGTGTGTGTGTGTGTGTGTGTGTGTGTGTGTGTGTGTGTGTGTGTGGTTTCAGAAGTGTGGCATCCATGGTGGGTTAGCACTATTGCTTTGGGGATTGTGATGAGGGCCACAGCGTGGTAAGGAGCATGTGCTGGGGCTTAGCTGCTCTTCTCATGGTATCTGCAAAGCAAAAGAGAGAAGAGGCCAGAATCTAATGCCTCCTTCTAATATCACCCCTGCAATAATTTAATTTTCTAACCACATGTGGAGAACCAATTTAACACATTGTACCTCTGGGGAACATTTAAGATCCAAGCCATAGCAGAGGCTTAGCCTCACCAGGCTGGAGGAGCATCCAGGCAACTCTTGTAGATTTATACCGGATCTCAGCCTTGTTGGAATTATTTATGGTTCCGAGTGAAAGACAAGGAAAAACACAGCCCTGTCAGACTACACTATCCTCACTTTGTCCCAAGACCCGGCCATGCGGGGCCTTTCCTGTATGAATTCTGGCAAGCAGACTTTGCTCCATCATTAACTCCCATTATGGTTTTAGGCCCTTTCAATTCCCTACAGCAGTGTCTACTGCTGGCTGTGTGCTGTACCTCAATGTTTCTGTAAGCATCACGTACTGGGTGTTGGGATTCTAGGACCCAATCTGAGGAGGTTGTTCAGTCAGTAATGTGCTTGCAATATAAGCATAAGGACCAGCATTCAGTCCTCCAGCATGAATGTGGAGACACTGGATACAGTGGTGAGTGCTGAGGTCTCTGGGATTTGGGCTTGATGGACAGCAGGTCTAGCTTAATTGCTAAGCTCGAGGTTCAGTGAAAGATCTTGTCTCAACAAATAAGGTGAAGAGCAATGGAGGAAGACACCTATAGCTCCCATACATATGCTCAGACACGTGCATGCCCTACACTCAACCCCACGCACACAGATACACGCCCCCCCCGATGAACAAGTACATCATCCGCCTGTGTCTCTCCTCTTAAAAAAAGAATCAAGAAGAAAAGAAAAGCACAAAACCTTCAAACTCTCACTAAAACCAAAAGGAGTTGTAAGAGTTGATGTCTGGGAGCCAGTTAAGCATGCCTGCGTTTGGTTTGCCCTCAGTACTATTTGGAATTTGGGCTTTGCTGATGCTGTGGGCTTCAGTGGCAGAGACAGAGACCACCAGGACTATTGAATTCTAACAGGGTCTCTTCCTTCCCATGCCTCTAGGCTTTCCCTTCTCAGCATTCTGGGAACAGCCATTTGTTCTGTCTTTGTGGTTTTTGCATGGGAAATTATGGCCTCCTTTCTCTTCGGCTTTTTCCCATCATCCCTTTCCAGAGCCGTCAAGTAGCTGCCACGGTAACTGCCAGGGCTCCAGATGTGCTGGTGTGCAAACTGCTGCTGTCCTGGCAGAGGCACCTGTGAGTCCTTCAGGTCCTTGGAGATTTTCTTGCTGTGTAGGACTTACATAAGCAAGGTTTAGATTTGCTGAGCATTCAGTAGGCTCTCGGATCCGTTGTCTTCCTCTTGTATTAGAGTGGAGAGGGAATAATAGGGTGTGCTCTGGGCTGGCGCTGGCAGAGGGGAAATCAAATCTTTAGGAACAGCTGATCATTGAGATCATGTTTCTGAAAGATCAAAAACTGTAGCAAAGAACCATTTGGGTCTTCAGGGTGTGCATTTCAGTATATCCATTTACAATTCAGACAGTAGAATTGCTTGTGTTGATGTTATGTATGTAATAATTAGCCCACATGATACTGGTCAGTAAGAGTTAAATTTCAGCTCTCACTCTGATCAACATCTCACAACCCAATAGTCCTGTTGTGTTTAGTTAACTCCCACTCTGTTTTCATAGGCCATAGCGTAGCATTTCCTTGTTTTAGGGTCATTCTGTGATTGAGTCCTGCATCCAGTCTGCCTCATGTTTCCCCGATGTCACCTTCTTTCCTACACTCTACAGGAAGGCTCACTGCTAACTGAAGGGTAATTTGGTAAATGTGGATGATTGGCAGAATGCTATATGTCCTCTGGAAATGATAGATCCAAGGAGGAGGAGAACCATTCAGGGTATAACAACATCAAACCTTACAGATCTCAAGAGGCATATTACTGATCACCTGGCAAGCTTATTTTCTAATATTAAGGGGAAAAAATGTAAAAGGAAACATCTGAACCGCTCCATAGGAGTAATTATGCAGGCGACTTGAGGACAGCTCTGCAGGATGGGGTTTTAATAGTCTGTAGAGCCTGTGCCTAATTGGGAAGGTCATGGAACTCGCAGGGCCTCTCTGACTTCCCCCCACTTCTTTCTCTCTTCTAAGCTTTATGATGACCAGGCACAGTGGGGTCAGAACTCCTTATGGGCAGAGGCTGGTCCAAACAACTCAGTTTGATGAAGGACAGGATGGAATTTTTGTGAACGCCCCTAATCCCCGTGGCCGCTATCTTTTAACCCGCTTCAGGGAGAGGACTGGCACGCGCCCCACCATCTGTGTCACATAAGACGGCTTTGAACAGGCATGGCAGTTGCCCGACAACCCTGAAAGGGTGGCATGTGGATACGGAAGTAGATTCATTTTCTGAGGCTCCAGCAGGCACGACCAGATTCAGTGGGCAGGAATAGAGAGAGACAGATTTCTACTCAATACGAGAAAGTACTTTCTAATGATTCCAACTTTCCAATAACAGCCTGTCTGCCTTGAAGTCTCACATTCCCTTGAGCTGAACAGTGAAAGTCAGCAGTGTGTGCATCAGTCACCAGAAACCAGAAGCAGGATGGAGGGAGTCCCAGGGCTGAGTGGAAACTCAGCTGAGCTGGCCTCTGTGATCTGTCCCCTTGGCATAATTGTTTAGACCCATTTGCATATTGGTTATAGACATGGGCAGGAGGGTGTAAGAAGAAAGCAGGAGCTGTTTCTAGACTCCTTAAAACAAGAACAAATGGTCACGCCTTCCCTCGGTTCTAGCACATGGCATTTACTTAGCACTTGTGCCATTGCATCGTGTGGTCTCATTTAGCAACCCAACACTGCAGATTCCAGGGTGTTATTGTTAGCCAGAATCCCACAACTGATTCCTGCCCTGCACACAAGGTCAAGATTTGTGGGACCATTCTCAAGCTGTAAGCAGGCAACCTTATTTAAATGTCCTTGAGAGTTCTTGAGTGTTTTGCACCACTTTCTGTGCTTCTCATACACTGTCTGCGATATTAGATCGCCATAGACTTTGTCTTCGTTGGTTAACCACCCATCTCGCTCCTGCCCTATAAGAAATACCTGGGGTGAGTTTTATCCTCCAGGTAAGGAAGCAAAATGCTGCAATATTCTGTTTCCGACCCTAACCCTAGTCACATCCTAGTTACCTCTCTCGTACATTCTATCTCTGGGAGACAGGGAAAGACTGAGAAAGGAATGAGGCCTGAACCACACTCCACATCAGATAGGGGAGATACCCATATGTGACACCTTTGGTTTCCCATGGGTCTGCTGCCCTCTGGGACCATGGTGGTGGGCTGGGCTATGTTTTCTGTTTCCGTGACTTCAGAATTTTCCAAGAAGACAGGATGATGCTGACAAGAGACAGAGGGAAGCACAACAGGGAAGAGTCTGTTCTTTGTGGTCTGATTCATCCAGATGAGGTTCCTGCTGCATGGCCCTGGATAACTTACAAACACCGAGGAGTGGAAGAGTCCTCTAGTGTAAAATCAGTGTGTCACATAGCTCGTAGGATTGTAGACTCAATGAGGTACTCTACAGGGAGCATTTATCCTGGGCCAAATACAAAATGAACAGCTGAGAAATGATTGCTACTAATAGTTGGAAACTCCCCTTTCTTTCCTTCTCTTCTCTCCAACACCTGGAAGGCACACACACAAGTCCTGAGGAAGTTTCCTTGGCTCATGCCAAGTCCACTATTGTTGAATGTCATTCATCCTCCATCTTGAATTGCTGGAGGAAAGCAAGATCCCATTTTCTGATGCATGCTGATCAGAAAGACGGACCCATTTCCCAGTGGCTGGGGAATATATTTATTCTTGCATTTGTGTAGAAGACATAAATGGTACTGCAGAGGCAGGAAGTGGGGGTAGGATTGTATCTTGATATCATATAATGTATCACACCCATATCAGGATTCCTTTATTTGCAAAAGCTTTGACAGAGTGATGGTGACACAGCAGCTCATAGACACCTTATAAAAATGTATGAAGTTTGGGTTGTAAGGAACACACGGCACATACAGAGCAGTCACTTTTCTTATTAAAATAATTCCATCCCTAGGCCCATTGTCTCCATATCACCCGTAATAGAAGTTCATTCTATGACTAGACACCTCCCCAGCCTGTAAACTTTATATGGACTTTGGCAAAGGCTGATAGTTTTATGAGATATGATTTTCTCATCTTTCCAAATTAGATTATTTGAGACAGCGTCCCTGGATATAAAAATTCCAGTCCTGAGTAAACCCGTACCTCAGAGACTCTGGGCATCCTGATAGCAGAGTGGAAACAGCATAAGTCAGCCCCAGACCATTTTTCTCCACTCTGCTCCTTCATTCATCCTCTGTGTGGTTCCCAGGACCACTTTCCCATCTTCAGTCTGTCCGCATCTAGGTTGGCTCATCTCATGTGCGGTTCATCTTCCATCTGTGGACCAGCTCTTACCTATGGTATGCTCTTCTGTTCATAGGGTCTTTTCTAGAACCATGCGGCATTTCCTAAGTCTGCTGATGATCATAGGGCAAAGTCTAGGCTAGTGAGAATGTGATTCACTTGCTGCAAAAGCATACTGTTAAGTTATTTAATTTAGTATAGGTTAGAACAGATATCCCATCCCTGCAACACAAATAGAGACCAACCGAGTAAGTCAAAAGTTCTTTCTTGGGTCTCCTCTGGGAGGACCCGATACGAAGGTCTCCCTATTCCATCTCTTCTGCTTCTTCTATGAGAAATACTTCTTCATGATATCTCATTGTCAACACTTCTTTGATCCATAGGTACCACCATTGTTGGCTCAGAGCCAAGAGTGGCTGCGATGATTTGCAAGGGACTTGGAAGGCAAAACCAAACCAAATCAAACCAAACCAAACCAAATCAAACCAAACCAAACCAAATCAAACCAAACCAAACCAAATCAAACCAAACCAAAACATAGGAAGATTTCTGTCAAGATGGAGCTGGGGGGGGGGGTGACACTGCCCTGGAAATGAGATGCATAGTTTGCAACCCTGTTTCCATCTTCTATTATTTGTGTGATGTTGGATAATTTTTCTGTACCACCCTTTGATTTTGTTATGTACAAAACAAGCAATAGAGTTGGTTAATTCCTAATGGAAAACTCCAACTGAAGCAACATGCACAGTGCCTGGATGGGGCTGCGTATGTCTTCTGTGGGTCCTATAGGTCTCCTATAGGTCTTCTGCACATGTGTTCTAGCTTTCAGTTGCTCCTTTTTCACTTGGACTTCTGAATGTGTAAGTGAGTGGGTCTGTCATGCTTGCACCTGCTCTCGGGGCTCTCCCAATTTTCTGTTGGCTTGATTTGTTCAACTTCTATATGATGGTTTTCGTTTTATCTTACGTTATTTCCTCGTGTTTTGTGTTGTCTCCTGGAAGCTTGTCCTTTTCTAATGAGAGACAGGAGGGGAGTGGATCTGGATGGGAGAGGAAGTGTGGATGAACAGGGAGGAATAGAAGTAGGGAAAACTGCATTCAGATTGTATTGTATGTGAAAAAAATCTATATTTTAATAAAAGGTGTAAAGGAGAAAACTGAATTGTTACATGTGTAGACATGGAAAATCACCTTTTCTTCCGCTGTACAATTCAGTTTAAGAAGTAGATGTCTTGAAAATCAGCCAACGGAGTCTGAGCCTGGGAGAGGTCTGCTCTCAAGGCGGCTTGCCCTGCTACTCTGAGCTCTAGCTGGGGACTTTCAGAAGCATCTCTGTGAAGGAGGCCAGATTATTGGTCATGACTTGGCTAGAGCAGACACTTGGAGCAGTGACTTACTGGAGACTGTAATGGCTTCCTGGAGAACATAAAAGTAGAGTGGCAAGCAGGGTCCAAGGTGGACAGCTGAACTCATTTCCTCGTGTGTAGGAGAAGAGGTAATGATTTCAACCTTCAGTTGTTTTAATGATGGTTAATTGAGTAGTTGGCTAAATGCGCTCTCTCTTTCTCTCTCTGCGTGTGTGTTTGTATGTGTGAAAATATGTATACTCTGTGTCATGTATCCACACGTAGGCTGGTATGCATGCCTGAATGGATACATGTGCAAGCCAGAGGAAGATGCCGTGAATATCTGTTTTTCTTCACCTCATATTTAGAGATAATGTCTCCCACTGAACTACACAGACCAGCATTTTGGCTCAGCTAGCTGGCCTCCAACCTTCCTGGATTCAGCTGTTTGCACATCCCAGTGCTCGGATTACAGGCATGTGTCGCCTTGCCTTGCTTTTACATCAGTGCTGAGCTTCAAACTCAGTTCCCTTTGCATGTACCTCAAGTGATCCTGACCACCGAGCACCTCCCAAGCCCTTACTAAACTTTTTCAGGGTGCTGTCCCCTGCATTTATTCACGCATATGCTTTCAACTCCCTAAATATGGCTAGTAATGACCTTTATTTCTTGCCTATCCATGGAAAGGAAGAGTTCTCGGTTAAAGTTCTGAGAAGGCATATCCCATGCCCAGAGTGGCACAGCTCCATGTGGTAAAAGCTGTTGTCTCATGGAAGCAATGAGGGGCCTAGCGGCTTAGAGCAGGCTCATGGGTCACGCCTCAGACCTCGTGGGCCAGAATCTCCACTTTGACCCTCCAGATGGTCCATCTAGACACTGGCTTCTGAGAAGTAGTAATTTCAAGGAACCCAGTACCTCAATGGAAGATGTCTCTCTCACGTGTCATTGGCATAAAGGGAGCCCATCTAAGTTCATTGAGAGGAGGTGGAAAACGTGCTCAAGCAGCCAAAGAACAGCTTCTTGGATTATACACATAAAATAAAATCAGAGGATGTTTCTACTTGTTTTTCCACACTAGCAGAAACCACTGCTTAGAAGCACTCATTAAACAAGCAGGCTGGGGGATGCTTTTCCCACCTCAAAACCTCATCATTTAGCTCCTTCAAAACTCTCTTTGCATGTCACCACCTCATATCAACAGATTCCCACCTGAAAATACGCAAATGTAGCAGGGCAAGCAGGGAACATACCTTGCAGATATCCGAGGGCCTAAAACAATTTGAATTATATTTTGGAATTCAGTTTCTGACACAGCTTCAGACAAGAGGACTGCTTGACCACATTCTGATAGCTGTTGATCTCAATTCTAAAATAGTCATTCTAGATGCTTTGTAAGAATAGGGTTCTGAGATATAAACTTAACTGAATAGCATCAAATTTTGAACACAAAAATTCCTTAATTACCGATTACTTTTGCAGTTAGCAAGTCAGGAGCTCATTTTCCGTGTCTTCTAAAGGTATCATGTTGTCCCCCATTTTGTCTGAGAACAACAGAGGGAAAGATATAATCTCAGATGAGACTATGTGAGACATTATCTTTTACTGTCTTTCAGAAGAGCAAGTTGACTTTGAAAAAGTTCCACGAGCCCGCAGCTTGACAACTTGTGATATTGTTAAGATAACTGAGTGGAACAGGGACTATAGCAATTCATTTTGCTCTGATAGCGCCCAATGCCATGGTATAAATAAGGTACAGTGGATAAGGTTCTTGCAGTTCTTTGGCAGTATCTAGGATCCTCTAGTGATTGGCTCTTATGTGAGTGTGAAGAGGTCATGTGTGCACATGTTGTTTTGCACATACAAGCCAGGACCATGGAACATGAGATGCAAATCCTCAGAACATATAAACCAGGATGCATGTGACCCAGATAAACCTTTTGTATGGGAAGGAAATGTATCATGCCCTTTGGATGAGGCCTTGATCATTGATCTCTGGTCCCATCAATTTAGGGGAACTTACTCTCAGGTTAAATAACATTTTTATTCTGTCTGAGTACCCTCAGTCAAACTGCCTCACTAACCACAGCCTATTTCTGGTTGAAAATTTTTATTTCCTGAGGCTGTCTTTATATTATGCCACATTATGTACCGCTGGATAAATATTAATTTTTATTCTATTGCCTTGTTGTATTCTACCTGATCACACTGTTTACCAAACAAGGGAACCGGAACAGGCTGTATGTTTAAGTAAATCTGTGTCAATGATTTTCTGTAGGGTATATTATATAGAAACTATTTTAGAATGGCTAGACTGATCCATTCTTCTGAACATGAGATACACATGATATTGGTAAACTGTGCTGTGCTGTTTCAGGCCACTGACGAGTTGGCTCTGGAAGCAGGCCTGGCTCCCCTACTTCAGACTCAGATATATTTGTCTCAAAGTGTCTTCCGAAGAAAGGAGGGGGGGGGAGGGAAACAAGCCAAGAGTAATAACATGGTGTTCTTGGGAACGGCTAGATAGTAAGCCGTTTCCAACAGAGGTAACTGTTATGTATTACATGATATAAAAATGCTTGCAGCGGGGACAGGGAGAGATGGGAGCTCAGTCTTGGAAGCTTGTCTGTGGAGAGATCAGTAGACACTCCAGCTGACTGCCTCAGCTTCCCCTGCTGATTCCTGCCGGATGCTCATAAGCCGCAAAGCTGATGGTGGTACTTTTGTTCACCCAGGCTTCTCCAGTTATCTGCTGGATGCTGTGGACTGATCTGATAATGTTTATGCTATCTCCTAGTTGTTATTTGTTCCATCACTTCAGCTTGCTATGTACTTAAGACTTTGATTTGTTCAAAACCAGGAGTTCAACTATTGTAGGCCACTCCCCTGAAACATTGCCACCTTCAGAATGTGGGGATAGTTTCTGTGTGGAGGTGATCAGTTGCATGAGAGATTATCTTTATGTATAGTGAGTGTTAAGACTCCCAATAGAAGGAAGGAATATCCCATGTAGATATGGACGTCACCAAGACAAGGTCACAGAGAAAGATGATGAAGTAACTAAAGTCTGGAAAATGGTTCTTCAAGTTCAGTTGTTTATAGACACAGCCACTCATGAGATAGTTATTATTTTACACAGTGCTGTTAGTATTAGGTTTTTATTTACATTTTGAGAATGATGAAATTTGAAATCGGTAGTGGTAGCTTTTTTTTCTCAGCCCATTGTTGAACATACTTTGTTTACATGTCTACACAGTCATACTGGTTCACTGCACTTCTTACACTGTTAATAAGCCAAATGGTTTTTACTCCTTATTAAAACTGTTCCTCTGACTGAACAGTTACTTTGTTTTTATCTGCCACTTTCCTTCTCTTTGATTCCAAACCTGCAGAAATGATAACAGCAGTAGCAAGTGGAGGTCATGAGATGCCTAACTATGTACGCTGATATTTTAATCATTTAACATGAATCATTTGATAGCATGCAAGACACTGTCATCACCACCATTTACAGGTAAGTGAGATGGATGCTTCCATTCTTGAGGAATTTTAAGTTATAAAAATACAATACCTGCCAGGACTTGAGGCTCACTGATCCTGAAACTCATCTTCAACCAGAAAAATGTAAAGAACGAGCAGAAAGGAATTTTGAGATCAGATATTCCAAATTATTATTTTTACAGTTGAAGGCACAGGCCAAAGAAATGTAAAAGTCCTCCTTTGTGGGTCATACAGATAGCCAATGCAAGAGGCAGTTTAAGTTGGTTATTTTCAAGGAGTTTGAAGTTCTAATTGGCCAACCAAGACTATGTGTTTCCTCTGGATCTATCTCCCATGACAAGGACTTGGAGCTCATCGTACAGAATTTCGAAGTAGCTCTCATCAGAGTACTCTCTCCTCGTTGGAGGTTAAGAGGAATTTTTGCGGCGGGGAAAATAGTACAAAAGCTGATCTCTGTGTCGGGTTGTTATCTTGCAGGCTGCTTGGTTCTAGTCAGACTTCCACAAAGCCTGGAAGCAAGTCCTGCTAGGGAAATTTCCATGTCTTCAGGACTCCTGGTCCCTTTAAAGTGGATCACATCCAGGGTGAAGCCAGCTCGCTCCACTCCCTTTGTTCTTTTCTTAGTCCACACTCCATGCCCTCCCTCCCTCGGTGTGGAAGGTAGATCGAGTTTGACAGATGGAGAATCAGCAGCAGTCTTGATACTGACTGCCAAATGGGACCAGGGAGGAGGTGTTCTGACGGGCCGTGGCACTGAACTGCGAGAGGAGAGACATATGCAGGAATGGAGACGATGGGTGTTGAGGGCATATCAGTATGTCCTGTCACTGAATGAATGCATTCACAGTTTAGAAAAGAACTTGATGAGCAAGATGCCCCTTCCTAATAGTTACCTATATATGGGATATCAATCAATCAGCCAGTCATCTGTCTAGCTGTAGAGTGAATAACTCAGGTAGTATTTAATTTGTAAAGTAGTTCTTCCTAGCTACACTTTTTTTTTTATTACTAGTGCATTCTGACCCAAGGTTATTCAGTAAAGTATGAAGACGCTGTGGATCAGAGGAATACCAGGCAGGTAAAAGAGTGCTTGCTTTGTTTGTTTGTTTGTTTGTTTAGTGATATAGCTGTATTTTATTCTTTGTCCTTTCCCAACAAGTAGCTAGGCCTCAGGGAATAGGTTTGTCACTGAGAAGAAGCCCAAGTTGCCCACACTGGAAGAGAGACTGGCTGTAACTTTCTAGGGTCCTTGGAAGGAATTATATGCACTGGGACCTTTTGGGAATGCATAAATGGGAAGATACAATAGAATCCACCCAGAGATATTCCCTTCTACTGATGGTAGATCCTTTAAGGCACCCCAGTACCGTGAAACTACTTGAGTTTGAGGGCATGGGGCTAGGCAGAGAATGAAACAGCCTGGAAGACCGTGGGTCCCTGTCCTTTGTAGAGAATTCCAAAGCACACGGTTCAGGACTGTCAACACCAAAGTCTAGAGAGAATTCCACTCCATCAGTTTGCTCTTAAAAATTAAAATCAGAGCAGATTTCCCAGCAGAGGATCGCTTTAAGGACTTTTCACCCCCAGACAATGGAGAAGAGCTTTCCAAGGTGAAATTGTCAGTCAAGCTGTGATGTTGCCAGCCCCACTGTGCCAGTCCACGTTCCTGGGCAGGGACCATAAATGTATCCCGAGGTCCCTGTGAGCAGATGGAGAGAGGGGCAAGGGCTGCATGCACATGGGTAGCCTTGACTGCCACCTGGTGGAGTTTCTTTGGCCCAGTGACGTTCAAAGAAACATTAAAAAGCGTCCAAATAGAAATCTACACAAAAGCACAAAATCTAAAATAACACAGAGGCATGCCACAGAGCCCTATGCTGGACACTCCTCACATACCCTGTATTCTTGAGGTATCTGTGGGACTGTGGCTCTCTAGACAGTAGAAAACACCTTTCTGATTAGTTTTCATTTCAAGCAACCCCCAACAATGGCATTGTGAAGGCACACTAAGGGACACAAACAGGGAGGTTGTACAGGATGCAAAGAAACAAAATGTTCTGGAGATAAATTTATGAACACAAATTGTTATATAAAAATAACTTATCTATATTCCATGAGTTTCTGTTTGTACTGTGAACCTCCTTTGAGTTGATACTGAATATTGATTTGTAATTCACTGTCACACTCTCCATGATTTAGATTTAACCCCAGGGGATTATATACATAGTAAAAGCCACCTAATTATTCAAAACATATTTACTCATTTAATTGCCATTGTAATCCTGTATGTTGTATACTGCTGTTATCTCCATCTTAGAGATATGGGAAAAATGAGAACCAGAAACTTGAATCATGTCCAACATTTGAACCTGAGTAGCTTGGCTTCCAATCCTCCCTAGTTAGGAGCTTGATTTTTTTTTTTTTTACTGACATCTGCAGTGTGAGGGCACCTGCCGGAGAGCACTGTTTGTCCTTGAGGTGACTGTTGCCACCAAGGTTTTGTCTTGTTTCTCATTGGCCTCTAGGACATCATCCATTTGATCACTCTGGGTTCATTCAGCTTCTCACATCTACACCGTGAAGGAAGAATCTCTCTGAGGCTGTCTATGGCTACGTAGACCAGTGGGTTTCAACAGGAATTTTGCCTGGTGGAGACATTTGGTCAATGCCTAGAAATGTTTCTGGTTTTCACAGCTGGGGGTTTGGTGGGATATACATTATAGTCACCTAATAGGCAGAGGCAAGGATGCTGATAAACATACCACCACACACAAGTAGCAGCCCCATAACACCAATTATCCAGGGCAGAAATGTCAGGGGTGCCAGTATTGAGGAATGTTGGCATAAACCTGGGATTACATTTTTCACAGTTTTATTTGTAAAGTACTGTTTTCCCAGGGCTCTTACTTTCTGGAAGTCATAGGTTCTCTTGGCTGGTAGATCTGTACCAAGACATCTGGGTCTCCAGTTGCTTTTCTTCCTATCAAGGCTCAGTGCATGGCTGGTAAACAGCTGGAGATCAGGCCCTTCCTGGTTATAATTCTCTGTTTGATCAACAATCTCAGTCCCAGTGCCCTGACACCTTTTCCTTCTGTCAAGATGTAATATGAAAAAGTTTGCTCATCAGATGCCCATGAATTACCTTTCCTAATGTTTGAAATTCCCACCAAAAGAATTGATCTCCCATCCCCCCTTTGTGCTATGCAAACCATTTCCTGGGGGCAATAAATATAAAAAATGTCCATGCTGGAGAGCACTATTTATCCTTGCGATGATAATTGCAACTGAGGTTTTGTTTTGTTTCTTATTGGCCTCAAGGACATCATCCATTTGGTCAAAGAGCAAAGTTTTAAGGAAATTAGAGAAAACCCTGAGATTGCTTATGTCAGCATTTTGCACAGTGTTTTGAGAGGGTCCACTGTCAAGTCAACATGTTTTCTACAAATCAGGGTCACTTGTTGAATTCAGCCCTCCCTCCCTAGGAACTTAAAATTCACATGAGAATTCTTAGAAGCTCAGAAAAATAAACTTCTTAAAGTTGCATATCCCAGGGTTTCACAGGGGTATTTGGCAAGGAGCTTTCCTTTTTCACAGAATCCTCCAAGAACAGTTTCTGCATAGTTTGGAAATTATGGTCTGCAGGATAAAGGTAACCTTTATCAACTCATTATCAGGAAGAGGAGGAAACACTCTCGAGTTATTAAAAGTCAGATTCAATAGTGGTGGATGAATGATGGGTTACGGCAGCAAGAAATCAAGAGAAATCAATGGGACAGTATAGAAACTTCAAAATTGGAGGAGAAAATTTCATATCCCTCCTTCTATATCACAAAGTATAGGGCACCAGGGATTGAAACAGTGCAAGCTGCAGAGTGAGCTACTGAGTTTCTCTCTTTCCTGGGTTATTGCAACTGCTTTCTCAATGGTCTCCTGTTTTCACTCTTTACTTCATCAGCTGATCTCAGCTCTGCAGTGTTACCAAAAATATGTTTCTAAAGGAAAATTCGATCAGGAGATTGCTCTGATCAAACAGCTCGGATGGTTCAATTTTTTCCCCCACAGACATTGCAGAGGGCTCTTGTCAGACTTGTCCTGAATAGGGATGTAGCTTGATGCAATGAGAAATAAGTGGCTCTTCCTTAGCAAGATCGCGCCAAGCTCAGCCAACATTGATGTGCCCTAAAGGACTCACGGCACAATACAGGCAGGACTGGGGCTGCTCGCACCTGCTTCCACCCTTTGTGATTTCTCTTTGACTCTTTAAAATACATTGAAGGGAGCTAGAGAGATGGCTCAGCAGTTAAGAACTCTTGCTGCTCTTGCACAGGACCTGAATTCCATTCCCAGTTCCCTCATGGCAGTTGCCAGCTGTCTGTAATTCCAGTTCCAGGTTACTGGATGCCTTCTTCCACAGGCACCAGGGGCACGCGTCAGTTTCTGCCTGTGTGGATAACTCTTGTCAGAACTTCTTTATCTGTACTCATCTTTACCTGTTGTCTTCTGGGCTCTGGGAGTTCAGTCTCTCCACCTAACCCTCCTACCCTCTCCCTCCAGTTTAGTTTTAGTTAAAGGTAAGTTTGGCAGGAGATAGGGAAGTAGAAGGGGATTAAGATCAGGGTGTTAGTTCCCTAGATCTCTCCTAGAAGCACTGTGGGCAATCTCAGTTCCCGTGAATCTCAGTTCCCGCAAGGCAAGGCAGTCTCCTCCCATTTGCCTTCTCTCTTCGTTTAGGGTCAGGGCAGTAGCTCCTGAAGCATCCCTGTGTTTCTTCCACATCCCGATTATGTACCTGTACATAATCATTTAGAAACAAACCTTTTCAAATTCTCCCAATTCAAAACTTGTATTTCTCTCCATTTGGGACCCTAACTGACACATTCGGACAACTGAAACAGAATTTTTAGTGCCCACAATGACCAAGATTTAAATGATAAAGAATTGTACTGAGCACAAAATACCTGTTTTGTATTTTGCCTAATATTTCAAACATCATGAAACTTCAGAATGTAATATTACATTGAAAAGTAACTTTAAATGAGGGCACCATTCATTTTTCTTCTGTGGTCTGTTGAATGTGAAATATTTCAGTTCATTTTCTAATAAAAATTAATGAGAGATGAGAGGAGCTCCATCTGTACCCGGTCCTCTCTGGTGACGTCACAGGACCTGCACACGGTCCTCTCTGGTGAGCTCACAGGATCTGCCCATGGACTTCTTTGGTGACATCACAGGATCTGCACGTGGTCCTCTATGGTGACATCATAGGGTCTTGGGAGCTGACGTAACGTGTAGAAGCCCAGGAATCATTTATAAATCATCTAATAAAAACAAAGTGAACTTTTAAAGGTACGTCAGACCCTTTGAGAAGGCTACAGTTAAGCAATTCTCTTCTGGAGTCAGGTGTGACTTCATGAAAACTCTGCAAAAAGAATTCAGGTAGGAATTTTGTCTATTTTCTTTCCAGTGAGCATTCTTTAAGTTGGCATAGGTTTGCGACATGGAAGCCAAAAGACCATGTTCTAGTCTGTTGTTTATATTAATTTCCAGTCTCTTCATTATTGGTTCATATTATATCCCCAAACACACACGTTTAATAATTAGTGAATTGATAGTTTCCATGACTATAAAAACATTTCCATTAATAGATTTTTTTTCAGAGATGCATGAATAGTACTCATAGAGTACTCTTCATATACTCTATGAGTACTCTATGAGTACGGATAAGAAAGACTGATATTTCTGATGTTATTATTATTTGTGTGTGTTTGTTTCTATGTGGTATATGTGTGTGTGGGTTTGTGTGGGTATGAACACATTTGTGTGGGTGATACACACACACACACATATATGAAAGATCATGTAAGTGTATACCTGTGTATGTGTGTGTTTATGTGTGTATGTACACATGTTTACATGCCAGAGATTGTCAGTGTCTTGTTCTTCCTCTCTATCCCTCCATCTTAGCTCTTTGAAACAGTGTCTCTCGCTGAACCTGGAGCTTACAAATTCTGCTAGTCTGCTTGACTAGCAAACCCAGGGATCCTCCTGTCTCTGTCTCCCCAGCACTGAGGTTGCAGGCATGTGCCTCCAAACATATATGTTGGTGATTCTAACTTAGGTCTTCATGCTTGTGTGCAAGCCCCTTCCTGGATTGAGCATTTTCTTCAGTCTCACTTTTAGTATTCTTATTAGCTATCTTTTGCTTGTAGATCTAGTTGTAAATAATCCTTAGTCTCTCTTTCCTAATATCTTAGGTTCTTTCTTTTTCCTCTATGACCATATTTTGGAAAGACAGTGGGATATGCATGTCCTTTGGCTTGGCAAAAGGGGAAAGGATCCCTGTGTGTTGGTAGTGATATTGTGGAGAGAGACAGCAAAGGAAAGTAGCCCCCCACTACTTGGTTATCAAGAAGACAGCAGGGTAAGAAGACTTGCGGGATTAGAAAAGGTTCAGATGACCTGACTATGTGGCTCCTATTCCGTGGTTTCTTTGAACCTTCTGTTGTTACCAGCACACAGGGTAAAGATTGGAAAATAGGTCCTGGAACCCTGGCCTGTGTGAACAGCATCTTTCACTTTGCTCAACTCTCTGTTCCAGAGAAAAGGTTTTTATTTTATTCTCTGGAACTTGAGCCAGAAATACTGACAAATTACATTCTTAAAGAATTAGTAAAAACAAGACTGTATTTTCCTCTTACGATTTTACTTTTTTTTTTTTTAGCTGTGATTATAACTTAGTATTAAAGTTGATAAAATCCTGAATGGATGGTAACCACTGTGAAAATGTACTTTTTGGTTATTAAATTATTATAATAACACAGAGTGAGTGCTTCCCTTCTTTTACATAATCTCACCTACACAGTTGTTTTCTTCACATCAGATTCTAAACCTTGTTTTATATTATAACCATAAAGAGCTTCAGAGGCAAATCGTCTTAATTTCTATTTTATGGTGTGTAAATAAGATGTAGTTCTTCTCCTAGCGTGGTGAGGAAGCAAGGATAAACTGTGTGAGCTCACACACCCTCCAGATGCCTTCCATGTGAAGTAGCAGATCTGGAACAGAGCTGCCACCGTGAGTCAGCTGTCTCTTCAGCTCTTGTCACCAAACCGTCACCTTCTTGCTTAATGACCTTAGCCCTCTTGGTCTGACTGCATTTTTGTCTCTCCTCTCTCGACAAGCTGCATTTCTTTCTGCTCATTGGCTTCCTTGGACATACTTTGGGAGAGGGACACAGTGCGCATCCCAGTTAACACGTCAGGAGTGAACGGAGAACACAAATCATCAATAGTTCTTTTTACCCTGTAATCCTTACCAAGAGAAACATTACATCCCAAGTACATTTTAAGGAAGCATTCCAGAATAAATGTTGGAAGTTCATTCCCATGTTAGTATTGTCCTTGTAGATTCTTGTAAATGTGAAAGAACAGTTTGAGCAGGTTGGCAGCTTGGAAAGCCTTTGCTTTATCAGCTAGGAAGTGATTCTATTTTTTTTTTTTTGAAATCACATTTTATTGTAACTCAGTTTCTGGTGCCTCCAAATGCAAAATTATGTGCTCAGCTGACCCTTTAATTAGCTCTCATTCTGTCTCACATGATTTATAGCCCAGTGGCGCACGTGTAAGAATGATATATGATTTAATGAACTAGAAAGGCAGAACAGGGTCCCAGTGATTGTTCAGTGCTTCCTTCTGACTGGAGATTGGAGCGGCCTGTCCCCGGTTTCCCCATCCTCTTGAGGACAACAAGGCCCAGTTTGCTGTGGCTTATGAGTTTTTGCAAATCTACATTTATTTTGTTAGCAAAAGTGTACACACACACACACACACACACACACACACACACACACACACACACACAGAGACATAGGCATCTTGAAATAACCGGTAAAAGGAAGCGTGAGCAATGCTTTTGATACAGTGCTTGTATTTTGCACCTTCATTTTATTGTTTTAAATACAAACATCAGAGCGGAAGTAACACATTTAATCTTTGGGGTTTGGCATCAATTCGGTGTTGGTGGAGCGAGTTAGGCAGTGATGGAGATGCTTGTCCTATAGTGAAGGAGAAATAGGACCTTTCCTAGAGCAAAGATAACAAATGATAAATTACCTTTGAACTTCCTTGTTTTGAAGATTGAACTAGTGGTTTTTCTTTGAGGCCTTTTCATAGATCCCATTGGTTAACGCCACCTCTAGCCCTGCTTCCTCTCCCTCATCCCCACCACTACCTCCATGGCTAAACCCTTTAGCACCTGCATTTTCTCTTCTTTCATTTGACACGTACTCTACTATCCTTTCATTTATGTTTTTAAATTGGGCTATGAGATAGTAGGCTGCCATATGGCTTTTCATTCTCCTTTCCACTGGGTTGGCCCTCCCTTTCACCCCGATTTCCCCCATAATCCTGTGCTCCTCCCTGTTTGAGCCTTTTTGCCCCCAGCATTTCACCTCTCTACTTTTGTTGACCTATAGTCTACTATACTTTTTCTTTAACATGCCCCTTAGAGGCCCTCTTCTAGTCTTCTGGCTTCCACTTGTGATATAAATTAAACACACAAAACAAAGATCCAAAGTGTGGGTCAGCACAGGAGGTCTCTCTCTCTCTCTCTCTCTCTCTCTCTCTCTCTCTCTCTCTCTCTCTCTCTCGCACACACACACACACACACACACACACACACACACACACACACACACACACGGTCATGTCTGACTCCTGTCATCTGTCTGGTGAGTGCTATGACGAGCACCTTCATGAATTTGGTCACCTTAGATATGAGAGGAACCATTCAGGATTGGTCTCACTGTGCCCAGCTTATTTGCATGTCCTCAGAGCCCATCCATGTTGCTTTATGGGCAGAATTTCCAAGAATGAACAAGCCCTGACAACCACAAGGAATAGAAACAGGAAGTATGACAGGTATCTGGCGAGAACAGAAAGAGAAGAGCGTGCATGACCCTGGTGGCCACAGTGAAGGAGTGCCAGTGATTGCCAAGAGTTGTTAAGAATTCTGCCAAGATTCCCAGCACCACACAGGAGCTGTGGTTCATGAGCTGAGTTTCTGCCTTGTCCATTATGTCTAGGAACTACCTAAGTAATCCAGAACACAGAATTCTGATACCAAAGCAGATAAAAGTGTCCTGTAGCCTTGAGACACCCCACTGTCCTCCTGCCCAAGCATGGATTTTTGAGGCACTGAATAGATGGAAAAGATATGTGCGCTCTTCATGGGGGCTCAGCAGTTGGTGGCAGGATGGCTTTCTATTCTGTGTATGCACACATTTGCATTTTGCATTGTGTCGCTGTAACAATTCAAAGTCACTTGTGGACATGACATCCTGCCTGTAAATACCTCAGCATTTAACTACTCATGGGTGGAATTCTTTAACTATATAGAGCTTTCCTCTGGCCTTTAGACTAATTTTTAATTTTCCAAATAATTCTAGCGATGTTATTTTAGCGGATGGATTGTCCTTTATCTTTGGTTTTCCCTAACTTGGAGTAAGCCACTGTCCCCTTTTGTTCATTAGGAGTTTGAAAAATTTGAAGAGAATTGAACAAGTAATCTCAGCTTTCTGAGAAGTCTCTTTACCTTTGGTTGCCTCTGATGTTTGTATTGTAAGTAGACTTCACTGGAAGTACATTTGACAAGATTGCCCTGCAGATGATGTATCTTTAACATAAATATCCAGGGGCTCACGAGGTTATCACATCTAGTGTTCTTTTTAAACCATCTCTCTTGTTAAAGGCGCATCTGCCTCACTTCTGAGTAGAAAGGATATCTTTTTCCCTTTGTAATCAATAAATAATCTGTGGAGATACTGTGAGACTAAATATCTTGTTTCCTAGTGGCTTTCCACCTACTGATGTTTAGCATCCACACGCATTCTTCTCTTCAAAATCAGTTACTACAGAGGTGATTTGGCAAAATGGATGACTTGCTATTTGTCTTGTTCCCTATTCTTAGTGTTAGGGGAAAAATACCCCTCTCTATCCCTGCCTCAAAAATATCAGTTTTTTTAAATTCAATATGTGATTATTAGTTGCTACCATTTTATATTGTGATGTTTGAATGAAGCTGAGTTTCTAACAGTAGCTGAGTCTTCCTTTCCTCAGCCGGATGTAGGTGTTCAGACTCACTGCACTTTCTCAGCACCAAACCAGCAATCATATTAGTGATTTCTCAAAAAAAAACTGTTCTGATTTCTTTTAGTGCAAAGGGTATTAGGAAATGAACAACTGGAAACTAGATGTGTTTATTCCTATTGTATCATTGCTTCAAGAATGAATGTATTGTTAGTTTTAGAACTTCTCAGTAGACAGAGCTGGTAGATACACACACAAGCACTCACACTCAAACGTGCACACACACACACACACACACTCCCTGACACCCCCTACTTTCATGTATCCTGTCCCAAATGCATGTAGGATCTTGAGCCATGAGTTCTCCCCCGACACTCCCATCTCATTATGCTCTGGGATTGCAACATTGTTTCTCTCTGCCCTGCATTATTTATTTGTATCTCTTGTCTTTTTCGGAGAATCCTGATTCTATCATGAACATATTAATATTTACTCATATGTGACTACAATAATCCAGCTCCGCAATGTTGGCATTGCTTCATCAACATCAGTACCAACAGTAACTTGTGAAATTCAAGATCTCCCTGTCCATCTCTTTGTCCTTATAATTTATTTCATTGAAGATGAGAAGTTATATATTTTGTTCTGAATTGTCTGCATTGTCTTTAACATAATTATATTTGATATATAATTAAGTTTGTTTC